>CM062293.1:320447420-321047420 GCA_031216915.1 Pictodentalium vernedei
CAACTAGATAATCGTGGATGAAAGTTGAGGACGCACGTGCCCCCCCCCCCCCCCCCACGGGTCACCGGGGCTCATCGACACAAAATATTCAGAATAAGCAAGCAGATGTGTCTCCTGTTGCACCAGAAACGAAATATTTAATGTGCTAATCCGTTCCCAGTGGTTTGTACTGGTTACACAAATGTTTAGTCCTTGGAACGTCAGTAACGCTCATTGTTGTCGCCTAATTTCGTTTTAAAAACACCCCCAAGTTGAAATCCATGTTATCCAACGCACGGAAGAGAAAACTGACCAACGATTTCACTCAGTATTTGAAAGAACATAACCGTGTCTCAAACTATGACATTTAAAACAAAAAATTCCAGCAATTAAGTTCAATTTACGAAAAGATTTGTGGTGATTCGATTATCACAAATTGGTTCGAAAATGGTAAAATGGGTAGGTCCAACGATTTCCTTATCCATAAAATATAACATTCAGAATAATTTCCATTTTTTATCACATGATTTGGGATACTTTTCTGAATTGAAACAGCATAGAAAAGTTATTGGTGGAGAACATTTCCAAAACGAAATCGGATATGGTCTGAAAGTGGTTCGATATCGGTAAAATGACTGTATGCTTTGGAGGATGGGACCTCAGACGGGACCTCAGACCACAGGCGTCTGGGGACCTGATCTAGAGCGATAAATAGCGCCTAGAAGGTCTAAAATCACCCAACATTAAAATACCCCTACTGTATTATAAATATACACTGTATCACCCAACATCAAAATACCCCTACTGTATTATAAATATACACAGTGTATATTTATAATACAGTAGGGGTATTTTAATGTTGGGTGATTTTAGACCTTCTAGGCGCTATTTATCGCTCTAGATCAGGTCCCCAGACGCCTGTGGTCTGAGGTCCCGTCTGAGGTGTATATTTATAATACAGGTCCCCAGACGCCTGTGGTCTGAGGTCCCGTCTGAGGTGTATATTTATAATACAGTAGGGGTATTTTGATGTTGGGTGATTTTAGACCTTCTAGGCGCTATTTATCGCTCTAGATCAGGTCCCCAGACGCCTGTGCTCAGACAGACTGTTACCACTGTAGTCAGGGCTGAATAACTGTGTGATAAGGGTTTATCAGGATTAAAGTCTCTAGTGTTGAAAGGATCCTTAGGGTCGATTGGAGGAGGTGATTTAGTTATCCTGCCCCCCCCCCCCCCCAGCAGCCCGAGCGACCTCTGCGTAGGATCTAGGGCTACCGCCCTTCTCCAACTCAGAGGTTGCTGGTGTTGTTGAGCCACCAGTAACTTTGGCTGTAATGTTGTCATTACGTTCAGTTACCTTAACTAGGGCAGGGTGGTCATCTGCCACAACCTGAATTTCCTTTGGAGGAGGTCCAGGGGTCAGCGTGCAGAAGATCCAGGGGTCAGCGTGCAGAAGATCCAGGGGTCAGCGTGCAGACTATGACTGTGGTCAGATACGACCCGTATACATATTCTATTTCAGAGGCGTGAATAACACTGACATCAAAGACACCAAAAAGTACATTCAAACCATCAAGCCACACACAAACTGTCATCAAATAAATATTTTGATAAGTATATAAACATACGACGATTTTGTAATAATTAACTTCAATTTGTTTTGACAAAAGTTATTGAACTATCCCGTTAATTGATGATACCATATCTTGACTGTATATGCACAATGTCGTTTAAATTGAAATAAAATATTCTGTGAAATGTCCATTGTTTTACTACGAAACGACCAGTACATGTCTACGAAATGGTCATTCTACGAAATGACTTGTCTACGAAACGTCTTGTCTACGAAATGGTTTTTCTACGAAACGTCTAGAAACCTTTCATACTAACCAGTCTCAGGCCACCATACTAACCAATCTCAGGTCACCTTTCCCGTGTAATATTGCAGTCAAATTTACGTCAGACATTGCATGAGTTCACTATGTTGAGTACTGTGGCGAAGGGGAAGGAGTCTAATTTTGAAGGTTATCAGTCAGGTGAGCAACGTTGGATAACTGGCCTTTATTGGGTCCTACTAAAATCTAAACACCAAGGGATGCCGGTGTATGTCGAGGTTAAGGAAAATAAGTAAATAAGGGTCGTTTAAAGGGTTTAAATATATGTGCAGACATAAAATTTAGTCCTTTGAAGCAATATATGCGTCGAACCGTTGATTTATTCGAGTAAATGCAAGAAATATAGACCGAGCCGTCGCTGAAAACTGTCCCTCGGTATTTAGTAGGAAGCTTGGTTATTAATAGACCGGTGTCACAAAATACCGAATCTGACTTGAATTACCGAAACTGACCCAATAAAAGATTAATTAAAGATACTTTCTGCTTACTTTCTTACTATTCTGTGATCTAGGGAATATAAAAATCATTTTAAATGAAAAACTCACGGTAAAAACTTTGCGAATTTTGGGTTTAGAGTCGTTAGTGAGGTGTCGTAAGTGAATGAGTTCCATTATCCAAATTATTTGGCAGGTTTAAATAGCCTCTGATAATCGCCAACGTGTGACTTGTTTTAACATACATCAGATTATCACCTCACCGATGAGTGTTTGTTCAGCAGCAGGGCTGCATCAAGTTGTTTCAGTGAGCAATCAAAGCAAAAGTAAAAGCATCTTTTTTTGACGATAATTGTGGAAAAGATGGATGGATTACGAAAATCTTCAACTCGTTCACAGTTTATAGTGAAATTTTCGAAATGCGTCTCGAAAAGTAGGTCTGGATCTCGTTAAAGACTCGGACCAGAGTCACCAGGCCTAATTTACTGAACTCACTCCGTAACTTTCACTATAAACTGGAAACTCGTTGAATATAGTTAACTTATGGCCTAACTACTGCAGTTTGCATTACGGGACAATAACATTTATTGCTCCAGAGTATTTTCAACTGAAATACCAAGACAGGGTGGAGGGTCCAAGTGAGGGAGTTAATAGTGAACTACTCGTTAGAGATCACGGACCTAGACGTAGGGGCAACCTAGGGGTGGCATGCGTGATAAAGAGAAGCCTGGTTTTGAAGAGTACCCTGATGACACCTTTGGGGTCACTAGTGTTCAAGCTGAGGTCGCGGTCCCTGGAGCTGAGGGGAAAAATTGGGCACAACAGCGAGACCCTGGAACACTTTCTACTAGAATGACCAAAATACCAATCTAAAAGAATAAGATTCACTAGGAGTGTAATGGGGAAGTGGGATGGGAGAATGAAGGACATGTGGTTAGTGAGTGATTCAAATAATAATAACTCTTTGGCCAGCCGCTGATTTGTCGCGGTCCTCATAAGAGAAGACCATCATTCCCCCTGCACCCCACCCCCTCTTCCCCTCCTCTCCTCCCAGCATTCAGATATAAACTGCTTAATAGTGTCCCTCACTTCCTCTTTTTCAATTTCTTCAATAAGCATTCCTACCCTCTCTCTCGTGTCCCCCTTCAGCCATCTATCCTTTGTTTCTTCACCCCACTTCTGCATTATTCTTCCAGTAAATTTTATTCTATGAGGTATATACTGTGGGCATTCCAAGAGAAAATGTTCCAGGGTCTCCACTACTCCAGAGTGGCACATTTGGCATCCCTTTTCTCCATCTCTCCCAATTTTCCCCCGAAGCTCCAGTGATCTTGATCTCAGTTTGAACAGCAGTGACCCTCCAAAGGTGCCATCTAGGTACTTCTCAAAAGCTGGCTTTTCTTTATATTGTAACCCCTGCAGTTATCTTTTCACGCTAACCCCTGCTCGCCAGTTTCGATTGCAATCTTCCATGACTCTCTCTTTGACAAACCTTTTGCCTTCTTTCATTCCTACTTCTATGTTTATGACCTCTATAGAGTAATTGTCCATTAGTTCCCTCACATGTTTTGACCACCCCGTATCTATATTAGAATTCCAAATGGTATCGAGCATCAGTTTGCACCACCGGTTGTCAGGCAGGTTTCTCAAGTAGTTAAAGTAACACAGTTTTCCCAAATCTACCCTGTCCTTGATTTTCATCCACCCAAGCTCCCCCTTACTGCTTCCAAAGCTGCAGCATTACCCGACCCTGTTATCCATCTGCCGGCATCATTCTGAGTACTTTCCAACTTCTTAATAACGGTTTGGTTTAATGGAATCACGTCCGTGCCATACGTTATACTTGGTAAACCCACCCTCTCCCACAGTGTTTTCCCCACAAAGACCTTGTTGAAACTATTTTTCCCTAAAAGTTTTAGTTGGTTCAGAATTCTTTTCCCCTTCAAAATCAGTTTGGCTGAGTAATTTCTGTACACCCCTCTTCCCGTTATATTTATGCTTACCCCTAGATACTCATACTCTCCCGTTTCTCCTACAGTGATTTGTTTGCTTTCCCCTTCGGGGATTGAGAACTCCCCCACTCTCCATCTCTTCGTCATATCTACCTTGCGTCCAACGGGTATTACCTTGCTTTTATTTTCATTTAGTTCGAGCCGCCAAGTGTTCCCATATCTACCAACAATTTCCAGCAATTTCTCTAGCCCCTGTTCAGTTCTAGACATTAACACCATGTCGTCCGCAAAGAATAAGCCTGGTACCTTTATGTCTCCAACATTTACCCCCTCCGTACTCTGAATTAGTTCGTCCCCTAAATCTTTAACATACAATGCAAACAAAATCGGTGAAAAGATACACCCCTGCTTGAGGCCTATATCCATAGGGACTCGTTTTGTAGTGATACTCCCTAGACTGAGTTGGCTTTGCACATCTGTATACAGTGCTTTCATGATTCCCACAAAGTCACCCCCCAGTCCGATGCCCTCGAGCTTTCGCCACATACCTTCCCTCCACACTCGGTCGTACGCTTTTTTCACATCTAGAAATGCCAGAAACATCTTTTTCTTTTCAGCCTTTGTTGATTCTATCAGTTGGGTGAGTGTAAATAGGTGATCACTGACTCTTCGACCTTTCCTGAAACCATTTTGAATTTCTCCTAAAAAACCTTTCTCTTCAATAACTTCCTCAAGTCTACCGTATATGACCTTACAGAATACTTTTCCGATGTTACTACTAACTGATATCCCCCTATAGTTATCTAGAACTTCCTTATCCCCCTTTTTGTGTATGAACGACACCTTACTTTCCCTCCACTCTCTGGGGACCTTTTGCTTTCGCAGAGCCAGGTTGAAAAGGTTTGTCAGGACTTCAATAAGTGCCTCCCCTCCATTTTTTGAGGAATTCGTTCGGAATTTCATCAGTCCCTCCCGCTTTACCATTTGTTAATTTCGAGACCACGTTCCGCACTTCTTCTTCCGTTATTTCGCTACATACACGATTGGATAGGTTCTCCTCCACCAGTGTATTTCTTTTTGGTGGGGACCCACTGCCCCATCGCCTATCGTTTATCTTTTCCCAGTGCTTGACTAACTCTGAAGCGATACGGCCTTTATCTTCTGTACTTTCCCCATCCACTTTGATACTCTGCACACTACTTTTCCCCCGTTTATTTACCCAGTTCCAAAATACGTTTGAGCTCGAACCCCCCGTTTTCTTTATTGTTCTGGCAAGACTGCAATTGCGCTCCTTCCTATTATTATTCTTTATCTCATTCACCTTTTTCCGTGCCAGTTCATATTCTCCTTTCATTAGTCTCGTGTCATTGTTATCCACCCCTTTAAGCTTCCTACTTCTTCTGTAAGCAGCGCATTTTACCTTCCTTTCTTTTATAGCCTTTTTCAGTCCCTCGTTAACCCTGTATCCGAGCTCTCTCGTTGGGACCCTCACCCTTCCTATACAATCCTTCCCTGCCTCTGTTAGGCTATTTACTATGCCATCTGAAATACTCTGGACATTTGCATCCCTAGGTATACATTCAAGACTTGGTTTTAGTTTTTCCCGAAACTGCTTCCAGTCGGCTCCTTGTTTTAGTCCCCAAACTTCCTTGGAGGTATTTCTGTCTCTATTCGTCTTTTTGCCCATAATCTTAACTGTTATCAGGTTGTGATCACTACCCAAGTCATTTTTTCCCTCGTCATCTATTTCTACATCTATAACCTCCCTCCATACGCTAACGTCAGTGAGTATATAATCAATTATTGTTTTCTTATCGTTCCTCTCCCAGGTCCATTTACCCTTACATTTCGCATCCCTCTTCAGGATCTTTAAACCAAGCTCTTTTGATAGGTCCAACATCTTCCTCCCATTCGTGTTAATTTTCCTATCACCTCCCTGTATGCCCTCCTCCTTATCCCCGATGTGCCCATTGAAGTCCCCCATTAGGACAATACTGAACCCTCTGCTTTCAAGCTCTGTGATATTCGATCTAAGAGTTGTATATATTGAATCATTCCACTCGGGCTTACTTCCCTCCACTGCTAAGTATACAACACCAACGGCAACACTCCTGCTTCCTAACTTGATTTTTGCCCAGACTATTTCGTTGGATACTGGAATCTGAGTCCTTGCTTCTGTGAGATCTGTAATCAATGAGGGCTGTAATTCCTCTTTAGCGTAGATGCCAACACCCCCACCCCGTTTCTGACCCTCAGTTCGCCCAGCTCCTATCCACACGCAACCCTTCATCTGGTCAACCCGCTCATCCCGTCGTATCCACGTCTCACTTAGACCCACTATATCGAAGTCTCCTTCGTCCATCATTGTTGATATTTCGCTTACTTTCTTGTGCAGACCCTGGATGTTGCAGTACCCAAACTTAATGAATCTTTGTTTTTTTGTTCTCACTGGCACATTATTATACCCCTGGTATGTCCCTGTGTTGTGCATGTTTGTTGTTCTTCCTATGTTCCCAGCATTTGTGCCCCTCTGGGTTATCGGCTGTGGTCCCCTACCCCCCTTTTCTCCAAAAAAGGCCCAGCCACCTGTAAAATTTTTTGGCCCAACAGGTCTGTACCCATCCTACTTAAATGCAGTCCGTCTCGCCCATACAACTCTCCTTGTCCCCAGAATGAATCCCAGTGGTCAATGAAATGTATTCCCAAGTCTTTGCAGTGCTCTTCCAGCTCCTCGTTTAGTGCTATAATCCGCGAGTTCCTCTCAATCCCACCACCCATAACGGGGAGCACCCCTGAAACGATGATCCGAGCATTCCTGGTAAGTATCTTACTAATTAGGTCCTTGTATGTGTCCACCAAACGAACTGATTTCCTCTCCCTGATGTTATTGGATCCAACATGTAATACCACTACCGGATCAGGCCCCGACCCAGCTACAATACCGTCCACTCTATTCCTCAGGTCCTCCACTTTAGCCCCCGGAAAGCACAGAACTGTTCTATTTTTACTGTCCGGACCACAGACAACATTGTCGATCCCCCGAACTATGCTACTTCCCGCAACCACCAACTTACTTTTGGCCCTAGCCCTATTTATCTCCTCTAGTCTCCTATTGTTTACAGCGTCCTCTTCCTCTCCAACAGCCCCACTCGGAATCACTATCGGTATCGGTATCTTTGACCTAGGATTACTCCTATCCTTGTCCCTCCGTCTCTTTCCAGGCCCTGAACTACCTGGACTACTCCCCTGGTCTTCTCCCGGATCCCTCCTCCTTTTTCCTGGCCTAGACCCCAAGCTACTATCTGTTGCAACTACCTCCATCCCCTCCTCTGACTCTTCCGAATCGAGCACATCAAATCTGTTTCTGGTGCTGCACTCCCCACTGCCTTTGGGCTTTACACCCTTATCTACCTGCTTCTCTGGCCCCCCTTTCCTACCACTTTTGATAGTCCACGCCAAACGCTTTACAGCATTGCTCCGGCTTGGGCCCCCCTCATCTGTCCTACGTACTTTTCTAGCAGCCCCCACCTCATCACCTACCTCATTCACATCAAAGGTTCTACCCCCATGTTTCCTCTTGGAACCACCGACAACCATCCATCCTTCTCGGAAAGCTACTTTCACAGGCGTAACTCCAGACAGCCCCGCCCTACCAAGTTTTCCCTTCAGCTCAGCAATCTGCCCCTCAAACTTAACAATTGTCTCAAGTAGGCGGAGGATTTCCTGACAGTTTGCACATACCTCTCCATATCCCATCGAGCGACAGTCCCCATACATCATAGAACACTGTTTACAAACTTCAAGCCCAATATCGCCATCGGTGGCCCCACCAACCCAGCTCTGACCGACACCCCCAGTGACCTCTGTCTGCACACCAATACTTACCCCGTTGGCACCGTTGACCTGGACCGCGATATTACACGTATTTACCTCCATACTTACCTCCGTCTGAACAGACTTGCTCGCCATCATCAAAACAAAATTACGCGATCGGACAGGGAAAACTGTAAACACGCGACAAAAGGCAACACGACGAACCGTTCGACAACTTAGCGCTCACAGTTTTATTTAAGATCTCCTAACTTTGTCCCAGTTACTATACTAAACTACCTCCCCACAAAGTTGAATAAAATAACCTGAAAATGAAATATATATGATTAGTAAACAATAAAAATACTTAATTTCGATTCGTAGCCAAGGAAACTTCTGTATACTTGCGGATCCAAGTCCAAATGAGATGGTTAATATTCTTATTGGGGAGATTGAAAAGAATGGGGCAACGGATGTCATCAAGCAGTTCGTCTCCGAGTGATGGGAGGAGAGAAGAAGCGTGGGAATAGGGAGGCAGTTGGGAGCACAAAATGAACGTTAGAACGACCCTAATAATGGAACTTATTACCTAATAACAAATATTTTCCGGGACTTCTTCATTTAAATATTTTTTATCATTACTGAACAAACATAATGGCAAGAAATTAAGTGAGAAATATATATAATAATTACATTTTGGAGGGTCAGATTCGATATTTTAAGTCAGATTCGGTATTTAGTGGGACCCTAACGAGATCTTTTTTTTACACGAGTACCCTTTGAAGACCACGCACCATAATCGCCAGGATGTAACAAAAAGACAATTGCTGACAGCCGCAAAGAGAACAAATCAACAAATCACAATGTAATTATCAATTATTCACACTGTCGCTTACCGGGGTGTAGCCGCTGTAAATACTACTTACCAACAAGCTACCTACTGAATACCGCGGGGAGATTTTTCTTCGAACGCTATTACTTTAGCGCCCTCAATTCTCAAATATGGCATTAAAACCATGCACATACTGCTTACACCTATTTATATACTCATAATACACCATCCCATATCCTTTTCATCCCATTCCCATCCTATTTTCCTTCACCTTGGAATCCCTTGGTGTTTAGTATGACCGCCTTTACTTCACATGCCGGTTTTGGTTTATTTCTCGCCGAAAGCCCTGAAGAGAACTTTTACAGGTCCGCAAGAATTGCAGAAATGGGAAAGAATACCTGTAGTCAAATGTTGTGGTGTTTATTTATTTATTTATTTATTTATTTATTTATTTATTTATTGGGGTTTAACGACACCTTCGACACCCAGGGTCACCTCGTGTCGGAAAATGCACTGGAATGAGTGAAAAGGTGTATGATGAGGTTTTGAAAGTCAGCGCATATCGCGTGGCCGAATTTTAACTCTTAATCTTGCTTCTTGAACTTGCTGACAAATAAATCGTATTTCTCACTAGGGGGCACACACTAAAAAGGGTATACAGGTACCGTTTTCAGATAAATGTTTATGCGTGAAATATCCGAGATTTTCTTTCTGAAATATTTAAGTGTGCGTTCTGCTGATTTTTTTTTTGCTGATCCTTTGGGAGTACTTCATAGACTAGACAAAAAATATATCTGATTATTTTATTTTTCCGATTTTGTCTTTAGTTTTCGGTTCCGAAAGAGTTCGTCTATATCCCAGACTATAGGGATGCGGACCGGTCCACACCGCACCGGACCGCCAGTGGTGGTCTGGTCCAGGAAAGCGGTGGTCCAGTCCGGTCTGGTTCAACCCTAGGTGGTTATTTATTTATTTATTTATTTATTTATTTATTGGTGTTTAAGGTCACATACTTATGCACAACGGCTAATCGTGACCGTGACAGTTTGACGGGTGGAGGAAGCCGGAGTACCCGGAGAGAACCACCGAGCAACGACGAGCAGCTGTCAGCTCTCCAACATCGTAACTCTGAACTCTGCACCGCAGCACAGGCAGGGTTAGATTGGTTGAAGACATGCGCACCATCGACGTGCAGTACGCCTCAGTACACAGCGTCATCGTGCCCCCATGAAGGCAATCGGGGCGAAGTGTCTTGCCCAAGGACATAACGCGGTTGCCGCAGGTGGGATTCGAACCGAGGACCTCTCGGCTTGCAGCCTGCACCCTCTACCAACTGAGCCACCGCGCCCCACCCTAGGTGGTTCCAAATTCTTGTTTGGGCAGGTTCCGTACCGGTTCAGTCATTATAAAATACATAAAATGAAGTGAAATGTGTTAAAATCTTACTTTTAGTTAGTTTAAATAATATTTATTCAAGAATTTGTTATTTGTGTACATTAAGCTAAACGATGTATACAACACGAAATACAACAGAACACAAAATAACAAAGATATACAAATAGATATGGGTTGCTATGTAAGGTAGGGATTCGACAGAAAGCTTATAGCTTATGTTAGTCGTCTCCTTAGGTCGATTATCAATTTTCGCAAGCAGTTAGTGTGGGTTAATAGGTGAGCTCACATATCGTTTCCCCGTGGCCCTGCTCCTGGTACGGCAGATTACCTCTTCACCCAACGAGGATATAAGATAACGGGTACAAACTAAATTATTGAACCACTCGATTTTTCATTATCGACCCAACAGACGCAGCTCGTGACCCACCATCGGAACGAGCACGGTGAGCTCGCGCCTACGATGGGTCACAGGCAATCTCTCTAAAACCAAAACTGAAAATATAATAAATTTGAGTGATAGATTTTTTAAAGTTCTGACCAGTATTGACATAAAACGAGATGAAGGTGCCATTGAGAGATGCGGACCACGGGGCAACGATATGTGAGAATGTTTAAACTACAACTTGAATAAAATACAAAGATTTGGAAAAAGACAAATATCTGCCAGCTTGAATACTTAATGCATTAAATACACTAGAGAAAGACGTAAGAAGGTAGCTTGTTTCATTCGGTTCATCTAGTAAGACGTAAAAGTATAGTGAGTAGTGGCCTCGAGCTGCAAGACAAGTTAATGGCTGCATGCGGTGTGGGGTATAGTCATCCAGTTAAGCTTATTTGGCATTATTCCTATTTGATAAGATTGAATGAATTAACGTTATGTTGTAAATCAATCAATGGAAACGTTTACTTGCTAAAATGAAGTCATGTACCACTTCAAAGATAAGACGGTTATCTTCGTTATTCAAAAATTCTGAACCAAAGAGGAGTGTGGATGTATCAACTTCAAAGGGTAGCAGGTTAATTGTATAATTACGGATATCTGAGAAAATTGAACAATGAAAGAAGAAGTGATCAGAAGTCTCTTGGTTACCACACTGACAGAGTGGATTTGGTGATAAATGATTATCATATAGATGGGAATTAAGATTACTACACTGCAGTCGTAACCTACAATGATATATTTGGGCTGCACGAGAAGTCGCGTTACTGTAGAACCTTGGTGGTCGTTGATTACCGCCGTTCAGGAAGGTCTTGAAATGTATCAGTGACGAGTTCTCGCGGACAGGCAGGGGTAAATTGTTCCATTCGTCAGAAGCGCTAGGGATGAAAGAAGACTTATACAATTGTGTTCGACAAAAGGGAACTCGATGGTTCTGACTTGATCATAGACTGAACATTGCATTCGTAGAGGAGACGAGTGGTGGGACTTTATTTGAGATATATAGAGGTGATATACAATGATACATCTTGAAAAACTGAATTAGCTTATGTTTACGGCGTCTTTCATGGAGAGAATCCCATCGTGTTTCCGCATACAGCAATGTTTTACTAGCACTCACGGTTGCTCCCGTAATTATTCTTGCTGCAGCAATCTGTATTTTTTCGAGTTCCGCCATTTTGGACTGGGAACAATTATCCCAAACAGTATCAGCGTATTCTAGAAGAGGCCTAATAAAAGCAAAGTATATTTTTTCCAAGACAATACGGTCAAGAGAAAAATTGTGCCTCCTCAACAGGTCCAAACGAGACCAGGCCTTTGTGCAGATATGATCAATATGGTCATTCCATGTGCAGGTGCTGTTCAGTATTACTCCTAAATGTTTATGGTTGGACACTTCCGATATCCGTGAATCGCCTAAAAACTAAGGTGGATGGGAGATGGGGTTGCTTTTACGTGATATAAGCATACTTTCAGTTTTGTTCGGATTGAATTCAACCAGCCATGTTTCAGCCCAATGTTCAATTGTCGCAAGGTCATTATTGATTATGGTAGAGGCTTGTTCTGGGTTCTCTATAATTAGGTATAAGGAGGTGTCATCAGCAAAGAGGCGTATGCTACTAAGTAAGTTTCTAGTTATGTCATTAATGTATATTAGGAACAGTAACGGCCCGAGTATCGACCCTTGAGGCACACCGGCATTGATGGGTCTCCACGAGGATGCCTCCGATGCTACTACGACACGCTGTGACCTATCCGCAAGATACGATTTTAAAAACAATAACATTTCGCCAGAGACGCCAATGCTCTCCAACTTGTAGATAAGACCAGCGTGCCATACTTTATCAAAAGCCTTACTGACATCACAGAAGACTACTCTGACTTCCTTACCTTCGTCAAGCGCGCGACAGAATTCGTCGTATATGTCAGTCAGTTGAAAGACAGTTGAATCACCGGGTGTAAAGCCTGACTGAAATTGGCTGAGAACATTGTTGTCAATCAGAAATTGCCACAAGCGTTTGAATACACATTTTTCGAACAATTTACCAACACAGCTGATCAATGATACTGGGCGATAATTGGTAACCGAATTTGAGGGTTGTTTTTTCAGGATCGGGGAGACATTTGCTTTTTTCCACAGTGAGGGGAAGTATGAGTTATTCAGTAGTATATTAAATAAGATTGTAAGTGGCTCGCACAAGGAGGATTTACATTCTTTAAGGAGACGCGGGCTTATTAGATCGGGACCAGACGCCTTGGACACTTTTATCGACTTCATAGCAGAATATACTTCGTCACAATGTAAAGTGATAGAATCAATACCATCGGAAACACGGGGTGGTGCGTCTGGTAAGGAAGCATTCGAATCGTCAACTGTTGAGATAGAACTGAAGTATTCATTGAACACCTCGGCTTTCTCAGCACTTGAAGAGTAAATGTTGTTTGAGTGGATAAGAGTGCGGGGAATTCCTACCGAGTTACCACTACCGATGAGTGTTTTTAGGGTCTTCCACCATCGTGATGGGGGTGTTTTATTGTTTTTCAATGTAGACTGAATTTTGGACAAGTATAACGTTTTAGCCTTTCTAATAGATACCACGTCATTTCGTTTAAGTTTATATTTAGCCCAGGCTTGGGGGAGATTCGTGCGTTTAGCAATACGATATAAGCGCTTTCTCTGTCTAATTAATAGCCTTATGTCGTTGTGCATCCATTTCGGCTGGTCCCTTCTCGTGGTAATAACTTTGCTGGGTATGTGTTTGGATGCGGTGTCGAGTAAAATGTCGGTAAATTTAGAAACTATAGTATCAAGATCTATAATATCGAAAAGAGAATTCCAATCAACATCAACAAAAGCATCGTTTAAAGCTTCATAGTTACCTTGGGCGTAAAGCCACACCCTCCTCTTGAAAGAAGGAAGTTGCGATTTTATAAATTCAACTTCAATTGAAATTGGACAATGGTAGCGGATCATATCTGGAATAAGAGGTTCTTGCACCTCGCATGCTTTCACATTGATTGTATCACTAATAGCGAAGAGATCAAGCAAAGATGCCGATGATTCAGTAAAACAGGTTGGCTCACTCACGGTCTGTCTTAAATTAAAATAATTAATTATTTCAGAGAAGCCGCTTCTTGATGTAACCATTTGGTTGTCGTTGAAGTCCCCGGTGATAATCAAGTCAGCAATTGATGTGTCTCTGGCTTTTTCAATTGATGCCGATATCACGTCCCATGAATCTGAAGGACTATTTGGTGGCCGATAAAATACCCCTAATAATAAGGATCTAGCCCGCTTTGTAAAAACTTCGGCCCATACGCACTCCGTATTCAACGTTTCAAGGTCCGGTCTTGGTCGAAATGGGATACCATCCTTGATGTAAATCGCAACCCCGTCTCCCCTTGTCGAGCGGTCGAATCGCAATGGTTCATGGAATCCATGGATTAAAACATCGGATGTGGGGTCATTGGTAAGCAGCCATGTCTCCGTCAAGGCCAAAATGTCATATGGTGCGAATTCACATTCGACAATATCCAGTTTCGGTTTTAGGCTCTGAACGTTAAGATGGACAATTTTTAGCGTATTCTGATGGTGATCTGAGTGGAGAGAATTTGGACCTGGGTTGGTTTCGATGTCCCCGGACAACAATAGGCTTAAGGCCAAGTAAAGAAAGAGCGACATGGCCAGGGAGGACGAGATTTCTACCTCAGATGTGAATTTTGGCTTTGGTTCATCCACGTCCCTGTTACGATATGGAAATGCTTTGAGAGAATTTATTAATGTAAAGGTAATTGACTCATTGGTCAGCAAATGGAACAAAACAGCCATAGTGAAGCTTTCATGAAGCCCGACACCACTTAAACGTAGTAGCAAGTAAGCTAAGATACAAATACATCTTTCCCTTGGCAAGCAATCGTTTAAGCGGTTAGAGTAGACTTTAAGGTTGAAAATCTTACTTTTGGTAATACCAAATTAAGATTTTAACACATTATTTTATTTTTCCGAATTTTGTCTTTAGTTTTCGGTTCCGAAAGGGTTCGTCTATATACCAGACTAGGGATGCGGAGCGGTCCGCACCGCACCGCACCGGACCGCCAGCAGACAGACCAGCAATAATTCAAGCGCTGCTAATTAAGCATGAAATTTAATGTCCGTTATTGCACATTTGGTGAACGCCACATGGGCTATCTGACAACTGATTAAAGAAGTAAGAGAGACCAGAGTTCTCCTGCAGTCATTATATATGTAATTATGGCCAGTTTATGGGTAATTGTTGGAAAATCAGTAAATCGCACACGTCCTGGACCCACACTAATATTACGAGTCTGGTCTGTCACGAATGTCAGGATATACCGAAACGCAAGACTTCCAAAGGAACTTAAAAGTGAGTATTAAATTAAGATAGATCTTAGTGGCCAAGTCCAAGAGAAGCGATTAAACTGAGAATTAATGTTCTGGCTATAAATAAAAATCGGGAGATTTCTCTAAAAAGTGATTCCAGTCTGAAGGGTGTAAGGCTGTGGGTCACAGGAGAAGATATGAGGATGCCCCTTGCTATAGGTTAGAGGAGGTGCCGCATCGGTGCTAAAGTGTAGGCACGTTGTAATGTAGGAGAGAAAAGGGCTCATATTTAGAATAGAAGGAGTCGCGGGCCAAGTCAGTGGCCATATCTGAATGTAGGATCAGAAATAGGAAGTGCGAGCTCAGGGAGCTATTGGTATTTAGGAAGACGGCATACCTGTTGTAGAAGGCAAGACATTCGTAAGTAGAGTAGGCTTGCCTGTATGACCATTATTTTGAGAT
This sequence comes from Pictodentalium vernedei, assembly GCA_031216915.1. Taxonomy (NCBI): domain Eukaryota; kingdom Metazoa; phylum Mollusca; class Scaphopoda; order Dentaliida; family Dentaliidae; genus Pictodentalium; species Pictodentalium vernedei. Next base: position 320,462,961 of record CM062293.1, read on the forward strand.
AAACGTGGGGGAGAGTTTAACCCCATTGCTGGCGACTGCTTAAGTGAACAGCGTTCAGTGAAGTGACAATACGTTAGTGACCGATCGACGGCAGTGGTAGAGTGACATTCCGTCACTTGTTAGAGGGAACGCGATATAGGCAAGTGGCAATACGTTAGTGGCCGTGCGACGGCAGAGGTCGAGTGACACACCGCCACCTGTTAGAAGGAAAGCGATCGAGCAAAGAAAAGAGACAATACGTTCGTTAGTGGCCGTGCGACGGCAATCGGGTGCAGTGACATTCCGTCACATGGTAGAGCAAAGGTGTCCGGTGACGTGACAATACGTTAGTGGCAGTGCGACCAGGGGCGGATCCAGGATGTTATAAGGGGGGGGGGTGGGTGCTATTGTTGGTCGGCGAGCGCCGAAGACGCGCAACGTGACGGCGCTCTGCGCCGTCCTTGCGAGCGCCGAAGGCGCGAAGCAATTAGCGGGGGGTCTGGGGGTCCTCCCTCAGGAAAAATTTTGAATTAGGAACCCATCAGATGCTATCTGAGACGCATCCTGGTCATATATTTGTCCTTTCTCTTAAACCTATTTTCTGCCGATTTGGCTTGAAATTTGGTAAAAACAATTATGATACTGACACTGCCCAATGAAAAACAAAATAATCATTCGAAATTGTTACCTACCAAGAAGCAAATATAATCACCCCTGGATTTTGCCTCAAATTAACTGAAATGCGGGGATTGCCTGGAAGAAACATAATAATTTTCACCATGACATACCTGTTGTACGCAGGGGCGACAGAAGTTCCAAGAAGTATGAGTGTGTGTAGGTGGGTGAATGTGTGGATGGGTTGGTGCCACTGGGTGAGTGGCCGAGAGGGGGGGGGGGGGGTCACATTTCTTCTGGTCAACTTTGAGATGCATATACTATTTAAATGTTAAACACTCCAAAGGCAGATTTAGACGGGGGTGCACATGGCGTGCGCCCCTCTATTTTCTCAGAAATCAGTTCTGAGAAAATAGAGGGGCGCATGCCGCGTGCGTCCCCGTCTATTAATAAGACATAAAAAGTATGTCGTTGAAAATTATTTTGTTAGAATTGACTGGAGCATGCCAAAGGCAAAGGCACGCCCCAGTCAATTCTAATAAAATAATTGAAGCCAGTGCGTACTATAAATTAATAGTATGTGCACACTTGCATCACAACAGTTTGTGACCATATAAGTATAGAGGGCGACGTCCCTCTATTTTAAAATCCTGGATCCGCTTCTGAAACACCCAAGTCCTGTCTCAGTTTGTGCGCTTCTACCGTGCTATGTGAACGCACAAACTTGAACACTGTGTAAATACATTGTTCCATCAACTGATCTTAACTGGTAAGTAGCCTAATTATTTTATTCATGTTATCGAAGAAATAAGTCTGGATACTAGATGTCCTGTTGCTCTGTAACATTAAATTGTTTCAGTTTACTAGAGAATGTCTGTAGGCATTATCCAGCAAGTTCAACTGTTGCGACAATTTAATATTTATCAAAGAGCATTTAACATTGGTGAATCATTCACCAATGTTAAATGCTCTTTGTAAATGTTAAATATTAAATTGTCCCATTCAATCATCTGTCATAGTGTAAAACTATTGCTGAAGGCGAACGTCACCATAGCATCACTGATTCAGCTGAACAAAGATATATTTACGAACAGAGCTGATATACGTGGAAACTTTGTCCATAAGACCGTAAATATATGGATGACATTGGAATCAGCTCGTCAACTGATTCAAATGCCACCCATTTTGGGAAAAGCTGTGATTGGTAACTGGTTAAATTCCAGGCACATTCTTATAACAATTACATTTTATTGAAATTAAATCTTCAATATAGATTATTGGAGGCTGGATCGGAAATACAGTAATCGCGTATGCTTATTACAGTAATACTTGTGATTGGGATGAAGTTCTCACTCTTTCAGAATGTCTGCAAATTCAAATTTTTTTGGATGACTGTGAGTAGTGAGTAGGTAGTAGTGTGTGTGTGTGTGGGGGGGGGGGGGGTGCTCGAGCACCCAGAGCACCCCCCCCCCCCTGGATCCGCCCCTGGCGACGGCAGTGAAGGAGTGAAGTGAAGAGGCGACCAAAGAACAAACACCAGCGAGAAGGAGGAAAAACCAGCGACAAGAGTATGCGGGCCCGCAAGTGACTCAAAAACTGTGTGGGTAGTGGGTGATTGACGTTCTGTTTTTCTTATTCAATTGGATTTCATGTAAGTCACGAATTACCATACTTATTTTTATGTATATGTATTAAAATTGTTCTTTCCAGTGAACCCCTGTCGATTTAGGCTTTTCGAAGTAAAGTGATTGACCCCTCCAGGATAAGAACCACCCCATCAAATAGAAACGGGCGGGTTCGTTACGGCGAGACATACGTTCACGCACGGACTCAGGCGACAATCCTTGAGTTTTGATTGAATACGCGGCGTGAATCTATTCAGCAGCGACAAAGTCCGGTTCCCGACAGCTTGGCAACTCTGGGCATGTTATATAATACATTGTATGCACAATGTGGAAATGTGTAGTGAAATATTTTCTCATATCCATGATTATAGAGAAGTTCGAGAGCGAATAACCGTGCTTACAACTTGTGATTCACTGTGGAGTCTGCAGTTCACGTTCCCCACTATCCTGCACATGCTATATGTCATATAGCATGTGCCGGATAGCAGAAACGTGAACTAGGCTAACTGTTATTAGTGTTGAAAGACTTGTAGCATTTGCACTATCTATCTTTAAGTTCTTAGCACAATTATATACAATATATAATATAGTATATGATTGGGTTAAGAATTTAAAGATAGATAGTGCAAATGCTGCAAGTCTTTCAGCACAAAAACGTTTTGTTCTTAGCACTGGCACCTGACATATTCCATGTAGATTTGTCAAAGTCCTACATGCAGGTATGCGTACAGGTATTCGATGTAGTGACTTGGGAGTTAGATATTGCCAACTTTTGGCAATGTCGCGATTTGCAGCCTATCTTCAGTACATTGAAATGTATTTGAGCTTATGAGGGTTAGTTGACAACTTGACATGGTAATTCCTAATTCGCTATCTTGTCTAACATCAGTCATTGTAACTTGCAAATTGCTAAAGCTAGACATTCATCTATTTTGTATATACTAAGCAAGCTGCCTTTGTTCTGGTGTATTTTCTTAATAAATCTTATTTTATCTCATCTGTGTATTAAAGTATGCGAACCGGTCCAATGACGGCGGTCCGCGGTCCGGCCCTGGACCGCCGACCGTATCGTTGTTTTTGGAGTCCGGTCCGCATCCTTACACCAGACCAACCCCACCCACCCCACCCCGAAACATGTATACCCACCCCCTCTAAATTGCACTTAAGCAGTGTTTTGAGAGGAAATACTTTGTTTCCTGTAAGATTTACAGGCTTTGCAACCAGAATAGAATTGAATTCATTCTTTTGGGCGGTGGTTTGGGGGGGGGGGGGGGTACAAATTCGTCCATGTGTCACCATTTGCTTGGCTGGTCACAATCGGGCTTTTCGTGTGATTGACCATTTAATGAATGCGAAATGAAAGAGTCAAATTTCCAGTTAACTCCACTGACTAAATCTTACATTTTGTTGTTGAGCTGAAATGAGACCGAATTTGAGAATAAATCAAATTTTAGTTTTATGCTGAATGCTTGAACAACCTGGAAATGGAATACTTCCTCGGAAAACAAAATAGTATGCAAATGTTATTTAGAGGAGGTTATAGGTGAAATCTGAGAAGTTCGGGGTGTGTGTGTGTGTGGGGGGGGGGGGGGGTGTTGTTCTGGTATTTAGGAGAAAAATACTAAAGATCAGAACCGCTCAGGCAAAGTCGTCTTTGAGTTTATATTCACTTATACCCTGCTTGCGCGAATCCTTATCACACACTGCAAATGAAATATTTTTTTTAGAAACACCACGAAAGTGCAATTTGGCGGGGGGTGGGGTGGGGGAGGGGGTAGGTTCTGGTATTTGTCATCTTTTGTTTAAAAAAGAAATAGCCTTTGACCACTCACCAAGCTCGTTTCGGTGAGAGGTCATAGGCAATGTAGCAATGTTAAGACGAAAAGTAGCCATTTAAAAAAAAATAACACTAGAAGTATATTAGAACATTTTTTTCCTGGACAAGTAAAAATTTCCATTCCCTGTCTCAAAAGCATAACTTAGATAAGATAAGATTTATTAAGCAAATACGCCAGAACAAAAGCAGATTGCTTTGTATATAGAAAATCAACATAAACAGGAACATGAAACAATACTAATTCCAAATAACAAACGTACATATCAAGGCTAATAGTGGTTGTAATATAATATTGTTAATGTCACCTCTTGGTGTCAATTTGCCAAAACTTGTTCTCGTTGTTTTAAGAATTGCTGAATCATACCACAGATGATACCGCACACCTGTGACACATTGTTTCTCATCAGGAATATGAATCTCTCGGATGAGTCCATCTCAACAAACTCTTGGTATTCACGTTCAAATTTGTAAAATGCACGTTCTCTAAGAGGTGCATATTCACTTGTTCTCTAAGAGATGCATATTCACTTCACTCCATAACGAAGTGCCATTCTGTTTCCACTGCACCTGAGCCGCATAACGCGTATAAACGTTCACTTACGGGGATGGGTGGTTGCATATGCCTCCCCTTTTCTATCATAAGTTTGTGGTTACTTATACGCATACGAGTAAGTATGTTTCTCGCCTCGGGGATGTTGAAGAGATCAAATAGGGCTCTGGGTGATATTTGTTTTTAAACTCTCGATAAGTTCTCAGTTTATTTTTTCCACTTTTTCTGTTGTCATCAAATATAGCATTATAAAAATTATTTAAATGGGTCTCTTTCAGATTTTCTCTTATTGTTATGCATTTCACAGATTGAAACGGAATTTTCTGATCAGAGTTATTTTGATGATTATAAGCTGCTGATATTTAACCAACATTGAGTCCGGCCTAGTGCAATTCTCGGATTCAGTTCTAGCCTTTGATAGTAAGGAAGGTGTTTGGAGATCATATAATTTTGATACAAACTTAGCGAACTGTATTTTGGCATCTATGTGCAGTGGATACTGTCCAAGTTCAGCTCTCACTGCATGGTTCGATGATTTATTGTTCACACCTATGACAAACTTACAGAACTGAATATGAACGGTTTCTCATGACGATTTATCAATATTAGCATCGTTGATTTCCGTGGCCCCTAATTCACTGCCGTATAAGAGGGTGAGTTTTATCAGGATGTTGAATAGTTTTAGGTAAACCGAAACCGGCGGAAGGCACTTTCTCTTAAAGTTGTTATTTATTTATTGGGGTTTAAGGTCACATACTTATGCACAATAGCTAATCGTGACCGAGACAGTTTTACGGGTGGAGGAAGCCAGGGTACCCGGAGAGAACCGCCATTATAACTCTGTTCAAGCTCCGCTCAAGCAGGGTTACAGCGGTTGAAGAGATGTGCACAATTGACGTGCAGTACGCCTTAGCACACGGCGTCATCGTGCCCCCCCCCCCCCCCCCCCATGTAGGCAACCGGGATAAAGTGAACTCGGGATCTCTAGCATAGAAGTCCAACAGTCTACCGCTGAGCCACCGCGCTCCCTCTTAAAGTTGTTGTTCAGGCTGAAGAGGGCTTTTAAACTTTTCAGTTTGAGATCTTGTTGCGCATTCTGTAGTTTACCGTTGGACGTAAATGAAAGACCCAGATATGTGTACTGATGAGCGTGCATAAGCTCATTGTTCCCAATATGAAAACCATGGGTCTCCTTATTCTTGCGCGATTGAAAAATCGTAACTTGAGTTTTGTCAACATTTACGCTAAGTGTGTGTTTTAGTGGAGTTGGCATTCAAGTTATCCAATGCTCTCTGTAGTCCCCGAGACGAGTTTGAGATGATCGCTAAATCGTCGGCAAATAGCAAGTGACTTAGATTCGTGGTATGTAAACGGATGGGATCGCATTTTTCATCAAAGATTAATCCAAATGTCGTCGATAAAGATTTCGAACAGCTTCGGCGAGATCACACAACCTTGTCCGACACAACCCATTGATATTATGGGTGGGCTTAATCCTTGCGAAGTTTTTATTTGATAACAACTCGAGCTATATAGGGATTTGAAACTTTTAAATACATCATTCTGTATCCCGAGGCGGTCTAATTTATCAAAAAGAATGTTTCTATCAACAGTATCAAATGCTTTTCTAAAATCAACAAAAGCAGCATATAACGGTTGTTTAATTTTTTATATATGTTTATAGCTGTTTTAAGAATAAAGGCGCTATCAATAGTACTACGGTGTTTTCTAAACTCAAATTGATTATCACTAATCAAGGAATTATTTTCAAGATAGATATTAATCCTCTCGTTGATAACTCTGTTGAACAGCTTACCCAGAACACCGCTTACGGCAACAGCTCTATAATTATTGGGATCGGACGGAATGGTTTCGCGCGCCGAAGGCGCGCCGGGACGGTTTAGAGCAAGCCCCTTTCGACCCTCAACACTGGGATCGTTTCGATCACCCTTCTTATATAATGTGGTGAGAAGATTTACTCCATGAGGGGGGATAATGATGTGATTCAAATACTTGATTAAATAATTTAGTTACATGATCAATTATATGCGGGACTATTATTTTTAAGAGTTCGTTTGAAATGTTATCACACCCGGTCGATTTATTGTTTTTAGACTTCTCAGAGAGTACATTATTTCGGTAGCCGAGATTTTGTCATTATTCGATGGATGTTGTATATGCACTTCTGTGTTTATCACATCGGATGCATTTTCGTGGGGTTGTGGTCGACACAGAAGCACTTTAAAGAAATCAACAGACCTGTCGGGGTCAAGATGATTGATCTCAACATTGTTTGTTCGAAGGGACTTAATTGTCTGCCAATAGGTTTTTGGATCTGAAGATGATAATTTTTCGAGGTTTTTCCATATGCTTTTATAGTGCATTTTGGATTTTTTCTTCGTTGCTCTTTTATACATTTTCTTAAAAGGAAAACAACTTTTGCAACAGAGATCTATCATGAGGATTTTGCTGAACAGTCTTAAGTGAATTTTGCATGGCGTATTTTAGATGTTTGCATTCATCATGAAACCATTTCCTTTTAGGTATTTTCTTTTTAGGGGCACGCAAAATTCTCATGGACGCCAGGTTGTTCATGTCAGTCAGTATAACAGTCAAATCAGTTATTGCTTCATCTGTACCAGAATCGTTATTAGTGTTATTTTTCATTATAAATTGTCGATTTTTAAACTGTATGTCTTGCCGCAAAAATGCCTCTAAAGCTCTCGCTGGGCTATCTTTGGTCCATTCGAGGGTATACTTAGATTGGGTGTATCTGTATTTTGGAGTGTTTTTAGTCGGAAGATTATGGCATTGATTTTTAAAGTGTAGCGCGAGTTCGCAGTGGTCAGAGTACTCAGTTGGCTCTTTAACACAAAAATAATTTACAACGGACAAATATTTATCTGATACTATCATATAATCCAAGACACTCGCTCCATTATATTGGTAGCTGGTAAAGTTACCCAGTGCATCTCCCTTACTTCTCCCGTTGACTATTTTAAGTTTTGCTGCTTGACATGGGGCCTGAAGCTCCCTTCCATAACTATTAGTAATTTTATCTAAACTAATCAGGCATTTCTCCTGTTCAGGCGTTGAAATCGCCGTCTAGTAGAATTAGGTCGTCACACCCACACTCCCCCAGTTTTTTGTTCAATTTTTGCGAATATAGAATTTTCGAGTTTGATCGTATTCCAGTAAGAAGAATTGTTAGGGGGTATATACACAGAAACAAAAACAACCGGGGTCTGAGTCCGAGTTGTCTTAAAAAATGGTCCGACTTTTCTTGGTCCGACTTGTCTCTGATCCGAGTTGTACTGATCCCCAAACTAACTGCTCAATGGAAGATTTGTCCACAAGAATATTGTTCCTACATGAGTTAATTCCAATTGGAATTGTAACCCGATTCACATGATGCACAACATCTACAGTCTGTAACCACTGAATCAGTCCCTCAATTCACTGGCCTGGTTGCATAAACTTTTTAACATTTTCACCTCTGAACGACATAAGTTGCGTCAATTCCTCTGATCACTGAATCACTGATGATCAGGTGTGTGGGATTATTCTGCTGGTTTTGATATGAGTCCCTGTTGAATGAAAGCTCATTTCTCTGCGTTTTCCGCCTGGGAACGACATTGCATTTCGCTTCCCCTTTTCCGACCTGAATGGGCGACGAAGCACAACTCTCCTCTAGGATATCAAACCTGTTTTGTACAGTTTTATCTGGGATAGTAATATTGCTTCCCTGGGTGGTGTCGTTATTGTCATTTATATGAGGAGATACGGTAAGCCTAGGCGATTTATTTACAGTGTTGTAGTGCTTTAGGGTACGATACTGAAACCTGTTTGGGTGATGTTTCATGATTCACAGTCACCGTTTAAGTGGGAATATCGACGCCTGCCTGTGTTGTTGTTGATCTTTGACCGGACAGTTCAGTTCGTTTCTGAATTCGTTATTTTCCATTTTCAAACACTCACCCTCTTTCGTTAATATCCTGATTTTATCACTCAACTCCTCCAAATTTACCTTCCGAATGTTATGAAAGTGGACCTTCAGGTCATTGATATTTTCTTGAATTTTTATCTCTTGCTGGTCTCTTTGAGAAATTTTAACGTCCTCAACCATGATCTGAATTTAATCAATCGATCGTTTCAACACTGAATAGCTCGTTCCATCCGGATGTAGAGTAGAACTTATCTTTTTGCTGCTACATTTGACGGGGAAAGGCTGAGGATTAACAGATGTTTTGTAACCCGATGAAATAAGGACACGTTTTCTTGAACATTTGGGCGTTCTAAACTTTACAACAGAATGTTTCATTTGGGATGTCTGCTTTTCCCTGGGCGAAGACATTTCATTGTCTGATTTCACATTTTTCTCTCCTCGCTCAGAAAATATTTTGTCCGCCATTTCCTCGATATTTCCTTCGAATTGAGAATTCAGACCTAATTCGTAGATACTGGGAAGGTCTGTGGTTATCGACCAGCGAATGTTGGGTTTAGCTCCCTGTATCATAATTTTATTATTTGTCCTATAAATATGCACTTTCACCTTGTTTCCCCTATTTTTGGAATTGTGAGTTTGTCTTCCACTATTACGCCGCGCTTGTCGGAAATACATTTCCACACCGTTCCCCTCGTTTCAACATTTTAATTCTCATCCCAATTATATTTGGTGAACCATGTTCTATAGTCTTCAGATTTCTCCGTGTGCAGTCACGACTCCAGTGTAATAACAACGCATCTTCCTTGGGATTTTATTTGCATATCGTGAATGTCATCCATTGGTCCACTGTTTTTTTACGAATTGTTTTTTCCACATTCAGCTCGAAATCGCGAGTATAATCCACACAGTTGTCAACAGCCTCTTTTGCTACAGAATCTTCGTTCACTAAAGAAGCCATAATGTCCGTAATAGAATCTTTTGCTGTGGAATCGTCGTTCACTGTGATCAGTGTGGAAGCCATAATGTCCGTAATAGTTTCTTTTGCTGTACAATCTTCGTTCACTGCAGAAGCCATACTACCCGTAATAACTGGTTCTTTTATCTAAATGGTAATCTGGACATATAATCATTTGTTAATCCCCACATTTAATCTTCTGTAAACTTAATAAATTACTGATGATCTTCATAACTTGGTAAGTTTTTAGCTCACCTGAGCGAAGCTTTACTGAGGGTAATACTTTTTGCTGGTTAAAAGGACGGTATCCGGTAAAATGACGGTAAGTGTATAAAAACTACGCTTTAACGTACTAAATGTACCTCTGAATGTGTGAAAAGTGATTATTAAAGGAAGCTTACGCAATAATAAATATATAGAAGGAAGATTAAGTATTGTTTGTTTTATTGTAGACTATTTTCAAGACAAAATAGATCATTTCGCCATCGACACTGATCGACACGCCATTTTTTGCAAGGAAAATAACGAATTCGCTGAGGTGCACGACAGGGTGAATATTATTATACTTGCTCGACGGAGGTGTAGCTAATTTTAGATGTTTCTGTTCAGTACGAGGGGATTTAACAGAATTTTTTTTTTGGAGAGAAACCATTTATAATTTGAAAATAGTCTACAATAAAACAAACAATACTTAATCTTCGTTTTATATTGCGCACGCTTCGTTAAATTGTCACTTCGCACCTACTTTAAAACAGTTTTTATACGCTTACCGTCCTTTTTACCGGCAAAAAGTTGTGTTAAGCTTTTTTTTTAAACGGGGGTTCATATTTTATTTTCAGTTAGCGTTTCGCCAAACACATGCCGAGGTGATAATAAATATTAAAACCAACCATACATCAGTGGATACTAGTTCTAGATTCCTGTTAGTCCCACCTCAGTTATACCCACATGAGCCTATTAAGACTAGGGCCCCTTGTGCTCACTCCACCAATCCCTATGTGTGAGCTCACAGTGGTGGACCCGGATGGGGCTGAAGGGCCCCCAATGCAAACCGTAACTTACTGTTTTTAACCCCCACGTTTCCACAGCAGGCACCAGAACCGATCTCAGAGCTTCAGAATTTGAAGAAAAAAATATTCGGGAAAGGGCCCACAACCGTGGGAGGGAATGCGCCCAATTCCATAGTTCAAGCCATTGAAATATGCCAACGTCATGTGGATCTTGTCCCCCCCCCCCCCCCCCCCCCCCCCACCATTTCGAAAATGTGGGAAATGGATGATATATCTAGCGGGGCATAGCCAGGACTCTGTAATGGGGGGGGGGGGGTTAATCATGATATTTGGAAGGTCATTGTGGGGTCCCCCCATGCTTAACTAGGGCTGGACCTCCCCAGAAACAAATTATCGTAAACAATTCATTAGTTAGTAATTCCAATCGCCCGCTATACACGTTAGTGTCTATCATACACAATATGTATAGTGGGCGACTGGAATTAACAAGCAATAGATTTGGAATGCTTCCAACTACTTGATGCCCAATCTTGGAGTGCAAGTTCAAGATAGCCTAAAGCGCCAGTGTGTGTCAGAGAAAAGCAGTAGGGATTGTGTTGAGATGCCAGTTTCAATGTAATCGTACATATGTATGTGCTTACTGGGCAGGGAAAAGAATTAACATGTACAGGGATTGGACAATAGCCTAGTCTTCGATTCTTGTCGCCATGCTGGCTTACCAAGCAACTTAAAAAAACAACAAAGATCTTTGTGAACATAATTTATTGAACAGAGTTTATCATCGTGTCGAGTAATATCAAAATAACAAACAACAGAAAAAAAACATAATTTTGTACAAAATAATGTTATAAAACGTTGACCATTGTAAACAACTAATGACCAACCCAGGTTGTAACGACCAAAACCGGCCAGCGCTATATACGAAAATCGCCATTCAATTATTTACATAGTTTATTCAAGCAAATTCCAGAAAGAAACTGGCCGCCAATCCCCAACAGTGGAAAGGGAACACTTCCTCCTAAACCAACACCCACCCAAGGGCCACTTGCCTCAATAATGCCTGCAGTATCACTTTTCGAGCAAAATTTCCCAGCCCCTCCAAAAAATTTGGCCCGTACACCTATGAAAATATTATCTATTTATTGGTGTTTAACATCATTGTCAGCATCTGGGCTATATCATGATCAACAGATCGTCCTCGAGCTAATCTCGGGGGTGGATTCATCAAAACCAGCAATTCAAATGCTGATTTACACTGTTTATTTAACTTCATATGGGCCCTTTTAAGATGTGGTCGCTGTGGGGGCCTCCTCAATCTCCGGTTCAGATTAACACTGAATGACACTGACCACTAAACCATGGCATTCTCTAAATACAATATAAACGGTGACCCCAGTGGCAGAGCGAGGATCCCCAATCGAAGGCCTGGGATAAAAACAATAAGTGACAGTTTGCATTTGGGAGCCCCACCCCGCCCCACCGCTGGGAAGAAGGTTAAGTTGCTAGACTCTGGGGGAGATCGATCCTGGTGCCTCCTTAAGAAAGGCAGGGGTTAAAAACAGTATGTGACAGTTTGCATTTTTTCGGGGGGGGGGGGGTGGGGGGTGGGGGGGTGGGTGGAACCCCACAAAGACCTTCCAAATATCATGATTCCCCCCCCCCCCCCCCAAAAAAAAATGGCTACCCCCCCCCCCCCCCATTATAGAATCCTGGCTACGCCCCTACTAGATAAAAAAAAATCCATTTCATATTTTCAAAACGGGGGGGGGGGGGGGGGGGGACTAGATCGATATATTGTGCGTATTCCCTCCCACAATTGTGAGCCCTTCCCATGATATTTTTTTTCTTCAAATTCTGAATCTCTGAGATCGATTCTGGTGCCTCCTGGGGAAACATGGGGGTTAAAAAAGGTAATTATGGTTTGCATTTGGGGGCCCTCAGCCACCCCCCCCCCCCCCCCGGCTCACCACTGGGAGCTCACACATAGGGATTGGTGGAGTGAGAACAAGACGCTCCAGTCTTAATAGGCGCCTGTGAGTATCATTGCGGTAGGACATACAGGAATCTATAACTAGTATCCACTGATGTGTGCATGGTTGGTTTTGATATTTTTTATCACCTCGGCATGTGTTTGGTGAAACGCTAATTGAAAATAAGTTAAGAAGAACCCCGTTTAAAAAAAATAGCTTGAACACAACTTTTTGCCGGTAAAAAGGACGGTAAGCGTATAAAAAAACTGTTTTAATGTACTAAATGTACCTCTGAAAGTGTAAAAAGTGATTATTTAAGGAAGCTTGCGCAATAATAAATATATTGTTTGTTTTATTGTAGACTATTTTCAAATTATACATGGTTTCTCTCCAAAAAAACTTCCTGTTAAATCTTCTCGTAGGGAACAGAAACATCTAAAATTAGCTACACCTCCGTCGATCAGATATGATAATTTTCACCCGTCGTGCACCTCAGCGAATTCGTTGTTTTCCTTGCACCAAATGGCATGTCGATCAGTGTCGATGGCGAAATGATCAATTTTGTCTTGAAAATAGTCTACAATAAAACAAACAATACTTAATCTTCCTTCTATATATTTATTATTGCGTTAGCTTCCTTAAATAATCACTTTTCACACATTCAGAGGTACATTTAGTACTTTGAAACGTAGTTTTTATCCACTTACCGTACCGTCCTTTGTACCGGCAAAAAGTATTACCCTTTTGCTGATCACTTTCCGTCCGCCGTTAACTTTGCATTATCGACTTCTTCTCACGAACTGCTGGACCAAATTCAACAAAATTTGCTGTGCATGTTCCCTATCATATGTCAATTCAAGTTTGTTCAAATCAAGTTGACCCGCCCCTTGGTAGGACCACGCCTAAAAAGTGAGCCTAAATCTTAAAAAATCTTCTCATGAACCGGCAATAGCAGAGACTTGATATTAGGTGTGCTGCTTCCTTTTGAGGTGTAGACTCAGATTTGTTGAAGAGAAGTTCTAGGGGCTATATTTGTCATCGTTATGGGACGGGCAAGAATTTTTGCCCCGCCCAAAATTTCTATTTTCCAAACCGAGAGGCTGATTTGAACCAAATTTGATGTGAGGTTTCATTGGGACATAAGTAGTTAATTTATGCCAAAAAAAAACTTTCACGTCGCCCCATGGGAACCGCAGGAGCTAAAAATAGAGATATTTTTTTAAAATGCCCATATCACCAAAACTACATGGCTCTGAAAATTTTTATTTTGTGTGAAGCTTCCTTAGGAACAGCAGAAAGGAATGGTCAAAAAAAAAATTGCCATCGTTTTTTTTCATAGGGTACTTTTCCAAGACTTTGAAAAAATGCTGAGTTAACATTTTTTAACACTGTGATTAATGGGAAAAACATTAAAGAATCTTCTTCTCCCATACCACTGCTCCAAAGGCTTTTATATTTCACATATAACATCTTTGGAAGATTCATTCAGATGTTTGTTGAAACCAAATCCCTGGGTCCATATTTGGGCTCTCTATGGGAGCCCAAATATTCACATTAGTGCAATACGAGGAATATTCTTTAAAAATCTTCTTCTTCCAATCCACCAATCAGAAGCTTTTGAAATTTGGTATGCAGCATACATAAGGGGGTGAGATTCAGGTTTGTTCAATTTGAGCCCCAGGCTTAATATTGGGGCTTTCTATGGGTGGGGTGAGGGGGTGCACGTTAGGTTCAGGTTTGTTCAAATCCATTCCTTAGTGTTTTTCCATAAAATTTGCCTTTCATGACTTCATTCCTTTGTATTGTTGATGAACCATGTCTATCTGAATGTGACCCCAAATACTTCTGTGAAACACTTTGGCAGGTGAGCGATTAAGGCCACTTTGGGCCTCTTGTTCAATTAGTGCACAATCGCGTAGTCGGTTTTCAGAACCTATAGCCACACAACCAGACAACTTACATCTTACACATGGCTGAGATGTGGAGAACAGAAGAAATACGTCCGATCGTCTCGGCATCCAGCAAAATGGGACATACTTTTTGCCGGTAAAAAGGACGGTAATTGTACTACTTTTAAAGTACTAAAAGTACCTCTGAATGGGTGAAAAGTGACAATTTAATGAAGCGTACGCAATAATAAATATATATAACGAAGATTAAGTATTGTTTGTTTTATTGTAGACTATTTTCAAGAGAAAATAGATCATTTCGCTATCGACACTGATCAAAACGCCATTTTGTGCAAGGAAAACAACGAATTAGCTGAGGTGCACGACGGGGTGAATATTATCATACTTGCTCGACAGAGGTGTAACTAATTCGTGTGCGTAACATTCACATCTTTCTGTTCATTACGAGGGGATTTAACAGAAAGTTTTTTGGAGAGAAACCATTTATAATATGAAAATAGTCTACAATAAAACAAACAATACTTAATCTTCGCTATATATATTTATTATTGCGTACGCTTCATGAAATTGTCACTTTTCACACATTCAGAGGTACATTTAGTACTTTAAAATGTAGTTTTTATACACTTACCGTCCTTTTTACCGGCAAGAAGTTGTGTTCAAGCTATATTTTTTTAAACGGGGGTTCATAATTTATTTGCAGTTAGCGTTTCGCCAGACACATGCCGAGGTGATAATAAATATTAAAACCAACTATACATCAGTGGATACTAGTTCCAGATTCCTGTATGTCCTACCCCAATGATACCCACAGGAGCCTACTAAGACTGGGGCCCCTTGTGCTCACTCCACCAATCCCTATGTGTGAGCTACCAGTGGTGGGCATGGGGGGCTGAGGGCCCCCAAATGCAAACCGTAACTTACTGTTTTTAACCCCCACGTTTCTCAGGAGGCACCAGAATCGATCGTAGAGCTTCAGAATTTGAAGAAAAAAATATTCGGGGAAGGGCTCACAACGGTGGGAGGAATACGCCCAATTCCAAAGTTCAAACCTTTGAAATATGCCAGCGTTATATCGATCTTGTCCCCCACCCACCACACACCAATTTCGAAGATATGGGAAATTTATTATATATCTAGGAGGGGCGTATCCAGGATTCTATAATGGGGGGGGGGGGTGGGCAACCATGATATTGGCAAGGTCGCTGTGAGGTCCCCCCCCCCCACCTCCAAAAAAATGCAAACTGTCACATACTGTTTTTAGCCCCTATCTTTCTTCAGGAGGCTCCAGAATCGATCTCCCCAAGAGTCTAGTAACTTAACCTTCTTCCCAAGGGGGGGTGTTAACATTCACCCAGGCCTTCGATTGGGGATCCTCGCTGTGCCATTGGTGCCACTGCTGATATTGTATTTCGAGAATGCCATGGTTTATCGTGGCACTTTTTTATTGACACGCATGGGAAACGTGATCTTCCCGATGACGGAAGGCCAGCGATACGGTGGTGCGAATAGTAAAGGCGGGGAGTATAGGGACTGGGTTTAGTGGTCAACCATGATATTTGCAAGGTCGCTGTGAGGTTTCGCCACCTCCCCCCTCCCACCCTCCAAAAAAATGCAAACTGTCACATATTGTTTTTAGCCCCTATCTTTCTTCAGGAGGCACCAGAATCGATCTCCCCAAGAGTCTAGTAACTTAACCTTCTTCCCAGGGGGGGGTGGGGGGGGGGGGGGGAGGGGGGTGTTAATCTTCACTCTGGCCTTCGATTGGGGATCCTCGCTGTGCCATTGGGGCCACTGCTGATATTGTATTTCGAGAATGCCATGGTTTATCGTGGCACTTTTTTATTGACACGCATGAGAAACGTGATCTATCCGATGACGGAAGGCCAGCGATACGGTGGTGCGAATAGTAAAGGCGGGGAGTATAGGGACTGGGTTTAGTGGTCAACCATGATATTTGCAAGGTCGCTGTGAGGTTTCGCCACCCGTCCCCCTCCCACCCTCCAAAAAATGCAAACTGTCACATACTGTTTTTAGCCCCTACCTTTCTTCAGGAGGCACCAGAATCGATCTCCCCAAGAGTCTAGTAACTTAACCTTCTTCCCAGGGGAGGGGGGGGGGGGGTTGTTAACCTTCACCCAGGCCTTCGATTGGGGATCCTCGCTGTGCCATTGGGGCCACTGCTGATATTGTATTTCGAGAATGCCATGGTTTATCGTGGCACTTTTTTATTGACACGCATGGGAAACGTGATCTTCCCGATGACGGAAGGCCAGCGATACGGTGGTGCGAATAGTAAAGGCGGAGAGTATAGGGACTGGGTTTAGTGGTCAACCATGATATTTGCAAGGTCGTTGTGAGGTTTCGCCCCCCCCCCCCCCCCACCCTCCAAAAAATGCAAACTGTCACATACTGTTTTTAGCCCCTACCTTTCTTCAGGAGGCTCCAGAATCGATCTCCCCCAAGAGTCTAGGACCTTAACCTTCTTCCCAGGGGGGGGGGGGGGGGGGAGGGGGTGTTAACCTTCACCCAGGCCTTCGATTGGGAATCCTCGCTTTGCCATTGGGGCCACCGCTGATATTGTATTTCGAGAATGCCATGGTTTATCGTGGCACTTTTTTTATTAACACGCATGGGAAACGTGATCTCCCCGATGACGGAAGGCCAGCGATACGGTGGTGCGAATAGTAAAGGCGGGGAGTATAGGGACTGGGTTTAGTGGTCAACCATGATATTTGCAAGGTCGCTGTGAGGTTTCGCCACCTCCCCCCTCCCACCCTCCAAAAAAAAAATGCAAACTGTCACATATTGTTTTTAGCCCCTATCTTTCTTCAGGAGGCGCCAGAATCGATCTCCCCAAGAGTCTAGTAACTTAACCTTCTTCCCAGGGGGGGGGGGAGGGGGGTGTTAACCTTCACCCTGGCCTTCGATTGGGGATCCTCGCTCTGCCATTGGGGCCACCGCTGATATTGTATTTCGAGAATGTCATGGTTTATCGTGGCACTTTTTTTTATTGACACGCATGAGAAACGTGATCTCCCCGACGACGGAAGGCCAGCGATACGGTGGTGCGAATAGTAAAGGCGGGGAGTATAGGGACTGGGTTTAGTGGTCAGTGTCATTCAGTGTTAATCTGTTAATCCTATATGGGCTGACTTGGAATTAATAACTAATAAAATGTTTACGATAATTTCTTTCTGAGGAGGTCTATTCCTAACTAGGACCCTCCGGCCGTTACCTCATTCTCCTACCTCCCTGAAGGGAAGTGAGAGGAGGGGAATGATCGAGGGTCCTAGTTGGGGTGGGGGGGGGGGGGGTGAGGGCGAAACCCCACAATGACCTTCCAAACATCTGGATTGACCCCGACCCCCCAAATGGGTATCCCCCCCCCCACCGATTATAGAATCATGGCTACGCCCCTGCTAGATATATAATCCATTTCCCATATTTTCGAAATGGGGGTGGGGGTGGGGGTGGGACGTGGTCGACATAACGTTGGCATATTTTATTTCAAAGGCTTGAACTATGGAATTGGGCATATTCCCTCCCACGGTTGAGGGCCCTCTCCCAGATATTTTTTTCCTTTAAATTCTGAAGCTCCGAGATCAATTCTGGTGCCTCCTGATGAAACGTGGGGGGTAAAAACAGTTAGTTGCGGATTGCATTAGGGGGCCCCTAACCCCCCGTCCCCCCTCCGGCCCACCACTGGAAGCTCACACATAGGGAATGGTGGAGTGAGCATGAGCATAAGGGGTCCAGCCTTAATGGCTCCTGTGGGTATCATTGGGGTAGGACATACAGTACACTCTTAAAAAAAACTGTAAATTTTGGTTCTTCACAGAACCCGTTGGTTCTAAAGAGACCCTGGTGGTTCTTCAAAGAACCCGTTGGTTCTGAGGATTCCTGGGAACCAAATTTTTTCCCTTCATTTATGGCGCATGCGTGATACGGGTATTTTACGTCGTCTGTTTTGATGTTGAAGTGAAGCGTTAAAATGTGTGCGTTGGATGTTGCAGTTGAGACTGGTCATTGCATCGGGTTGTGAGTGGCTGGACTCGTGCAGTTTGTGAGGTTTGACAGAGATATTTAACGGTAAGTTATTGTAATACTAATTACACTGTTGGAAAGTTGTTATTGAAACTGAAACAAGTGAAGGTCGATTTGCAGAACACAGTTTTCAGCGCAGCTGGAATTATTCGGTCACACAGTCAATCACCAGTAATTAAATTATGAATAGCAATTATTGATCCAGGTGGTCAAATATTAATAAAAAAGTAATTTCTTATTTGACAATATGTTTTGAAGGTGTTATTTTGAACTTATTTTGCTTCGTAGGCGAGTGATAGATGCCGTGCCTAACACTGTAAGTGTAGCAGTGCTGCATCATTGCAGAACGTTCATTGGTGACCTACATTCTGCAAACAATCTATAGTCTATACTATGAAATTGAAAGCAATAGAATCTGTTTGTTTGTCTGTCTGCCTGTATGTCCTCTCATCACGCAAAAACCGCTGCATGGATTTGGATGAAATTCGGCATGAGTGATCCTTGGGTCACTGGGACGGACATAGAGGGGTGGGGGGGGGGGGGGGGGGGTAAATTTACCGGGGATAAATATCAGGATATATATTAAAATTATTTTTTACCGCTGCATGGATTTGGATGAAATTCGGCATGCGTGATCCTTGGATCACTGGGACGGACATGGGGGGGGGGGGGGGGGGGGCTTTGGGGAGGGGGGGGGGGGGGGTAAATTTATCTGGGATAAATATTAGGATATATATTTAAAAGACTTTTTTTTCACTTCCCTCTGTATGAATTTGGATGAAATTCGGCATGCGTGATCCTTGGGTCACTGGGACGGACATGGGGGGTGGGGGTAAATTTACCCGAGATAAATATCAGGATATGTATTTAAAAAAGTAGTTTTCACTTACTGTCCAAAGGACGGGTACCGTACCCCATCTAGCTGACGATTATAAATAGAACAAGAATATGCCAAAATAACAACAAATGGTCGGCTGTTCAGCCCCACAAATTACAGCCAAACATCGTTGTTTTTGAATGCAGATCGTATTTTTATGAAAGGTGAAGTTCTCAACTAAGTCTTATCTGCGATATGCCGAATTACTGAAACGGCCTGAAACGATGAAAGTGTTTCACCGCCTGTTTTGGGGATTTGCCCCCCCCCCCCCCCCCCCCCCAGTGTCTATCTATATTTTGATTTTTGAATGAATTCCTTTTAACCCTTTACGATTTACCCAACGCGAATAGCTGATGACACTTGCAAAGAAAATTCTTGAATAACCCAAAAT
The DNA here is from genome assembly GCA_031216915.1 of Pictodentalium vernedei. Classification (NCBI taxonomy): domain Eukaryota; kingdom Metazoa; phylum Mollusca; class Scaphopoda; order Dentaliida; family Dentaliidae; genus Pictodentalium; species Pictodentalium vernedei. Next base: position 320,482,673 of record CM062293.1, read on the forward strand.
TTTCTCAAAAACATAGCGTATGACCCCTCATTGGAACAAGCTCAGCTCGTTCCAATGAGGGGTCATAAGCTTTGTTTTTGAGACAAAAAATTAAAACAGGCCTGCCAAAATTGCAGGAGCGATCTCTCAGGTTAAGCGTTACGCAGATGTTGCACAACTTTGATATAGCGAGACCTATTTTTCACTCTCGCAACAATTTTGGAAAAATTCCTTGGTTAAGCTCTGCAATCAAACGAAATACTATCACATCAAATGCATTCAAGGTACCAGTGGTCTCGGTAGGATTTTGGTCATTACGTTGGGTAAGTAAAGGGTTAAGTCACTGTGCATTTGGGAAAGGTGGACAAAACAATTTTAACCCACACGGCTATTTGTTCTGGGTACCAGTGGCAGAGCCAGGAATCAACTTAGGGAGGGGAGGATCCCAATGTCTGGGGGGGGGGGTCCAAGTTTTCCAGAGAGGTGAGATGGAATCCTGCAGGAATATCCAGACGTCCTGGGGCTGGGGCATCCTCCCATTGTTAAGAGATTAGCCCACTACCCCCACCCCGAATTTGTGTTCAAATTCTGAGGCTCTGACAAATATTCTCGAGCAGCCTGAGGGAAGGTGAGGAGGTTGGAAATTATTAGTGGTGTTGCATTGTGAGGAGAGGGAGAGGCAGTCAGTGGTAATCCGCTCTTGATGTTTTGTATTTATTTGTCTTTTTAGGAACCAGAAAACGATTTAATTCAACAGCCATTCCAACAAAATTTCTTTTCAAAAGGCCATTGTCTCCTTCAGCTGTTTGTAGACAGCAGCGAGTCTCAAAGAAGTTGAAATTTGAAGATGACAGGCAGCCGAGTACTTGTTTATTAGCATATGCGGATGTCAATTGGGAAATGAGGTGGAAGTGGTTGTGCCAAAAGGAACTGATACATACATACATACATGGAAAATTCAGTTTCGGCATCAGTACAGTGTGAACTACTTACTTACTGACAGAAATAGTGCATGTTCCATTGATCGCTATGAGAATGATGGCAGGACCATATCTTAGTTCACATGATTCAATAACTGTGAACATTTCTGTTCTTTTGCTGAACGCAGTTACCGTTGTTCTTTGTTCCCACCAAATGATCAACTTTTTTTTAGTTCTCAGGAAATTACGCTCCTGAAGGCGTGGAAGACACATTTCTCAGTATGTAGTTCCATATAAGCAAATCAACAGTATGTAAACGTATAGTGACCTGGATAAATTTACCGTATCTTCAGACCAAAAAGCTGGATATCATATTTGGCCAAGCAAAGAAAATGTGGAGGTGAACATGACAAGGGACTTTTAATAAACAAAAATTTGGAGATACTCCGGTAGTTTTGAATGCAACAGACATTCCCATACATAAACATGAGAAAGTTAATGCACAATCCACCACATTTTCGACATGCAAGCAGTGCAATACATTTAAGACTATGACTGGTGTCACACTGACACCGTGTGGATTGGTGTCATATGTTTGTGACAGTTGTGGTACATGTAGTTCCACAAGTGATCGGTAAATAATTGAACGCTTCGAGTTATACAGAAATAGTGAGCAATATTTTTCAAAAGTTTTATCAAATCATGATTCATGACCTACAGGCATAATGGTTCAAGATTTATTTTGTAACAAGGATGTATATATTAACGCTCCTACCATGCTGAAAGGTGTACCTCAGATTGAACCTGAAATTCTTGTCCATGATCGTCGAGTGGCGTCAAGGCGTCTTCATGATGAACGAATAATAGGCCTAGCAAAAATTTATAAAATTTGAAAAACAGAACTTTCATTGTCTTATTAAAAGCAACATTAGGTTCAAGAATAAAATTTGTTTATTTTATGCTTAGCAATTTTCGGGAGTGTATTGTGAATAAGTTAAGCTAAGGCCACAAAAAGTGGTTTGTTTCTCAGATACTCCCTCATTGAATCTGAAACCCCTCATTGAGCATTTTTATGCCTTTCACTGTCTTCTAATATTAGTACAAACTCAGGAGACTCAAAACAGTTTACGTTTTTTGATTGATGAATATTTATTTATTTGTGTCTGCAATAGTAGTATGTTTGCCTCTATGGGGTTTTGCCTGATTGCAATTTATGGGAAGGTGCCTACAGCAATCTCTCATAAATTGTAATGAGGCAATTCCCCATAGAATTTGTCTTGTTACAATTTATGGGAAAGTGCCTATAGCACTCTCCCATAAATTGTAACAAGGAAAATCCCCATACTAGTAGATTAAATAACTTTTCTTTAAAGATAATATGAAGAGCATCAAAAGAAATTAAGCCTTTGAACTGTAGTACCTTCAGTTTGTTTTTAGAGGAGTTTTATTTTTAAAATTATGATAATAAACTGATTTAAGAACACAAAATAGTTCTATTGCATGTCAAACCTGGCACTCGGGATGCCTCAGGCTGGAATTACATAATGACATCCTTGGTTATCATAAATAAAAAATAAAAATAAAGTCCCCCCTCCCTCATTGAATGTCTGAGAAACCAATCATTTATTTTTTTTTGCCTAACAGGTATAGCCCACCTGGAAAATGGCTCTAACTTTGCCAGGCACATTACATGTACATACACCCACATAATACATGTATGAATCGAGTGACATTATCGTTGACTTCACAATAGAATTTTTGTTAAAATAAATACCAACAACTAACGCGCGATCTCGCTTTGGCGAAATCGTGAGTTAGTTGTTGGTATATTTTTTGCGAAAATTCTGTGAAGACAAAGCATGAGTGGCATTGTGAAACAGAGAACCCAGATAAGCATCACAATACATTTTCCTTTACCTGTAGGTTACCACCATGTTGTGTTGCATAACCTGCTAACGGGTTACGCTGTAAGCTCTTTATTGCCAGACCCACTTTGTTACTTGCGTGCACATCAAAAAATAGATTGAGGCAAATGTCATTAGATTATGTACAGATGTAGTAATCCACCTTCGATGCACTATAGTACATGGCAGGCCCGAAGCCAGACTTTTTCTATGTGGGTGGGAAGTTTTGAAATTTTCCGACAACATTTCTAAAAATACGGAAAATGACTATAAAACCTACATTTTGCACATAAATTCCAGTAAAAAGAGGCCCAGTTTCCGACAAAGGTAACCATGTGGCGTGAGGGTGGTTTGCCGCTCCCCACCCTATTTGCGTCGGGCCTGGTACACAGAGAGTGTATTTATATCACGAGTGGAGTTGAGATTCCACCAAGCACTTTTAATATCGATCAAAGCATAAAAAATGCAAGCAAAGTTTCAGCCAATGGACCTATGGGTCGCCTTTCATTCCTTTTTCTTTTCCAAATCACAGCTTATGATCCCTTATTGGAATGGGGTAGTTCCAATGAGGTGTCATAAGCATTGGTTTGGAAGAAAAAATGAAAAACTCAGAAGAAAATATTATTCGTAGGTGGGGGGCTTAAAAGAGATCATCGATTAGCAATGGTTGCAACGCGCAATACGTTGCCCGGGAGAGCACGAGAGGGGGTATCCCCCTCTCATTGGAGCGGTCCAAGGAGCCTCCACAGGGAAAATTCTCATGAAACCGAAGCTTAAAAAGGGTCCCTGGTGGTGTTTCTGACCCCTCAACATTGTTTTCTACTTACGAAATTAGTAATTGTGACCAAAATTATTTTTAAAGCTGACTAGCTGAGCAAATAGAATAACACTAATTGTCTTTAGATTTAATTGCATATTCTCGTATTCATTTTGCAACCATTCCTACAGGAGAATGATATTCGATCCACAAGTATACAGGAGAAGTCTCCTTGGTTACGAATCGAAATTAAGTATTTTTATTGTTTACTAATCATATATATTTCATTATCAGGTTATTTTATTCAACTTTGTGGGGAGGTAGTTTAGTATAGTAACTGGGACAAAGTTAGGAGGTCTTAAATAAAACTGTGAGCGGTAAGTTGTCGAACGGTTCGTCGTGTTGCCTTTTGTCGCGTGTTTACAATTTTCCCTGTCCGATCGCGTAATTTTGTTTTGATGATGGCGAGCAAGTATGTTCAGACGGAGGTAAGTATGGAGGTAAATACGTGTAATATCGCGGTCCAGGTCAACGGTGCCAACGGGGTAAGTATTGGTGTGCAGACAGAGGTCACTGGGGGTGTCGGTCAGAGCCGGGTTGGTGGGACCACCGATGGCGATATTGGGCTTGAAGTTTGTAAACAGTGTTCTATGATGTATGGGGACTGTCGTTCGATGGGATATGGAGAGGTATGTGCAAACTGTCGGGAAATCCTCCGCCTACTTGAGACAATTGTTAAGTTTGAGGGGGAGATTGCTGAGCTGAAGGGAAACCTTGGTAGGGCGGGGCTGTCTGGAGTTACACCTGTGAAAGTAGCTTTCCGAGAAAAGTGGGTGGTTGTCGGTGGTTCCAAGAGGAAACATGGGGGTAGAACCTTTGATGTGAATGAGGTAGGTGATGAGGTGGGGGCTGCTAGAAAAGTACGTAGGACAGATGAGGGGGGCCCAGGCCGGAGCAATGCTGTAAAGCGTTTGGCGTGGACTATCAAAAGTGGTAGGAGAGGGGGGCCAGAGAAGCAGGTAGATAGGGGTGTAAAGTCCAAAGGCAGTGGGGAGTGCAGCACCAGAAACAGATTTGATGTGCTCGATTCGGAAGAGACAGAGGAGGTGATGGAGGATAGTGCAACAGATGGTAGCTTGGGGTCTAGGCCAGGAAAAAGGAGGAGGGATCCGGGAGAAGACCAGGGGAGTAGTCCAGGTAGTTCAGGGCCTGGAAAGAGACGGAGGGACAAGGATAGGAGTAATCCTAGGTCAAAGATACCGATACCGATATTGATTCCGAGTGGGGCTGTTGGAGAGGAAGAGGACGCTGTAAACAATAGGAGACTAGAGGAGATAAATAGGGCGAGGGCCAAAAGTAAGTTGGTGGTTGCGGGAAGTAGCATAGTTCGGGGGATCGACAAGGTTGTCTGTGGTCCGGACAGTAAAAATAGAACAGTTCTGTGCTTCCCGGGGGCTAAAGTGGAGGACCTGAGGGATAGAGTGGACGGTATTGTAGCTGGGTCGGGGCCTGCTCCGGTAGTGGTATTACATGTGGGGTCCAATAACATCAGGGAGAGGAAATCAGTTCGTTTGGTGGACACATACAAGGGCCTAATTAGTAAGCTACTTAGCAGGAATGCTCGGATCATCGTTTCAGGGGTGCTCCCCGTTATGGGTGGTGGGAATGAGAGGAGCTCGCGGATTATGGCACTAAACGAGGAGCTGGATGAGCACTGCAAAGACTTGGGAATACATTTCATTGACCACTCACTGGGATTCATTCTGGGGACAAGGAGAGTTGTATGGGCGAGACGGATTGCATTTAAGGAGGATGGGTACAGACCTGTTGGGCCAAAAAAATTTACAGGTGGCTGGGCCTTTTTTGGAGAAAAGGGGGATAGGGGACCACAGCCGATAACCCAGAGGGCCTCAAATGCTGGGAACATAGGAAGAACAACAAACATGCACAACACAGGGACATACCAGGGTTATAATAATGTGCCAGTGATGACAAAAAACAAAGATTCATTAAGTTTGGGTACTGCAACATCCAGGGTCTGCACAAGAAAGTAAGCGAAATATCAACAATGATGGACGAAGGAGACTTCGATATAATGGGTCTAAGTGAGACGTGGATACGACGGGATGAGCGGGTTGATCAGATGATGGGTTGCGTGTGGATAGGAGCTGGGCGAACTGAGGGTCAGAAACGGGGTGGGGGTGTTGGCATCTACGCTAAAGAGGAATTACAGCCCTCATTGATTACAGATCTCACAGAAGCAAGGACTCAGATTCCAGTATCCAACGAAATAGTCTGGGCAAAAATCAAGTTAGGAAGCAGGAGTGTTGCCGTTGGTGTTGTATACCTAGCAGTGGAGGGAAGTAAGCCCGAGTGGAATGATTCAATATATACAACTCTTAGATCGAATATCACAGAGCTTGAAAGCAGAGGGTTCAGTATTGTCCTAATGGGGGACTTCAATGGGCACATCGGGGATAAGGAGGAGGGCATACAGGGAGGTGATAGGAAAATTAACACGAATGGGAGGAAGATGTTGGACCTATCAAAAGAGCTTGGTTTAAAGATCCTGAACAGGGATGCGAAATGTAAGGGTAAATGGACCTGGGAGAGGAACGATAAGAAAACAATAATTGATTATATACTCACTGACATTAGCGTATGGAGGGAGGTTATAGATGTAGAAATAGATGACGAGGAAAAAAATGACTTGGGTAGTGATCACAACCTGATAACAGTTAAGATTATGGGCAAAAAGACGAATAGAGACAGAAATACAGTACCAACGGAAATAACTTGTACATGTAAACGCAAAATAACGGCGTTTACGGTTCCGTTTGGCATTGCGTTTCTAAACGAAATATAACGGCGTTTTTCGTTTTCAGTGCGTTTGTAAACGAATATGTTTCGTTTACCTTCGTTTAAGTAAACGTTTTATTCGTTTAAGTTCGTTTACATAAGCGAAACTCGTCGTTCATGATACCCGAGCACATGCATCAATTGAGTCGTGTTCAGACAATATCACAACCAAGTCAGTGTGATCATTCGGTGTCAGTGGCGTAGACACTGGGAAGATAATGTGCAGTCCCGTAGGAAAATTATTGGGACCATTCTAGGCGAATTTATGCCTATACGTGTAATAGCATAAAAATATGGGCGTTTTGTGTGTGAGTTGGAGGGAGTGGGGGGGGGGGGCACACCACAAAATTTCCGACCAAACAGAGTCACAAAATTTGGGCTTGCTTAGGCGTACGGGACACCTTTTCGGGGGGGGGGGGGGGGGTCTCAAATATTTTTCCGAAAAGTGATGCTGCGAGCATTATTGAGTGAAGTGGTCCTTGGGTGGGTTTGGGTGTGGGAGGAGGTGTTCCCCTTCCACAGTTGTAGCTAACGGCCTGTTTATGTCTGTAATTAGCTAGAACAAACTGTTACGCTGGCGTGTCTACAACCCTCAGATGCGATATCAATCTGATAAGACGGTATTACAGGTATATGTACGAACATGGACCTGAAGTCCGTAATATACTTTTTTGGTGTGGTACGACCCGTGGGACGTACTACACCAAAACATTATATTACAGACTTTGTATCCAAGTTAGAACTGATGGGACATAATCCTTTATTGAAGATAAAACTGCCCAAGTGAGTAGGTCAGTCAAACTTGCCCGAAACAATCATAAAAACTGGCCGAAAAAAATGTATTTGCCCCGACTGGAGGGGAACTGCAGTCCTCAAGCCTCCCTGAAACATACGCCTATGTTGGCGTGAACCCCGGTCACCGAAAAGCTGTCTATGTCACTTTGCTCTTTTCGATTGTAAGGCCTGTATGCTGCTTCAAGTGCCTTGGTCGGCGCGAAGGTGCCACCTCCCACAGATGGGGTCGGGGAAAATTATTTTATGCTTGATTCTTTTTACCAGGATACATATACTTGTACATAAACGTGAACTTTATTTCTTGGTTGTTTAAAATAATAAAAAAGAGGAATTTTGTCGGTTACCAATCATTGAATATCAACGATAGATATCACGTTTGTATTTGTTAATTGTCAAGATAGATATTACAGTTGCTATTTACTCAGCCAATATGAAAAGACAAAACACAATTTAAAACTTAAAACACCGATATTCCCTTTCCATAATAAAACTTTGGCCAGTCACTGATTTGCCATGGTCCTCTGGTAATTGGATTAAGTAAAGTCAATTAACCACGTGTTTTAATTCGTTTGTTTGATCCCTTCTGTTTGCTACTGTCGGTAATTATTTTATTAGTAGCTCTCATGATTAGTGTGTTTATTTTGCGTAATTGGGGTTATTTTTTATTAGTAGTGTTATTTTTCCGTTTTCAAAGGAGAAAAATAAATGCTGACCATTGGCCCTACAATATTCGAAAACGCCTTTTACGAGGATTCGAAAACGCCCTTTACGAGGAAAACATTCCTCTCTTTTTGTATCATTGGTTGCTCGTAATGGTATAATGACCAAGTCTCCCAACTCACCTTGAATACACACAGTTAGCAAAATGAATTCTATTAAACGAACTAGGGTCCCGTATATTATACGCCAGAAGATTGTCAGTCTGAATGAAGGAGGCTCAAACTTTGCTGAAATAGTTAGAATCATAAAAGAAGAAGAGAGAATGAATATAGATCGCAGAACCATCAGCAGGGTGATCAGGAGTTATAGAATCACAGGGACAATATGTGATAGGGCCAGGAGTGGAAGGCCAAAACTTTTAACAGATGACAATTTAAACATTCTTGACAAAACGATGAGAGACAACGCAGAAACGTCATCAGTTGAACTTTCTAAAATGTACATGGACTTAGGGTTACAAATTGCTCCGTCTACTGTGTGTGATGCCAGGAGGAAATTAAATTGGTGCAGAAGTGGCACAAAGTACTGTCAGATGGTAAGGGACGCGAACAAGAAAAAAAGGTTTGACTTTGCCAAAAAGTGCATTGAAACACAAGAAGAGTTCGACAATGTTATTTTTACGGATGAGTGTACGGTTAGGATGCAAAGCAGTCTGAGTAAGAGTTACAGAAAAAGAGGAGAACCTGCTTCTTTCATCCCAAAACCAAAACATCCGTATTCAGTGCATGTGTGGGGTGGCATTTCACGAAAAGGTGCCACAAAATTAGCCATTTTCACGGGCATCATGGATAGTGATTTCTATCAATTAATTCTCCAGAATTATTTCATTCCGGCTGCTGAAATGTACTTTCAAGGATCTGAGGGTCATCGTCTGTTCAAAGACAACGACCCTAAGCACACTAGTAAATCAACCCTAGAATTTATGGCAGCTCAAGGCATTAATCATTGGAAATCACCTCCAGAATCCCCAGATATGAATCCAATCGAGAACATCTGGGCGGGCATGAAGTACTATCTGAGGAAAACGGTGAAGCCAAAAGTGAAAGAAGAGTTAATTCAGGGCATAAAAGACTACTGGTCAGCGTTAACCCCACATGACTGCAATAACTACATCAACCATTTATTCAAGGTTATGCCTTGTGTCATTGAAGAGCGTGGAGGGGCGACAAAGTACTGAATATTCTCGTGTACATGTACATTAACATTTAATTCTCAAAAGTGATGAAGAAGTAATGAAATTTCAAGCAGAAAATTCTTCCCATAATATAACTAAAAATTTAACAAATTTATTATCGTTTGACAGAGCTCTGAAAATTTCTGTTTAACAAGAATAAACTGTTTACATTTCTAAAAATATAACAGTACAGTGGTTTGATAATGTTATGGAAAAAAGTTGAAGCAAAATGAGAAATCACAATTTATAAAAGCAAGCAATGTTACATATACATAAATATTTACCAAAACAGTCAGAATATTGACTAATATTCTGTGAAAAGGCATTGACCACTTTACCTCATACAACTGAAAAAAATCGTCGTACACAAAAATCAACATTCATATTTTAGGGGTCATAATATATGTTTTGGAAGAAAAAAAATGACAAAAAAAAAATGATCGAACATTTTTCGATATTTTGCTTTTAAAAAGTTCCCAAATGTTAATTATTTCTTTTTTTTTCTTCCAAACCACATCTGATGACCCTACTGTGAGGTCATAAGATATGTTTTGGAAGAAAAAAAAATGAAAAAAATGCTCGAGCATTTTTCAATATTTTGTTGCTAACAGGTTCCCCAAATTTATTTAGTTTTTCATATTTTTTTTCAAAAACACATCTTTTGACCCTTCTTACGGGTCATAATATATGTTTTGGAAGAAAAATATAAAAAAAAAACTGATCGATCATTTTGTCGATTTTTTTATTTTAAGAAGTTCCCAAGTGTTAATTATTTCTTTTATTTTTTTCTTCCAAATCACATCTGATGACCCTACTGAGGGGGTCAATTCTTCCAAATCATATCTTATGAGTCATAAGATATGATTTGGAAGAGAAAACAATGAAAAAAAATGCTCGAGCATTTTTCAATACTTTGCTGCTAATAAGTTCCCAATTTATTTCTTTTATTCATTTTTCATCAAAATCACATCTGATGACCCTACGGAGGGGTCATAAGATATGTTTTGGAAGAAAAAAAAATGAAAAAATTGCTTGAGCATTTTTCAATATTTTGCTTTTAATAAGTTTCCCAAAATTATTTAGTTTTTCATTTTTTTTCCTAAACACATCTTATGACCCTACTTATGGGTCATAATATATGTTTTGCTAGAAAAAATAAAAGAACTGATCGAACATTTTTTCGATATTTTGCTTTTTTTAAGAAGTTCCCAAGTGTTAATTATTTCTTTTATTTTTTTTTCTTCCAAACCACATCTGATGACCCTACTGAGGGGTCATAAGATGAGTTTTGGAAGAAAACATTGTACATAACTTAAATTTCACTGATATCACAATATTTATAGATCTTGTTGACAAATAAATTTCTGTTGAACTGGTCAATGACCTTTTTTATGTCTGCCCACACTATGCCTTGTCTTCCTGCTGGCTGTACAGGGAAAACCTGAAACAAAACCTGCTTTAGAATATCCATTTTCTCCACACCTATCCTGGGCTTTCCTCTCGTTCCCGCAACATTCTTGTCCCTAACCTCCCCAACAGTGAACATCTTACGAAACATGTTTCTTGCGAAAGCATTTCTGTCACCTTTTGATATTTCAGCCGTCACTTGAATAAGGTCGGGGTGAAGGATGAAATTAGTGCCCGTCGCGGTTTTATCCATCGCCTCAGCAATATCTTCTTCCTTCATGGACACTGGCAAATTGTCTAGAAAAATATCCAGGAACCTTTTATCAGTAATTTTCAACTTAAGCATTTCTTGGGGGGCCACAGCATTACCAGTGGCGTTGTCAACAACAGAACCATTTTGGAGCATACGTCTACATGTAGTACCCTCTAATTTATCCAATCTTGCTTGCATTTCCGAATTATGTTTTTGAAGATTGGCCATATCTGTCTTTAACTTTTCCAACTCCTGTCTGACCTCAGTTAAAATGCTGCTGCATTCGCACGCTTGTGGCTCGATCTGTGTAAAATCTGGGGATGGAATCGGAGAAGACACCCACGTCTCAGGAAGATAAATACAGGGTAGTATTCCATCATTTGCTATTTCAGCCTCTCTATTATCAGGGATTCGTGTGGATGACAAAAATGAGTTTACCACCTCTACGGGTGTGTCGTCAACTGGAGGATCCACACGTACTGTCGGTGGACTTGTGGTATCATTTGACAATATCTCCTTAGCTTTCTCGCTGAGGCAATACCGCCCTTGGACCACCACTTCCGCAGCAGAGTTGTTCATGCCAACCTTTTCTGTTGGGATCACATGTGCTGTAGGCTTTGCAGGTGAAGCAGAAACTACAATTGCTGCTTTGTTCTGAAAAGAAAAAAATAACGTCATTGTATTAGAAAGAAGAAAAATGGTCAAGCCTTTTTATTTTATTTTTTCACTTTTCTTTCTTCCAAAACATATCTTATGACCCCTAAGTAGGGTCATAAGATGTTTGAAAAAAAAATGAAAAAATAAATAACACGTTGGAGCTTATTAAAAGCGAAATATCGAAAAATGGTTAAGCTTTTTATTATTTTTTTTATTTTTTCCAAAACACATCTTATGACCCCTAAGTAGGGTCATAAGATGTTTTGGGGAAAAAAAGAAAAAACAAATAACACTTTGGAACTTATTAAAAGCGAAATATCGAAAAATGGTCAAGCCTTTTTATTTTATTTTTTCATTTTTCTTTCTTCCAAAACATATCTTATGACCCCTAAGTAGGGTCATAAGATGTGGTTTGGAAGAAAAAAATAACAATTTGGAACTTATTAAAAGCAAAATATCGAAAAATGGTCAAGCCTTTATATTATATATTTTTTTTTATTTTTTTTTCTTCCAAAACATATCTTATGACCCCTAAGTAGGGTCATAAGATGGGGTTTGGAAAAAAAAAATAAAAAAATAAATAACACTTTGGAACTTATTAAAAGCGAAATATCGAAAAATGGTCAAGCCTTTTTATTTTATTTTTTCATTTTTCTTTCTTCCAGAACATATCTTATGACCCATAAGTAGGGTCATAAGATGGGGTTTGGAAGAAAAAAATAACAATTTGCAACTTATTAAAAGCGAAATATCGAAAAATGGTCAAGCCTTTATATTTTTTTTTTTTTTCTACCAAAACATATCTTATGACCCCCTAAGTGGGGTCATAAGATGTGGTTTGGAAGGAAAAAAAATAAATAACAATTTGGAACTTATTAAAAGCGAAATATCGAAAAATGGTCAAGCCTTTTTATTTTATTTTTTCATTTTCTTTCTTCCAAAACATATCTTATGACCCCCAAGTAGGGTCATAAGATGTGGTTTGGAAGAAAGAAAATGAAAGAAAGAAATAACATTTAATCAGCTTTATTTAGGAGTAACGCGCCTCAAACATAAAAGTTCACATTTCTTGTTCAAAATTTAACAGGGAATTTTAAACTTTAACCCTTTGAATTTAGTGAATACATTTAGTGTTGGTCGGTTTGGACTGTTATGTTGGGTAAAGGGCTAACATTTCAAATGTCGTAAAATCACACACTGGGGGAATATTCGGTCACTTTGAGATCATACAAACTCACCCATTCGTTTAACTCTATACATGTAGTACCATAATGTTAATCTTCTTCAATGGCACTATTCGGGGCCAAAAATTTAACTAAACTGCATCTTATTCAACAGGGCTTAATGAGCTATGTTGAACAAGATGCAATTACTCGGTACGTGTACATATAAATGGACTATCGTTTGTCTTCCCTTCAGCTAAACGAAAAAACGTTTAGCTTTCGTTTAGCTAAACGAAAAATCGTTTACCTTTCGTTTAGCCTTCGTTTAAATCATCGAAATACGGATCGTTTATAAACGTTTGGTAAGCGGAAAATAAACCCGTTTTTCGTTTAAATGCTATTTGTGAACGCGTTTACAAACGAAGAATAACGGCGTTTAATGTACAAGTTATTTCCGTTGGTACTGTACCTTCAAGGAAGTTTGGGGACTAAAACAAGGAGCCCACTGGAAGCAGTTTTGGGAAAAACTAAAACCAAATCTTGAATGTATACCTAGGGATGCAAATGTCCAGAGTATTTCAGATGGCATAGTAAATAGCATAACAGAGGCAGGGGAGGATTGTATAGGAAGGGTGAGGGTCCCAACGAGAGAGCTTGGATACAGGGTTAACGAGGGACTGAAAAAGGCTATAAAAGAAAGGAAGGTAAAATGCGCTGCTTACAGAAGAAGTAGGAAGCTTAAAGGGGGTGGATAACAATGACACGAGACTAATGAAAGGAGAATATGAACTGGCACGGGAAAAGGTGAATGAGATAAAGAATAATAATAGGAAGGAGCGCAACTGCAGTCTTGCCAGAACAATAAAGAAAACGGGGGGTTCGAGCTCAAACGCATTTTTGAACTGGGTAAATAAACGGGGGAAAAGTAGTGTGCAGAGTATCAAAGTGGATGGGGAAAGTACAGAAGATAAAGGCCGTATCACTTCAGAGTTAGTCAAGCACTGGGAAAAGATAAACGATAGGCGATGGGGCAGTGGGTCCCCACCAAAAAGAAATACACTGGTGGAGGAGAACCTATCCAATCGTGTATGTAGCGAAATAACGGCAGAAGAAGTGCGGAACGTGGTCTCGAAATTAAATGAAAGTGTCAATGACACTGTAGCTCAACTTGTCAAGACAAAGACATGTACATGTATAGTATGTGACACAGCAATGACAAACATCTAGGTAATGACCTGATAACAAAGGTACATATAAAGTATTGTAACGGTCTGTACATAAATACTGACCGTTGCCTGTAACAAATGTATAGGTAAAGTATTGTAAAGGTGGGTGACAGTCAGATGCTGAACTAGAAAAAATCTTTGAGTCCCAGAGTGGGTCTGACTGAACCCCAAAATATTTGTTCTCATAGCACAGTGATAACAAAGGCACCCCAAAACACACTCGTTCCTGTCCCAAGGTGAAAACAAAAGTACTCAAGAAGTTTTGTGAAGATCAGTTCATAAATACGAGCTGTATAGAACTTGTGACAAAAAACTGATTGGACCTAATTTCGGTACAAAATGGCCACTGGCAGCCATCTTGAATTTTGGACTGTACCCAGAAACACTCATTCTCATCCCAAGGAGATAACAAAGGTACCCAAGAAGTTTTGTGAAGATCGGTTCATAAATACAGCCTCTACCCTGAGCCGTATTGACATGTGTGCTTACATTGTGTAAGTTGCACTGAATAAATCAAAGTTCATCTAATTTGCATAATTTCTGCACGAAAAAAAACCCCTTACAATATGTGATGTATTCCATGTTACTAAACATTCATACAAAAATTTATTAAAATCAGAACTTTCATACAGAAGTTCTATACAAAAGACTGATTGCACTAATTTTGGTACAAAATGGCTGCTGGTGGCCATCTTGAATTTCGGACCACACCCCAAAACACTCGCTCTCATCCCACGGTGATAACAAAGGTACCCAAGAAGTTTCGTAAAGATTGGTTCATAAATATGGCCTCTAGTCTGAGGTGTATAGAAGTTGTGTACAAAAAACTGATTAGACCTAATTTCGGTACAAAATGGCCACTGGCAGCCATCTTGAATTTTAGACCACACCCAGAAACACTCGTTCTCGTCCCAAGGTGATAACAAAGGTACCCAAGACATTTCGTGAAGATCAGTTCATAAATACAGACTCTAGTCTGAGCCGTATTGACATGTGTACTTACTGTGTGTAAGTCACACTGAAAAAATCAAAGTTCATCTAATTTGCATAATTTCTGCACGAGAAAAAAACCCGTATTATATGTGATGCATCCCATGGTACTAAACATTCACACAAAAAAATTATTCAAATCAGGGCTTTCATATGGAAGTTCTGTGCAAAAATCTGATTGCACCTAATTTTGTACAAAATGGCTGCCATCGGCCATCTTGAATTTCGGACCGGACCCAAAAACACTCGTTCTCATCCCACGGTGATACCAAAGGTACCCAAGAAGTTTCGTAAAGATCGGTTCATAAATACGGCCTCTAGCCCGAGCCGTATTGGCATTTGCACTAACAGTGCTGAAAGTAACCCCCAAAAACATCAAAATTAGTCTAATTTGCACAATTTACGTACGAGAAAAAAACCCGTATTATATGTGATGTATCCCATGGTACTAAACATTCATACAAAAAATTATTCAAATCAGAGCTTTCATATGGAAGTTCTGTACAAAAAACAGATTTCTGCATCGTCGGTACAAAATGGCAGCTGGCAGCCATCTTGAATTTCGGACCGCACCCAAAAAAACTCGTTCTCGTCCCACGGTCATAACAAAGGTACCCAAGAAGTTTCGTAAAGATCGGTTCATAAATACGGCCTCTAGCCCGAGCCATAGCAACTTGGCACTTACAGCTCTGAAAGTAACACTAAATAAATCAAAGTCAGTCTAATTTGCATAATTTACGCACGAGAAAAAAACCCGTATTATATGTGATGTATCCCATGGTACTAAACATTTATACAAAACTTTATTCAAATCAGAACTTTCATACAGAAGTTCTGTACAAAAAACTGATTTTTGCATCATCGGTACAAAATGGCCACTGGCAGACATCTTGAATTTCGGACCACACCTAAAAACACTCGTTCCCGTCCCAGGGTCATAATAAAGGTACACAAGAAGTTTCGTAAAGATCGGTTCATAAATACGACCTCTAGCCCGAGCCATAGCCAATTGTTGACGTACGGACAGACGGACGACGGGCCATGACAATAGCTCAAATTTGACTTCGTCAAAGTTGAGCTAAAAATGGTAAAGCGGGAGGGACTGATGAAATTCCGAACGAATTCCTCAAAAATGGAGGGGAGGCACTTATTGAAGTCCTGACAAACCTTTTCAACCTGGCTCTGCGAAAGCAAGAGGTCCCCAGAGAGTGGAGGGAAAGTAAGGTGTCGTTCATACACAAAAAGGGGGATAAGGAAGTTCTAGATAACTATAGGGGGATATCAGTTAGTAGTAACATCGGAAAAGTATTCTGTAAGGTCATATACGGTAGACTAGAGGAAGTTATTGAAGAGAAAGGTTTTTTAGGAGAAATTCAAAATGGTTTGAACTTTCAGGAAAGGACGAAGAGTCACTGATCACCTATTTACACTCACCCAACTGATAGAATCAACAAAGGCTGAAAAGAAAAAGATGTTTCTGGCATTTCTAGATGTGAAAAAAGCGTACGACTGAGTGTGGAGGGAAGGTATGTGGCGAAAGCTCGAGGGCATCGGACTGGGGGGTGACTTTGTGGGAATCATGAAAGCACTGTATACAGATGTGCAAAACCAACTCAGTCTAGGGAGTATCACTACAAAACGAGTCCCTATGGATATAGGCCTCAAGCAGGGGTGTATCTTTTCACCGATTTTGTTTGCATTGTATGTTAAAGATTTAGGGGACGAACTAATTCAGAGTGCGGAGGGGGTAAATGTTGGAGACATAAAGATACCAGGCTTATTCTTTGCGGACGACATGGTGTTAATGTCTAGAACTGAACAGGGGCTAGAGAAATTGCTGGAAATTGTTGGTAGATATGGGAACACTTGGCGGCTCGAACTAAATGAAAATAAAAGCAAGGTAATACCCGTTGGACGCAAGGTAGATATGACGAAGAGATGGAGAGTGGGGGAGTTCTCAATCCCCGAAGGGGAAAGCAAACAAATCACTGTAGGAGAAACGGGAGAGTATGAGTATCTAGGGGTAAGCATAAATATAACGGGAAGAGGGGTGTACAGAAATTACTCAGCCAAACTGATTCTGAAGGGGAAAAGAAATCTGAACCAACTAAAACTTTTAGGGAAAAATAGTTTCAACAAGGTCTTTGTGGGGAAAACACTATGGGAGAGGGTGGGTTTACCAAGTATAACGTATGGCACGGACGTGATTCCATTAAACCAAACCGTTATTAAGAAGTTGGAAAGTACTCAGAATGATGCCGGCAGATGGATAACAGGGTCGAGTAATGCTGCAGCTTTGGAAGCAGTAAGGGGGGAGCTTGGGTGGATGAAAATCAAGGACAGGGTAGATTTGGGAAAACTGTGTTACTTTAACTACTTGAGAAACCTGCCTGACAACCGGTGGAGCAAATTGATGCTCGATACCATTTGGAATTCTAATATAGAAACGGGATGGTCAAAACATGTGAGGGAACTAATGGACAATTACTCTATAGAGGTCATAAACATAGAAGTAGGAATGAAAGAAGGCAAAAGGTTTGTCAAAGAGAGAGTCATGGAAGATTGCAATCGAAACTGGCGAGCAGGGGTTAGCGTGAAAAGATCACTGCAGGGGTTACAATATAAAGAAAAGCCAGCTTTTGAGAAGTACCTAGATGGCACCTTTGGAGGGTCACTGCTGTTCAAACTGAGATCAAGATCACTGGAGCTTCGGGGAAAAATTGGGAGAGATGGGGAAAAGGGATGCCAAATGTGCCACTCTAGAGTAGTGGGGACCCTGGAACATTTTCTCTTGGAATGCCCACAGTATATACCTAATAGAATAAAATTTACTGGAAAAATAATGCAGAAGTGGGGTGAAGAAACAAAGGATAGATGGCTGAAGGGGGACACGAGGGAGAGGGTAGGAATGCTTATTGAAGAAATTGAAAAAGAGGAAGTGAGGGACACTATTAAGCAGTTTATATCTGAATGCTGGGAGGAGAGGAGAGGAAGAGGGGATGGGGTGCAGGGGGAATGATGGCCTTCTCTTATGAGGACCGCGACAAATCAGCGGCTGGCCAAAGAGTTATTATTATTATGTGTAGATGACTAGAAGTAACTTGCAAGGGGTCATACATGTAACTCTGGTAAATCAGTATACCGTAAAAAAAAAGATTAGGGATTGACAACAAATGAGTGCAATGTCATCACCGGCACACTGCATGATCCAGTGAGGTGCTGACAACATTGCACTCATTTTTGTAGTCTGTATAGATAGGCAAGGCATCGACCAATATATTTTTAGGGCGATTTTGCAAATCTTTGAAAATATTGGGGGGGGGGGGGGGAGTAAATAAAGGGACATAACTCTGGTAAATCAGTATACGGTACCGTAAAAAATAGATTAGGGGTTGGCAAAAAATGAGTGAAATGTTGTCACCGCCTCTCCGGCACACTGCATGATGCTGTGTGCCAGTGAGTTGGTGACGACACTGCACACATTTTTGTAGTCTGTTGATAGGCATTGGCCGATATATTTAAGGGGCAATTTTTCTAATCTTTGGAACATATTTGGGGGGGGGGGGGGTAAATAGCTCCCCCGCCCCTTACCAACCCCGGTTTCTGCGCCACCGATGTACATGTGTTGTTTGTGAACAGAATGGCAAATGTTATATTAATGAAATCATTTAATGTCCTTGTGTTTAATATTTTTCTTGAAAATGTAATCAAACCAAGACATGGCTGACTCTGTCTCTATTTGTTGATTCGATTAAATTATCAAGAAAAATGTTAACCCTTTACCTAATGCTAGTGGCAGACGACACTCGTAAAAAAAATTCTCACTAAAAATTTTCATTTTTTACTTCCAAAACATAGGTTATGACCCATCATTGGAACCTGCGATGCGCTCATTCCAATGAGGGGTCATAACCTATGCTTTGAAAGCAAAAATGAAAGTATTAAAAAAATTAAATGGCGATTTTCGTGTAGAGCGCTGGCGGGTTTTGGCCGTTACATTAGGTAAAGGGTTAAAGTACGGACAGTTAATCCTTTGCACAATGAAACAACTCACATTAACAAGAGAATGAAAATACATTGGCTTTTTCCAAAAATTACAGAAAATTAATATTTTGTGTCAATTTATCATGACTTGAATACCATTATGCGGTGGATGGACTACGAAATTGATGAATCTGCCTGGTTCCACAGAGAACCAAATTTGGTTCTGGGGATTTGTCTCCTATGGGGAACCAATCAAGAACCAACCAAGAACCAAATTTAAGAACCTGCGTGGTTCCACAGAGAGCCAAATTTGGTTCTGGGGATTTGTCTCCTATGGGGAACCAAACAAGAACCAACCAAGAACCAAACTGAAGAACCAAGCTGGTTCCTTAAAGAACCATCTGAAGAACCAAGTTGAAGAACCAACCTGGTTCTATAAAGAACCAACTGAAGAACCGAACTGGTTCGATGGAGAACCAAACTGAAGAACCAAACTGAAGAACCGAACTGGTTCTATGAGGAACCTAACTGGAACCAAATTTGGTTCTTGTTTGGTTCCGCATAGGAGACATTGCTGGGAACCAATGTTTTAACAGTGTAGTATCCACTGATGTATGGATGGTTTTAATATTTATTATCACCTCGGCATGTGTTTGGTGAAATGCTAACAGAAAATAAAATATGAACCCCCCTTTTAAAAAAAAAATAGCTTGAACACAACCTTTTGCCGGTAAAAAGGACGGTAAGTGTATAAAAACTACGTTTTAAAATACGAAATGTACCTCTGAATGTGTGAAGTGACAATTTAATGAAGTAGTTTTTATACACTTCCCGTCCTTTTTACCGGATAACTTCCTTTTTACTGGCAAAAGGTATGTCCCAGCAAAATCACCTAAAAAATGATGAATATGTCGAATTTCAATCCAATTAACGTTCATACACTTAGATAAATCGTTAATGTTTTACGGAAAAGTTTTTGAAACGCCCATATTACTCCGTGACATTACTTCCATATTTGTTCCCGCACTGAGCTCATTTCAGTGAGGGGCCAGAAGCATTGTTTTAGAAGAAAAATGTCATTTTTAAAATTTTACATCACAGGAAATATGTTATTTCTTTTATTCACTTTGATAAGTCAATTTTATTTTCATTCAACATAGCTTGTGACCCCTCACTGAGATCGTTTCAGTCAAGGTTCATAAGCTAGGCGATGGTTCGACGATTTACCTCATAGAACCCCATAGAGCATTTTCGTTACCCCATAGATGATCATTAATAAAATTACAGTATGAAATTTGAGAGTGGGGCCGGAATTGGAATGATAGAATAATCTGGTGAAAAGGGAAAGATGAATCCCGGACATTTGCCCCACATCCCTTTTCAAGAAAAACGGACAGTTCCCCCGATCAGCTAATTACCCCGCAGACATTTGACCTGATAAGTGAATTGCCTCGCGGATATTTGCCTTGTTCACAAGTGATAATCACCGAAAGTGATAACAGAAGAATGGAGAACGTTAATTGAACCCTGTACCATAACCCAACCCTGTGATGCCGAGGCATACGTCCGCGTTTGCTTTAATAAATCGGGGCAAACATCCGGATGCCAAAAATTAAATCCGTGGATTTTAACTCCGGCACAAGCATCGGTATATACTTGGATCAAATTAATAAAGATGACTGAATGGTTTTGCGCACCCGAGTGCAAAAGCAACCTTATTAATTCATTGATGCTCTGCACTTGAACGTGTCATTGTCCACGCAAAACAATGGCTGGAGGATGTCTCACCAATTGTTAGATTAACATTATTAATGTTTTGATGATCTGTACTTTACCCGTCACATTGTCTTGTCTTCCACTTTTGGTCTTTGATTGTTAAAACAATTGTTCGAGCATACCCCTGAGAATAATTGAAGACCGACATCCCGCATTTCAGGCGTGGAAGTAATAATACATCCATGACTTCGGACTCTTATTCCTATTGTAGGCTTTATTTCACTTTCCAAATTATTAAAATAACTGTGAAGATGTAAGCTTTAGTAATACCCTATATCACAAGCTTGCTTCTACCTTTATAAACCTCTCCTCCGAATTTCATGATCAAAGGATGCTCCAGCAGCCAGGCGCACAGTCAGTGCTACTGTCCATCCAGAATCCACAGAAGCAACGGATATTCCAAGACCTACAGCAGCCCCGATCCCGAGGCAACCTGCAAACGTAGCCGTAAGGGAGATATCAAGTGGCATCGCGATTGACAACCCGACAGCAAGAGAAGAAGAGATAAACAACCATGAATGGAGGACATCATGGAAACGGAAAAACAGCAGCCCTCTAAGAGGAGAAGAGAAAAGAGAAAAGAGCGCACGCAGAGAAGAGCGAAAGCAGCCAAACACACAGCTCGAGCAGACCACAGAACACAGATAATAAAAGAAAGCTACGCTTGTAGCTGAGAGATATCCAGAATCATATCTCAACAACCCAATAAAGCTGAAAACGGCAATGATCAGAGAAGGATATTCAGAGTACCTATTTAACACAAGTGTCACAAGGGCCGGCACATTGATGGCTTATCCACGAGACGAGAAAACCAGGGACTTTCTATTAAAGGGCGGACCAAGAAACATCAAAGAGTTCAAAGACAACAACACAATATTTCGGGCACCCCCACAGAGGAAAGATTCAACCCAGGACCAGAAAGAGAATTACATCGTGATCTGTGAAGTTAACCCTGAGATCACAGGAAGAGAAATAGAAGATGATATCGGACAGGGAGTCAAGGGAAACAGAATGAAGAGCGGCACAACAAACCAAGTCACCTGGAAAATCAAATTATGCTGCTCCACCGCCACACTAAAGAAGAAACTTTTAGAAGGGGTCAAACTTGGACTATCCAACAAGCGCCATAAAGTAGAAGATTTTTGACCCGAACTTCACATCACGCAATGCTACAACTGCCAGAAGTTTGTACACACGGCAAAGTTTTGCAACGACGAAAAAACAAAATGCAAATCATGCTCAGGGGAACACAGCCACACAGAATGTACATCTGCCACAAAAACATGCGCCAACTGCAATGGTAACCACAGCTCAACATTCAAGGGATGCTCGTACTAAGAGAAGAGATAACGAAAAAAATCTCATCGAGCCTATCATTCGCCAGCGCAGTTAAAAAGTGTGCAAACCCAGAGGACAGCATTAAATTAGGCCTAGTCCTCACAAGAACACTTACGAAAATCTTAACAAGCAAAGAAAAAGACCCGAGAGAAATAAAAAACTAAGTATGCAAAGAAGTGTCAGAAAACAGCAGCCAGATATACAAAACAACACTGCATAAAGATGTATTACAGAACATAGCATTCAGTCACTAAAACAAACAACCAAGAGAAGAAAAACTCCGTTAAACAAACACCAGCCTATTAATTATGGATAATAATTACAACAACGAAACCAAACAGACAACCAGATCAAAACAACCCAGAATAATCAACAGACCAAGAATCACAAATGACCACACTTCACCAAACCGAAATTGCCAAACTGTGACAATCACACAACAAAACAAGTTCCACAAGCAATTAACACCTGGTAGTGGTAGTACCTCTCAGGGAGGAATTAACACCTCTCACATTGGTCCACACCAAGTGTCAAATCTGCCTGTTAGAACTCGTAATGTCACTACCCACATCATTCACATCAATATTAACGGATTAATGGCAAAAACAACAACAACTACAAGAATACATCAGCGACGAGACCCCAGACATTATCTGCATCAATGAAACCAAGCTTAATCTGCAGAAAAAAGTCAACTTCACTAATTACATAATAGTCAGACGCGACAGAAATTCACATGGAGGTGGTGTAGCAATCCTAATCCGCAAAAACATCAAACACAGAATTATAGACACAAGCCGACTTGACAGCGAAACCCTAGCCATCGAAATAACAATAGAAGAAATGAAAACAACTCTAGTTGCCACCTACAACCCTCCAAACAATCAGCTCAACGAAAACATCTTCAGGCACTTCACAAACAACTTCAGACATTGCCTATTCTTAGGAGACTTCAATGCAGCTCACGAATCCTTTGGGTGCCGTAAAACAAATAATAACGGACAAATACTACTAGACACTACAGATGAACTGAACTTAACTATCCACAACAACGAAACAGAACCAACTCACTACAGCGACATGACAAAGAACTGGGATATCCTGGATCTTGCACTCACAACACCAACACTCACAAACAAAATCACAGAGTGCTATGTAGGAGAAGATATCAGCAGCGACCATCTCCCACTCCACGTCAAGATGGGAAGTGACTCACCCAAAACACACCCACCAACCTGGAGACGAAATCTTCACAAAGCAGACTGGAAAGGTTTTCGAGATCTACTCACAGGACAAATTGATGACGACAAAATCCAAACTATAAAAGAAATTGATGAAAACATCGAGAGACTCCAAGTAGCCACCCTATCAGCGCTGAATGATGCATGTCCACCACAAAAAAACAAGAAAAAAGCCTGGAGAGTATCTGCCAGAACTCTACAGCGGATCAAAATTAAACGAAAAACACGACGGCTGCACCAGAAACACCGTAATCAAGAAGAATTCAGAAACTTGTACAACACACTCAACAAACAAGTTAAAGAAGCTATCAGACAAGAAAAAGAAAACGCTTGGCACAATATCACCGAAAAACTAGGAGAACAGAAACTTGATAAAGAATTCTGGAAAACTTTCAAAGTATTAACAGGCAGCACAAATAACGACCCTACCAAACCCGAAAAACCTCTACTCAAACCCGATGGATCTCTGACAGAAAGCGACTCGGAAAAGGCACAAGTTTTCACCTGCAGTCTCCAAAGAATCCATAACACCCACGTCGGACCAATATTTGATGACACCTTCAAGACCACCATTGAAACATACATAGAACAAAATGAAGAACTCTTCAAGCCGCTGCAGGATGAAGACACAGACAACCATGGCTTAGTACAAGACTTCACAGCAAACGAAATCAGGCACCAACTAAAATCATGCAAAAATAACTCGGCACCAGGCGAAGACGGCATCGGATACGCCATACTGAAACAAGCACCGACTAAATTCTTCGACAAACTAGCGACAGTCTTCAACAGTGCCTACAACTGGGATACTTCCCACAATCCTGGAAAAATGCAATCGGGAAAATGATACCAAAGCCCAACAAAGACGAAAAAGTACCAACAAATCACAGACCAATAAGCCTACTTTCCTGTATCGGCAAATTATTTGAAAAAACACTGAACGACAGATTACTAAACCACCTAGAGAACACAAACTTTTTCAATAGATGGCAAAGAGCTAACAGGAAGGGGAAAGAAGGCATCGAGCATGTAGCACGACTAGCCCAAGACATCAGACTAGGACAAGCAAAAAAATGGATTACTGCAGCTGTACTTCTAGATGTCGAAAAGGCATTCGACTCAGTCTGGCATGATGGACTCAGATACAAACTCAGCAACATGAATCTACCACAAAAACTCATCAGAATAATATCATCCTTCCTAGACAACAGAACCCTGAAAGTGAAAATAAACAGCGACACATCTAGACCGGTGAAACTAGAGGCAGGCACACCACAGGGATCGGTCGTCAGCCCGCTTCTATTCCTAATCTATGTAAATGACCTCCCTGTCAACCCCAGAAACAACGTGCAAGTATCCCAATTTGCCTATGACGTGGGACTCTGGACATCACACAAAAGAATCTCCATAATCCAAAAAAGACTACATGAAACCTTAAACGACATCGAAAAATGGTGCGCGAAATGGAGGATAAAACTAAACAAGAGGCCCCAAGGAGCCTGAGGGCGCTCACCTGACATGGTAGCCTAAATATCAACCCAGAGAATTGATTTCAACAAGTTGCATCTGCTCCTCCTAAGAAAAGCTTATACCAAATATCCAAAGATTCTGACCAGTGGATCTAAAAAAAAAAGGATTTTTAAAGAATATTCCTCATATTGAACTAAGTTATAATTCAGGCTCCCACAGGGAGCTCATATATGAACCCAGGGACTTGGCTTTAACAAACTTGAATCTCACCCCCCTAAGGATGCTGCACACCAAATATCAAAACATTCTGACTGCTGGATCTGAAGAAGAAGATTTTTAAAGAAAATTCCTCATTTTGAACTAAGTTATCATTCGGGCTCCCATAGTGAGTTCAAATATGGACCTAGGGACATGGCTTGAACAAACTTAAATCTCACCCCCCTAAGGATGCTGCATACCACATATCAAAACATTCCGACTGCTGGATCTGGAGAAGAAGAATTTTAAAGAAAATTCCTCATTTTGAACTAAGTTATAATTCGGGCTACCACAGTGAGCCCAAATATGAACCCAGGGACTTGGCTTGAACAAACTTGAATCTCACCCCCAAGCAGGGTGCATACCCAATATCAGAAGATTCTGCTGGCTGGATCTTGAGAAGAAGATTTTCAAAGAAATTTGCCTGAAATGCACCAAGTTCAAATTTGGGCACCTATACTGAGCCCAAATATAAACCCAGGGGGCCGATTTGAACAAACTTGAATCAGATCCACCCCACAATGTTGCATACCAAATATCAAAAGATTCTGCCTGCTGGATCTGGAGAAGATATTTTAAGAAATTTGCCTGAAATGCACTAAGTTCGAATTCGGGCTTCTATAGTGAGCCCAAATATGAATCCAGGGAGCCGATTTGAACAAACTTGAATCAGATCCACCCTGCAATGTTGCATACCAAATATGAAAAGATTCTGCCTGCTGGATCTGGAGAAGAATATTTTTTAATGTTTTTCCCATTGCCGTAAGTTCGAATTCAGGCTTCTATAGTGAGCCCAAATATGAATCCAGGGAGCCGATTTGAACAAACTTGAATCAGATCCACCCCACAATGTTACATACCAAATATGAAAAGATTCTGCCTGCTGGATCTGGAGAAGAAGATTTTTTAAGAAATTTGCCTGAAATGCACTAAGTTCGAATTCGAGCTTCTATAGTGAACCCAAATATGAATCTAGGGAGCCGATTTGAACACATTTGAATCAGATCCACCCCACAATGTTGCATACCAAATATCAAAAGATTCTGCCTGCTGGATCTGGAGAAGAATATTTTTTAAGAAATTTGCCTGAAATGCACGAAGTTCAAATTTGGGCTGCTATACTGAGCCCAAATATAAACCCAGGGCGGCCGATTTGAACAACCTGGAATCAGACCCACCCCACAATGTTGCTTACCAAATATGAAAAGATTCTGCCTGCTGGATCTGGAGAAGAAGATTTTTTAAGAAATTTGCCTGAAATGCACTAAGTTCAAATTCAAGCTTCTATAGTGAGCACAAATATGAATCTAGGAAGCCGATTTGAACAAACTTGAATCAGATTCACCCCACAATGTTGCATACCAAATATCAAAAGATTCTGTCTGCTCGATCTGGAGAAGAAGATTTTTTAAGAAATTTGCCCGAAATGCACTAAGTTCAAATTCAAGCTTCTATAATGAGCCCAAATATGAATCTAGGGAGCTGATTTGAACAAATTTGCATCAGATCCATCCCACAATGTTGCATACCAAATATCAAAAGATTCTGCCTGCTGGATCTGGAGAAGAGGATTTTTTAAGAAATTTGCCTGAAATGCACTAAGTTCAAATTTGGGCTCCTATACTGAGCCCAAATATAAACCCAGGGGGCCGATTTGAACAAACTTGAATCAGATCCACCCCACAATGTTGCTTACCAAATATGAAAAGATTCTGCCTGCTGGATCTGGAGAAGAAGATTTAAAAAAAAATTTGCCTGAAATGCACTAAGTTCGAATTCGAGCTTCTATGGTGAGCCCAAATATGAATCTAGGAAGCCGATTTGAACAAACTTGAATCAGATCCTCCCCACAATGTGGCATACCAAATATCAAAAGATTCTGCCTGCTGGATCTGGAGAAGATTTTTTAATAAATTTGCCTGAAATGCACCAAGTTCGAATTCGGGCTTCTATAGTAAGCCCAAATATGAATCCAGGGGGCCGATTTGAACAAACTTGAATCAGATCCACCCCGCAATGTTGCATACCAAATATGAAAAGATTCTGCCTGCTGGATCTGGAGAAGAAGATTTTTGAAGAAATTTGCCCGAAATGCACTAAGTTCGAATTCAAGCTTCTATAGTGAGCCCAAATATGAATCTAGGGAGCCGATTTTGAACAAATCGGGCACCTATACTGAGCCCAAATATGAACCCAGGGGGCCGATTTGAACAAATATGAAAAGATTCTGCCTGCTGGATCTGGAGAAGAAGATTTTTTAATAAATTTGCCTGAAATGCACCAAGTTCGAATTCGGGCTTCTATAGTAAGCCCAAATATGAATCCAGGGGGCCGATTTGAACAAACAAACAACAATAACAGCAAATCAGAAGAACAGCAACACAGTCCCAGACAAATCCTGAAATGCAATATAATCGACAACTCAAAACACAACGGTCTAATCCCAAACCAACAACAGCGAACAAGGACCACAGCACAGAGGAAATTCAACATCACGACAGTAAAGAGCCAAACACAACAGAAACGCAAGCCCACACCAGAACTACGTCATCAGACTAAAAAGACACCCCTATTAAAATTAAAACCCATCTCAGAATGAACTCAACAACTCGGCAGTGGTAGCACCTCTCCGGGAAGCAAGCTTCTCACATTGTAGTAGGAGGGTTCACTCTAAGATGCCCCCAAGCCAATAAGCTAGAACAACAATAATAAGAGCAAATCAGAAGATCAACAACACAGTCCCAGACAAATGCCAACAAACACCAGGATTCAGAGACATAAAGCCCTCAAAACCAACAACCTAGAATAGGATCAACAACAGCGAATCAGAAGATCAACAACACACCCCCAGAAGAATGCCAAAGAATCACAAGAACAGGCAGAACGACAATGGAAATACACCAGCAGACGGCATGTCGATTTACCCAATAACACCAATACTACCCAATAACACCCAATACTACCCAATAACA
Organism: Pictodentalium vernedei; assembly: GCA_031216915.1. NCBI lineage: Eukaryota > Metazoa > Mollusca > Scaphopoda > Dentaliida > Dentaliidae > Pictodentalium > Pictodentalium vernedei. Next base: position 320,510,516 of record CM062293.1, read on the forward strand.
CCCAATACTATCGGATAACAGGGCCGGAACAAATTTTTCTATGGACCCGGTCCCCCTGACCCTCCCTTCAACAAAACGCCTCGGAGAGAAACTTCACCCGATCCAAGCCATTTTTGTTTAAAAAGTAAAGTATCGGGTATAGTTCTCTAAATCAGTACAATAATAAGTATAATAAGTGGTAAAGATTAGGCAGCGGTGGGAGAGTGGCGGGTGGCCTCTCCTAAAAGTAGTCCGGAAAATGTGTCTGTCGGAAATTTGGGGGTAGGTGTGCAGGGCAACTAAAAGGATCTTTCTGTTTGTGTTGGATTGAAAAAGCGTTGAAATGCCTGATTTGGGTTAAAATTTGAGAACAATGGAGAGAGAGAGAGAGTGCAATTCCACTTGTAAGACCCTTCTGAAAGGTAGGCTTTTTTATTATTTAAATTCCAATGCCCATAAGGTAATCACTTTGTTTCTTTTGGTTTGTTTTTAGTGCAACACATCAATTCCTGAGATCTTTTTATTGTCGTTGAAGGCGTTGCTAATGTTTTTACTCTCTGACTGACTCACTGTGAAGTTCCAAAAAACGATGACTCCTACTTCCCTTTGACCCTTGTCCAAACCATGTTGCCGCCCAAGTGATATCTTTTGAATTTGCGAAAACAACTCCCAGCTTTTTTACACGGACCGACTGATGTTCTCGTCTAAAGAAAGCGTTATTTTGTTATTCCCAATTTTATGGAGAAGCAATTTCTTCGAGGGAGATTTTAAAGAATTAAATTAACCCCAACGTTTATAGAATAAAATAAAAAACTTGAAGGTTGTTTAGACGTAAAAATGTGTCCCTTTGCCATTCTAATACCTTCTGACCCACCCACCCCCATTTAATAAATAAATAAATAAATAAATAAATAAATAAATAAATAAATAAATAAATAAATAAATAAAGTATACCAGCCAAAGTCTGCACATGCCACATTATTGTGCAGCAAAGACACTCCGAATCTCATAAATTATGAACAGCGTTACATATTGATTCTTGCTAAGAGGCTTTGGCGAATGAGAGGCGGGGTGGTGCTGGAACTGAATTAAAATGGAAGAGTTTGTCATCGACATATCAGTATGTGTGTGTAGGAGAGGGTGAATGTGATAGTTGGTATTGCATACTTTTTGGTGTGTGTGTGAGTGTGTGTGTGGGGGGGGGGGGGGTATACATTGTTGCCATGGTTATACACTAGCCCCCTTTGGATTGACAGGGGCGCGGAGGCGTTGGCGAAACCGATACTTGTCAGATCACCGAAGTTAAGCAACGCTGAGCTCAGTTAGTCTAAGGTGACCATTCAGTGATTGATTCGAATTCCCGCGTTGTGTCCTTGGGCAAGGCACTTTACCCCGATTACCCATGTGGGGGCACGATGATGCTGTGTTCTGAGACATACTGCACGTTGAGGTGCACATGTCTTCAACCTATCTAACCCTACCTGTGCTGTGCAGTGCATAGTACTGCTGTGCAGGGTGTAGTATTGCCTAGAATTATGACGTTGAGGAAATGACAGGTGCTCTTCGTTGCTCGGTGGTTCTCTCCAGGTACTCCGGCTTCCTCCACCCATAAACCTGTCACCGACAAGATATGACCCTGGCTGTTAAAGTGTCGTTAAACACCAATAAATAAATAAATGAATAAATAAATAAATAAATAAATAAATAAATTTGGATTGACAACTGATAACCCTCTTTTTCAACCTGACTAAATCACGGAGACAAATAAACCATGCAAATCATCAACAATTTCGCGACGAGCAATACTCGTTTTTCTACGTGAAGACAAGTTTTATGTGGTTCAATTACGACAAAGAATAAGGAAAGTTAGAAATCTTGGCCCAGTTCCGAGACAATGAATCAGGGGTGGCGCCAGGGATTTCTCGACAGGGGGGCTGACCTCTCCGACAGGGGGGCTATAATATTTGACCTTCCAAACGAAGGAAAATGAGTGAAAGTTTGTAAATTGGAGAACCAAAATAGAAGCAAATTGAGTATGTTTGTTGATTATTTAAGGGGTCATCCAACCTAACTTTGGTCAATTTTCTGACATTTTTCCCAATGCCTCAGAAACAGATAAGAGAAGTAAGGAAAGGCAAATTATATATCAAAATAATGAGTAAAGTGCACAGAAAAGGTACATATAACTTTTTTCAGGAAAAAAAGTTAATTTTATGATTTTGAAGAAAATTAATTTGCAAATGGCATAAGTAACGAACCGGTAAAACCACAAAATAATCGGTAATTCGAAAGCCTTGTCCTCAATATAATGATAACATACTACAGACTCGGAGAAAGCATTTTTTTGACACACACTCTGGTGGGTTTTGACGTTTGAATGTAATAACACCAACACAAATTTTGGATGTTCCGGATGTGGCCATGTTTCAATGATGTTTATTCCGGTCATGTGATTACGATGTGGTTCTTGCAGAAATACTCAATTTGGGCAATCGTAAGAATGCAAGGAAATGATCACCAGACCTGTTAACTCTCCCGGTTTCACAGTGAGTCTCCTGGTTTGAGGCACCAAATCACGCTCTCACTGTCACATCCTATTTTCTCCCGATTTAACACTTTTCAAAGTTGTCTTATTCTTTTTCGAAAATTAAACAAGGTGCATTGTATGCCAAATATATTCTCATACTGTCGTGGTTACGTGAAAGAAATCAAAATTATGTAAACTCAAAATATAAATTAAATAAAAACATAATCTCTCAAGTATAATTAACTTCAGGTGACATTTTATATATACTATTGTTATGATTCATACCAAATTTATCCGTTTTGTGTAAAAAAAAATATAATTGAAAGTTTGTTGAAACCTAAAAAAAATCTGTTTTGAGATTTCACAAGAATTAAGTTACCTCCCCTTACTTATATACAAACAGATTCAGAACAATCATGTCCAGGCTGCAGCAGAGTATTTTGTCTTCATTTTGAACCAACAGGATTATTTTGTTTGTATTTTTTTCACAATGGGAGTTATGAATACTGAGGGCACCTTCTCTAATGTGAGTAATACAAAACACAGTTCAAATATTTTTTTTAATAAAAAAACGAAAACGAAATTACCACAATCACACACAACTTCATTGTTCCGGCAATAACAGGTGTTTTTTTTATAAACAAAACGATATGTATAGTTAGCATTGAGTAATTTTTATTGTGCAATAAAACCTGTCAAAAGATAATAAGAATGAATATTTCCTCACTAAAAATGTACAGACTGAACAAAGAATTTACATGAATAAATGGCATGAACGAAGAAGGAATGCTTGTTTTGGTTCTTGAACGTTTTGGCCCAAGATGTTTCAGGCTCCATGTTTTGAAGCACCGGGATGGGCTTGCATTAGCAAGGAAAAATGGCCGGACTGAGGGGGGAGGGGGGGGGGGGGATGATGGGGTTGGTGGTTGGTACAGGAAAAGGCTAGATAGGCATCCACTCACTGGGGGGGGGGGGGGGGGGGGGGGGGGGCTTGGACCATATTTGTATGCTTTTACGGACAAATACCATTAAAAGAGTTAAAATAAATTATTAAAATGAAATATATAATGCATTTGGGTTGGGGGGGGGGGGCTGCCCAGGTGGGACCGTGGGAGGCATAACAAGGAAAATATTGATGTATTGGCCGCGTGCAAAAATCTCACGGACAAGCATCCAAATCTCACTGAGAGCTCATCCAAATCTCACTGACAGTCACCTTCAGAGGTTAACAGGTCTGGTGATCACGCCCTTTATTTGTTCGAGACAATGTATGAGCGGATTTGCAAACAGGTGACAGCAAATACTTGAGCTGTTAATGTCATAACTGCAAAATATGGTTCGAAATTCCCTCTCGTGTTTACAGGCCGTCTGAACTTTTTTGACAAAAAATCTGAATTATTGCGCACTAGATAGACAACATGAACCACTTGTAAAAAAATAACCGAGTGTATAAAATTGGGACGATACACATAAAATAAGGCAATATTCATAACAAATTAAGCAGAATGCTTCAGAAATCACTTTTTCACGAAGTATATTCCAAGTGACCTGGAACTATATTGAGCATGTTGATTTCCCCCCCAGTAGGTATAAGTGGCGGATTCCAGACCACTTTTCCAAAAAAGTGTACACGTACATGTACGTGTACCGCCACAGGGATTCAGTGTTAAATCGTGTACAGAGTGCAAAAAATGTCGTTTTTTATTTAAGTTAATTATTGGTTTTCTGAAGTACCTGCCAAAATAAACTTCTCAATAATCACAAAATTATATTTCTTTTTTTTTTCTTGCTATGTTGTCATCAACTGGTAGAGTGCAGGAAGCCCATATTTGGGCTCTATTCTGAAGTGCACAAATCACAATTAAAAAGGCTTCATATACTGTGGATGAGTTTATTATTATCTTTGAAGTGAAAACATTTAGTCTGCATGAACTTGCATTATTACAATTCATGTGAGAGTGCCTTTAGTTATTTTTTCAAGGGTTTCCAAGGACAGGGTACCTGTAGGCAAGGCCTGATATAATTCAAGGCTATTCAAAGCCATTTATCAAGAGTTTTCAAGGCCCTACAATTGAAAAAATCAAGGATTTTCAGGGTCCTGCCTTTATCAGTCTAAACTATGGAAAACGCTGATCATTACCACTTGCTCCCAGTTCCCTTTAAGGGAAGTGGGAGGAGGTGATTAAGACCAGAGGAACCTAGTGTGGCCTATGCCTTCACAAACTCTGACATATAAAACTGTGCAGTTATGATTACACACTTCAACAGTATTTTTATTTCGCGAATATTCCAGGCTTTTCAAGGCCTCCTGGCCCATATTCCATGATTTCAAGGCTTTAAATGCTCTTAGTCAAATTCAAGGTCACTCCTTAAATCCAAAGCCCCACAGGAACCGTCAAGGAGCTGATGAGAAATTCAAGAATATTATGGGACAAAAACAAGGCATGGCACTCTAAAAGCATCAACATGTATGCAGAGGTAATTTGTACTCAATATTTCTTCTTTTAATGTCATATCACAATCATATACAAAATCAAATGCATGATTCTTCTTTTATTATACAGACAATCTGTGGGGGAGAGACGATCACGTAGAGTAACAAACACGTAGAGTGACCTGCCAGTTGCGGACAATTTGTGGCAGGGATTCGGGTTCTATCCGTAATTATTGGACATTGTGAGGTGTGTATATATATGGATACATATATCCTGTGGAAAGAAAGTAGGTCTGCCTTATTGCGAAATTTAAGTAGGTCTGCCTTCATATGTATGTATCTATGTGCGTGTATATAAGTATTTATGTGTACATGTGTGCATATGTATGAAAATGCATGCATGTATATGTGTATGCTTGTGTGAGTATATGCACATATGCAGTTAAATGTGTAATTCCATATCCTGAATCTTTAACTGCCGGAAAAAAGAAAACTTTCATTCGCAGTCAACATTCGATGCTTTCTTTTCTTTACCTGGGAGATAACAGGTAGACAGCCGATATGGCTATTTTATCTCCCTACGATGTATCAATATTTTTGTTTCTTGATATAGATTATCTGTTAATTGTAAAACGTTACGGATATATCGTAAAATAAAATATCTTTCTATCTATTTCTTTCTTTTCTATCCTTCCAACAGTATTCAGTATGTCGTGAGGAGAGATGAATATCGATGAAATGAATCGCCTCTGCCTGATATCTCACTTTTCAATGGTTTTCGAGGGAAGTTTCACTATAAGGTCTTTCAAGGTCCTAGGCATGGTATTGCTAAATTCTGGAAATTTCAAGGAGCCACTGGAACCCTGTCCTTTGAAATCTCTCTCCAAGAGCTTTCCAAGAACAGGGTTCCAATGGCTCCTTCAATTCTATTCTGATTCATGGAGTCACTGGAATCTTATCCCTGGAAAGTTCTGAGATCTCTCCAAGAACAGAGTTCCAGTGGCTACTTTAATCCCGTTGTGAGAACTTTCCATGAACAGGATTCTAGTGGCTCCTTCAATTCCTCTCTGAGAGCTTTCCTTGAAAAGGGTTCCAGAGGCTCCTTTAATTCCTCTCTACTTCAAGGAGCCACTGGTATCTGGTTCACAGAAAGCCCTGAAAGCCTTCCAAGAACATGGTTCCAGTGGCTCCTTTAATTCCTGTATGCTTCTAGAAGTCACAGGAACCCTGTCCCACAATGTTCAGAGAGCATTCCAAGAACAGGGTTCCAATGACTCCTTGAATTCCTCTCTGCTTCAAGGGACCACTGGAACCCTGTCCATTATTTATTTATTGATGTTTAAGGTCACATATTTATGCACAATGGCTAGTCATGACCGTGACAGTTTTACGGGTGGAGTAAGCCGGAGTACCCGGAGAGAACCACCGAGCAACGACGAGCAGCTGCCAGCTCCCCAACATCGTAACTTCGCACTGCAGCACAGGCAGGGTTAGATTGGAACCCTGTCCATGGAAAGCACTAAGAGCATTCCAAGAACTTAGAGCAGGGTTCCAGTGGCTCCTTAAATTCCTCTCTGCTTCAAGGAGCCACTGGAACCCTGTCCCTGGAAAGCTCCAAAAGCCTTCCCAGAGCACAGTTCAAGTGGCTCCTTAAATTCCTCTCTGAGAGTTTTCCAAGAGCAGGATTCTCATGGCTCCTTAAATTTCACTTTGAAAACATTCCAAGAACAGATTTGCAGTTGGCCCTGAAATCTGGAAATCCCTTGTCAAGAGTCAAAGCACAAGATTACTGGGTTCCAGTGGCTCTGTGAATTCCTTGAAATTTCTGGGATGTTGAAATCTCTTGCGAAGAGTCAAGGCAGGAGGTTAGTTCCAGCAATATATTAATGAAGAAACAACAAGAAATAGTTCATGCAATTACCTACCAGTGCTCTGCACTGTACACTGCATTCATTAAGTTATAAAGTGCTATGCAACAGAAGTCACATGGTCAGGTCTGATACACCTACTAATAGTTGGTCAAGTTGCGTATCTATTTTGTTTGTAACAGAGTTTCATCATGAATGTAATCAACAATTACAATTCCAAATCAAGTAAAATCAGTCATACATGTATTTTTATTGTATTTTGATCAATTCTCTGTTTATCATTCAATCATTCCTTGCCACAATTTATCATTATTTTTATGCCCTCTCCCTTTTTAGCCCTTTCATATGCATCCAAGGTATCCTCAAGTTTTACTCTGTGTGTGATAAGAGGTTTCACATCAACTTTCCCTGATGCCACCATTGCAAGAGCTGTAGGGTAGCTAAAATGAAAAGATCAAGTATGTATTACTCTTTGTTTGCTGTATTTGGAGTCAGTTATGACTAAAACACCCTCGGAGTGGAGTTTCCACCCATATAATACCTCTCACAATTGTGGTAAGAAGTTTAAAAACACAAGAGGCCACAAGGGGCCTGAGAGCGCTCACCTGACGCTGACAACTATCAACCGACATGTGAAAAATCTTCCAACGATGTTATATGTGAAATTTGAAAGTTTTTGGAGCAGTTGTTTAGGAAAAAAAGAGTCTTAAATGTTTACCCCATTACCCACAGTGTTAAAAAAGGCTGACTCAGCATTTTTTAAAAGTCCCGAAAAAGTACCCTTTGATAAAACCAATATCATTTTTTGGACCATTCCATTCTGTTGGTCCTAAGGAAGCTTCACACCAAATAAGAATGCTCAGTTCCATGCAGTTTTGGAGATATGGGCATCTGAAATTTTTTTCTATATTTGGCTCCTGTGGTTCCCACGGGGCATTTTGAAAAAAATTCTTGGCATAAATCAAGTACTTATGACCCATTAATACTTCATATCAAATTTGGTTCAAATCAGCCTCACGGTTTGGAAAATAGAAATTTTGGGTGAGGCAAAAATTCTTGCCCCTCCCGTAACGACGACAAATATTGTCCCTTGAACTTCTCTTGAACAAATTTTAGTCTACACCTCAAAAGGAAGATGTACACCAAATATCAAGTCTCTGTTACAGCTGGTTCATGAGAAGATTTTTTAAAAATTGGGGCATTTTGGCCCCACCCACACAAACCCAATTTGAAGAAAAACCCAAATGCCCGTATATAACCACTACTCATGTGAAATTTCATTAAAATGTGGCCAGTGGTTTGGAAGAAAAAGACCCAAACACCACCTTCACGAAAAATGATGGACCAAATGTGATCAGAATAGCTCATCCTGACTTTTAGTCAGGTGAGCTAACAAACAATATTTCAGATAATGGACCTGTGGATTGCCCCAAAGCCTAATTAATTATTTCTTTATTTATTAGGGTTTAACGGCACATTAACAGCGAAGGTCATATCGTGACGATGACAGTTTTACGGGTGGAGGAAGTCGGAGTGCCTGGAGAGAACCACCGAGCAACGATGAGTAGTTGCCAACTCCCCAACATCGTAACTCCGCACTGCAGCACAGACAGGGTTAGATTGGTTGGAAGACATGCGCACCGTCGACGTGCACTACACCTTAGTACATGGCGTCATTGTGCCCCCCCATGTGGACAATCAGGGTTAAGTGCCTTGACCAAGGACACAACGCGAGAGTCCGAATCAATTGCTCAGATGGTTACCCATCCAAGGACTAACTGGGCTCGACGTTGCTTAACTTTGGTGATCTGATGAGAACCCCCTCCCCCCCCTCCCCTCCCCCCCCCCCCCCCCCACCACCACCACCTCATTACCCGGTGATGCTCTGCTAGAGCCCATTATACTTTTTCTCATGGCAAACGATATTACTTGGATAACTCCCAAAATGGAATGAGCTGGGAGAGACAGTTCCAGTGTTGGTATTGTAAGCTCAAAGAGTCAATCAAAGAAATTGAAAATGTGGAGAAATTGGGGCTGTGCTTTTTACCACCAAGAATTAAAATGAATTATGTTAAGGAGTAGATAAGAAATTCAAGAATATTATGGGGCAAAAACAAGGGAACTCCACCCTAAAAGCATGAACATGGAAACCGAGGCAATTGGTACTCAATATTTCTTCTTTCAATGTCATATCACAATCATATACAAAATCAAATGCATGATTCTTATTTCAGTGATGGAGAGATGATCTATTCCAGCAGTATCCAGTATGCCATGAGGAGAGCTGAATATCGATTAAATGAATCTCCTCTGATTGCCTGATATCTCATTTTTCAATGGTTTCCAAGGGAAGTTTCAATAAAAGGTCTTCCAGGTCCTTGGCAAGGTATTTCAAAATTATCAAAATTCTGAGAACTTTCCAAGAACAGGGTTCCAATGGCTTTGTAAATTCCTCTCTGCTTCTTGAGGCCACAGGAATGCTGCCATTGGAAAGCTTGGAGAGATTGCCTAGAACAGGGTTCCAGTGACTCCTTGAGTTTCTCTCTACTTCTAAGAGCCATAGGAACCCTGTCCCGCAAAGTTCAAAGAGCTTTCCAAGAACAGGGTTCCAATGGCTCCTTGAATTCCTCTCTGCTTCAAGGGACTACTGGAAGCCTGTCCCTGTAAAGCTCCAAAAACAGAGTTCCTGTGGCTCCTTAAATTCCTCTCTCAGAGCTTTCCCAAAGCAGGGTTCTCGTGGCTCCTTAAATTCCCCGCCAAAAGCTTTCTAAGAACAGGTTTGCAGTTGCTGCTGGAATATGGAAATCCCTTGTCAAGCGTCAAACCAAGAAATTACTGGGTTCCAATGGCTCTGTGAATTCCTTGAAATTTCTGGAATGTGGAAATCACTTGCCAAGAGTCAAAACAATGAGCTCGGTCAAACAAGACTGAGTCAGTTCAATTCCTAGCTGCATAATGAGAAAAACTTTTAACAAAATTTTGATATTTTGACAGAGGGTTAACTGTTTACCTAACATGAGGAAAAGAAATGAAAGTGTCAATGACACTGTAGCTCAACTTGTGTAAGACATGTACATGTATAGTACCGGTATGTGACACAGCAATGACACACATCTAGGTAATGACCTGATAACAAAGGTATATGTAAAGTATATAATGACCTGATAACAAAGGTATATGTAAAGTATTGCAAAGGTCTGTACATTGTTTGTTGGTGGTTAACGTCACATATTTATGCACCATGGCTAATCATGACACAACATAGAGATGAAGTCAAGTTTAGTCAATCGTTGATCTACATGTTGCCCATTTTAGAGGACTTTCACCCCAAGCATTGGTGACTGGGTCCTATTTTACTAGTAAAGCGGAACTGGTTTACCACAGTAAACAAGTGCTGCTTACTTCCTGGGGTTCCCATGGGGAAGGTCTGTACATAAATACTGACCATAGCCTGTAACAAATGTACAGGTAAAGTATTGTAAAGGTGGGCGACAGTTAGATGCTAAAATAGAAAAGAAATCTTCATGGGGTTAATGTTACAATGGGGATCCTTCTATGGTGCACCATAAGCCAAATGTTAGCAATTAGAGCTGGGTCGGTGTTGGTATTTTCAGTGCAGTTTTGGTTTTGGACCACCACTGAAAAACCGCATTGCATCAATATGAAAACACCGACATTTTCGGTGGCAGGTAAAATCTGTTGGCGGAACAAGCTAAAAGTCTGTGGGTTACTGTTTGGCATTGTTTCCAGGACTCCATGAAAACAATTTCACCGGATTTCCGACTCTGAGACATTTGGATTTGAAGAGAGGCCGAAATGTCAGCGAAACAGGATTAGCGTCGTTTCGTACACAGGCATTTCGTACACTGGTTATTCCAAATACAAAAGAAGACGTTTCATACATATCTCAAAGGATGTTTCATACACAGGCAAATTTCATGGGGTTAATGTAAGTATTTTTAAGTATTTTTTTTACATGAAACTTACTGAGATGTCATTTAAGGATTACACCTATGCTAAGGAGGGGACTTGGGAATTCAAAGTCCTAAGCCCCATCCTTAGCATTCGTGGTGTAATCCTTACATGACATCTCAGTAATCTGTCTTAATTAATCAAGGATGAGGGGGGGGGGGGGGGGGGGGGGTTCTTTGTGAAAGAAATATGCTATGTTATCATTATTTGGCTCATAGATCCCGTGTACAAAACCAGTATATCATCATGTAGGAATTCCACCATTGTATGTTAAATATATAATGTCACTCAACGAGAGTCAGCACTGAAAACATAATTCTTAACAGCACTGGATGCATTTCTGCACGCTATGGAATCCTATAGAATGCAAAAAATGCTTCCAGCGATGTTAAAAGTTACGTTTTAAGAGCCAATTCCCACACAGTTAGGCCTACTTATTATAATAAATATTTTCCAGTATGTTCTATTTGTATACTGCACAAACAATGTCAGATTTCTCTTTGTAGAACTTTATATCCTTCCAGTATGTTTTGTATTTATATAAATATGTCATTGCAATAAATTTGTTATTTTTACATATGGGTTGTTATCTTTACTTGGCCCAAGACAGTCATAGCCCCGTGTATGAAACGTCCTAGCTTGTGTACGAAACATCCTAAAAGTTTGTGTACGAAACGTCCTAAATTGCTGTGTTCGAAATGCCCGTGTACGAAATGTCCAGCCCCCAGCGAAACATTATTGGGAACTGTTTTGCCTTCTCCCGCCCCATATTTTTAATAGGGCAATGCATTGTGGATATTTTCAGTCTAAATTTAAAAATATATTGACTCAGGAGAAAAAAAACCTAGATTTTTAAGAAAATTCATTCTGTACATAGCAGAATACTTTTTCCCATAACTGACACTTTCCATATTCACTTTGAATAAAGACACTCAAAGGAAGTCCACATTTTCGCCGAACGGAAAGTTAAAACCCAACCTGAACTCTACAAATTTGTGCGTGATTTGAACATTACAGTATACATCAATAAGCCAAACATTCTTTTCAATTTTGTTAATTTATCTTTGTCAATGACTGACGACGTTTTGACGTTGTTCACAGACTGCACTGGGTAAGCAAGTTTGCAAAACCAACCTAAATTCGATGAATGAACTTGGCCTGTTCCACCACCGATAACTGCACTGCAACTGTGGTTTTACTTCTTAAACAAGGGTCCCAGGGGGCTTGAGGGCGCTCACCTGACATGGTAGCCTAAATATCAACCCAGGGAATCAATTTCAACAATTTGCATCTGCCCCTCCTAAGAAAAGCTTATACCAAATATCCAAAGATTCTGACCAGTGGATCCAAAAAAAAAATTTTTTTTAAAGAATATTTCTCATATTGAACTAAGTAATAATTCAGGCTTCCACAGGGAGCCCAAATATCAACCCAGGGATTTGGCTTGAACAAACTTGAATCTCACCCCTAAGGATGCTGCATACCAAATATCAAAACATTCTGACTGTTGGATCTGAAGAAGATTTTTAACGAAAATTCCTCATTTTGAACTAAGTTACAATTCGAGCTCCCACAGTGAGCCCAAATATGAACCTAGGGACTTGGTTTGAACAAATTTGAATCTCACCCTCCTAAGGATGATACATACCAAATATCAAAACATTCCGACTGCTGGATCTGAAGAAGATTTTTAAAGAAGATTCCTCATTTTGAACTAAGTTATAATTCAGGCTCCCACAGTGAGCCCAAATATGAACCCCGGGATTTGGCCTGAACAAACTTGAATCACCCCCCCCCCCCCCCCCCCCCACCCCCCCAAGGATGCTGGGTACCAAATATCAAAAGATTCTGATTGGTAGATCTGAAGAAGAAGATTTTTAAAGAATATTCCTCATACTGCACTAAGTTAAACATTTGGGCTCCCACAGACAGCCCAAATATGAATCCAGGGATTTGATGTCAATAAACATGTGAAATAATTTGCCAAAGATGTTATATGTGAAATTTGAAAGCTTTTGGAGCAATGGTTTGGGAGAAAAGTAGTCTTAAATGTTTTTCCCATTACCCACAGTGTTAAAAAATGTTGACTCAGCACTTTTTCAAAAGTCCCGAAAAAGTACCCCATGATACGGACCATTCCATTCTGTTGGTCCTAAAGAAACTTCACACCAAATAAGAATTATCAGTGCTGTGCAGTTTTGGAGATATGGGCGTTTTAACTTTTTTCTATTTTTAGCTCCTGCGGTTCCCATGGGGCGACGGGAAATTTTTTTTGGCATAAATTAAGTACTTATGACCCAATAAGCCCTCATATCAGGTGAGCTAAAAACACCGACACTGACTTGAAAATTCACCACCACCCACCTCTATTAGCAATTGTTTTGGCCTGTTTGATTCAAACCCTTCTTAGGTTGATTCATACAAATTAATAAATTTGTCCAGTCCTTCTTAAAATATAGGTATTTGAATTTTTTATCTTTAGCTCATAGGGTTCCCACGGGTGAGGAGGTTTTATTTTTATCATTGGAAATAGAAAATCGGGTTGTGCTAATAAGGTTTACCCTCCCCAAACAACATTAAATATTAACACACGAACTTGACTTCAACGCATTTGAATATACACATCCTAGGGATGCTGAATTCAAGAAACATTATTTTGTCTGGTGTTTTTGGAAAAGATTTTTAATTATCTCCCTTTTTGAGTCCCCGAGTGGGTCTGACTAAACCGAAAAATATTTGTTCTCATACTACAGTGATAACAAAGGCATCCAATAAATTTATAGCAAACATTACTGACATAAAAAAATCTTCTTTACAGGTTCTGTACAAAAAATGTAATACACACAACTCCTGTAAATATGACTGCCGACCGGCATTTTGAATTTTGGCCCGAACCCAAAAGCACTCATTACCATCCCATGATGATAACAAACGCAGTCCTAGAAGTTCTGTACAAAAAACTGATTGCACATAATTTTGGTATAAAATGGCTGCTGGCAGCCATCTTGAATTTTGGACAGCACCCAAAAAAAAACTTGTTCTCGTCCCACGGTGATAACAAAGATACCCAAGAAGTTTTGTAAAGATCGGTTCATAAATACGGCCTCTATTCAATTGTTAACGGACGATCAACGGGCCATGATAAAACCTCAAAGTTGAGCTAAAAAATTAATAACAATTAAAAGAGGTCTTTTTCACCTAAAAAACTAACTTATGATCCTTTATTGGAAGGAGGTATGAGCTCAATTCAATGATGTGTCAAAAGATATATTTTGGGTAAAAAATTTTAATTTGAAAAAAAAAAAAAATTTTGAATGGCAATTTCTGTGAATAGCACTCGCAGGGTATAACCATTACATTACGTATTTGTTTTTGTTTTAAGCTTTATTAATTTCACCAGGACAGGGAAGTAAATTATAAAACTTTATTAAGGACTCCCTCACAGTGGTATAGTTTGTGGGATAACCATCACAGTTGCAACTTTGTGGTCTAACTCTACTTGAATCTATGAAGGAATCTTTAGCCTGTACAGAGTATAACTCTCTCTGTACAGGACAGTACATTATGACAGCATCAACCCCCACAATGGATGCTGCCAGAGAGTGTTTCTTTTTCTGATGCAGGAGCCATCTGTGGACGTCTGGCATGAGACCAGTGCACTTATCCAGTCAACCACCACTCTCTGTACATTAGGAAAATAGAGTTAAACCATGTAGTGTTTAGAAAAAACACACTGGAAAATACTGACCATTTTGATAATCCATCTAAAGAAATGCTATTCAATTGACAAAAATACACCCATTTCAGTAATCACAGGTGCTACTCATAAGCCAAAAAACCCCCAAAAGATACATGACAGAACATTTTGATTGATTGTGTATTGTTTGTTTGTTTGTTGGCATTTAACAACACTTTCAACAGCCAGGGGCACATCATGTTAGACAGTTTTAAGGGTGGAGGAAGCCAGAGTACCTGGAGAGAACCACCGAGCAATGGAGAGCAACTGCCAGACTCCCCAAAGTACTAACTCCACACAAGCAGGGTTAGCACTGGTTAAAGATAAGTGCACCATCAACATGCAGTATGCCTATGTACATAGTACGACTGTGCTCCCACAAGGGCAATCAGGCAGTGCCTAGCCCAAGGACACAATGCAGTTGCAACCTGGTGGGGATCGAACTGTGGATCCCAACAGAGAGCCGAATTATTAACCCAGGGACTCGATTTGAACAAACTTGAATCTGAACCACCTGCAGATGTTGTTTACCAAACATGAAAGGATTCTGACTGGTGGATCTGAAGAAGATTTTTAAAGAAATTTCCTCAAATTGCACCAAGTTAAACTTTGGGCTCCAATAGAGAGCCCAAATATATTAACTCAGGGACTCGATCTGAACAAATTTGAATCTGAACTTAAATTGATTCGAGTCAGTATTCATTAGTTATTGGACGGAAACCAAATTCATGGAAGCCATAATGAATTGGCCACTTGGTTCAGTTGACTGGCCCAAAATCGAAAGGAAGCTTCCTCTAGACAGCAACAATGCATAATTAAAAAATAACAAGAGGCCCCAGGAGGCCTGAGGGCGCTCACCTGACATGGTATAAAACCCAGGGAATTGATTTCAACAAGTTGCATCTGCCCCCTCCTTAGAAAAGCTTATACCAAATATCCAAAGATTCAGACCAGTGGATCTAAAAAAAAATATATTTTTAAAGAATATTCCTCATATTGAACTAAGTTATAATTCGGGCTCCCATAGGAAGCCTAAATATGAACCCAGGGACTTGGCTTGAACACACTTGAATCTCACCTCCAGAGGGATGCCCTTTTCCCAAATATCAAAAGATTCTGACTGGTGGATGTGAAGAAGAAGATTTTTGAAGAATATTCCTCATATTGAACTAAGTTATAATTCAGGCTCCCACAGGGAGCCCAAATATCAACCCAGGAACTTGGATTGAACAAACTTGAATCTCACCCCCCTAAGGATGCTGCATGCCAAATATCAAAACATTCCGACAGCTGAATCTGAAGAAGATTTTTAAAGAAAATTCTTCATATTGAACTATGTTATAACTCGGGCTCCCAAAGGAATGCCAAATACAAACACAGGGACTTGGCTTCAACAGACTTGAATCTCACCCCCCAAAAGGATGCTGCATACCAAATATTAAAATATTCCGACTGCTGGATCTGAAGAAGAAGATTTTTAACGAAAATTCCTCATTTTGAACTAAGTTACAATTCGAGCTCCCACAGTGAGCCCAAATAGGAACCTAGGGACATGGCACACCCAACTAAGGATGCTGCGTGACAAATATCAAAACATTCTGACTGCTGAATCTGAAAAACAAGATTTTTAATGAAAAATTTCTCCTGGTGAAATAAGTTATAATTCGGGCTCCCACAGGGAGCCCAAATATGAACCCAGGGACTTGGATTTAACAAACTGGAATCACATCCCCCTAAGGATGCTGCACACCAAATACCAGTTAAGAAAATTCCTCATTTTGAACAAAGTTACAATTCGAGCTCCCACAGTGACCCCAAATATGGACCGAGGGACATGGCTTGAACATACTTGAATCTCACCCCCCTAAGGATGCTACATACCAAGTATCAAAACATTCCGACTGCTGGATCTGAAGAAGATTTTTAAAGAAAATTCCTCATTTTGAACTAAGTTATAATTCGGGCTCCCACAGTGAGCCTAAATATGAACCCAGGGACTTGGCTTGAACAAACTTGAATCTCACCCCCCTAAGTATGCTGCATACCAAATATCAAAAGATTCTTATTGGTAAATCTGAAGAAGATTTTTAAAGAATATTCCTCATACTGCACTAATTTAAGCATTTGGGCTCCCACAGAGAGCCCAAATATGGACCCAGGGAATTGATTTCAATAAACATGTGAAACAATCCTCCAAAGACATTATATGTGAAATTTGAAAGCTTTTGGAGCAGTGGTTTGGGAGAAAAGTAGTATTAAATGTTTTCCCCATTTCCCACAGTTAAAAAATGTTGACTCAGCACTTTTTCAAAGTCTCAAAAAAGTACCCCATGATAAAACAGATAGCAATTTTTTTCGACCATTCCATTCTGTTGGTCCTAAGGAAGCTTCACACCAAATAAGAATTCTCAGTGCCGTGTAGTTTTGGAGATATGGGCATTTTAATTTTTTTCTATTTTTAGCTCCTGTGGTTCCCATGGGGCAACAGGAAAAAATTTTTTGGCATAAATTAAGTACTTTGACCCAATAAGCCCTCATATCAAATTTGGTTCAAATCAGCCTCTCGGTTTGGAAAATAGAAATTTTGGGCGGGGCGAAAATTCTTGCCCCTCCCATAATGAAGGCAAATATAGCTCCTCGAATTTCGCTTTAACAAAATCTGAGTCGAAACCTCAAAGGGAAGCTGCACACCAAATATCAAGAAGATTTTTAAAGATTTTGGTGCCCCTTGGGGGCGTGGCACCACCCAGGGAGAGGGGCAGCTTCATTTGAACAAATGCGAATTGGCATTAGGTAATAAACATTTACCCAATATTTGAATAAAATTGGGCGAGTGGTTTTGGAGGAGAAGTCCGTTTTGTAAAATTTACAACGGACAACGGATGGAAAGTGATCAGTAAAGCTCCCCTTGAGCTTCGCTCAGGTGAGCTAAAAATTATTCAAGTCCGCATTAACTAGTTATTGGACGGAAACCAAATACAATATGACTGTCATGGCAGCCATACTGAATTGGCTAACTGGACCAAAATCAAAAGAAAGCATTGTCTAGTCATCCATAAGTCACCCCTAAAATTATGACTTGATCAAATAAGTGGTTCTTTAGTTATATGATGGAAACCAAAAGTTAACAGATGGACGCCAGATGATGAGCGGTTGGACATGGCGAAAGCATAATGCTCCTGAGAGAATCTCTCGCAGGCATAAAAATAATAAAACATGGATGGTTTTTGTCAATACAGTGCAGCCCACTTAATTGGATATCTGTTATTAATTGAACAAGAGCGCACATATCGCTGAAGCAATACAATGTCCCCTACCGGACTAAGGAGCATTAATAATTATACAAATGTCATAACCTAGATATGATCAGCATGAAGTTCGTTGAAGCATTTCCCAAAAAAGTCCAGAAAACTGATATTTTGGCACTTTTCCATATTTCCAAGGGCCATAACTCACACAAGAATAATGCAATCAGCATGAAACTCAAACTTGATCTGTAAATCATCGTTCTATAGTAGGTTACCAAGAATGAAATCATTCGGTTGAAGCATTTCCAAAAAAAGTCCGGAAAACTAAAGTATGACTGACAGACTGATGGATAGACAGAGTGCAAATGAAACTTGATCTGTAAGTGATCATTCTGTAGTGGGTTACCAAAAATGAAATCATTCCGTTGAAGCGTTTCCAAAAAAAGTCCAGAAAACTAAAGTATGACCGACAGACTGACAGACTGATGGGTGGACGGACAGAGTGTAAATGAAACTTGATCTGTAAGTCATTGTTCTATAGTGGGTTACCAAAAATGAAATCATTCCGTTGAAGCGTTTCCAGAAAAAGTCCGGAAAACTGATATTTTGGAGCTTTTCCATATTTCCAAGGGCCATAACTCACACAAGAATAAGGCAATCAGCATGAAACTCAAACTTGATCTGTAAGTCATCATTCTATAGTAGGTTACCAAAAATGAAATCATTCCGTTGAAGCGTTTCCAAAAAAAGTCCAGAAAACTGATATTTTGGCACTTTTCCATATTTCCAAGGGCCATAACTCACACAAGAATAATGCAATCAGCATGAACCTCAAACTTGATCTGTAAGTCATCGTTCTATAGTAGTTTGCCAAAAATGAAATCATTCCGTTGAAGCGTTTGCAAAAAAACTCCGGAAAACTGATATTTTGGTGCTTTTCCATATTTCCAAGGGCTGTAACTCACAAAGAATAATGCAATCAGAATGAAACTCAAACTTGATCTGTAAGTCATTGTTCTATAGTAGTTTACCCAAAATGAAATCATTCCGTTGAAGCGTTTCCAAAAAAACTCCAGAAAACTGATATTTTGGTGCTTTTTCCCATATTTCCAAGGGCTGTAACTCACACAAGAATAATGCAATCAGCATGAAACTCAAACTTGATCTGTAGGTCATCGTTCTATAGTAGTTTACCAAAAATGAAATCATTCCGTTGAAGCATTTCCAAAAAAAATCCGGAAAACTAAAGTGTGACTGACAGACTGACAGACCTACAGACTGTCAGACTGACAGACCTACAGACTGACGGATGGACAGAGTGCAAACCTATAGTCCCCTCCGGCGATGCCGGTAGGGGACTAATAACCCTGTTACATGACTATAACTTCCATACACAAAACCATTTATCATGCCTTAAGTACAAATTTGAGCTGTTAAATGCATATAGGTTATAAAGGAAACTAATGTTAATTGGATAAAAAGTCTTGTAAGACAATCACCAAATGCCACTTGTTTATAGACCTATTTAGCCTCTGTACATACATTAAAGGCATTTAATCTATTATATCTTGTTTGACAGAGTTCTTTGAGAACTGTCCAACAAGATATAATAGAATAAACGCTCAGTTTATCTCTAGAATACAGGAAAGTCACCAAATCCATGTTAACTGAATACTCCTCTTAACTGTTTTATTTTTTCAGACAAAGAGGCTATTCAATTATATTAACAAAGTTTTAAGATTCTACTACGTAAACATGGGTTAAAGGGGGACCTTAACCCATGTCAACCTCGTACTACATGTATCTTGGACTCAAATGCCATTATATAATTTAATTGATGTTAATATGTCCACAGGACCTCCCACACCAAAAAATTATATTATGGCCTCTGAGTCTACGTTTCGACTAATGTTTACCATGAGTGCACTGTTCTGAAAATTTTTTTTTCTCTCTTTTTGTATTTTTTGTTGTATTTTCTTCCTTTTTTTTTGACAGGTGGATACTCATCATTAACCCACCCCACCCTCAGCTACACCCTTGCATTTTGGAAATACATTCATTCATGCATACCCTTTACACCCAATCTTAAAGGGACATCAAACCTAACTTTGGTCAAATTTCAGGTAATTTTCTCCAAAGGCCAGAAAGGAATAACCCCAACAAATTATATATCAATGTTTTTTTAATGAAACATAGATTTTTGTGGAAACTAATATTTGCCAAGGAACTGTTACCAAGTGGCAGAAAGCACTGCCTGAAAGTCTCCTATGGCATAAGTAAGAGTCCAGATTTTATACAATAAAATTTCAATTTACTGAATAGATAAATTCTGCAATCCTTCTAGTACAGACTCGTAGAAATTTTTTTATCATTCTTGCAAGAACCAGACAGCAAGACTAATTGTAATTTGGGATGTCTAAATTTCACAAGGGCTGCCATTTTTCTTGTGTTTGTTAACCTTTTAAGAAGTTCACCAAGGGTCAAATCCACACAGTTCAGGAGAACAAGTATGGAGTCATGAGAGAGTGCAAATGAAGAATGTCTAATATGGCTTTTGTCAGTCTGCTGTGATCAAACCTCCACAAATCTGTGACATTTTGCATGTGCTCTGTGTCACATTGGAAAATAATGATGAGATTAATACACCAAAAAAAGAGAAAACTACCAAACTTCCTCATTTGGTATTAACTGTGACCATTTCTAGGGTTGTAAAAGTAATGACAGCTGCCAAGAGTGCCATGTGAATGTTCAAGTATGGTCCAAACAACAAAAATTACCTGTCTGCATGCAGAATACTTACATCAATCGGCTTTGTTAAGTTAGAAAGCATGGATTCTAATACATTTCTGTACATTGTTTGGTATGCATTGTAGAAATATACTCAAGCATGCATACCCTTTATTCCGAATCTTAACTGAAGCTCTGAAGTTTGAACAATACCTATCAGTTCACATATCTAAATATTCTGCTTCTATGTACTTTTTTCGTCAATGCATTGAAAACTGGAAGATCTATCTCAGCTGGTCACAGATCAGCCAGTACCAGACAACTGCCTGCTCTTGTTGCCTGTCATTTACAGAATGTAATGTTGAACAGAAATTCGGTAAAGTTTACAAAAAATACTTACCAGTTGACATATCGAAATATTCCTCTTATATCAACTTCTCTCACTGAAGCATTAACAATTGGAAGGCTCATCTCAGCTGGTCCCAGTCCAACCAACACCACACAGCCTCCTGATCTTGTTGCCTGCAATTTATACAATGTAAAGTTGAGTGGAAATTCAGTAAAGTTCCCTACAAAACAAAACGATATTAACCTTTCCTTTAATGGTTTTCTATCACCTTTTTAATCTCAATCTTTTACACATTATTCAGTTTTTTAATGACATTCAGTTTTTATATTTTAACTGGTATTGCATCAAATTTTGTGATACAAAATGCCATTAAAGAAGACAAGAAGAGTATTTGCAACATGTAAAAATATTACACTGAGTTTGAAAGCATGTCAAATCAACGTCCTGGGATATCCCCACAAGTCTCACAATTCAATGTTATAAGACTTCCGTCCACAAATTACATGTGCTGGCACTTCTACACTTGTAAACAAAATATAGGTCACTGGCTATACCAACAAGTTGTTCATTGAAGTGTTTTTTTTAGGAATATGTTAGCGATAGACTTAAATTTATGCGCGGGGGGGGGGGGGGGGATGCTAAGAAAAATGCAGTTGGGGTGGGTGGGTGTCTGGGAAAGTCAAATGGAAAAAAACGGCATCGTGTACCGCAGAAAAGTTAACCACTGAGGTTTGCTTTTCTGACCAACTGAAATATTCCATCTGATTGAATCTAAAAATACTTATTGGACTATTTAAGGGCTTGACTGACTTGTCCGCAGCTCAACGGAAAATGAAATGAACAAGAGGTCCCAAGGGGCCTTAATCGCTCACCGGCCAAACTGGTTCAAAGAAGTATTTGGGGTCACATTCAGTTAGACATGGTTCATCAACACTACAAAGGAATGAAGACATGAGGGGCAAATTTTAAGGAAAAAACACTAAAGAATGGATTTGAACAAACCTGAATGTAACATGCCTCCCCCACCTCACCCCTGCCCATAGACCTTAAATATTAAGCCAAGGACTCAAATTGAACAAACTTGAATCTGATCCCCCTTGAGATGTCATATATCAAAATAGGAAAGAATTCTGACTGGTGGATATGAAGAAGGTTTTAAAGAAATCACCTCACATTGCACTAAGTTAAACTTTGGGCTCAAATAGGGAGCCAAAATATTAACCCAGGGTCCCGATTTGAACAAACTTGAATCTGACCCACCTAGAGATGTTGTATACCAAATATGAAAGGATTTTGATTGGTGGATTTGAAGAAGAAGATTTTAAAAGAAATTCCCCTATATGGCACTTAGTTAAAATTCAGGCTCCAATAGGTAGCCCAAATTAATAACCCTGGGACCAGGTTTGAACAAACTTGAGTCTTACCCTCCAAGAGATGTATACCAAATATGAAAGGATTCTGACTGGTGGATCCGAAGAAGATTTTTAAAGAAATTTTCTTATATTGTACTAAGTTAAAATTTCGGCTCCCACAGGGAGCCCAAATATCAACCCATGGACTAGGATTGAACAAGCTTGAATCTAACCCTCCTAGAGATGTTGTATACCACATATGAAAGCATTCTGACTACATGGTCTGAAGAAGATTTTAAAAACAAGTTGGAACAGGACCCAAAATTTTCAGGGTATAAATTTTTTTTTTCCATCTCAAAATTGAACAAAACGTATAAAAATCCCCCAAAATGTCCGAATTTTGGTCCACAATTTTGGAGTCCAAACCTGACCCCAATTTTTTTTTTCATCTCAAAATTGAACAAAACGCATAAAAAACAAATTTTTTTTCAAAATTTTCATCCAAAATTTCCATCAGAACCAAACCCAAAATTTTCGGGGGGTTTTTTCGTCTCAAAATTGAACAAAACGCCTAAAAAATCCAATCCAAAATAAATTTTTTTTCTCAAATTTTGGTCAAAAATTTCTAAGTCCAAACCAGACTCAAAAGTTTCAACGCAGGGACCCAATTTGAACAAACTTGAATCTGACTCCTCCTAGAGATGATGCATACCAAATGTTAAAGGATTCTGTCTGGTGGATCTGAAGAAAAAGATTTTTAAAGAAATTTTCTCATATTGCACCAAGTCAAAATTCAGGCTCCCATAGGGAACCCAAA
Source organism: Pictodentalium vernedei (assembly GCA_031216915.1). Taxonomy (NCBI): domain Eukaryota; kingdom Metazoa; phylum Mollusca; class Scaphopoda; order Dentaliida; family Dentaliidae; genus Pictodentalium; species Pictodentalium vernedei. The sequence continues at coordinate 320,533,525 of CM062293.1, forward strand.
TATTAACCAAGAAACTCGATTTGAACAAACTTGAATCTGGCCCCCCTAGAGATGATGTATACCAAATATGAGAGGATTCTGACTGGTGAATCTGAAGAAGATTTTTAAAGAATATTCCATGCATTGCACAAAGTTAAAATTTGGGATCCCATAGGGAGCCCAAATATTTACTCAGCGACTCAATTTGAACAAACTTGAATATGACCCACCTATAGATGTTGTATACCAAACATGAAAAGAAGATTTTTAAAGAAATTTTCTCAAATTGCACCAAGTTAAACTTTGGGCTCCAATAGAGAGCCCAAATACTAACTCAGGGACCCGATTTGAACAAACTTGAATCCGACCCCCTAGAGAAGTTGTATACCAAATATGAAAGCATTCTGACTGGTAGATTTGAAGAAGAAGATTTTTAAAGAAATTTCCTCATATTTCATTAAGTTAAAATTTGGGCTCCTACAGGGAGCCCAATTATTAACCCAGGGACTGGATTTGAACAAACTTGAATCTGACCCCCCCCCCCCCCCCTACAGATGTTGTATACCAAACATGAAAGGATTCTGACTGGTGGATCTGAAGAAGAAGATTTTTAAAGAAATTTCCTCAAATTGCACCAAGTTAAACTTTGGGCTCCAACAGAGAGCCCAAATCTTAACTCAGGGACTCGATTTGAACAAACTTAAATCTGACCCCCCTAGAGATGTTGTATAACAAATATGAAAAGAATCTGACTGGTGGATCTGAAGAAGATTTTTTTGAATTTTTGAAAAAAATTATGGGTGCTATCAGAGTTATGCCCCTTCCGGTGCCCACTGTGGGCGCGGCAAGTTTATCTGTACAAACTTGAATTGATATATGATAATAAGGAACATGCACACTAAATTTGGTTCAATTTGGTCAAGGAGTTTGTGAGGAGAAGTCGATACTGTAAAGTTCACGACGGACGACGAAGGACGATAAGTGATAAGTTAAGCTCCCTTCGGTGAGCTAATAAAACAGAAAAAGCATGGGAATAAGTAAGTAAAATATTTTATAAAGGGCTCCTTCATTAAATATAATTCACTTGTATGCATATTTTTGGTTTCATTCGTTATGATCGGAGTTTCGAAGGCCAATGAACAGAAAACTGTGATAGTACTGAAGAACTATTTGAAAAGTGTTAAAGTGATAGAAAATCGGCTGTTACTATGAGAGTAGGAGGTTGGGCAACAAACTGGGAGTCTCTCGGCAAAATTGAGAGACTTAACAGGTCTGGTCCCAGGCCAAAACAGCAATAAATTCACTGAATAATTTGACTGGTGGCTTGAGAGCTTGTGTCCCGCCCTTCTCAAATTGGGAATATAATCGTTTCATTCCCCTATTGGTCACCTCAAATGGAATAAGGTGATTTATTTTTAGTTTGTCCATAATACAACAAGAGCTTTGCCTTGCGTTGCATGATACCCCTGTGAGAAATGCTCTAAGTTGAAAATACTCCCAAGTCTTAAAAGGTCCATACCTCATGCAAAATTTGTACTGAACCCAAATTCAAACCTGACCTGCAGTTTGGTATAATTGAGTCACATGCCAAATTTGGTGGAGGTCAAATAAGCAGAACTAAAGTTATCATCCGGTAACCAGAATGTTGATGGAAATAAGCAATTTCTAAGTTGAAAAGGCCCATAACTCTTGTAAAAATCATCGAACCAAACCCCAAGTCGAACTTGACCTGTATGTTGATACACCTGAGGACCAAATCACCAAGTTTGGTCCTGATCTATAAATCTTTGGGGGTGAAGTACAGTGATACATGTATAAACCATGGTTAGAAAGGGCTTTTAGAGCACTTTACAATAGTGCATTACATCAGCACACCTTACTGCAGCAATGAAAGATTTTCATAAAATCTGCCACTATATTCCAAGTTGATGATCTCCGATGTTGCACCGTCCCTAGTAAACACATCAGTATTACTTTACCCTTTTCAGCTACCCAAAGATCAGAATATTGGGTGCCTGAAAAACATTAACCCATAACTGATAGTGCTAGAAGCCACTACCAGGACTTTCAAAAAACATTAGGGTGCCAGAGCAAAAGTCAATGCTAACTACGGGGACAGGGTAGGGCAATAACTTCAACAATTTTCATTGGATAATTGTGGTCATCAAACTTGACCTAGAGACATGTACTGAAAAGAATTGAAATCCATTAACTTTTGTTTAAGTTATGGCATAAAGAAAGTTCAGACAGATGGACATACTGATGGATGGACAGACTGATGGATGGACTCACAGATAGATGGACGGAGCAAGTTCTTGGCTATATCACTCCCTTGTGGGAGGGGATAAAAAGTAACAAAGTATGTGGTAGAAGCCTAATTTGAAATTTAGAGAAACTAAGTTCGAAAAGCGTTGTGAAAAGGATTAAATTAATGCCAATATTATTTGAAACCATTGTGTACAGCTTCAGTAGACCTTGCCCGAAATGTAAAAAAAGAAATGACTTTGTAACAGAGAGTTTGGAGAATGAAAGGTAGAACCATGAAAAGCAGAACTTTAATCAGAAAATCAGAAACTTTAAGCTGGGAATACTAAGTAAAATTGATTGACAAAAAAGGGTTAAATATTTCCTAGAACTGATAAAAGAAATCACTGATGTAAATGGAATCATTAAGTTGTATTGAGCATGCAAGAATTAGAGTATGTGGCAAAGTGTAATTTCAAATACAAAGAAAGTAAGTCAGAAAACATGTATAAAAGGGGTTAAAATCATGCTGATATTAATGATAATCACCGTAGAAATGTTCAGTAGATCGTAGACATTGTCCCAAATAAGAAATAATGACATTCCACAAAACTGTTTGAAGAATTAAAGGTGTAATTTTAAAACACCTCCCCCTAAAAAAAAACTGGTAGGTGTCCCAGTCCTCAATCACGTGAAGTTTCAAAACAATTGAATCCATCAAACACAATTACAGAATGTCTCTGGTGGTCATATTTTCAAACCAACGGGAACAAAAATAGGATCGTTTGTAGAGGGCATCCTGTAGACCATTCTTGCCAAGTTTTGGTTCACGTCAGCTCAGTAGTTCCAGAGAGAAGATGAAAATGTGATTTCCCACAGGTTTTTTCTATAGTAACTATAAACTGCAATTGTAGCCATGTTTGAAATACGATCAACATTAAAATGAGGATCGTTGGTGGAGGGTGTCCCAGTTATCAACCATGCAAAGTTTCAAAACATTTGGCCCTGTGGTTTCAGAGGAGAAGAGTTTTCAAAACTGACCAATCAGAATCAAAGAATGCTTCTGGCGGCCACGTTTTTTCACCCAACAGGAATAAAATGAGTAACAGTTGTAGAGAACCTCTCATAGACAATGCCTGCCAAGTCTGGTTCACATTGGCTCAGTGCTTTCAGTGAAGATGATGAAAATGTGATTTCCTATAGGGTTTCTATAGTAACTATAAGCCACAATTGCAGCCATAATTGCAACTTGATGAAGATTAAAATGAGGATCTTTGGTAGAGGGGGTTACAGTCATCGGTCACACTAAGTTTTCAAACCATTTGGCCTTGTAGTTTCAAAGAAGATTTTCTTGAAAATGCACACATTTATGAATTTTGTTTCACCAAAAAAAAAATCAGTAAAAGAAGGTTAAATATTTTAAAAATTCGAATTTTCTCAGTCAGTATTCTCTTTCAAAATAGCTTTGGATGGGTAAAGGGTTACAGTCAAACACATTTTTCTCCAAGTTTGTCAAATCTTAAAAGATAAACAATAATTATTGTCATCTAAGCTGACATGATGAGAAGTGAATATAAATAGAAACTTTTCTGGTGTTCCAAGCACCTGTCATCAATCAAGATTTACTGATAAGTAACATGAGACTAATAATCAACATACAGTTGCCATTGTTTACAGTAGTACAAATCAAAACTAGAAAGCGTTTTAGCACACTAAAACATATGTCTCCCCTTCCTTTTGAGGTCAGAGGTCAAGGTCACATGCAGTTCATCAAGGTAGCGGACATGCGGTTTCATGGTGACACATCCACATGTCAAAAAAAAAAATTCTGGTCTGGACAATTACTCCCTATTTAAAGTACATAAATTTGACCTTGAGGTCAAGGTCACATGAAGGTCATGATGACATGTGGTCTCATTGTGATACATCCACATGTCAATCATCCAAGTCCTAGTCAAAAAACAAAAAAGTTCTGATCTGGACAATTATTCCCTACTTGAAGTACATAAATTTGAACTTGAGGTCAGAGGTCAAGGTCAAATGCAGTTCATCAAGGTAGCGGACATGCGGTTTCATGGTGACACATCCACATGTCCAAAAAAAAAAAATCTGGTCTGGACAATTACTCCCTATTTAAAGTACATAAATTTGACCTTGAGGCAAGGTCACATGAAGGTCATGATTACATGTGACATGCGGTCTAATTGCGATGCATCCACATGTCAAATATCTAAGTCCTAGGTCAAAAAACAAAAAAGTTCTAGTCTGGATAATTATTCCCTATTTGAAGTATATAAATCTGACCTTAAGGTGAGAGGTCAAGAACACATGTAGGTCATCGAGGTAGACGACATGCGGTCTCATGGTGACACATCCACATTTCATGTAACCAAGTTCTAGGTAAAAAAAACAAAAAAATTCTGGTTTGGACAATTACTCCCTATTTGAAGTACATAAATTTGACCTTGAGGTCAAGGTCACATGAAGGTCATGACATGCGGTCTCATGGTGACACATCCACATGTCAAATAACCAAGTCCTAGGTCAAAAAACAAAAAAATTCTGGTCTGGACAATTACTCCCTATTTGAAGTACATAAATTTGACCTTGAGGTCAAGGTCACATGAAGGTCACAATGGTATGCGACACACCGGCTCATGGTGATACATCCACGTGCCAAATATCTAAGGCCTGGCTCAAAAGACAAACAGGTTTTGGTCTGGACAAACTTTCCTTGAAAAAAGCACAAATCTTACCTTCAGATCAAAGGTCAAGGTCACATGAAGGTCACAATGGTACGCTACACACTGGCTCATGGTGATACATCCACATGCCAAATATCTAAGGCTTGACTCGAAATACAAAAAAGTTCTGGTCCAGACAGTTTCCCTTAAAAAAGCGCATAAATCTTACCTTCAGGTCAAAGGTCAAGGTCACATAAAGGTCACTAATGGTACACTGCGCACCAGTACATGGTGATACATTCACATGCCAAGTATCTAAGGTGTAGGTCAAAAGACAAAAATGTTATGGCCCGGACAAAGTTTGTGTGATGTTTCCCTTAAAAAAACACATAAATCTGACCTTAAGGTCAAAGGTCAAGGTCACATGAAGGTCACTATGATACACTGCACACTGGCTCATGGTGATACATCCACATGCCATGTATCTAAGGTGTAGGTCAAAAGACAAAAAAGTTATGACCCGGGCAAAGTTTGTATGAGAAGAAGAAGAAGAAGAATATGCACTAAAACAATATGTCTCCCTTCTGGGAAGGGGAGACATAATAAGTTGTGTAGGAAAATCCTATAAACTATGTATGTTTCTCTTCCTACACTTATAAGACCAGAAGCTGACATCATTTTCTGGAAAGCTCTCACTGATAGCTTTCCAGAAAATGTCAGATTCTGATCTTTTCAGGGCAGGAGCAGCAGTTTACTTAATGCATTGCAGTTATGCTACAGCTTATTTTGACTTGTACTGTATACACAACATTTTATTGTTTTTTTCCAGTTCTCAGTGGAGAAAACTGGAACCAACCCTTACCAGATTCTCAAAAACAAGTACTTAGCTGACAGTACTGATCTTCGTGCAGACAGGAGAGGCATTGGGTTAAGCATTTGAATATAGCCTCTGGTGGACACATATTTCCAACCTCTCATAGACCATTCCTGCGAAGTTTGGTTCACGTTGGCTCAGTAGTTCCAGAGAAGAAGATGAAAATGTGATTTCCCATAGGGTTTCTATAGTAACTATAAGCTGCAATTGTGACCATGTTTGCAACCCGATCAACATTAAATGAGGATCACTGGTAGAGGGGGTCCCAGTCATCATTTATGTGACGTATCAAAACATTTGGATTGGCAGTTTCAAAGGAGAAGATTTTTGAAAATCTACCAATCAGAATCTAAGAATGCCTCTGGCGGCCATATTTTTCAACCCACGGGAACAAAATGAGGATCGTTTGTAGAGGACCTCCCATAGACTATCCCTGCCAGGTTTGTTTTCACGTCGCCTCGGTTTTTCCAGAGAAGAGGAAAATGTGATTTCCTATAGGGTTTCTACAGTAACTATAAGCCGCAATTGCGGCCATGTTTGTGACCTAATAAACAAAAATTAGGATTGTTGGTAGAGGTGGTCCCAGTCATCATTTATGTGAAGTTTCAAAACATTTGGCCTGGCAGTTTCAGAGGAGAAGATTTTTGAAAATCCACCAACCTGAATCAAAGAATGCCTCTGGAAGCCATGTTTTTCATCTGAAGGGAACAAAATGAGGATCATTTGTAGAGGACCTCCCATAGACCATTCCTGCCAAGTTTGGTTCACACCGGCTCAGCAGTTACAGAGAAGAAGATGAAAATGAGAAAAGTTTACGGACGCCAGACAACGTACGACAAGTGATGTGTAAAGTTCACATGGCCTTTTAGGCCAGGTGAGCTAAAAAGGGTTAAATATTTGCCCAAATCACATGAAACATAAAAAAACAAAGAAATAATGAGAATGATACAATCAATAGTAATATTAATTTAAAAGAAAACAAAAAGAATGTTACTAAGGTAACACATGCCCCCATCCCCCTTGTGACCTTCACCTTTCAGATGCGGCAGAAACTATTATACGCAACACACCTTCGACTGTCCTTAACATTTGTAAAAAGTTTAACAATTGTACTATGATTCGTTTCTGAGTTATGGCTGAGACACGAATATTGGCCAATTTTTAGTGTGACCTTGAAATATGACCTTGACTTTGAAGGTACGAACCCGGCTATGATGTGTGACACATCCTCCCACAGTCCTTTATAATTGTGTGAAGTTTGATGACTGAAGCCCTAACAGTTTTGGAGTTATGCTTGAGACACGATTTGTGACCCTGAACATATGAAGACCAATTGTGACCTTCACATTGCAGATGTGGCGGAAAGTATTATACGCGACACACCTTCTGACTGTCCTTAACATTTGTAAACAGTTTAACAATTGTACTATGATTCGTTTCGGAGTTATGACTGAGACATGAATATTGATCGATTTTTAGTGTGACCTTGAAATGTGACCTTCACCTTGAAGGTACGAACCCGGCTATGATGTGTGACACATCCTTCTATAGTCCTTTAGAATTGTGTGAAGTTTGATGACTGTGGCCCTAACAGTTTTCGAGTTATTGGCTCGGGCACACACACAGACACACTTCAATCACTATATGCCACCCGACTTAAGTCGGGGGGAATAAAAAACCAAAAAACTTTTAAGGTTGACTTAAGGTTAACCACAAACTTTAACCAAAACTCCAAATGTTACCATACGGAGAGACGAAAGTCATGACTAAAACAGAAAAAAAACAAAAACACTTGAACCTTCAGTAAAAAACTTTAACCACAAACTTTAACCAAAACTCTAAATGTTAACAGATGGACAGATGGATGGACAGATGGATGGAAGTCATGACTATAGCCCTCACTGTAAACAGTCGGGCTAAAAATGAAAAAATCTGATGCTTCAGAAAAATAATTTGTACTGTTGGCTTCAACTTGTGTTAGGTAAAGGGTTAAAGATGCAGTGCATAAAACATTGTTGGGCTATAGGAGTCAATTTTTTATTTTTTTATTTCCCAACCCTTCAAAATGTATTTTGAGAATAATTGCCTAAATTACCGTGTATGTGGGAACCCATATTCAAACTTGGCCTTTATTACTAGCTGGAAAATGCATATATATCTATCAACTTTGGTTGCAATCAAATAATCCAAACTGGAGTTATTGGTCGGAAACCAATTGTCGACGGACGGACGAACAACAACGGATGGATGGACGGACGGACCATTTTCATAATATGACTGTTTTTACAAATGGTCGTATAAACAAGTAATATCAAATTTGAAGAGAATCATAAAATTAGAACTGGATTTATCTTCTGGATAACATGGGGAGGAGGGAGCTGTGGATTGATTCCATCCATCTCCCCCGAAGTTTTGGAGACAGCATCAAAGTCCTTCACTCCCATTTCCTTCCAATCTGTATTACCTTTGTAAAACAACAGAAGTATGCTGCAGAAGGCATTTCTTTATATTTCAAACTGTGAAGCTCAGGTAATGAGAAAAAAAGCTGTATACAAGTAAAAGAAATCAGGTCTGTAAATGCAATTATTAAAAGTTGTATTGATTATGCAAGAACAAAAAGTGACAAAGTATGTGTTAGAAGTCCAATTTCAAATTTAAAGAAAATAAATTTGAAAACTGTTTTGAAAAGGATTAAATTAACGCAAATATTAACTGAAACCACTGTACACAGTGTCAGTAGACCTTGCCTCAAATGAAAAACAATGACGTTGTAACACAGTGTTTGAAGAACAAAAGGTACAACCTTGAAAAGCAAAACTTTAATCCAAAACTTTAAGCTGGGAATACTAAGTGAAATTGACTGGAAAAAAAGGGTTAAATATTTCCTAAAACCGATAAAAGAAATCACTGATGTAAATGCAATCATTAAGTTGTACTGACCATGCAAGAATTAAAGTACAAAGTATGTGGTAAAAGCCTAATTTCCAATACAAAGAAACTAAGTCTGATAACATGTTTAAAAGGTGTTAAAATGCCGCCAATATTAATTAAAATCACTGTAGAAAGCTTCAGTAGATAGTATAGACATTGTCCCAAATGAGAACAGTGACATTCCACTAAACTGTTTGAAGAATTAAAGGTGTAACTCTGTAAATAAAAAACTCTAAAAACTTTAACCTGGAAGTTCTAAGTTAAATTAACTGCAAAAAATGGTTAAATATGTCCCAAAATAACATAAAACACAATGAGAATGATACAATCAATAGTAATTAATATTAATTAAAAGGTAAAAAAAACTGTAATCTTCACTAAAAAACTTTAACCACAGTGGTTAAACTTTAACCAAAACTCTAAATGTTAACAGACGGATGGACGGACAGACGAAAGTCATGACTATAGCCCTGACTATAAACAGTTGGGCTAAAAATGCTAAATGCGCACCCCAAGGGGGTGGGGAGGGAGGGAGGAGGTGGGGGCAGGAGTAGAGGAGTCCAATTTTTTTCTGCATGTAGTCATTCTAAATCCTTCAAAATGCATTTTGGACCATAGAAAAAATGTTGCTTAAATGGCCCCGGGGAGAAGGGGTTATAGGAATCAATTTTTTTCCGCATGTTGTCACTTTAAATCCTTCAACATGCATTTTGGACCGAAGAAAAACAGGGGGGGGGGGGGGGGGGGGGGGGGGTGCAATAACTTCAACAATTTTCATTGGATAATCGTGGTCATCAAACTTGACATAGACACTGCTGCTGTAGAGACATATACTGAAAATACTGATGGATAGATGGACAGACAGACAGACAGAGCTCTATGCTATATCCCTCCATTGTTGGGGATAAAAAAGTAACAAAGTATGTGGTAGAAGCCTAATTTGAAATTTAGAGAAACTAATTTCGAAAACCGTTTTGAAAAGGGTTAAATTAATGCCAATATTATTTGAAACCACTGTATACAGGTTAGGTAGACTTTGCCCCCAAATGAAAAACAATGACACTGTAACAAAGTGTTTGAAGAATGAAAGGTACAACCTTGAAAAGCAAAACTTTAAGCTGGGAATAAAAGTGAAACTGACAACCAAAGACGGGTTAAATATTTCCTAAAACCGATAAAAGAAATCATTGATGTAAATGCAATCATTAAGTTGTATTGACCATGCAAGAATTAAAGTAAGAAAGTATGTGGCAAAGCCTAATGTCAAATACAAAGAAACTAAGTCTGAAAACATGTTTAAAAGGGGGTTAAAATCATGCCAATATTGATGAAAATCACAAAGGTTCACTTGACAGTAGACATTGTCCCAAATGTGAAACAGTGGCATTGCACTAGACTGTTTGAAGAATTAAAGGTGTAACTTTGTAAACAACAAAACTTTAACCAAAAACTTTAACCTGGAAGCTCTAAGTTAAATTGCCACACTAAAAAAGGGTTAAATATTTCCCAAAATAACATGAAACTTCATGAGAATGATACAATCAATTGTAATTAATATTAATTTAAAAGAAAAAAAAAGTTTAACCTTGACTAAAAAACTTTAACCACAAACTTTAACCAAAACTCTCATTGTTAACAGACGGACGAATGTCAAGACAATAGCCCTGACTGTAAACAGTCGCTTTAAAAATGGCCACCAATCAGCCATCTTTACTTTTTATTTCTACAAAATTGATGTGTATTATATTTTCAGAATGTCTGATAAATGTGAAAATTTTTAAAAACCAACATCCAAGCATCTCGGAGATATTGGCGACAACGTATAAAAATATAATAAAATTACAACAAAAATGTCCGCCATTCAGCCATCTTTAATTTTTTTTCTACAACATTTGACATGCATCATATTTTCATAATCTCTGATTAATGTTAAAATTTGAAACACCAGCATTAAACCATCCCAGAGATACAGGTAATGTCAGGACTGACAGATGGATGGTGTGCAATCCATGAGTCCTCTCACAGTAACGTGGAGGACTAAAATCTTACAGATGAAATTTTGTGGACTACCTCTATTGTCTTCTTGGAACTCATTAAGTTTACTGCTTCAAAAAGACAGTTTCTTTTTGTAATGCCGACTGGGAGATTTGTAAATAAAGGAAGTCTTGACAGAGGAGGTTTCCTTCTGAAAGAAAAAATTAATCCCTCTTGAATAACTTTTAAAACCCATGGATCTTTTGTATTTTCTTCCAGTTTTCCACAAAGTGGGAAAGCCTTCCACCGACCAGAAGACAACAGAGGTTGAAAGCCTGATCTTCAACCTCCTCGAGGCTTGCGATGTGAGTAACTCTTTTTTCCTCTAGGGGACTTGCCTCTATATGGATACTGAGAACACATTCCCTATTCGACTGTCGAGAGCGAATCAGAAACTAGTTACAAGGAGCTGAAGATCTTGAATGCGACGAGTCACAAGATTTCTTTGGTCCAGAATAACTCTGTTTCTTGGAGCAAGAATTTTTTTTAGCAATCTGATGAAGGATTAGATTACTCATGGCTTGCATGGTAATCTCTTCCATGTACAAAAGTGACATGGTCAGTGAAAATAAAAGTCCCTGTAAGAGGCGCTGCTCAGAGAGAGACTTTTAGACCTTTGTCTAAGTTTGACATGGACGAGAAGGCATTGTCCTGTCTAACTCCAGGTTACTCTCAGACTGAGCTGTAGTAGGAAGCCATAATGGAGTGATATAACACTCTCAGTTGAGAAAGGATGTCTTTAAATTCATCTTTGTCAAGCCATTTATCCAAAGCTCGAGTAAAATGATCAGCAAAGGATAAAACATCCAGTAAGCCCCTAGAGAAATTGATAGTCTGATTGGAACATACATATGGTATGGCAATTGGATGTTAAGATCAGGAGACTTTCTATCTAACAGTAGCTGTGTAGGCTGAATCGATGGACCGACTGTCTTGAAGAACTTTGACTTAATAAACAATAAAACTGGATTCTTTTGAAAAATAAAGGAAGCTGAGTTGGCTTTCTACAAAAAAAAAAAAGCATTAATTCTCTTAAATGCTTCCAGTACTTGATGAGTCTGCATCCGAAATGACAGAGAATTCTCTTTCATGCGACAATGAAAAATATCCTAAGAGGATGACGGTCTTGTGAGAGATGAAGAGCTTTGTAGTTTCTGGGAACAATATAAGGAAAGAACTGATGAATAAAATGCATCGCTTCCATGCGTTGCACTGATAGAGATGGACTGCTATCATCATCCGACAACTCTACTAGAACAGAGCGGGATGAACTTTGTTCTCCATCATCCATGCATTCTGAGCAGGAATCAGAATAATACGAAGCCATCTCTGAAACATAATATTGTTCTGAAGGTGTATTTCTAAAAACAGCTTGAGCAGCACTTTGAAAGTTTCAGCGAATGGACATCAGCGATAAACTCAGTCCATATGCTGAAACTTAAAAGCTCCTTATGCTTTGAACCCTAGTGGAATATTCCATATCAATTCAGTGGCCAGGGCCATATCCAGTAATAATTTGGGGACACCAGTCCATACATGTATTTGCCGTCAGCATATCCGAAAGCAGTAGGCCTGTGGTGGGTGTAGGCATGGGAGGGTGTGTCCTCTCACATCAATGGGGGTCCAGGAAATTTTTTAAAAATTTAATGCCCCGACAGCGAATCTGGGGCCTTCTGGTGCTTCAATATGAGATTTTCCAGGTCAGTTTGGTCCATAATTCATACACAAATTATGAAATTCAATTCATAGAAATGATGTGAAATTTATTTGTACCAGTCGTATTCTCTTATTTCGGCAGGGAGACATGCAGGCAAGTAAATACCACTTCATTGAAACTTTACAATGTTCAGATTGAGTGAAAATACCATGAACAGGTTTCTATGTATAATCGGACCACCACCCATTGCGAGACATGAATGTATTTCAACATAAATATAAAGAATCGGAACAGAAGTGAAAGTAGAAATTACCGTAATGTCTGCGCATTTTATCGGAATACATCAGGCGTAATTTTAGTCAACTTCAGCATCCTAGCAAGGGAATCGAGTGATTACCATCAAGAAGGCACAGTGGCATTGTGTACTCAGGCCTGGTCTTTTGAGGGGAGCTTTTGCTCCTGCCCTCCATGACTCCTGCAAAGTCAGTTTAAGGAGAGCCATAACTGCTCTAAGAGCTGTAATAGCTCTCCCTAAACCTTCAATTTCCTGATTAATAACTGACTTAAGTATAGAATAGCTCTCATGGAACAGGTTTAAGGAAGCCGTAGTGGCTCCCATAGATTTTTTTAAAAGTTCAAGTCTGTGTACTAAGGTGTACCTCACGTCATTGGTGAACTTGTCTTCAACCAATGCTAACCATGTTTGTGTGGAGTTTGTACGATGGGGAGTCTGATCGTTGCTCGGTGGTTCTCTCCATGTTCTTCAGCTTCTTCTACCCATAAACCTGTCTGAAATGAGGTGACTCTGGCTGTCAAAAATGTTGTTAAACCCCAACCTGCACGTTCAATATATTGATTTGTCCACCATTCATGAAGCAATCATCTATGTTATGATTTCATGTCTCTTCAGGATCATGAACGAGAAAAGCAGTCTCTCTGGGCCAAGGGATTAGAAAGAAGACTTCTTTCTCAGACACCTCCCTCATTAAAATTCTGCAGTAAATTTTTACTGACTAAAGCTAATTCTTTTCAAATTTTTGTTTTGTAATATATATGATAGAAAAACCCTGACACGTAAAAAAAAAAACGCCTGTTGAATGACAAATAATTCCTTGGAGAGTAAACATTTAAAACGTCTGAGACACTGCAAGCTGTTTTCAGGGATGAAAGGGCTCCCTCCCTCATCAAAAAAATTCAGGAAAAATTGGCTGAGAAACAAAAAAATTTTTGATAGCCTTTTCAACAGAATTTGTGATACTACTGGGAAGAAACTTTGCTTGTTGAGAGTATTCACAGAAAAACACTCTACCAATGATAAAATATTTTAATTAATTACATAAATAGCAGTCTGGACACTTGATGGTGCACCACTACATTCTATGGTAATATCTGGTTGATCACTGAAGGCTTCCTCCACTTGTTTTGCTGTTTCTTTTGGATCCTTACTCTGAACAAGAATAGTATGGTCAGCTCCAAGTTTCTTGGCAAACTCGAGTCTTGATTTATCAATGTCTATCAATAAATGAAATATGAGATCAGTAACAAAGTTCTCTGTTGTGTGATACAGTACCTCATTTGGCAGTAAAACAGAACTTGTTTACCACAGTAAACAAGCACTGCACCACTTCCTGGTGTTCCCACAGGAAAATCAGTTCTATCCCATAATCATCAGCAAATAGCTCATTACAGAAATATTGTTCACAACACATCTAATAAACACATGATACCATAAGTGAACGTTGACGTCATGACATTGTGAGAGTGTTGGTTTTGAAAGAACAATTCAATTAATCTTCTTGAATATTTTCTTTAACTGTTTGTCTAATATGGATAGCAGACAACATTTCTGAAAGAAGACATTACCTGAATAACTGAAAATTGTCATTTTATGCTTCGAAAACATAACTTATGACCCTTTATTGATATGATCTTGATCAACTCATTTCAATCGAAGGCCATAAGCTGTTTTTGAGGTAAAAATTGAAAATAACAAACTTTGGTTAGTGATTTTGGTGAACAGCATCAGTCCTTTGATTATGAGGTGAGTGATCACTTCAGCTCACCATAGCTCACATGTATTGAAAAAACAGCAAGTAATTTGACGCTCATGTTGAAAAAAATAAACAAATTTGTGGAACTTTGAATCGCAGAATGAAACAGCGTCCGAATGGTTAACATTTCTCCACAACCAGCTGTATGGAGAAACAATGTGGTGATGGGGATGCAGAAGGTCAAAGTGCCCTTTGTTAATTTTAAATGCAGGGATGAATACCTGTCACCTTAGGAGTATAAAGGATTATCATATTCTGAATCTGACTGTAGAAATCCTACATGAAATCAGTAACTAAATTTACACTGTTATAAGTAGTTTTGCTTTGATTCCAACATATCTAAAGCAAGCGGAAGTGGCTTGGACTCTTGTGTGTAAACACAAGGGCATCCTAACCCATTATAAACATTCAATTCAAAAATAAATAGGGAAGAATAATCCAAAAACTGGGAGGAGGGGGCACATGAGAACATATAGAATGAAAATATAAATTTTATAGTAAATTTCCTTTCTTATTATACCTATTGTTTACTACAGGCTTGTACTACAGTGGAAGAACCTAACTTGGATAAAATACTCTCTATTTTAAACTTTCCCAAGAGATTTGGGAAAGAAAAGGGGTATAAAAACACCACGAAAAAATAAGCCAAAACTGGGTCGAGCGCCATCGGCACACACCCAGTATGGGACACTCTTCCATAGTACAAATCCATGACTTCCGTAAACCAATGTGCAGTGCGTCAATTCATCATTCTTTTGATTCTGACAACACAGGAGTTATGTGATCAGCGGGGAGGAAGGATTCTTACCTGAATAAGAAGACGAGAGGGCCTCCATGTAAACAATTGCGGTAGGTATAATAAGAAAGGAAATTTACTATAAAATTTATATTTCTTATCAACCTACCTTGCAATTGTTTACTACAGGCTGAATAGACAATAGGATGGAGGGAATCACATAACCAACCCACACATAACTTAATAGCACTGGAACCATTGACAGAGGAAGAGATCCCTAGGCCTATGAAACCATAGCATCACAAACATTAGTAAAAAACAATGAAAGATGAGGCGTATGGTGAAGTGCGATGCACAGACAGAAAGGGCAGGAACAGCACAGAGCTGGAACTGACCCTGAAAAAAGCCGAATGGTTGGGATAGACAACAGCCTGAGCTGAAGAAAGAGGGCCCCAAGGACAAAGGTCCTCTGTTGGCTCCTGCAACTGTCGCAGATAAAAGGAGAATGTAGCATTTCTCCAGTAGGCTGCCAGTATAACATCCGTCATCCAACAACATGACAAGAGTTATTAAAAGAGGAAGACAATGCATGCACCTCATGGCTGAAAAACAATTGGTAATACAATCACCAGTAGCTAGACGAGCGGAAGCTGCACGAATAGCAAGACAAATCCATCGAGAAATGGATGCAGGAGAGATCTGGCATGTGAGACAACGCATATCCATCCAGGATAAAGGCGTGAACGCCCCCCCCCCACCCCCAAGCAGAGCAGAACCCAAGAAAGTGACCATCTTGGAGTAAACTGCAAAGCCCTAGGATTTTTCAAGGAAAAGAGCTGAACAAGCTTGGAGAGGCAAGGATGAGTGTCGAAACAATGCGGTACCACATATGAAAAAGGTCTCCGAAGCATGGACTTGTACCCATGGCTGGAGACCCCCAGAAACAAACATATACCAGAAACTCTGCAAGCGGTGTGATCGAAGGAGTGACAGAAGCAACAGAGTGATCGCACACCATCAAGAGGCTAAACCATTGGAATGAGTGCCTCCTTGAAGAAGAAAAGCAACTCCACTGCATGTCTCGAAAAACCACTACGGAGGAGACTGGGACCCGATAAAAGACACGTGCGAAGGCACAATGAAGTCGGGTCAATGTGAAACCTCCTCGGGCGACTTTGGCAAAGAAAGTCGCGAGGTAGAGAGAGACATGCCGGAACCGCCGCTAACAGAGAGCGGAGCAGATTGATCCACACCCACCGAGGCGACGGGTGTGATCGAAAGGATTCGACGACTGCAGGTTTATATCTGGGCAAGAACCTGAGGCAGAATCGGAACCGGCAGGAAGGCGTAGCCGACAAGACCATCCCAAAGGAGGGCCAGAGCGTCCAGGGCGAAAGCCAGAGCATCTGGACACAGGGACACGAAGTGTCCACCTGATGGTTCCAATGAGTCGCAAAGAGTTCGATGGAACCCACCATGTGGAGCATCCACTCGATGGAAATGACCCTACCCCAACGGGACAAGGAGTCGGCTAGGACGTTCAGACGACCGGGAATGTGACAAACAACCACCCCGGCATGGACATCCTGAGCGAGCAGTAGAAGATCCCGAGCCAATTCGTACACTGGAACTGAGTGCTTGCCACCCAGGTTCCGAATGTAAGCAACCACCGGCGAATTGTTGGACAACAGAAGGACCTGGTGATTCGACAGGTGAGGGATCCACTGCCTGAAACTCAGAAGAAGAGCAAGAAGCTCCTTCTGGTTGATGTGTAGAGCTGCCTGATCCTGGTCCCACATCCTGTGAAGGGAAAGACCTAGAGGATCCAACGTTGCACCCCATCCGAGACCGCTGACATCTGCCGTCAGAACGCGATCGGACATGGGTAAGTCCAACGGAACACCCTGCGTAAGCCACTAGACATCCATCCAGGGGAGAACGTGAGGATAAAGAGATTCTGAAACTGAAGCACCAGATCCAGAGAATCTACATTCGGCCTCCAATGACTGAGCAGAAAGTGTTGGAGAGGTCTGACACGCAGCCGACCTAGAGGAATGAGATCCGTCACCGAACTGCAGAGACCGATCAGCCGGAGAATACTCCGTGCCGTCGCGGATGTGGACTGGGACAGAGTCAGAGCAAAAGTTGAGAGAATCACAGCCTTGGCCTGGGGAACCGCCACCAAATTGAATTGGGTGCGGAAAGCCATCCCCAGATGACAAAACAATTGAGAAGGGACCAGGTAAGACTTCTCCTCATTGACTCTGAATCGTAGCGACGTGAGCAAGCTCAACAGAGTGGCGACATCCGACTCCAGTAAGGCAGCATTGGAATGCCTCTGGAGGATATCCTCCAGATATGCCGAAGTAGTCACCCTGGACTGTGTGCGATGGAAAGCTATCACATGCAACATCAGTCTGGTGAAGGCCCAAGAAGCCAGGTTGAGGCCGAAAGGCATAGCCTTGAACTTGTAAACTCGCCCCAGAAAAGCGAACCTGAGATACTTCTGTGACGCCCGATGAATCGGAATGTGAATGTAAGCATCTCGCAGGTCGATGCTGGAAGCGAAATCTCCCTGGTGAATTGAACGGCGGACCGACCTGAAAGTCTCCATGCTGAACTTGGGAGCAATGATAGACTGGTTCAGGATCGGTAACCGGTCGGAGACGGCCATCCTTCTTCGGCACCAAGAACAGGCGGGAATAGAACCCCACTGACTGAATGTTCTTACGACCTCGTTCGCCCCCTTTGTCAGGAGATTGTCTATCTCTGTGGACAAAAGTTCGCGACGTAAAACGTCTGAAGGAACTGTGGTTGGAAGAGGCACCCTGGACAGAGTGGGGTGCCTTCGGAAGAATATTCGCAGCCCAGACCGAACAACATCTAACACCCAAAGATCGGATGTGATGGTGGCCCAACGGTCTGCGAACTCTGCCATCCTTCCTCCAACCTGGGACGAGTCGAGGTGAGGACCTTCATTTCGAGCCCCGACGAGGCCCGCAAGAGGAGAAATCATCTCCTCTACTGAATGAAGAATCCTGAGACCCTCTAGTCTGCCGACGCTTACCCTTACCCCTTGAGTAAGAAGTAGAAGCGGTGGCAGAAGGATCAGCCTTTTGCTTCTCAGAGGAAGCAGAAGGGTACTTGTTAGGCTTGAAATGGCCCCTGCCTCCCCTAGAAGGCTGATCAAGCGAACAAAACAGCAGCTGATCTTTGGAATGACGTAGGACGTCATCCCGGACTGTCGACACGGAACCATGGAAAAGTTGCGGACCTGCCAAAGAAGCAGATCGAAGAGTAGCGCGCTGCTCCTCAGGAAGGGATCGGCCTCTGTCCAGCACAGAATCCCTTTGAACTAATTCCAGATTAGCCGTGTTACAGGCATGCGTGTGAGTAAGATGCATGAGCGCCTTGGACAGCACACGCAAAGGAGCCTGTACCTCGTCAAACTTATCTGGAGGCAGATAAGCAGCTAAAGCTGAGACAACGTGATCTGAGAGAAAGCATACCAAGCATCTCTCGATAAGCCCAACGTTGACTCCAGAGTCGTCATCGGAATGACGGCAGACTTGGACTTGGAAAGCCCGAGGGAATTGGAGTCCTGATCCCAAACCGCCAAAGTCTGGCAGACTGACGGATTGGCGGAATCGTAGGAACGATAACGCGCCGGAGGCAAAAAAGGTGTCAACCCTGGTGAAGAACGGAGCCTTCATAGCCTTGGAACTTAGCTTAGAGTCCAAGGCTGAAAATGCTTCAACCACCTGTACTGACTGGCACGGTCGAAGACGCCCAGAAGCAGGTTGCTCTATAGGCTGTTGGCATGCGACCGATGATCGCGGCCTGGCGGACACTGTCGGCTGGTTTGATGGTTTGAGATCCGGAAGGAACCCAAACACAAAATCAAGAGCTGCCCCCAAGTCCGGAGACTGATGGCTCTCAACATCAAGCATGTCTGACTCTTCCCCTGAGTCGGAAGACACATAGCCCATCGTGGGCAAACCAGCCGACGCCTCCCATGGTGTCGGAACACCAGGGGGATCAGAAAGCGGCCTGTTTCCAATCCCGGGAGGCGGTGCCATAGGGGGACCTGGAAACCACTCACTGCCTCGCTGGAAGCAACAGGAAGGCTCTTTGACAGAACATGAGTGAGTAAGGAGAGGGCCTCCCTAAGCTCACTGCCCGTACTGGCCGGTTCGACAGGGGAACGAACCGGCAAAGTGGCTTCACCTCTGACCCTCTTAACCAGCGAAGGGTCACGATTCTCCAAAACACCCGACGCGGGACGATGGGCGGCAGCCGAAACGTCTGAAGGCAGACGTGTATAGAGGATCAACAAAGCGGGAACTCATGAGAGTCACCGCGGACCTCTGCGGGGCAGAAGGTCCAGGCTGCACAGAAGACGTTGGTCCCCCAAAACTGGATGTGTGGCCAGAATGAGTGGACGGAAACGCCACAGAGTTCATAGTGTCCCCACTAAGAACATCCGAATCCAATGACACAACTGTGATGCTCGACGGCGCAGAGACCACAGTAGAGGGTCCGGCCGGCAGCCACTTCCAACTTTGCAGAGTTGAGGTCAGGGAAGGCTGAGGCCGATACCCCCATGTCTACACTCCCAGACACCACAGCAGACCATTGCAGGTATAAAACTACTGTGCTCAACGGCTGAGAGGACACAGTAGGGGGTTCAGTCGGCAGCCACGTTCGACTTCGCCGAGTTGAAGTCGGGGAAGGCTGAGGCCGATACCCAACAACCACACTACAGACATCCCTGCAGACCCTTGCAGGGATAAGCCGAGGCCAACTAAAAACGGTGCCCAATGATGTTGTAGACGGAACAGCAGTAGCAGCAGATATGATGGGAGCTGCTGGAACTGGCGAAAAGGTGGAGAGAGCCACCTAGCTCGGCCTCCAAAGGAGGAGTCACAACCCTAGTGACAGCCTCAGATGTCGACTGTAGAGGGAGCATAGTCCCGGAACCAGGCATCTCTTCACCAGAAATCCAACAGCGCCCGCAGTATCCACCACGGTAAAAAAAACTGCACATTCCCCACGGAAGGGGAATAACTCTCACCAGATATGGTCAAGTTGGGAAGCCCTGAAACAACAGCATTCCCCACCCCCCGTGGGAGCAGGAGGAGCTGCACATCCCCCATGGAGGGGGTAAAACTCACACCAGACGTGGTCGAGTTGGGGGCCCCAAAACGAAGCATCCCCCCCCCCCCCCCCCCCCATGGGTGCAGGAGAAGCTACACATCCCCCACAGAGGTGGTATAACTCAAACCAGACGTGGTCTAGTCGGGAGGCTCCCAAAACAACAGCGTTCCACACCATCCACGGGTGCAAAAGAAACAGCCACGAGAACGCACCAAGGCTTGGGCAAAAGGAATTACCCTAAAGGAACCGAACTGGAAATAACAGAAGTCAGAGCAGTAGAAGAAAAAGGTGAACTCAACAGAAACAGAAAGTAGAAGAACACCCTCAACTATGAGAGAAGGTGGCAGATAAAAAAAAAAGGTACACGACAGAACCAGAACAGAAATTCAGCCCTCAACAGAGTGAAGAAATCCTGTCCAGACAATCCCTGATTGACACCTAACTCCAATAACAATTAAATTCATCAACCGAAAAATTCATTGTCGAATTGCGTTGACACGATGTCGAAACAAAACATTCGCGAAAACGGAATAGTAAATAATATACAATGAGAATGTGGTTGAAAATATTAACGAGAATATATAAAACACAGTCCTGTTATTACTTCAGATCCATAATTCCAGTCACAGGAAAACCATTATCGACGAGTTGAAATATCACTGTTATGGAGCAAAATGGCACACATCCACCACGTGTGCGGATAATCAAAAGAATGATGAATTGACACACTGCGCATTGGTTTATGGAAGTCGTGGATTTGTACTATGGAAGAGCGTCCCATACTGGGTGTGCACCGATGGCGCTCGACCCAGTTTTGGCTTATTTTTTCGTGGTGTTTTTACACCACTTTTCTTTCCCAAATCTCTTGGGAAAGATTAAAATAGAGAATATTTTATCAGAGTTAGGTTCTTCCACTGTAGTGCAAGCCTGTAGTAAACAATTGCAAGGTAGGTTGATAAGAAATGAACGTGCTATCAAATGAAAAGTGGGGTATACAAAAAAGAGAAAATATATGCACAGAACCGTTGACATCCACAGAATTACCATGTAATTTCCTGCCACTTATGTTGGAAAACTTCCAAGTCTATCATGAGTCCTGGCCATTGAATGCAAAATTGTATACAGAAAACGTCCTGCAGTGTAATGCAGAGACTACACTTTGATGTTTGCCCAGGTGTGTGGCACCGAATCGAATCTATATCACATCCATGTACATGTTGTAATGTTACTATGAACAAAATAAAGTCCTGCCATGTAATGCAGGGACCTACATTATTGTGTCTGCCCACGTGTCCAGCACTGACAAGGGTCCATATCCCATACATGCAAAAACGTTTATACAAAACCAAGTCTGCCCACATGTTCAGCACTGACAAGGGTCCATATCCCATACATGCAAAAACGTTTATACAAAACCAAGTCCTGCCATGTGATGCAGGGACTTATACTCTGAAGCTCTTCCATCACATGTTGAATGATCTTGAGGTGGTGATGTCAATGCCGGCTTCAGAAAATTGTTGCCCTGATGGAATA
Organism: Pictodentalium vernedei; assembly: GCA_031216915.1. Lineage (NCBI taxonomy): Eukaryota > Metazoa > Mollusca > Scaphopoda > Dentaliida > Dentaliidae > Pictodentalium > Pictodentalium vernedei. The sequence continues at coordinate 320,555,405 of CM062293.1, forward strand.
AGGCTAGGAAAATCCAACGGATATATGGCGATATATGGGATATATGGTGAAGTTTCGAACACTTGAAGGCTGCAAACTTGACTATCGATAGGAGCCTTAACGTGATAGGAAGAAAGCCAAAATACTGATGAAAAATCACTACTATTTATGTGCAAGAGGTGTGTGGGGAAGGTGGAGGGGTTTGAAAATTCACTTGTTACTTCCACGGTTCCAGACTTGAAAATACGTCAGAAAAGTTGAACAAAGAAATGGTCATCCCACCAATAGAAAAGAATAGAAGGAATTGTGGTACTGAAATCATAGCCTGTTTCTTGAAAGTGTGAGGTGCCATTGTAGACAGCACCAATATGAGAGTTCCTTGAGATGATGATTTTATTAGAATTAGTTGCTGAACTGAGTGAGCTTTATTGAAGTAATATGATCTTTTGATGTATCTGCCTGTGATTTATACATTGGGTCAAAGTGACCCAAGCTAAGTTAGCTGCAAGAAAGTGTGACCCCATAAAAGAATTTATGGACTACCATAAATCTGCCTTTATGTGTGAGCCCACTTTCACTAAACCCCTCCTACCCAGATGACTGGGGTGAAGCTTGTTTGGCAAACAGATAGCGCAGAACTGAGCTGTATATGATGAAATTGGACCACCCCATGGGTGGCCGGTTTATTGAAACAGGTAAATATATATATATACACCTGGAACTTTATTAAGCACCTCCTGTTTTTTTGAGGTGGTGTTAATAAAAACTGTCATTACTTTCATGCTATCTTTCAGATGGCCAAAAGTGATTGATTGCAGAGAGAATGGTCTATTGACAAATGAAAGACAACACAAAGATGAAAATATGCATTATTTTAATGGCGCTAATTACACATATCTTTCACTAATGTTTTTTATGGAAAAATGCTCTCTCGACAAGTATGGTGCTGGAACGGTCCATGATGAAACAATGGCGGTAATTACTGACAAAAAATGTAACTTGTGATTGCCTGAACACAATAGTAGTGTCTGACGACAGTACCGAGTGTAACCACCACATGCCCTTATGACAGCCTGAATGAACCCTCCTCCTAATGCTACCAGTGAGCCTTCTGATATGGTCCAGAGGCAACTGCTGCCACTCCTCATGCAATACAATTCCAAATCAGCTGTACAGGTGGATCCCTTGCTTGCACACGATGTTCAAGAAAGTCTAAGACGTGTTCTAAGGGATTCTAAGGGATTCAAATCAGAGCTCATTGCAGGCCAAGGTAGTGTTGTAATAGCATTGTTCTGAAGGAATGCTCTCTCAGTATGGGAACAATGTGGCCTTGCTTTGTCGTCAATGAATGCAGGGAGAGTAGCCAATGGGTGGTTGTCAAAGTTAGGCAGAGCAACCAGACTGAGAATGTCCCTGATGTACTGATGACCACTGAGATTCCCACATACACAGGGCTCGATTTAACTGGATTAGCATAGCACTTTGCTCTCCAATTTTTGAATTTTGCTATTCAAGATTTATTAGTTTCAAGTGCTTTTGGATCAACTGCTAATCAATTTTCCAGGGTGAATAGTAAATTGCTATTCAAAATTTTCAGATTAAATCAAGCCCTGCACATACAGTCACCATATCAAGTTTACAATCAAGAGAGAGGCATACCCAGATCATTACTGATCCTACACCATAAGGAACAGTAGGTCTGATGTTTCTGGGCACATAAGCAGTATTTCTATGCCTCCACACTCTCATGTGACCATCTGTGACATGAAGCAGGAACCTACTCTCTTCTGACCAATGGACACTCCTCCACGTCCTGAGATTCCAATGTTAACATGCCATACACCATTCCAAATGTCGTTTCTGATGCTGATCAGACAGAGGTGGATGCTTGATGGTCCTTGTGGACCTCATACCCAGTGCTTTGAGACTGTTTCGGACAGTTGTGTTCCACAAACACCTGTTGGGTAGCCAAAGGCGTTTTCAAAACCCCACTTGAAGCAAAGGGTTCACACCTAACGAGGGGTGCCAGACTCTGATCTTCCCGAGGAGAGGTCTTTTGGGGTTGTCCAGGCCTTGGTCGGTCCTTAACATTGTTTGGTTGTTGATGTTTTCAGACAAGTCTGCTGATGACAGAATAACTATAGCAAAGTTGCCTTCTAATAGCTTTGAATGACATGCCTGTTGCATGCATGCCTACGATTTGCCATCTTAGTGCCTCTGACAGTCCCCTCCTTGGCATGTCAACATTTAAAGATAAAAGAAGTGACAAATTTTCTTGTTTTATACCCAGATACTGCATGTGAATGATAGTGTTTTTGTGACATTCATGGGAAGCATGCTTCACATGGACACAGGGATGTGTTTGGGGTACGCTATCAACCAGAAAGATCATGTTTCCCTGGACGAAATGTACTGCAAGACATTGCAATCATTAAAACATAATAATCAGTAACAGCAACTTCACTGTCATGAAACATTTCAGGGGGTGCTTAATTAAGTTCCAGGTGTATATATATTATTCCTAATGATAATTCAAAATAGAATATAATAGGCACTCTACCATAAATTATAACAAGGCAAATCATTTCAGACTAAATAATTTAGCTTGAAAGATAATGTGAAAGACATCCACAGAATTCAAAGCATTGGAGTTGCTCAACCTGCACTTCAGCATAAAGCCGAAATATGGGCTTCCAGCATTCAACCAACTAAAGAGTAAACACCTCTTATAGATCTATTTGCTCTCAGTTCATACAATACACACATTTAACTCCATATATGCTGCTGGCAGAGATTCTTAACAGGACAACAATACTCTTGCCAATAGAAAGGGTATAATTTGGCTTCTGTTCAACAGAATGCATCACTGTAAATTGGACCAATCATATCAGGAATGATAGCTGGGCTTCTTTTGTTCGAATCTTTTATCAAATCCAGTCATGGCTGCTTCATAGCATCTGTGACTGGATGTCATGAAAAAATACAAGAAAATATACAACAGGTTAAGAGTCAGTCTATTTTATCCCATATGTGGACGGTTATTCGAACAATAAAAGCCTTGGATAAATTTCTGCTTTATTCATCTGATAGGTGAATAAATTTTTCCCATTGGTTTAACTCGTTTGACAGGGTAGGCAACTGAAGTCAACAGCTAGGCAGCCTGTGCTGGGCAACTAGAGTCAAAATTTTGTCGTACTTATTGCATCCATTTCCACATACTGTTATTTGAACTCCAAAATACAATGACGCTTCCTGATTTGTTTCTACTTGATTGATGAGTAACTTGCACATGTTACATTCAAAAGATCTTCTTGCATTTGGATGGTTACGGAAGCAAAGGTACAGAAATGTCCAAAACAACTTCTAAAAAGCGTATGATAGTGCATGAAGCTTTGGCAAAAGTAATTTGTGATTTAGACTCAAATTCTGAGACCTACAATGATTCTGATAGGGAATCAGATTCAAAATATCTAGGTCGACAATCGTCATTGTGTGTCAGTGAGGCAATTCTGATGGTTACCAGGGGCCATGCCCACCACCCAGTACATGTATCACTATATGTAAACACCCACAAATGCTGTGAATACAAAGAAATGCAAACAACAAAGCAATTCCAACAAGTGCACAGCCAGATGGTGGATCAATATACAGCCACCTATGAAGAAATTGTGCTTGTGAAGAAATTTTTAGTTGAACAAAATGTCAATAATTCCTTCAAAAATAATTGTACATTCCTGGCTTACGACCCATTAAAGTTGAATATATTGTTTTTGAGTTATTGCGTGGAGAATCAAAAGTCACCAAAACTCCCAGATGGTTGCCATGGCGGCCATATTGGCATATTGGACATGCCAGAATACTGGTTATCGAAAGGAACCATCCTCTAGTCATGACTAATCAAAAATAAAACAAGAGGCCCCAGAGGGCCTTAGGCACTCAACCCGAATGTTCCATACTGTCAAGACACAAATTTTATCAAAAGCTATTCTTAAGGTTCTACAGAGTAAATCTATACTCTTTGTGGGGGCTAAACATCAACAGGGACTGAATGGGACAATGCTGCTGATCAAATATCAAAGATTTCTGCATGATGGTTCTTGAAGAAGATTTTTAAAGAATTTTCTTTCTTGAATTGCACAAAGTAAACATTCACGCCCCCATAGTGAGCCCCAATATTGATCAAAAGATTCAATTTGAACAAACGTGAATCCAACCCAGTGCGTAGGAACTGGGGGGGGTAAGGGGGGTATTTACCCCCCCAAAAAAATTCCCAAAACTTATAGACGTAAGCCTATTGCTCATTGACAAATGCAGACCAGACTCGAATTCAATGCGGGCACTGTACGAAAAAGGGAAAATCATTCCGTTTATAAAATAGTCGATCGCGATGCCAACTATTATGGATTAAGCCCAATGAGCAGTTCATTGACCTATAAAACTAACACACTAACACCACAAGTTGCCGTGTTTTTCGCTTAATCTAAAATTAATAATAAACTTTACAAGTTGTGACGTTTGGACATTTTTTGCGAGTAAACAAACCGGATTGGTTGTGTTTTCCGTAGGTAACGGGAATCGGCGAGAACTCTACAAAATAACATGTCAGAATTTTTTTTGAAGCGTGCCTAACTCTTTACCTAACCGTGAAGTAGTGTCAAAACAGACGGTGAAATGCACGAAATAATGCAATTAATACATATCGATTTTTCTTTTCATACATACGTAAGGACTTGGGGTATATTATCGGGTCACACGGTTCAACATTTTGCCAAAATTACAACACCCTGTTAAGAAATCCCACTTTTTCAAATAAAAAAAATAGGAAAATTTACACCCCAGTGGCCACCAGAATGCACCATTTGATACCTCAATTGGAAAAATTTTCTTGGGGGAAAACCACCCCAAACCCCCCTCATCAAGCTCGTGCCTGCGGCACTCGTGGCAGATGCCTTTGGCATCTGCGGCATCTGCCCAACCAACGCCACGCGACCCTCTACCCCCCCCCCCCCCCCCCCCCCCCCCCCCCCCCCCCCCAATATTTCTTCGTTCCTACGCCCCTGATCCAACCCATACCAAGATGCTGCATACCAAATATCTAAAGATTCTGCCCACTGGTTCTGGTGAAGAAGATTGTTAAAGATTTTTTCTTAAATTGCACTAAGTAAAAATTCACACCCCCATAGTGATCCCCAATATTGAACGGGGGATTCAATTTGAACAAACTTGAATCAGACCCATACCAAGATGCTGTATACCAAATATCAAAAGATTCTGCTCATCGGTTCCGGAAAAGAAGATTTTTAAAGAAATTTTCTTAAATTGCACTTAGTAAAAATTCACACCCCTTTAGTGAGCCCCAATATTGATCGAGGGACTCAATTTGAACAAACTTGAATCAGACCCATACCAAGATGCTGTATACCAAATATCAAAAGATCCTGCACATTGGTTCTGGCAAAGAAGATTTTAAAAAATTTTTTCTTAAATTGCACTAAGTAAAAATTCACACCCCCATAGAGAGCCCCAAAAATTGATCAAGGGACTCCATTTGAACAATCCTGAATCAGACCCATACCAAGATGCTGTATACCAAATATCAAAAGATTCTGCCCACTGGTTCTGGAGAAGATTTTTTAATAATTTTTCTATAATTCATACGGTGCTATCAGAGTTATGCCCCATACAGAGCCCCCAAGGGACGTGGCCATTTCATTTGAACAAACATGAATTGCCATATAGTAATGAACACCCACATGAAGTTTCGTGAAATTCGGACCAGTGGTTTCAGAGGAGAAGTCGTTTGAAAAATGTTCATGACGACGGATGACAACGAACGGCAAGTGATAAGTTGAGCTCCCTTCGGTGAGCTAAAAAAACAGTATCTGTTGGATGTATTGTTTTCAAGTTATCGCGTGGACAAACAAAAGTTAATGGATGGATGGACGGACGGATGGATGGGGAAGGACTGATGGATGGACGTTTCCGAAAAATGGGAGTTGCAGGCTTAATTTTTTGCGGAAAAATTTATCATTTTAAAACATTCGGACAACTGCTAAAAAGTTGTTTCTTAGAAAAATTTTTGGTGGGAAAAGACATGGTTAGATCCCCCAAGATAAACCTGAAGAGGGGGCAATGCTAACCCCAGCCGTGAATTGACCATAAACCTTAACATAAACCCCGAAAAATCGCTACAACTCGATTCTTGCCTCATAAGTAATATATTTGGGAGATTAACCTCATAATATTTGTATGTAAGCTCATAATCTGGAAGTAAGCTCATAATGGCTGTATGGGCCAAAAAAAAGCTCATAAGTCCCGTATTATTGCCCGGACAGATGGATGGATGGATGGACAGATATTGATGCTGGTCATCGAAAGGAACCATCCTCTAGTCATGACTAATCAACCATAAAAAACAGTATCTGTTGGATCTATAGTTTTCAAGTTATTGCGTGGACAATCAAAAGTCCCTGAAAATCCCAGATGGCTGCCATATTGGATATGCCAGAATGCTGTTTATCGAAAGGAACCATCCTCTAGTCATGCTTAATCAACCATAAAAAATCAGTATCTGTTGGATCTATAGTTTTCAAGTTATTGCTTGGACAATCAAAAGTCTCTGAAAATCCAAGATGGCTGCCATATTGGATATGCCAGAAAGCTGGTTATAGAAAGGAACTATCCTCTAGTCATGCTTAATCAACCATAAAAAATCAGTATCTGTTGGATCTATAGTTTTCAAGTTATTGCGTGGACAATCAAAAGTCCCTGAAAATCCAAGATGGCTGCCATGGTGGCCATATTGGATATGTCAGAATGCTGGTTATCAAAAGGAACCATCCTCTAGTCATGACTAATCGACCATGAAGAAACAGTATCTGTTGGATGTATTGTTTTCAAGTTATCACATGGACAAACAAAAGCTATTGGATGGACGTACGGACGGACGGATGGACTGATGGATGGACGGACAGACATTGCCATACCATAATATGGCCCACACATATGAGCGGCCGTATAAAAACATTGAGAGACCAAAGTGGGAAACTAGCAGGTTTTTTGATACATATGAACCTGCCTGGTTCCTTGAACCAGTTGCGCACCAAAGGGAGGGCCCATGTGGCCCAGGCACCCCTCTTCCCTCCCCCCCCCAATCAAACTTCAAATTGCTATCTGACCGTGGCTTTCCCACCCAATATCATACCCGCAGATGGCACACAACAATACACATCACGTCAGGTATTGTAGAAACGCTCAGATAACGCTCCCAAGGGTATCCAAATATGAAGATTTTTCCTGGGGGAGATCCCCTCCAATGGGTGGGGGACACCCCAGCCCATACCCTCCCCAGTTCATGCCTGCAGCCTTGGGGGGGGGGGGGGGTGCCTTTGGCATTTCAACCCTGGACCCCCTGTACTTTACTTACCCCCCTCCCCCCTCAATCGAAATCCTGGCACCGCCACTGCCCTGAACATAATGGAATTCAGAGAGGGATCCTGGTGGATAGAAGTGGCTTTGATCCCATTGACTATTTCAAGTTATTTTTCCCTGATAAATTATGTATCAAATGTTAATAAAGCTTTTATATGTTATCGCATAACTTTTTTATATTAGTTTATGCCCAAAAAAGTTTTTAAACCCGAGGACACCGTTGGATGGTGCATAATACGCCTGTACTTCCAGAAATTATAAAACATTATTCATGTTCCAATTGAACTTTACTGTAAGTTTCTCCATTTTAGTTAATTACACTTATTCAAAAAGTCCGCAAAATGACAAAAAATCCTGAAAACTATAAAAATTCTAAGTTCAAGAGCAGTAACTCCACCAAAAATCAACCGAGAGGATCAAAATTCGAACTTGATCTGTAAGTATCCATAACAAAGCTGTATACAACAATCTTTCTCAATGTGTCAATCCATAACGAAAAAAGGTCCGGAAAACGGTAACTAAGTTCAACGGCAGTAACTCCACCAAAAATCAACTGAGCGCAACGAAATTCGAACTTGTTCTGTAAGTATCCAAAACAAAGCTGTAAACCAAAACTTTTCTCAATATGTCCATCCATAATGAAAAAAAGTTCGGAAAACGAAAAAAAAGGCCGGAAAATGGTAACTAAGTTCAAGGGCAGTAACTCCATCCAAAATCAACTGAGCGGAACGAAATTCAAACTTCATCTGTAAGTATCCATAACAAAGCTGTATACCAAACATTTTCTCAATATGTCTATCTAAAACGAAAAAAAGTCCGGAAAACGGTAACTAATTTCAAGTCCAGTAACTCCACCAAAAATCAACTGAGCAGAATGAAATTCGAACTTGATCTGTAAGTATCCATACCAAAGCTGTGTACCAAAAATTTTCTCAATATGTCCATCCATAACGAAAAAATGTCTGGAAAACAATTCCAGACTGACGAACAGATGGATGCCAATGCCATAACATAATACAGCCGTTTTTATAAAACGGGCTTATAAAAATTAGTAATATTGTGACAATATATAGATTTTTTGATAAAAATTTGTCTAAATTACGAAATCAAAGATGGAAACCGACGTCACGTGGCTTCTACTTCCGGCAAAAGTCTATATTTCATTTCCTCATCCATCTAGTAATAATCACTGAAAGTTTCATAGAAATCTCACTCCTAGTTGTAAAGTTATGCCATATTATTCCCATCCCCTGTATTTGGGTAAAATTCCAGAAAAATATTAAGCACTGAGAAATCTGTTTCTCAGAATATTAAGCACCAAAAGAGTTAACACACAAAAAATGTATCCCCATAACAGGAAGTTGGAAACAAATATACTTTGTTAACCTCCGTCGTTTTATGTGAAAGGTCGCAATATCGTGCCCGGTTTTATGCTTGTCAGAAATCTGTGAAAACATTTGTTGATTAAACATAATGAAATGGGTTGTATATGAAGATATGCTGAATGTGAGATGTGCATTGCGGCAAAACAATGAAAAAAGACTCACAAAATTAATTACCAAAAGTATTCAATAAATGAAACTGGATTTTGAAATACATACATGTCAGTTCTGTAGTGTTAATTAGGGGACGTACTTATGATCAATGGGTCGGAACGATTCCCAATTAAGGGAAGCATAAATAAACAAATGCAGAACAAACAATAAACAGAAATGAAAATATTTAAAATGTACGATTTACATTTGGAACTTAACTACCTCTCAAATTCAAGCAACATTTTAACCCTTTACCCAACGCAGACGATAGCAAAATTTATTATTTTAAATATCATTTTTTTAAATTTTTCAAATTTCAACAAAACCATATCATGTGACCCCTCATTGGAATGTGCTCATTGAGCTTGTTCCAATGAGGGTTCACATGATACCGTACTGACTCATGTCGAAGCCCCCCCCCCCCCCACCCCCCCCCCCCCACCCCCCGCTTTTTCAGATTTGTGAACCAGGGTGCCCAACTGGATTCAAATCCCACCCCCCAAGTTTCAAATTGGACGAAAGTTGTTTGAGACAAGACTTCAAATTTACAGGCATCAAATGGAAAAATAGGTGACTTGTTGCAACACTGTACTTACCTGTTACCAAATAGAACTGTAATACTGTATTATGTATATTTTTTGGAGCTGAGATTTTTGTGTTGTTAAATTCGTCTTTTGTGTAATACATTATGTCTGTGTTCAGTGTAATAAGTCTTTATTAAAAAATTATCCCAAGCAAAATTCAATTGTTTATTTTTTTGTCAACCTCGTTTTTGGAAGCTGTCACTTGTTTCAAATGAGTGTGCAGGCTGCTGTCAATAGTTGTCTGAAACATGCCCACAACATATAGTTTTCACAGTGGTTGAATATCATCAGAAAGATACTGATTGAACACTGCCACTTTCGAGCGGTGCACAACTCACTGGGAAAGAACACTGCCACTTTCGAGCGTGCTCAACTCATTGTGAAAAACGGGTGTTCACAAATTAATGAGAAAGTGGTAATTAAAAATAAAAAATAATTACAACTCTGGTATTTGAGAATTATATAATATAACCAGGGATATGATTTATGATGACTTATTGGTTCAATAAAACATGCTCATTTATCATTTCATCATGCTCTGCAACATGTGAAGTTATGACTTTCAGTGTAAAATCAATTTTTCAAATGTTGCCAAGGGAGGCAACTATTTTGTTATTCATATTCCACTGTGTAAATTTTATTTGGTCTTCATATTAAGATTTTTTTTATTGATTTTGTGTGAAGCTATCTTTTGTTTTATTTGTAATAAATGCACATATTTAAAAAAACAGCTATTTTTAAACAGACTATGTTTGTCTGTTTTGAATGGGGTGGTTTGCAGTGTTGATTGACAAACTTACACCCATTTCTGGCTTCGAGAGTAACCTGTACAAAAAATGAAAGTGTCAATGACACTGTAGCTCAACTTGACAAACTTGAACTTGGTAAGTTATAAATGAAATGGCAAAATTGAATATCACTGGTACCAATGTTATTTGGTGAAATTTCAACATAACAGCATTGTGTGAGCACAACGTCCGAGTAATCCATGTATTTTTAAATGCAAACTGTAAGACTGGCTAAAGGAAGAATGTTGATACATAAATGCAGTATGTTCAGAGGTTATTGTAAATGGCAACTTTTTTTTACAGAAATGAATGCTAATCAATAGCTCTTATCTAAAGGTCTTGCCTAATGAGAACACCAAGTTAAAAAACATTCCTATGATAAATGTGGCCTGTAGGCCATGTTAAAGAAGAAAGCTGATCCACAAATGCTATAAATTCAAAGATTGTTGCTAACAGCAACAGTTTTTGATGGAAATGAAGAGAAAATCAATAGCTCCTATCTTTGTCACCCTGCATATTTATTTATTTATTTATTGGTGTTTAAGGTCACATATTTCTGCACAATGGCTAATCATGACCACGACAGTTTTATGGGTGGAGGAAGCCGGAGTACCCGGAGAGAACCACCGAGCAACGGCGAGCAACTGTCAGCTCCCCAACATACTAACTCCACACAAGCAGGGTTAGCATTGGTTGAAGACAGGTGCACCATCGACGTGCAGTACACCTTAGTGCACAGCGTCACCGTGCCCCCACATGGGCAATGGGGTGAAGTGTCTTGCCCAAGGACACAACGAGGTTGCCGCAGGTGGGATTCGAACTGAGGGCCTCTCGGCTTGCAGCTTGCACCTCTACCTACTGAGCCACCGTGCCCCCGTCACCCTGCATAAGCATACAAAGTTTCAAAACAACCTGATAATGAATGTGTCCTCTGAGGCATGCCAAAGGAAGATGTTAATGCACAAATGCACTAAGTTTGAAGGTCATTGCTTGTGGCAATGATTTTTGTTTTTTTTAATGGAAATTCATAAATATACCCTGCAGAGAGTGCAAAAGGGATAAATTGATGCACAAATGCAGCAAGTTCAAAGGCTGGTGATAATGACAATAATTTTTTATGGAATTGAAAAAAAGCAATAGCTCACATCTAGAGGTCACCGCGAGCACACATACCAAGTTTCTGATCATAAATGTGCCCTGAAGGGTGTGTTAAAAGGAAATATTGAGGTCTGACTAAACTAAGTTCAAAGGTCAGCGGCAACATTTTTTGACAGAAATGGAAGAAAATCGACAGCTCCCATATAGATGTCACCCTACACAAGCACACCAAGTTTGCAAGCGATCCAATCATAAATGTGCCCTGCAGGGTGTGTCAAAGGGAAATATTGATGCTTAACTGCACTAAGTTTTTACTAAGTTCATCAGAGGTCGATGCCAATGGCAACTATTTTTGACAAAACATCAATAACTCCCATCTAGAGGTAACCCCAAACAAACATACCAAGTTTCAAACCATCCTGATAATAAATGTGCCCTGTATGGCATGCCAAACGAATATGTTGATCCCTGACTAAACTAAGTTCAAAGGTCGTTGCCAGTGGAAACATTTTTTGACAGAAAATGGAAGAAAATCAATAGCTCCCATGTGGAGGTCACCCCAAACAAGCATGCCAGGTTTCAAAACAATTTGATCATAAATGTGCCCTGTTGTGTGTGACAAAGGGAAATATTGAGGTCTGACTAAACTAAGTTCTAAGAACGTTGCCAGCACAACATTTTTTGACGGAAATAGAAGAAAATCGATAGCTCCCATCTAGAGCTCATCCCAAACAAGCATACCAAGTTACAAAGTGATCTGGTCAAAACTGTGCACTGCAGGGTGTGCCAAAAGGGAAATACTAATGCATAACTGCACAAAGTTCATCGAAGGTGATTGCCAATGGCAACATTTTTTGACGGAAATCGAAGAAAATTGATAGCTCCCATCTAGAGGTAACCCAAACAAGCATAAACAGTTTCAAACCGATCTGATTATAAATGTGCCCGGCAGGGCATGCCAAAGGAATATATTGATGCCTGACTTAACGAAGTTCAAAGGTCATTGCCAGTGGCAACTTTTTTTGAAGGAAATGGAAGAAAATCAATAGCTCCCATCTAGAGGTCACTCCAAACAAGCATGCCACATTTCAAAGCAATCCGATCATAAATGTGCCCTGTAGGATGTGCCAAAGGGAAATATTGAGGTCTGACTAAACTAAGTTCTAAGAGCTTTGGCCACAGCAACAATTTTTGACGGAAATTGAAGAAAATCGATAGTTCCCACCTAGAGGTCACCCCAAACAAGCATACCAAGTTTCAAAGTGATCTGATCATAAATGTGACCTGTGAGGTGTGCCAAAGGAAATTGTGGACATACGTATGTACGTACGTACGTATGCCCGGACGTACGTACGTATGCCAATGGATGAGAAGTGATGGCAATAGCTCAGCTTGACTTTGTCAAGTTGAGCTAAAAAACAAAGTAGGTCTACTAGTGTTGTGTACACTATGTGTCCGCACCTCTCGTGGTACATGTCTATCTGTGTATTGCCCATATAAAGTCAACACCAATTTAACAGGCAGAGAGTAGGTCATAATATGTTACATCTGTCCCTGTGGTATTTGTTACAAGCAACCCCACTGCAGGATCAACTAACGAAAACGTTTGCAGAATATTTACAGGAAAAATATATTTAAAACACATGCTCCCATTTGAAAGAGAAATCTATAATGTTTCGAAAGTGTAATTCAACCTTTATTATTATAAGCTTTCTGGTGGCTATCACATTTCTTAAACAAGTACTAAAATTTACTGGACAGGTTGAAAAAAACGTTTTTTCCTTTTCAAAAAGTCATAAGGTATTTAATCGAGGAAACAATCCGGTAGAGTATTCCACAACGTTGTCTCCACTTACCAGAGAGGGTGCATTTCAAGCTCCTCTCAAACAGAAGCAGATATCAATCATGTTACAATTGACTCGTGTTACAATTGTCCCCAGTCTCTTCTATTACTGATCCTCATTCAGTTTGCCTATTGTTTTTGTTTTAAGCTTAATATTTTATAAGGATTGGCAGTCATGTTATGCATCTTCTTCGTAGCGGTAAGTTCGAGGCTTCACTCTTCTCGAACACTATGAAGGAGTCTTGAGCGTTCAGAGTGTATCTCTTCACACAAAGGACACCACCCACCCACACCCAATAGGACGCTACAAATGATGCAGCTAGAAAGGATTCGGACACCTGAGAATTTTCCCGACGGAGGGTCAATCCCGGGTCTTCTGGCACAAGAGACCACACACTCTTCCACCACTCTCTCCATCGATTGTTTTGTTGTTTGCTAATAGATGATCAATTTCTCTTCACGTCAAAAATACAAGTAACGTTTTGAAAGGATTAACCTACATTTAAACTTAATAAAGATGGAACAGAACTCTTGTACATTTCAGCCTATAACATATGGATATAAAATTTATTTCTATTTTCATCCAGGAGGACAACTTAGAATACCGAGAGTTGCCTACAAGACATTTCAAACCAGGTTTGTTTGTTTATCGAGTTTAAATGACACTTTCAACAGCCAAGATCAGATCTGACAGGGGGTGGGGGGAGAGAGGGGGGCAGGATTGCCACTGTGCAACGTGGAGCAATCGTCAGATCTTCAATTTACTAACGCTGCACAAGCAGAGTTAGCAGGGGTTGAAGTTGAAGACAAGTGCACAATCAACGTAAGTCTGCATTTGTACACAGCGTTACCGTGCCCCACATGTGTAATCAGAATTAAGTGTATTCCCCAAGCACACAACGCAGTTACCACTGGTTAAGATCGAACCATCGACTTTTCGGTTTAAAGTCCAATGCTCTTACCAATGAGTTACCAGGCTCTCCTCAACCCAGGTGGTAACGTAAAAGGTCAAAACAGTCAGTAAACATCACACCAACAGGATACCTGTGGTCGCATTCAAAGAGGATAGTGACAAGAGAGCAAAGATGTACCCAGCGGGAAAAGAACTATTTTGTAAGGTGTACAACCACTTGAGTTTTACTAATCATATTCCTAATATTTATTTATTTATTGGTGTTTAAGGTCACAGACTTATGCACAATGGCTAATTGTGACCGTGGCAGTTTTATGGGTGAAAGTAAGCCGGAGTACCCGGAGAGAACCGAGCATCGACGATCAACTGTCAGCTCCTCAACATTCTAACTCTGTTCAAGCTCTGCTCAAGCAGGGTTACAGCGGTTGAAGAGATGTGCACCATCGACTTGGTAACCTTTTTGATCTTTCTCCACCTGTCTTCGAATGAACGGATGATGATATTCGGACCCCAAAGCTGCTACCGTGAGTTTTACATGTTTATGCTTTATTTTGGTCACCAGCCTGTTACTTCCAATTTGCTAGCATTTGGCGAGTGACCGATATCATCTCCACGAAAGGCTTCTGTTAAGTATTTATATCTGTTTTCACAACAAATATCTGAGGTTAGTTAAATTTTGGTCCAGACTTGTACAAGACAACAAAGTCAATGGCAAGGAGCAGTTAAAATATTTAGATCCTCCCAACAGCTTAACTGACAGCTTCCTCCATTCCACCATCCTTGTTTAAATCGATGCGCAGCGGCATGTTGGATGACTGTTTCATCAGTAATGCTTGCAGTTTTTCCGAGGTGTTCCATTCTGAATTGCAGAAATGTTATTACTAAATTTATGACAATTTCTTTCACAAATTTAATTGTTATCACGTCCTCTGTGTCTCTTAGACTTAGGAAAAAAAAACCAAAACAAATTAAACTGTTCATCGTTGATCCCCTCCCAAAAAATATAGCTTATGACATCTTCTTAGAAGCTCAATGACCTCGTTCCTATGAGGGGGTCATAATAATCTAGGTTTTGCAGATAAAAACTAAAAAAAGTGAATAGCACTGACTGGTTAATTTTAAAATATATGAGTCAATATCAGATGTGACCGAAATTTGAGTTAACAAAAACGAAAAAATAAAATGCATAACAAGTATATATTAATGATATTTTTGACAAAAGGAACGTTAGATTGAAATAAAAAGACAAAGAACGGAACTTAATGATCCTTTCATCGTCTCCATATGTCATCCTTGAGTTTACTTCTCTCACAGTACGTAACTACTTACAGAATTTTTGTTACCCTTCATATCGAACGATTAAAACAATTCTATAAGCTTTTAGTCCTCACCCAGTTTGCCCATAAAAGTAAGGGCAAGCCTGATTTTTGTCAAAGGGACATCGCAGCTTCACCTAAATTTGTCCCTGAAGGAAATATTTCACCAGTTAAGACATTTATCTGTCTGATAAGATCGTCTGTTAATATTCAGTTGAAATATCTAATTAAATGGGACATGTATAACACTATAAATATTAGGCAAAAGGTTAGGTATATTCATTCGCAAGGAACTCCTAAAAACTAAAACACCACAAGTTAGAGAAAGGAAATGACAGTTACATGGCGCACACTATTTGGTGACGGGTTGGAAATTTTCAACATCTCGACAATCTGATATTGATCTACTTATCCAAGAATGTCATGCAAAATAAACTGAGTACTGGGGGCGCGGCGACTCACTGGTTAGAAAATTGGACTTAGAACAGGGAGGTCGATGGTATGATCCTGACCAGCAGTAACGGTGTTGTGTCCTTGGACAAGACATAAACCCGATTGCCCGTTTGGATGCACATTTGCGTTGTGTACCAAGGTTTATTACAAACCTGTTCTATGTAATCCCAGTCTACAGCAACACTAAACCATGCGGAAAAAGAAAATCTGTTCCGCACATATGTACGGACCGGAAATCGTTGACAGACTATTTTTAAATTGAAGCAAAATTTCACTAGAATTTTGTACAAATCGTGCAATGCAATTACAATTTGAATCGCTAGCGATGGCTGAACATCGTCCCCTCGCAAATTTGGTTGGCGATAAAATGTGTTGTTTTGGTTGATAGTTGTCAAATGAATTGCGGAGTGTCCTAATAATTGTTTTTTTGAAGACGTGAAGGCATGTAATAAACACAGAACTACACACACATGTAAAGATACATTTATTTATTGGTGTTTATACACACAATGGCTAATCGTGACTGACAGTTTTACGGGTGGAGGAAGCCGGAGTACTCGGAGAGAACCATCGTGCATCAACGAGCAACTGTCAGCTCCTCAACATTCTAACTCTGTTCAAGCTCCACTCAAGCAGGGTTACAGTGGCTGAAGACGTGCTGTATGCCTTAGTACACGCCGTCGTCGTGCCCACATGTAGGCAACCAGGATAAACTGCTTTGCCCACGGACACAACACAGGTCATCCCGGACAGGGATCGAACTCGGGTCCTTTAGCATAGAAGTCCAAGAGTCTACCACTGAATCACTGCGCTCCATGCCACATCGATTAACCCATTCACATGCGTGTGTCATTCTGTGTAGGTACTGCACGTCAATGGTGCTCTTATCTTCAAAAATGGAGATTTAAGCCACACAAAATAAATTGATTCTCAGGCAATTTTTTTTCAAAGAAAACATTCCTCTAAAAACAACTGTAGGTACAGCAATTCAAAAGCTTCATATTCTTTCGATGCTCTTCATATTATCGTTGAAGTAAAAGTATTTAATCTTTGAGGATTTGCCTTGTTGAAATTTATAGGAGAGTGTAAAGGCACTCTCACAAAAATAGGCCGATGAAATCATCAGATGACTACATATACGCGCAACTAGTAGAAAGCTGTTTGATGGAGGGCCACCATGAATGCCGACATTATGTACACCATACATGGTATGGGTACATATAGAAATGGATTGGAGGAGTGCCTAATTTGATGGACAAAGGATTAATATCTCCGGATCAAATCATTAGATTTACATAAAAACCTATACAGCACAGCACATCAGTAACCGGAATACCTATACAAAGTAACCTGATAATCGGATTAATATTTTTTGAGTTATCGCATGCCAAAGAAATGGATTGGAGGAGTTCTCAATTTGAAGGATAAAGGGTTAATATCACAGGATCAAATTATCAGATTTACACCAAAAACTATACAGCTCAGCACATCAGTAACCTGAACACATATATGAAGTAACATGACAATCGGACTGATATATTTTGAGTTATCTCATGCCAAAGGGATTGGAGGAATTTTCAATTTGAAGAATAAAGGGTTAATATCTCAGGATCAAATTATCAGATTTCCACCAAAAACTATACAGCTCGGCACATCAGTAAACTGAACACAAATATAAAGTAACTTGACAATCCAAGCAACATTTTTCAAGTTATCAAATGCCAAAGGGATTGGAGGAATTTTCAATTTGAAGGATAAAGGGTTAATATCTCAGGATCAAATTATCAGATTTACATCAAAAACTATACAGCTCGGCACATCATTAACCTAAACCTGAACACAAATAGAAAGTAACTTAACAATCCAAGCAATATTTTTCAAGTTATCGAATGCCAACGGGACTGGAGGAATTTTCAATTTGAAGGTCAAAGGGTTAATATCTCAGGATCAAATTATCAGATTTACATCAAAAACTATACAGCTCGGCACATCATTAACCTAAACCTGAACACAAAAATAAAGTAACTTGACATTCCAAGCAATATTTTTCAAGTTATCGAATGCCAAAGGGATTGGAGGAATTTTCAATTTGAAGGATAAAGGGTCAATATCTCAGGATCAAAATAACAGATTTAAACCAAAAACTATACAGCTCGGAACATCAGTAACCTGAAGATATATATAAAGTAACATGACAATTGGACTGATATTTTTTGAGTTATCTCATGCCAAAGGGATGGAATAATTCTCAATTTGAAGGATAAAGAGTTAATATCTCAGGATCAAATTATCAGATTTACACCAAAAACTATACAGCTCGGCACATCAGTAACCTGAACACAAATATAAAGTAACTTGACAAACCAAGCAATATTTTTGAAGTTATCGAGTGCCAAAGAAATGGATATGGATGCCGGATGGACAGACGGATGGACGGACAGACAGACAGATGGATGGACGGACGGATGGATGGATGGACGGATGGACAAAGGATGGACGAACGACGGATGGCCACCCCGGATGCCGGCATTACAGCCCTCGCAATTCAGAAATTTCTGCTTCGGCAGCCCTTTGCCGTAGCGAATTTTGTGTGCTTCGGCAGTTACTACGGCATTTTTTGTAAGTCAGAAATGCAGATGCCGAAGGCATCTGCAGCGAGTGCCGAAGGCACAAACGCTCTAGGGGGGTCTGGTTTTCCCCCCAGGAAAATTTTGAAGTCTGCTATTAAATGGAGCCTTCTGGTGGCTTTTAGGCTAGGAATCCACGTTATATTGTGGATAACAAAATCAGATTTTTTTACATGAATCCACTCCTAAAAATGTGACGGCGATGTGTTCGGTCGATTTGTCTGGATTTGCACTGCAGTTTGCGATCAAAATTTGCTGGACTACAATACTGAATGAATGAATTTCTCCTGACCTGAATTGAATAAAGAGCATTTTGAAGTTACTTCTTTAAAAAAACATGCTGTTTGTTTACCTCGATTTATGCATATCCCTGGAGTACAGAATGAAAGTTGACCCATTTTTTGAAAATGTGGAACGCAGCCTGGGAAACCCCCACACATATTTTTATATTACGGGAATGATGCGCATGTGTACGGCGCGAATTCAATTGTTTCCGAGAGGGGTATCACAATAAACAAACCAATCACAGAAAGTTTAAGTCTGTGTAACGTTGGCTGCAGGTTTCCGTTTTTAGCTACCGGCGCATATGTCACGGTTTTTTCTCAGAACACATGAAAAAACCAAGCTCTCTGCATTGAATATAACCCTATGCTTTTTAAATACCCTTCATAGAAAGCGAGTGACAAAAAGAGTTAATACTTTATTTAATGTTTCTTTTTTGTAAATTATTCAATAAAGTCAAACGAAACCATATCATGTCACCCGCCTTCATTGGAATGTGCCCATCGAGGTCGTGCCAATGGGGGGGGGGGGGGGGGGGGAGGAGGGGGGGAGATGTTAGGCCTATCGTTTCATTGTGGGAAGGTCCAAAGCTCCAGAAGGTGGGGGGGGGGGGGGGGGGGGGGGCACAATTTTGGGGGTAACCGCAGTGTGGGATATGGGTTGGGAATTTCTTCCTCCACTCTGCATCATATCTCGGGAGATATCAACAAATGATGATATGAGGTGGGATCAATCAGCCAGTGGCGGCGCCAGAAATTTTTTCGTGGGGGGGCAAGTAGGGGGGCAGACTCCCCATGAAGGGGGGCAAATACGTAAAGGATCATATCATTACTACTTTATTATGAGGTAGTCGAAACTTGGACACAAAGTCCGTAATATAATTTTTTGGTTTGGTACGTCCTGTGGACGTACCAAACCAAAAAATGATATTACGGACTTTGGGTCCAAGTTTCGACTAAATGTAATGGTAATTAGCGCTCCTCCTTTCAAAAAATCCTGGATCCGCGTCTGGAGAGAGAGAAGGCAGAGATAGAGAGAGGGAGGGAGGGAGAGAGGGAGGGAGAGAGGGGAGAGAGAGAGATGGAGGGGGTAGAGAGAGAGAGAGAGAAGGAAGAGAGAGAGAGATGGAGGGGGATAGGGAGACAGAGGAGAGATAGAGAGAGGGAGGGGCAGAGGGAGGGAGGGAGGGAGGGAGGGAGGGAGAGTGTGTGTTTGTGTGTTGGTGTGTTTGGGTGGGTGGGTGGGTGGGTGGTGGGGGTGGGTGGGTGGGTGGGTCCTTGGGTGGGAGGGAGGGGAGCAAGTGGGGGGCAGAGCCCACGTTTGGGGGGGCAAATCCCCCCCCCCCCCCCCCCCCCCCCTTGTAGCGCCGCCACTGCAAACAGCACAGAAAGAAATAACAAAGAAGCTGAAATGAAGTTTGCGTCACTAACCTACACAATCAAATATACCCCCCTCGGGGTGGGGGATGGGGTTATATTTAATTTTACTGGTCAGTAACGTCTTCTACATTTCAGTTTCCTGGTGATTTTAATTTTTTTTTCATTTTCAATTCCATCTCACGCAGTGGGCTGCTGGGCACCAAGTGCCACCCTCAGTAATTTCTGATACATCGGGGTAATTTTTTTTTATTATTAAAAACGCAACATTGATAGCAACAGTATGGAGTTTCTTTACTCTGAATCAGGACATTCTGAGTCTGTGCATGAAGTGGACGAGAATTCATCCAAGTCAAAATCGTCCATTGCGAATTCACTGTCTGCATCTGAGTCATAATCTGAACCCCTTGGTGAACATCAGACTCGGTGTTTGGGTTGGTCGGGGTTTGTTCTCTATCATCTGCTGGCAGGAATAGGCATCTTTTGTTTCTCGGACCGTCTTTATTTTTGTAAGAACCTTTACGTTTGATTCTGTACCCGCAAACTCTGCGACCACTGCCTTTGGGACACGAATCACCCGTCAAAAAATGATCGATCGCCATGTTGTAAAGGGTATGTTCATCCGACACAGGTTCACCTCTGACAATAAGTAAATCCTCGATTGTTGAGTGATTGAGAGATTGGCGTTCTTTGCCAAGGATTTGGGTGAATGAACTGAATACTCTCTCCGCCTCGGCACTTGAGATAGGTAAAACAATACAGATCTCAATGATCTGAAGGAATTTTTGAATACACAGATCATTTCCTGAAAGGAACAATGAAGGCCATGCCTTTTCTGGCGAATCCGTTTTTAGAAAAGTCAGTACGTGTGTGTGAGCCATTGCTAATTCTGTGCTCAGTCGCTGGAGATCACATTCGTTTTTTTCAAGTAAACATTTAAAGTACTCAACAATTTTTAACATTGGAACCTCCAAGTCGGAAATACTTCTGTGTTGATAAGTCTTGGTGTCAAGAAGTTCCGCGACGCTTGAAATCAGTGGATTTTCTATGAAATCGGAGAATCTGTCAGTGAGGTTGGCTATCATCTTTTCCAGAACAACCTGTATTTCGGTATTAACAATACTAAGAGCCTTGTCAAGAGGGGTCGACATTGAGTAGTTGTGGAAAGTTACAAACTTGTCTGCCAGTTCATTCAACACGGCGTCTTCGTCCGATCGCGTTGATCTGGATTCGTATTTCTTTCCATGGTCATCCTCGATGAAAGGCCAGCAAAGTTTACATGGCGTTGGAAAATAATTGTCCATGTAGAAGACAGCTGATTCTTTCTCACGGCAAATACTCAGAAGTCTCTGGAGTGTGGATATGGCTGATTTTACAGTGGAGATAGCTTCCGTCATCAACAATGACTGCTTCTCTAAACAAAGAGAAAATGGTGTCAAATGGGCTAAAATGTCCTTGCGGGCAGCAATGAATAAGAGATGATCTAATTTCATGGAGTTTTTTAGATAACCTGTTAGTCTGGGAGCGAAATCTTTCATAGATTTGTTGAATGGTGAGGAAATTTGGTGATTACAAAATCCTAAGAATATTGGCAAATTTTTTATGTAGTTTTCTGATGACTGTACCTGATGAGCAACCTATCGCGTTCCACTTGTTCTCTTGTACTTGTAGAGTCTCTTCCCCATGAAATTGGCCTGTTTCTTCATTAGCCTCCATCTTAAATTTGCGCGCTTGAAAATTTGTTAAGTATTTAAAATGTCCTCATCACAGGCCGCATTAAGTTGTGACCCTTTTACACTATCATGCAGGCCAAGTTCACCCTTGTGGTTGGCACACCACCCCATTAAGAGGTAATCGCCGACATCGTCGCGTATTAGTCTATACAGCGCGTGATTGGTGGCTGCCCCATCACTTCCGACGCCAACCAGGCGATGGGAAACATTAAATTCAAAATTCTGCTTTTGGACACTTTTATCAAAGGCACCTTTCAGACCTGAGGCACTAGCATTATCTGGTTCCTCTAAGGACATGACATGGTATTCCGGCTTTCCATTCTTACATAGCTTTATGAGATATAATTCTTTCTCGTCATACGTTTTAGCGCTGCTCGACCCGTTGTAGATCACAGTGAAATATCTACAGATGCCTTCGTTGAGGGGTTGTGTGATTTTATTGAACTGAATAGTGTCGGCGAGGTCAGAAACCATCTCCCTACATGCAGTGTCCCTTATGTAGGCAGTCCCTAAGTCCACTCTGTGGATGTCTCTCTCAAATTTGGCTATGTTTTCATAGTCCTTAAAAGATTTATGGTTTCTTGCCACATAATGTGCAATTTGAAACTTCATTACCAGTTGTTTGCGCTGGTAAGTCGTTATTTTTCTGACAGATTCTTTCAATGTCAGCTGTTTTGCAGCGGACGAAGAGGTAGAATTCGAAGCAGAATCTGTTTTCTGAAAGTCTGACTGATCCTCTGTAGATTGCCCCGTGTTACAGTTTTCAGATCTCTTTTTCAAAATAGCTACTCGGTGAAGGTTCGATTTCGCTACATGATCGATGGCATTACATTTTTTTATCACTGTGGTACCTGAAATCCATTTGTCTATTTTATCTTCTTTGACCTTCCCTCGCTGTTGAACCACCATTTTTTGTTGGCCACATGGTCCTCCATACAAATCACGACAGAGTGTGCAGTAAACTAGTTTTACAGTTTCTCCATCGTCGTCCAAATCATAGCCCACACTTGCGATTCCCCAACCATCAACGTTTTTTTTCTTCACACCCATGGTAAACTTTCTCCTTTCGTGCTAATTGCTTTATTAGTTATTTAAACTTATTATTATTTACAATCAAAACAACACCGGTGTGATACGAGGACGCAACACACACATCATTACATGACGTTGAAATGTGCACTTGTTGACTCAAGCATATAACATTTCTCTCGGCTTGATATTTCTGTGTACTCAAATGAAACTGCATGTCACACAATCGATCATACCTGGTCCCGAAGTCCGTAATGTATTTTTGGTCCTGACAAGTCGTACACACCGCAGATTATTTCTGCTACGGCAACCGTGTGCCGTAGTCAGTGCCGTTTGCTTCTGCAAATCGCTTTGGCATTGCCGAAGCCAATTGCGAGGGCTGGGCATTATGTGTACCATACATAGTATGGGTACACATAAAAATTGTAACAAGGCAAACATATTGGAGACACAACTAAATAAATATGCATCAATCAAAAAACTGTAAAAAAGTTTTGGGTCTCCCTGAGTTTGTACTAACATTGGGAGACACTGAAAGGCAATAAAAATGTCCAATGAGGGGGTTTAAATTCAAGGAGCGATTGCCTGAGAATCAAAACATTTTTTAAAGCCTAAACTTGCACGTTTTTGCAGCAAAGTTTGTAACATTTTGTAACAATTCATGTTGCTGTTGTATGATTTATAACTGTTACATTGGGGACTGTTATGAGAGAGAAATACTGGCAGTAAGTGTCACACGGAATCCAACTTTACGGAACCGGCTAGGAATCCCAATTACGGAATTCCTTATATAGCCTGTCTATATGTATACATGTTATACAGGGGAAATGAAGCAATCAGATTAGACATTTTGAAGGCTTGAGCGAAGGTATAGCTAGGAAGTAGTGTTACAAGTCAATATTAATGAATGATAGTATAGCCAATAGTACTGGTACAAGGCCGCAATGGCACAAGACTGCCGTAGATGCTGATGACAGGACAAATAGACCATAGACAAATAGTGGCCTTGGAGCTTTGGAGATAAAATGGAAGCAGTTGGTACGACTACCGGTATAGGAGCTGGGTCATAGGTATCCTTAAATACCGAAATGAGGCTAAGAGGTATAGTAAATTAGACCTCATTGAGGGTTTTTGTCATAGCCCTCAAGGCCTCTTATGACTAAAAAGGGGTGCTGAAGGCCAGACGTTTTCCAAAAAGGGGTGCTGAAATTGGGGTGCTACGGAATATGGATGTTTAATCCCAAGATGAGGCTAAGAGGGCAGGGCTTATATTTTGACGAGAATCCGAGAATCGATTCGCACAAAGATTTGCGCAATAAAACCGGCGAGAATCCATGTAGATTCTCGCTCCACCTCTGCTAGGATTCGCGTGAAAAAAATGTGTGAATTTAACCCTTTAACTAACACAGCAGCAACAAATTAACCAATAGAAGGCTAACATGACCTGAAATATCCTGACACTTTGTCAATAAAACCTTACAAATATGGCTGTCACTGGAACCGGCTCACTGAGCCGGTTCCAACGACAGCCATATTTGGAAGATTTTATTAATAAATATTGTCCATTTAATTATTTTATCATTTATTTATTATTTATTGTTTAAAAATTATCAAACTTAGTTTTAAAAATTAAAAAAGTGTGTTGGGTAAAAGGTTAACATGTGTTATCAGTATACAACAGTGGTTCAATCTTGGTGGCGTCATGGGATCCTGGGACACTCATAGTAGGTATGGATTCTCGCAACCATTTTCACGAGAATCCAAATGGATTCTCACAAATTTAGACGAAATATAAGCCCTGGAGGGGTAGTAAATTAGACCTCATTGAGGGATTTTGTCAATGCCCTTATGGCCTCAAACGAAATAAGGCTATGAGGGATAATAAATTAGACCTCACTGAAGGCTTTTCTCATGGCCCTCATGGCCTCATATGACAAATGAAAGTGTCAATGACACTGTAGCTCAACTTGTCAAGACAAAGACATGTACATGTATAGTATGTGACACAGCAATGACAAACATCTAGGTAATGACCTGATAACAAAGGTACATATAAAGAATTGTAACGGTCTGTACATAAATACAGACCGTTGCCTGTAACAAATGTATAGGTAAAGTATTGTAAAGGTGGGTGACAGTCCGATGCTAAACTAGAAAAAAATCTTTGAGTCCCAGAGTGGGTCTGACTGAACCCCAAAATATTTGTTCTCATAGCACAGTGATAACAAAGGCACCCCAAAACACACTCATTCCTGTCCCAAGGTGAAAACAAAGGTACCCAAGAAGTTTCGTGAAGATCAGTTCACAAATATGAGCTGTGTAGAAGTTGTGACAAAAAACTGATTGGACCTAATTTCGGTACAAAATGGCCACTGGCAGCCATCTTGAATTTTAGACCGCACCCAGAAGCACTCGTTCTCGTCCCAAGGTGATAACAAAGGTACCCAAGAAGTTTTGTGAAGATCGGTTCATAAATACAGCCTCTAGCCCGAGCCGTATTGACATGTGCACTTACAGTGTATAAGTAGCACTGAATAAATCAAAGTTCATCTAATTTGCATAATTTCTGCACGAGAAACAAACCTGTTATACATGTGATGTATTCCATGTTACTAAACATTGGACCTCACCCAGAAACATTCGTTCTCGTCCCAAGGTGATAACAAAGATACCCAAGACGTTTCGTGAAGATCGGTTCATAAATACAGACTCTAGCCCGAGCCGTATTGACATGTGTACTTACTGTGTGTAAGTAGCACTGAAAAAATCAAAGTTCATCTAATTTGCACGAGAAAAATACCCGTATTATATGTGATGTATCCCATGGTACTAAACATTCACACAAGAAATTATTCAAATCAGCTCTTTCATATGGAAGTTCTGTGCAAAAATCTGACTGCACCAAATTTTGTACAAAATGGCTGCCATCGGCCATCTTGAATTTCGGACCGGACCCCAAAACACTCGTTCTCGTCCCATGGTGATAACAAAGGTACCCAAGGAGTTTCGTAAAGATCGGTTCATAAATACGGCCTCTAGCCCGAGCCGTATTGGCATTTGCACTTACAGTGCTGAAAGTAACACCAAAAAACATCAAATTTAGTCTAATTTGCATAATTTACGCACGAGAAAAAACCCTGTATTATATGTGATGTATCCCATGGTACTAAACATTCATACAAAAAATTATTCAAATCTGAGCTTTCATATGGAAGTTCTGTACAAAAAACAGATTTCTGCATCGTCGGTACAAAATGGCGGCTGGCAGCCATTCTGAATTTCGGACCGCACCCAAAACACTCGTTCTCGTCCCACGGTCATTACAAAGGTACCCAAGAAGTTTCGTAAAGATCGGTTCATAAATACGGCCTCTAGCCTGAGCCGTATCCAATTGCTGATGGACAGATGGACGACGGGCCATGGCATAAGCTCAAATTTGGCTTCGCCAAAGTTGAGCTAAAAAATGAAAACAACACCGCATGGTTTTCTGTTTGTTTTATTCATTAAATTGAGGATTTAAACCTGAAATCTGAAATGCATGTACAAGATAATTATGAGAAGTTTAAAGCAAATTCTATAAAATTGATAGGCGGTTGCCAAAGAAACGTAACATACCCAGTGGATACTTACTTGTCTTATATCGCCAATTTCCGACGCATCCCAACGCGACTTGCAAGCACTATTACTCGTCCCGAAGCCCCCCCCCCCCCCTCCCCACCCACTTAGCAATTTATCCACTGCAAGCACCCCTGGGCTTCGACACGAGTCAGTATGGTATGGTTTTGTTGAAATATTTTGAAAAATTTAATTTTTTCAACTGCTCAATTTGCATATTATGTGGGCGGATGTGGCCGATTTGTTAGGTAAAGGGTTAAACAACAGTCTCTTCCAGGGGAACATCATGACCATAAATACTTTAAATATTAGCATTAACAAATAAAATTCATACAATACAAAAAACATGTTTCCTAAGTCAAAAAAGGACCATAACTCTGGTGAAAATAAACGGACCATGTCCATTTTCAAACTTCACCCAAACTCAAGTTAAAATTTGGATGCCAAAGTGTTTTTGGATGGATGGATGGATGGATGGATGGATGGATGGATATAGATGGATGGATGGATGGATGGATGGATGGATGGATGGATGGATGGTGGATGGATGGATGGATGGATGGATGTCTCGACGCACAGACGGGACATTTCGAATTTATTACTATAGTCTCCTGAAATTTTTTTGGGGGAGACAATGAAGTTCAAAAGAAAACTAAAGTTATTGCAAGGAAACTAAAAATCTATTTATAGTAACAGTGACCTTGACCTTTGACCTATTGGCCCCAAATGCAATCCCAATTATCGACATCTCAAATGCAACCACAGTATGAAGTTATAGCTTCGTACAGAAACGAAAACTAACTTTATGGCACAGAAACCAAAAATCTATTTATAATAACGGTAACCTTGACCTTTGTCCCCCAAATGCAATCCCAACGATCGTCATCTCAAATGCAACCACAATATTAAGTTATAGCTTCGTACACAAAAGAAAACTAAAGTTATTGCACAGAAACCAAAAATCTATCTATAGTAATTAATGGTGACCTTGACCTTTGACCTATTTACCCTAAATGCATTCCCAACGATTGACATCTCAAATGCAACCATAATATCAAGTTATAGCTTCATACACAAAAGAAAACTAAAGTTATTGCATGGAATCAAAAAAATCTATTTATAGTAAGTGACCTTGACCTTTGACCTACAGATCCCAAGAGCAATCCCAATCATCATCTCATTACAAGCAGACTACCTGTGCAGTATGAGTACTGTGCGACTAATGGTACAAAAGTTATTGCCCAGAAATGAGTGTGATGGAAAGACGGATGGACGGACAGATGGATGAATGGACGGTCAAACAGACGAAAGGATGAATGGACAAAGTGATTTACTCGTGACTTAACTTTCTACATGATGTTTGCACCTACTCAGGGCTACTGCCAGTAGTGCTAACGAAGGTACACATAGACAGAGTTACAGAACTTACTCCTTGCTGTATTACATCCATGGAAGTTGAATTCTCGAATTATTAGTATTTGGAAATAGTTACAATTGCATTTGAAAGCTGTTTTTTCCTTTATTTAATAGTGTTGCATCGATGGGGAATTATATTTTCTACCCTCAATGTATCATTCGTATCAATACAATCTGGATTACCCAACTTGGACTGTGTCAGCATTGATTCCAAAATGTTTTACGCATGTGGGAGTCACCTCCTGAAATTTCATTGGGGCTTTATGAGGTAAACAAAATAAACGTATTGTTTTTCAAATAAAACAATTTATTCAACTTGTAGAATTAAGAATTAAACTGACTCGCCAGAGGCTTCTCAGTTTAATTCTTAATCCTACTGGTAGAATAAATTTTTCATTTGAATAGACTATACGTCTGTTCTAAAAATATCTTGTTTGTCAGCTCTGTCAAACAATATATAGTAGTATAAATAGCCAGTTTATCTCCAGAATACAGCAAAGTGATCAAATCCCTCTTAACTGAATACTCCTGTTAACCGAATGATTTTTACTGGCAAAGCAGCTATTCAATTGCCAGGGTCTCATTGCAAAAATCAGCGACTACTTGTACTGACCCATGAATCGGTCCATACTCAATGAAAGTGTCAATGACACTGTGGCTTAACTTGTCTGTGTGTTGTGTTTGATGAAAAGGATAATGTTCAATGTTTATGAAAGGATTATGAAATAAGACAAGAATTGTGATAATTTGGAATATGTTAATTTATGTTCCTTGTATGCTATGTTTTCAATAAATATAATATGAGGTGTAGACTGTACTAAAGAATCGAGGGGTGGGTTAATGTGGCCCTCCTCACAGTTAATGTATGTGGCTCTCACAGTTAATGTATGTCAATAAAAGTTACCAAGTTACAGTGAAATTATTCTAAAATGAGTCATCCTATCAAGTTACAATGAAATCTCTTCATAAATATGGCATGTAGACTGTGCTAAAGGTTTTCGGGCTTTGGGCCTGTGTAGCCATCACGGCTGACCGATTGCAACCAAGAGGGGATGTCCTCATCTCGATATTATACCAAGTCATCCTACCAAGTAACTATAAAATCCCTTCATAAATATGACCTGTAGTCTGTGCTAAAGTTTTTCGGGTTTTTGGCTCGGACAGCCATCATGGTTGAATGATCATGACAAAAGGGGACATTCTCATCTCGGCATTATCTGGAGTGATCCTACCAAGTTACAATGAAATCCCTTCATAAATATGACCTGTAGACTGTGCTAAAAGTTTTCAGGATTCGCGCCCCTTTAGCCGCCACAGTTGACCTATCACGACCAAAAGGGGACGTTATCATCTAGACATTATATGGAGTCAACCTACCAAGTTACAATGAAATTCCTCCATAAATACGACCTATAGACTATGCTAAAGGTTTTCAGGTTTTGGGCTTGGGCAGCCATAACGGCTGAATGATCGCGACCAAAATGGGACGTTCTCATCTAGACATTATTTGGAGTCATCCTACCAAGTTACAATGAAATCCCTTCATAAATATGACCTGTAGACTGTGCTAAAGGTTTTTTGGGCTTTGGGCCCCTGAAGCTGTCACAGTTGACCAATCGTGACCAAAAGGGGACGTTCTCATCTAGACATTATATGAAGTCAACCTACCAAGGTACATTGAAATCCCTCCATAAATACGACCTGTGCTAAAGGTTTTCGGGTTTTGGGCTTGGGCAGTTGTCATGGTTGATAGATCGCAACCAAATGGGAAGTTCTCATCTAGTCATAATATGGAGTCATCCTGCCAAGTTACAATGAAACCCCTTCATATTAAATATGACCTGCAGACTGTGCTAAACGTTTTTGGGTTTCTGGCTTGGGCAGCCATCACGGTTGACAGATCATGACCAAAAGGGGACGTTCTCATCTAGATATTATACAGAGGCATCCTGCCAAGTTACAATGAAATCCCTTCATAAATACAACCTGTGGACTGTGCTAAAGGTTTTCGGGCTCGGGCAGCCATCACGGCTGACCGATCATGACCAAAAGGGGACGTTCTCATCTAGACATGACCCCAAACCTGCATATGAAATTTCGTGATGATTGGACAAAAACTATGGGGTGTAGCCTGTGCTAAAGGAAAATATGAACAAACTCACACACTAATAGACTTCCACACGCATGATGGCAATAGCTTATCTTGACTTTGTCAAGTTAAGCTAAAAATAAGCCGATCTCATCTGTCAACTTTTCAAATTACAGTTTTAGAGTTTCCTCCTTCTAAATAAGCCTGGTCCATGATTTTGGAATGACAAAATCGACGACAGCCATGCTGGCAAATTATCCAATTATCCAATGCATATGATATTAAAATTTGCTATTTTAATTATTATTTTTTTTTTAAATGTACAGAAAAATGTCAACAAAATGATATCATGTCACTCCTAACTAGAACAAGCTCAACAAGCTCATTCCAATGTGGGATTACATGATATGGTTTTGTTGAAATTGTTTTGGTATTTTTTAACTGTTCAATTTGAAAATTACATGGGCACATGCAGCCAATTCATTAAGTTAATATAGTTAACGCATCTTTGTTCTGGGACTGACCGAGTCACCAAACTTTGTGTCAACTTTATGTGCAAATTCTCCTGCAGTCTTGACCTCTCAAAAATAATCCCACCCATATACTTTTACCCTCTTTTACTTCATGCACCCCCTGGGCTTATACCTGGGTCAGTACGGTGTAAGTTTCAATTTTCACATTTGTCTCAGATAACTAGTATACACTAGACTCAGTATATTCATATGTTGTCTAACCATGACTAAAATTTCAGGTATCAGACAAGGTCGAAATTCCCAAACTGAGAAAAAAAAACCTTAACTATTATACTATTACATTGTCTTCAATACTCATATTGCCTCCAATATGTAACAACAGGCTTCAGTACTAAGTATGCAGCAATGACACCATCAGTGATTGGATACCAGACTGGTACAGATTTTAACTGCTGCTAGTCTTTGAACATGTAGTCTTAGTCTTTGAATATGTAGCCCATGAACATGTAACAATTTAATGGTCTCAATAGACATGCGATTTGAGATTGATTCATTCCAGCCAAAAATTATGATTCACAGGGTCTAATCCACCAGTTAACCCTTTACCCAACGTTATGGCCAAAACCAGCCAGTGATATTCTCAAAAATCGCCAATTAATTTTCATTATTTTTTTTCATTTTTTGTCTCAAAAACATAGGTTATGACCCCTCGTTGGAATGAGCTTGTTCCAATGAGGGTCATAACCTATGTTTTTGAGACAAAAAATGAAAAAAATTAGTTATTTAAGAATTTTTTTTGCAAGTGTACTCTGCTTTTCATGTTAGGTGAAGGGTTAAAGGAGTATTTTTATCTTGAACAGGGACATACGATAACAACTGGCAAACTGTTATTATACCGGTACAAAACTGATCAGATTGAACATATCTAATCCTGAAGGTCTTTATGAAGTGTTGTCCATTTCTAAAAGCTTGATATAAGAATATATTGGACTTTGCAATTTCTTTTTCATTGAAGTGTGTTGGAACTGAGAATATTTACACTATTTGACAAATTTTGAAAACCTTGTAGTCATGTACAGAAACCACAAAAGACAGCTATTTCTCAGTACAGCCAATCACATCAATAAAAAAAATAAGGAATTGAAGCTTTCTATGCATTTCTGACAGGAGATGGACAATGAGGTGTACTCTAGCAGAAATGAAGAACAGGACATTGAGTTGTGCTCCATGTAATTTTGTCTACCTCGGACCAGTTCAGGTCATTCTTTGGTCTTTTGATTTTCTCACTTTTTGTCACAGTTATCCTTGAAAAAGGGAGCATGTTGGCTGAGTGGTTATGGCATTGGACTTTAAACAAGAAAGGTCCACGGTTTGATCATCACCAGAGGCAACTGTGTTGTTTCCTTGGGCAAGGAACTTAATCTCGACTGCCCAAGTGGGGGCACAGTGGTACTGTGAACTAAGGCCTCCTGCATGTCGATTGTGCACTTGTCTTCAACCAATGCTAACCCTGCTTATGTGAAATTAGTACATTGTGGAGTGTTACGCTATTTGATGTATATATTTATGTGGGTCGAGGGTGTGTGTCTGGTTACGACAATAAAAATAACTGTAGTTTATTTAGGGAGCTAAATTGAAATTTATAGATTGAGTTGGAAATAGCCTTAAATAATGTAGTCTTCAGTAATGTGAATTATTGGTTTTCCGGGTATTTTGCAAGTTGATCATGGCGATTTACTGACCCAAGCAGTCCGTGCGCTGATGTTATTAGTGGACTGGTTCTTGTGTTAAGGGGGGCATTTGTCATCTTGTGATTGTTGGGGACAGTCAGTGACCGCAGCCGCTGTCAGTAGACTCAGTATGTGCTTAACGCTTTACAAAATGTGAAGTAAATAGAATACCTTCCATGTGTGGTTTAGAGGTAGGTGTTTTCTAAATAACTGTACATTTAATATGCGTGTATATCGAGGCGCGGCGGAAATGTTATTTAATTCATCGATTTTAAATATCGGCATTTGTATAAAAAAAACATTTGTCATAATATTTAGACTGCTTGCATTACTTGCTCGTATTTGTGCATTATTAGCATGTGTTATAACCATAAAATGGTTTGGTATCTTCCGTGGAAAATCTAAATTTTATAGTAAATTTCCTTTCTTATTATACCTACCACAATTGTTTACTACAGGCTTGCACTACAGTGGAAGTCCCTAACTCGGATAAAATACTCTCTATTTTTGTCTTTCCCAAGCAAGTTGGGAAAGAAAAGTGGTGCAAAAGCACCAATAAAAATAAGCCAAAACTGGGTCGAGTGCAACCGGCGCAGACCCAGTACGGGACGCTCTCTCCCAAGTACAACTCCACGACTTCCGTTGCCAGTGCGCATATACCGTCTCTAAAGACTCATTCTTTTTGAATCCGTAAACGTTAGAGTTATGTGATCAGCGGGGAGGAAAGATTCTTTACCCGTAAAGAAGACGGGAGGGCCTCCATGTAAACAATTGTGGTAGGTATAATAAGAAAGGAAATTTACTATAAAATTTAGATTTCTTATCAACCTACTCACAATTGTTTACTACAGGCTGAATAGACAAAAGGCTGGAGGGAATCGCATAACCAACCCCCACATAACCCTAGTGCACTGGAACCGTGAAGCAGAAGGAAGAGGTCCCGAGGCTTATCAACCAGAATGTCGCAATCATTGGTAAAGGACAATGAAAAGAGACATATGAGCCTGTGTGACACACAGACAGAAAAAAGGGCAGTAACAGCACAAGGCTGAAACTGACCTTCAAGAAGCCTAATGGCTATGGCAGACAACAGCCTGAGCAGAAGAAAGAGGACCCAAGGCAAAAAGGTCCTCCGACTGCTCCTGCAACTGGCGTAAATAAAAGGTGGAGAAAGTAGAAGCATTTCTCCAGTAGGCTGCCTGCATAACATCCGACAACTTGACGGAGTTAGAATAAGCCCAAGAGGTAGACAGTGCCTGCACCTCGTGGGCAGAAATACGATTGGTAATACAATTGCCAGCTGCTAAACGACTATAAGCCGTACGAATAGCAAGACAAATCCATCGAGAAATGGATTGAGGAGAGATCTTCTGTCGACCCGGAATGAGAGACAGAAAAAAACGTTTTCTGCCCTTCCGTATGAAGCGTGTCCGATCAAGATAAATGCGAATAGCACGGACCGGACAGAGCAAAGGGCGAGTACCCTCAACAGAGGGAAGAGCCCTGATACAGATAGGAGGAGGAGTAGTATCTGGTAACTGATTCTTAGCCAAAAAGGAGCAATCAGTGGTAAAAGTAACACTGTTGGGAGAACTCCTAAAAAAGGCCGGGTCAACCGAGAGGGCGTGAAGCTCACTAACCCGTCTGGTCGAAGCAAATGCCATCAGAAAAGCTGTCTTATGTGTGAGAAATTGCATATCCACCTGGGATAAAGGTTCGAACGGCGCCCCCCCCCCCCCCCCCCCCCAAGCAAAGCAGCACCCACGAAAGATTCCATCGTGGAGTAAGCTGCAAAGTCCGAGGCCTTTTCAAAGAAAAGTGCCGAACAAGCTTGGAGAGGTAAGGATTAGTGCCGATACGACGCTTCCCCACATAAGAAAAAGTCTCTGAAAGCATAGACCTGTAACCCTTGATGGTAACAGGCTGGAGACCCCGAGAATCAAACAGATAGACCAGAAACTCCGCAATCTGTGAAATCGAAGGATTGGCATAATCAACAGAGTGATCAGCAAACCATCGACAGAAGACCTTCCATTTAGCTGCATAAGCTAAACCAGTGGAGTGCCTCCTTGAAGAAGAAATGCACTCCACTGCTCGTCTCGAAAAACCTCTACGGAGGAGACAGGACCTGACAAAAGATATGCGTGAAGGCACAATGAAGTCGGGTCGACGTGAAACCTCCTCGGGCGACCTTGACAAAGAAGGTCACGACGTAGCGGGAGACGTGCCGGAACCGCCGCCATCAGCGAGCGGAGCTGATTGATCCACACCCGCTGAGGCGACAGGGGAGCGATCAGAATGATTCGACAACTGCAGGTTCGAATTTTGGCGAGAACCTGAGGAAGAATCGGAACCGGCGGGAAGGCGTAGCCGACTAGACCGTTCCAATCGAGTGACAGAGCGTCCACGGCAAAAGCCAGAGGATCTGGACACGGAGACACGAAAGTGTCCACCTGATGGTTCCAACGAGTCGCAAAGAGATCGATGTGGGGACGTCCCCAGAGATTGCAAAGCGACTGGAACACTGCCCTGTGAAGCATCCACTCGGTGGAAATAACCCTGCCCTGTCGGGACAGGGAGTCGGCTAGGACGTTCAGACGACCGGGAATGTGACGAACAACCACTCCGGCGTGAACCTCCTGAGTGAGCAGTAAAAGATCCCGAGCTAACTCGTACATCGGAAGAGAGTGCGTGCCGCCCTGGTTCCGAATGTAAGCAACCACTGTCGAATTGTCGGATAGTAGAAGGACCTGGCGATTCGACAGGTGAGGGATCCACTGCCTGAAACTCAGAAGAAGAGCAAGAAGCTCCTTCTGGTTGATGTGTAGAGCTGCTTCATCCCGTGTAGGGAAAGACCGAGAGGATCCAACGTCGCACCCCATCCGAGATCGCTGGCATCTGCCGTCAGAACGCGATCGGACGTGGGTAAGTCCAGCAGAACACCCTGCGTAATCCACTGAACATCTGTCCAGGGAAGAAGGTGAGGATACAGAGAGTCCGGAAACGGAAGCACCTGATCCAGAGAATCTACATTCGGTCTCCAACGACTGAGCAGAAAGTGTTGGAGAGGTCTGACACGCAGCCGACCTAGAGGAATGAGATCCGTCACCGAACCGCAGAGACCGATCAGCCGGAGAAAACTCCGAGCGGTCGCGGACCTGGACTGGGACAGAGTCAGAGCAAAAGCTGAGAGAATCACAGCCTTGGCCTGGGGAACAGCCACCAAATTGAATTTGGTTTGGAAAGACATCCCCAGATGACAAAACGACTGAGAAGGGACCAGGTCCGACTTCTCCTCGTTGACTCTGAATCCTAGCGACGTGAGCAAGCTCAACAGAGTGGCGACATCCAATTCCAGTAAGGCAGCATTGGAATGCCTCTGGAGGATATCGTCCAGATATGCCGAAGTAGTCACCCTGGACTGTGTGCGATGGAACGCTATCACATGCGACATCAGTCTGGTGAACGCCCAAGGAGCCAGGTTGAGGCCGAAAGGCATGGCCTTGAACTGGTAAACTCGCCCCAGAAAAGCGAACCTGAGATACTTCCGTGACGCCCGATGCATCGGAACGTGGAAGTAAGCGTCTCGCAGGTCGATGCTGGCTGCGAAATCTCCCTGGTGAATTGATTGGCGGACCGACCTGAAAGTCTCCATGCTGAACTTGGGAGCAATGATAGACTGGTTCAGGATGCTCAGATCGATAACCGGTCGGAGTCGGCCGTCCTTCTTCGGCACCAAGAACAGGCGGGAATAGAAACCCACTGACTGAACGTTCTTGACGACCTCGATCGCCCCCTTTGCCAGGAGATTGGCAATCTCCGTGGACAAAAGTTCCCGACGTAAAACGTCTGAAGGAACTGTGGTTGGAAGAGGCACCCTTGACAGAGTGGGGTGCCGTCGGAAGGATATGCGCAGCCCGGACCGAACAACATCTAACACCCATGGATCGGATGTGATGGTGGTCCAATGGTCTGCGAACTCTGCTATCCTTCCTCCAACCTGGGACGAGTCGAGGTGAGGACCTTCATTTCGAGCCCCGACGAGGCCCGCGAGAGGAGAAACCACCTCCTCTGCTAAATGAAGAATCCTGAGACTTCCCTCGATTCTGCCGACCCCTACCTTTACCCCGTGAGTAAGAAGTAGAGGCGGCGGCAGAAGGACCAGCCTTTTGCTTCGCAGAGGAAGCAGAAGGGTACTTGTTAGGCTTGGAACGGCCCTTGCCTCCCCGAGAAGGCTGATCAAGCTGACGAAACAGCAGCTGATCTTTGGAATGACGTAGGACGTCATCCCGGACCGTCGACACGGAACCATGGAAAAGTTGCGGACCTGCCAAAGAAGCAGATCGAAGAGTAGCACGCTGCTCCTCGGGAAGGGATCGTCCTGTGTCCAGCACAGCGTCCCTTCGAACTAATTCCAAATTGGCCGTGTTACAGGCATGCGTGTGAGTAAGGTGCATAAGCGCCTTGGACAGCACACGCAAAGGAGCCTGTACCTCGTCAAACTTATCTGGAGGCAGATAAGCAGCCAAAGCTGAGACGACGTGATCTGAGAGAGAAAGCATGCCAAGCATCTCTCTAGATAAGCCCAACGTGGACTCCAGAGTCGTCATTGGAATGACGGCAGACTTGGGCTTGGAAAGCCCGAGGGAAGTGGAGTCCTGATCCAGAACCGTTAAAGTCTGGCAGACTGACGGATTGGCGGAATCGTAGGAACGATAACGCACAGGAGGCAAAAAGGTGTCAACCCTGGTGAAGAACGAAGTCTTCAAAGCCTTGGAATTCAGCTTGGCATCCAATGCTGAAAAAGCCTCAACCACCTGTACCGACTGGCATGGTCGAAGGCGCCCAGAAGCAGGTTGCTCCATAGGCTGTTGGCGCGCGACCGATGATCGCGGCCAGGCTGACACTGTCGGCTGGTTAGCAGGTTTGAGCTCAGGCAGAAACCCAAACACAAAGTCAAGAGCCGCCCCCAAGTCCGAAGACTGCTGGCCCTCGACCTCAAGCATGTCGGACTCCTCCCCAGAGTCAGAAGACACATAGCCCATCGTGGGCAAACCAGCCGACGCCTCCCATGGTGTCGGGACACCAGAGGAATCGGAAACCGGCCTGTTTCCAATCCCGGGAGGCGGCGCCATAGGAGGCGCCTGGAAACCACCCATAGCCTCGCTGGAAGCAACAGGAAGGCTCTTTGAGAGAACCTGAGTGAGTAAGGAGAGGGCCTCCCTAAGCTCACTGCCTGTACCGACCGGTTCGACAGGGGAGCGAACCGGCAAAGTGGCTTCACCTCTGACCCTCTTAACCAGCGAAGGGTCACGATCCTCCAAAACACCCGACGCGGGACGACGGGCGGCAGCCGAAACATCTGAAGGCAGACGTGTATAGGGGTACGATGCACCCTGAGGATCAATATTGCGAGAACTCATGAGAGTCACCGCGGACCTCTGCGGGGCAGAAGGTCCAGGCTGCACAAAAGGCGTTGGTCCCCCAAAACTGGTCGTGTGACCAGAGTGAGTGGACGGAAACGCCACGGAGTTCATAGTGTTTCCACTACGAACATCCGAATCCAAAGACACAACTGTGGTACTCGACGGCGACGAGACCACAGCGATGGGCTCGGCCGGCAGCCCCTTCCGACTTCGCCGAGTTGAAGTCAGGGAAGGCTGGGGCCGATATCCCACGTCTACAGTATCGGACAGTTCTGCAGTCCCCTGCAGCGAAAAGCCGAGGCCAGCTGAAACAGACAACGAAGCAGACGGACCAGCAGCAGTAGTAGATACGTCGAGAGTCGTTGAGGCTGGTGAAATAGTGGAGAGAGCACACCGGCTCGGCTCCGAAGGAGGAGTCACAACCCTAGTGACAGCCTCAGATGTCGACTGGAGGGGAACCGTAGTCCCGGAACCAGGCATCTCTACACCAGAACACTCAACGGCTCCCGCAGTATCCACCACAGAAAAAGACTGCACATCCCCCATGGAGGAGGAATAACTCTCACCAGACAAAGTCGGCTCGGGAGGCTCCGAACGACCACGTTCTCCTTTCCCGCGGGAGCGGGAGGCACGAGAACGAACGACACGATTTACTGACGCCCAAAAGGTGGAAGACCATGTTCCACAGACACCACACGGCCGCTCGGCCGAACACCCATTACAGGAGGAAGACGACGAATGTACATCGTCCACATGCTTAGGCAGCAGACACTGCCCACAAGGAATTGTCCTAGGCATGAAAGAGGTGAGAGGAGCAGAGAAGGTGAGATCAGAAAACAGAACACCCCCAAAGAGAGAAAGGTGACAGAAACAAAGACCCCAGACGGTCGACCGGGAACCACCCAACAGGAAGACTACTCTCAACAGAAAGAAGAAACAGTCACTGTAGGAGTGGTACCCCGCTGACACCTAACTCTAACACAATTAGAAAAATTTGCAAAAAAAAGCATGAACAATAATTGTGAAAATCTAAGTCCGAACCACGTGGCCCGCGAAAATCGCGCGCGACCCGAGAGAGAGCAAATAAATATACATTATGGACATATAATAGAAAAAAGAGAATATAAAACACTGTTCCTGAGAATACAAAGGATACACTGTGGTATAATGAATCAGGAAACATCAAACATCGAGCTGGTGGAACACTGATAAGCGTGCAAAAACATCTCGACACGAAGCGGATTTTAAAAAGAATGAGTCTTTAGAGACGGTATATGCGCACTGGCAACGTAAGTCGTGGAGTTGTACTTGGGAGAGAGCGTCCCGTACTGGGTCTGCGCCGGTTGCACTCGACCCAGTTTTGGCTTATTTTTATTGGTGCTTTTGCACCACTTTTCTTTCCCAACTTGCTTGGGAAAGACAAAAATAGAGAGTATTTTATCCGAGTTAGGGACTTCCACTGTAGTGCAAGCCTGTAGTAAACAATTGTGAGTAGGTTGATAAGAAATAGTTTTATTTAGCGGGGATACGTGGAGGTTGGTGCCTTTGTTTTTGGGTATGTGTAGTATTGTACCTTCAGTTGTGGTACGTGATAACATAAATGTGTGCCTTTAATGGTACGTGATAACTAAATTTGCTGTAAAATTGGCATGTACTTTTATAGTACTTGTACCTATTTATACCTTTGTGTACATCCCTGGGAATACAAGCATATGCTTGGATGTCCGGTGATGTGCATATGGGTACGGGTTAGTGCTATGTAAGCAAGTCATAAAATATCCAATTTATTGGTCAGGGTTGTAATGCGAGGTTATTAGTATTCAGGTTCCATGGCCGTTGTTGTGGTGTACAGATTGGGTCGATGTAGTCGTCGAATAGTATTAAGAAGCGCATGTCCAGGCAATGTGGTTGTTAAGTAGTGTTGCAATACATCTCGTAGACACTTACAGATTTTTCTTCACTGATGGTTTTGAAGTGATGCCATTGCGCAAGTATAGATAGAAACTCGCTTTATGCAATGTAATAAATAGACATTTTTCTACAGACTTTGTGCCCAAATTGAGATCATAAAAAACTGTTATGAACAAATATCTGCTATTGTGTGATACAATCCGAAAAACTAAACAGCCGACGGACTTTCTGTACTACGTGTTGCCATATGCAATAGTAGCCATTTATCTGTGATGAACAGTTGTGCAATCAAACTACGAACACTGTGATATACATTTAATGAGCCTCCATTCATGTACTTCAAACTTTGCCATAGAAATAGTATTGCCATTATATCATGTGTTTGTTTGGGGGGTTTTCTTTTGGTGACGTCACCAGTCTCATGTAAATGTGTTCATTATTTTCTGTTTAGTTACTCAAAATGTTTAGTGTTTGCAATAAATCATAATATTTTAAATAATATAGTAGTTATGCCAAGAATATTCCCATAGAGTACAATACACGTACTTAGTACATGACATGGAGTATGACAGTTGCTTGCTGCTGCTTGGTGGTTCTCTCCAGGTACTATAAATAAATAAATAAATAAATAAATAAATAAATAAATAAATAAATATCCTTAAAAAAACATTCAAATTGCTATTTTTCAAGAAAAGAGGTTAATAAGGAGCAAGGCTTATTCTGTTGGTGTAGTAGTTACACATGAAATATTTACACTCATCCAGTTTGGGTTTCTACAAAAAACACAAAAAACCCTGAGATAGTTCTTCAGTTAACTTTACAGTTCTCTTCAGAATAATGAAATTTCCAATAGAAACTAGTGACATTCGTCATAATCTAACCTGCGGAATATGGACAAACCAAGAAAAATACATCACTAGTTACTGGTGCAAGCTAAAAATGACTGGAGGGAAGTAATATTCAATTGAATTTGCTGATTACTGTCTTTCATACCTGTGATACACACTTGTGAAGCTCCCATTGCTTTAGCTGTCAGAAGATTCACTAATCCTATGGGTCCTAAAAATAAATACATGATATTCACCAGTTAACATAATAATGGTGAACAGAAAATCTCTTACTAATATATATTTACCAAACTATTAATTGAAAACAGAATATGTTTTCATTTTTGGAATTCACTTTAAACAAGTTTCCACAATCCAGTATATGTATTTCCATTTGTTGCATGAATCCTTCACTCTATGCAACATATAACCAACTAACCCTGTGCATTTTTACTGCATTATCATGACCTATGATATGTTAGCTTATCAACTAATCCTGTGCCTATGGTTAACCAGTGTATGTTGGCTTTTCGGGTACTTCTGTGCAATGTACAAGGTTAGTCACTCTTTTCTTTCTGGTTATAAATAAAATCATCTCTATCATGCAACTAATCCTGTGCATTGTACATCCTTAATGAGTGCACACTGTCATGCAGTGTGTGGAATGGCAGTTACTATTTTTTATGACCAGAAAGTTTGACTAACCTGTACATGTACATTGTACAGGGTTAGTCACACTTTCTGGTTATAAAACATTTTCATTATTAAATGAGCAACTAACCCTGTGCATTGTACAGCCTCAGTGTAAAACTCATCTGTAGCAAGTCTTTACACAATGCATTGGTCATAACCAGCCTGTAATGTTCTCAAAAGGCATTTAAACTCAGCTTATGGCCCCCTCATTGGAATGGACTGTGGAAAGTTTTTTTTTAAATTACAAAAATGAAAACATTCTATTTTAAATCAATAGCTTGTTGAAATAAAGACACAGTTATGCATCTTTTTAAGTATGTAATAGAAAAGCTGAAATATTAAACCTTTAAAAGTAATTTCTATATTTATCACACTTTCCACAGGCCCAGATAAGTGATCTCCTCATTTTGACCAATATCAGGCAAAATGCTTAATTCTGCCCCCTAAAATCCATAAATTTAGGCTGATCTGCTAAAAAAAATCCAATTCTGTATAGTTAACAAGATGGAAAGTTTTTATTTTGAGTGCCTGCAAAT
Organism: Pictodentalium vernedei; assembly: GCA_031216915.1. Lineage (NCBI taxonomy): Eukaryota > Metazoa > Mollusca > Scaphopoda > Dentaliida > Dentaliidae > Pictodentalium > Pictodentalium vernedei. The sequence continues at coordinate 320,597,108 of CM062293.1, forward strand.
TGTTGTTGTAAAGCAGGGAGGTGCAAATGAACAATTCACAGGACAGAAGGAAATAATCAGCTGTAACAGGCTATAACTTTTGTTACTGCAGAGAAAGATGTTCTAAATGGTGGGTGCAAAGAACTGAAAGAAAAAACTGTTCCAAGAGTGACAAGTTCATGGAATAGATTCCCTTTGTTGGAAGAAAGAGTTCAAATCATAAGGATATAAGTATCCAATCTGGAATTACAATTTATTTATTTGTGTTTAAGGTCACATATTTCTGCACAATGGCTAATCATGACCACAACAGTTTTACTGGTGGAGGAAGCCAGAGTACCTGGGGAGAACCACTGATCAATGACAAGTAACTGTCAGCTCCCCGACATACTAACTCCTTGGTTGAAGACAAGTGCACCATAGATGTGCAGTACACAACGCCACCATTCCCCCATGTGGGCAATGGGGGTGAAGTGTCTTGCCCAAGGACACAATGCAGTTGCCGCAGGTGGGATTCGAACCACAGACCTCTCAGCTTGCAGTCTGCACCTCTACCAACTGAGCCACCATGCCCCCATCTGGAATTACAAGAATATTGTCTCATTAACCCTTTACCTAATGAATTGTAAACCTCCCCCCACATAATTTACAAATTAAGCAGTTGAAACATTTCTTTTTTTGAATTTCAACAAAACCATATCATATGACTCCTCATTGGAACAAGCCGAATGGTTTTGTTGAAATGTTTTGAAAAAAAAAACAAAAAAAACAGTAATTAAAATAATAAATTTTGATATCATGTGCATTGGGTAAAGGGTTAACCCTTACCCAGTGTAATGGCCAAAACAGGCCAGTGCAATTCACAAAATTGCCTATTAATTTTCATTATTTTTTCATTTTTTGTCTCAAAACATAGGTTATGACCCCTCATTGGAACGAGTTTGATGAGGTCGGTCCAATGAGGGGTCATAACCTATGTTTTTGAGACAAAAGATGAAAAAAATCAAGAATTTTGTTTGTTTTGCAAGTGTCGTCTGCTTTCCAGGTTAGGTAAAGGATTAATAACTCTAAGCATTACCCTGAATGATAAAGATTGTGATTTTTTTCGCCAAAATCAAAATATAAATGTGACAAAGACGATGACATTATGGGCTTAGGATTTTTTATATTACCTGATTTTTTATATTACAAACCAGGTAATGAAGGGAATTAGTTCTCATGGTGTGAAAGAAAAAGCACATACCATTATAAGTTATTGTGATGAATTGACAGTAACATGGGCTGAGGTTTGAGGCTTGGAGCTTATGTTCATATGCTTATGTTCCAATAAAACCCAACCCTTAGCCCAAATCCACATCATGAAATGAACAAGGCAACTTGAATGAACAAGGCAACTTTAAGGATGACAAATTTAGTAAATAAATCTCTCATGTACCCCACGATATCACTGGAGAACGGAAAATCTATAACTTAGTTAAAGGTCAAGTTTACTCCATCTCCGTTCAAATCATAAACTTATAAGTTAACACATCATTTGGATTAGATGCGGTGTGTTCATTTCTTGTTTATGGTGATATTAAGATTGCATATTGTGCATCGGTTGAACATTGGGGCATTTACTCTCTGCTGTGTGTGATTTAACTTTTTCAGGTAAGTGGTGAAGCATTTCACTGGGTAGTATTCTTTGTCCTTGGGATAAGCAGGCATATGTCCTGAGAAACCTCATTTGTCACCAGTGCAGTGTTTTTTGGATATTTCGCTATCCTTGGGATCAGCCAAGCATATGTCCCGAGAAACCCCATTATATGGCAGTGTGGTGATTCTTGGACATTTCTTCCTGGGTTTTCACCATGAATTCCTGCCAGCTGGAAATATACATTCCATATCTTCATTCATCCCAGCAATACAAATACAAGCCGATATTCATTTGAACACGATTGTACAGACCAAAGGGGGTTCTTGGTGAAAGGTAGATACTAAAGTATATTTTGGTCAGATCACTGTTGCTGATCTGTTCATAGTGAACGATCTCACCTTTAGCACACATTTTTATTTCTGCCAAGGCAGTCTTGAAACATTCATTGGCTTCGGCTAATTCGGGATTTGCTTTCATGTTGAATGTTTTTATGTAGGGTGGGGCTTTCAAATACTTGTTTAGAGCATGTCAAATGTAGAGGCCCTGTACACTTCTCCCTGTTTTGTCCTGGCATCCATGTAGAAATGGCAATGATACTCTTTCAATTTCACAATAGCAAAATTCTCAAAATAATTTTCTTAACTTTTTCTTCCAAATATTCACTGAAAGCCTTTGCAGCTACAGAATTGGTCTGTTTCATGTTTTTATGGAATTATGTTCACGTTCTTTGCAATTATTTCTTCAACTGAATGACTGGCCAGCTCATTAACAGGTAAAGCTAGGGAATGTATTAAAACAACAATTAAATACTTGTCATTACAATGTTTATAATATAATGTACACGAAACATGCAATCGATTTACTATGGATCGTTGATGGTTATACATTCATAGAATGATCACTGGCCTCGAAAAATATGATTTTATAGGCAGTATGCACTTTAAATCTTCTCCCATTGTTAATTTGTTATCCTCTTTTCAAATATTTTGTGTGGTGACATCAGAAGGTGACATATGCCACTGGAGACGTAAACAGAGAAAAAACTTAGTGAGTTCTCGTCCAATCAGGAGGCGAGGATTTTAGTCTAATTGGATCATACATATACTTATATGTATAACTATAATTAAAGTGTGAAAAAATATGTCTGCAAATCATGATATATAAATCAGGTAATTTGAGTATAAATGCTGTGCCACGAAATGAGGACATTTGAGGTTCCCTCCAAAAGAGCATTCATTGATCAGGGCTAGAATTTCACCAAATTCTTGGTGAATCAGGAATGATTCTTAAAAACGCATACCACAAAATGCATGTAGTGAAGTGACATGTGATGCTCAGACATATTAACCTCAACTTGAGGAAAATTATGAAGATTCGTCTTTACAATCATAATATTGAGCAAAACATAGAGAGATTACTATGCGTTTTTTTTTCAAATATAATTAGGAAGACAAAGGTTTGACCACAGAAGACACTTTAGCCAAATCTGAAATACATGTAAAATAAGAATCTGAAACATATTGCACTGGGTCTTGCATCTAAAAGCTCCATGAGATCTCATCCCCCAAATGTCCATAGAGTCTTGTTGAGTTGAAGGAGAACATGACAGCCTGGAACTGCTGGCTGTACTATCTATCTACATAGGTTTCAGCACACAAATTTCAGTGGTCTGAACCAAACTAGGTCTCCTCTTGATTTTAGTCTGTTTGAAACAGTGCATCCAAAAAAAACCGTCTAGTTCTCTGACTACAGACAATACAGTACTAATAGATTGCTGGTTCAGCTTTCTCATACCTGAATTGTTATGATCTGAGACTGACAGTGTCCCTTTGTTGTGAAGTCTGTTGTGACAAAACATCTGATAAAACCTGCAGTACCTTGACTTTATACTGTTGAGTGCTAACTGGCTGCTCACCTTCAATTATTTAGTGTTTAGAAGATTGCATCTCCTTGCCGCTCTGATGCTTAACAGGGTTTGTACACCTTTGCAAGACAAAATTCCATGACTTTTCCAGGATTTCAAGTTATTTTTCCAAAACTTTAACAGGATGTCAAGGTCAAATCTGAAAAGAAAAGTGGATTTTTTCAAGCATTTGGATCCTGGAAAAGTAATAGCTTATCTAGGACTTTTCCATGACCCAGATGCTTAAAATTCCACTTTTGTTCTCACTACCACATTATACAGTTGTAAGAATCAATACAATAACATGCAATATTCAATGAATGAATCATAAAGACTTACTGTTCTATTTACAAAAGGGGCCTATCTATACTGTCACCAATAATTACTGTAAAATACCATTATGACTGCAATTATCATTCTTCGCCGTAAAACAATTTTTGCTATGTTTTGTGGCTACATCTTTGGCACGATTGATATTTCAGAACCCAAAAATGTTAACAGATGGATGGACAGATGCACAGATGGACAGACAGACTGATTACATAATATGATCGTTTTTCAAACAGGTGTATAAAAATTAATCCACAGTGCAATTATATCACACTTCTGATTGAATTCATTAACTTGCACCAGGAACTCTGGGATTGGGTGATCATGCAACAACTCTTCTGGTTCTTATTATGAGCTATTGCATTTTTAGTGTTGATAGATCTGCCCAGTGGTATGTTTGTGCTAATTATTAATGCTCATGTGAACGGTCATTCTTTATGTATGAATGGAGTATTATTGCTTCTCTTTGTTTCTGTTTCGCCATGGTGTGTACACATATACCCCACAACTGCACCAGATCTTGGAGAGTTAAAATTTAAATATTAAGTTCACTTGAATTCATTATTAATTTCTGGGATAATATTTGTAAAAAAAAATTTTCAAAATGAAGAAAAACGTTTAGTTTGAGATGTCTGGTTATGCTTTTTGGAACTGGTACCAAAAGTGACAGGGGTGTCTTACTCATGTCTTCAGTGCCATCGAATAGTTTATTAGTATCCATAATTTCAAAGTTCACAATGATATTGTTGATGGTAACGTTGATCAATTTGGCTCCAGGCTTTAGCTGTTTCTCAGATTGGTAGAATAATTCAAACACACACTCCCTATAATGATTTGGTGAATAATTTTATTACTTACACACGAAAACATGAGATTATAAATTATAAATGTGTCAGGAGTGTGGTGGCTTAGTGGTTATGGCATTCAACTTCAATCTGAAAGACCACGGTTTGATCCCCACTATGTGTAACTGCATTGTTTCCTTGGGCATGGCATTCAATCCTGATTGCCCATATGGGGGCACAGTAGCCCTGTGTATTAAGACGTACTGCACATCGATAGTGCACTTTGTCTTCAACCAATGCTAACCTTGCTTGTGCAGAGTTAGTATGCTGGCGAGTCTGAAAGTTGCTCCCTCCATGTTTCTTTCTGGGTCTGGGTACTATGGCATCATCCACCCATAAAACTGTCTGACATGAGGTGATGACACAGATGGGTCCAAATATTCATTCCCTGAATGTGACGCACTCTCGTAATTTTAAACTTTCATACTACTGGTATGGGTATACTTGCACAACTGAGAAAACTTGAGATCACTGGTTGAATGTCACTGGGACTTATACAACAGTTACATGTAAAATGGAGGCAATTCAGCTCAAAATTTGGGGATGCGACGTCTGCACTGGCCTGTACGGTACTTAGCAACCTTGCTCCCTTCCTGGCTGTACACAAACATGAATGAGAGAAAAGCACAGCTTTGCACAACAAATCTCCTGCGCCCCAGATGAATCATGACATAAGCAAAAGTGTAATGGGTTAAACATTACTGAAATCTGATAATTACAGTTCAAGTTATCATATAATCAGTGAAATTTTTTAAAAAAATGTAAAAAGGGGCTATATAACTATATCAATTTGGAATCGGATAATTACTTCAAAGGCAATCAAATATACATTGAAACATTCAAGTGAAACAGGACCAACAAAGGGAAATAACACCCTCAATTTTCAAGACAGCATCATGATTTTTGATATGATTTTTGAGCTTGTCCATGACTTTATTTATACAATGCAACATATTCCCTGTTACAAGTTATTCCACAAACAATGAAATTTCAAACAAAATTCACCCAGGGGCAATTGGGAAATCACCATAGTTGTGAAACTCAATGAAGACAATGTTATAAAGAATGACATCCAATTTTATTGAAATCTTCTAATGCTAAAAGTTATAGCATAAAAAAAGAAACTTCGCACAAAATTCAAAAAAGGTCAATAACTCCCATAACTTTCATTAAATGATGGTTGTTATTAAAGTTGCCCAACACATTATTAACCCTTTGAACTTGAGCGGCCGCTTTTCCAGTCAAGAACATGATATATCATAATGTCATTATATAGGATGGCTCTTCAGTAAATGTTTGGGTTAGACCAATCAGTATTTTCAATGTGCAGCCTCAGGCTTGATTGATTGGTCTACCCCAAATAATGAATATGGACTCTTCTAATTGCTGTCCTTGAACTGGCATGGAATATACCACTAGAGTTCAATGGGTTAATATAAAGAATCACATCTAAAGTAACTGAAATCTGACTGCTAGGGTTCAAGTTATCTCATAAACAAACTTACAGGGATGAAAAGACAAACAGATGGCCTGGTGGGCAGATGGATGAGTGGTTGAACAGATGGGGAGATGGATGGAAAGATATGGATAGATGAAATTCCTGCGAGTGGATAATAACAGTATGGTTAAACAATCATTCATACTTACATCATCCACTTTAAAGGACTTTCATCGAGGTCCCTGCAAATCACATATTTTAGATTCAAATTGAATCTTGAACTGAATCGAGTCTATTACTCAAAATCGAATCAAACCTCAAAAAATTGAATACAGGTGTCTTGAATTCGCAACTAATAAAATATTTTGGGGGGCATGGTGGCTCAGTAGGTTGAGGTGCATGCTGCAAGCCGAGAGGTCCTTGGTTCAAATCCCATCTGCGGCAACCGCATTGTGCCCTTGGGCAAGACACTTCACACCCATTGCCCACATGGGGGTATGGTGACTGTGTACTGAGACATACTGCATGTTGATGGTGCACCTGTTTTCAACCAATGCAAACCCTGCTTGTGTGGAGTTAGTATGTTGGGGAGCTGACAGTTGCCGACAGTTGATTGACATTGCTCAGTGGTTCTCTCCGGGTGCTTTGGCTTCCTTCACCTGTAAAACTGTCATGGTCATGAATAGCCGTTGTGCAGAAATATGTGACCTTAAACACCAATAAATAAATAAATAAATAAATAAATAAATAAATAAATAAATAAATAAATAAATAAATAAAATATTTCAACTACATCAAGGCATACCTAGTTGGAATATTACCCAGTAAGCAATTTGTTCAAAAACAGAAATGGGTGTGAGAATTCTGTGAGAATTCTTTACTGGGCACTGCACAGGGCTAGCTGCAAGTAACCATGAGCTCACTGTCAAAATTGTTTGGGAACTTTAAATTTGTTTTCAGCAGTGGTTGTGAAAAAAAACAAACCCTCATTATATGAGTTTGGGTGCTAATTTTCAAGTGGATTTAAAGTTTTCATAATAGCAAAATCTTACAGCATTTCATTGCACCAACACTATAAATGCAGGGCAAGAGTCAATTGTGCAGCAGCAGGGAATGTAATATTTTCTCTAGGAAATCTGCTCTTACTCTACATTGTTTGCAACTTAAAATGTTTCAGTCTGGTAAGATTAAGTTTTTGTCCTTATTTCTCAATGCATCATGATTCTTTCACCCTGCGATGCCTCGCATCAAGACAAGGCATGCATCATGATACTCAGGTAATACGGATTATTAATGGAAGAACCTTGAAAAGGTTGAAAACATATTTTTAAAACACCCTGTATCATTTTGAAAGAGTATAATTTCATATTTGATTTAAAGTAAGATTAACATATATTCTTTCTTATTTTGAGTAAACCTGAGGTGAAAAACAATGTGTCGAGGGCAATTACCATTCTACAAAACATACAGATTGGAGCTTTTCCATGTTGTACTCGCATCTTGATGTGCATCGCACCATGAGCAAATAATCATGATGCACATTGCATTGTGAACATTTGAATCATTGCAGCCCTACTACCAACTCAGGCATTGGTTTTCAGGTCATTTTACATTAAAGCAGAAGTTGTTTATCACACTAAATAAGCACACTCCAATTCCTGGAGTTCCCACGAGGATCAATAAACCACAAATGGAAAGGCTGATGGTGATAGTTATTGAAATTGGCGAGAGGGGTCAAAGCAAACAGGTTTTTGGGTGGCATGCATGATAAAGAGAAGCCAGGTTTTGAAGAGTATCTTGATGGCACCTTTGGGTGCTGTCACTGCTGTTTAAGCTGAGGTTGCGTCCATTGAGCCTTAGGAGAAAATTGAAAATGACAGTGAAAAGGAGTACCAAATATGTAATTCAGGAGTAGTGGAGACCATGGAACACTTTCTACCAGAATGTCCAAAATATGTGTGTAACTAATGGAATAAGATTCATTGTAAGTATAATGGGGAAGTGGGATGAGAGAATGAAGGATATGTGAGTACTGGGTGACACAAAAGAGAGGGTTAGTATGCTTATCATAGAGAGTGGAAACAATTGGGTATGGGATGTCATCAAACAGTTCAATTCCAGGTTTTGAGAGGAGAGAAGAGGTTTAGAGATAGGGAGGTATTTGGGAACAAGAGTGTTAATCAAGGCCTTCTCATCCGAGAACCATGACAGATTAGTGGCCAGTTAAAGAGTTAAAATATTAGTGAGCCTCTTAAGATATACACAATAGTCTGCTGTAAATTGCAGTGCAGTGGATCCCACATATATTAACTGAATATCTTTTAATTGAAAAGCCCTGTTAATTGAATATACCTTCCAGACACAAAACCATTCACCATAGCTTCAGTACAAATTTGACCTACTATCTGAATTCTGATTGAGTAAACTCCAGTTAATTGAATAAAAAGTTAAAAAATTTATAGTAATTTATATATTTTTTATACTTACCAATGACCCAGACATAGCTGGTGCTAACTCTTAAAATATAGGGCCAAACACAAATTTTGCCCCCCCAATCCCCAAAATTTGCATCTAAAACCAAAGAAAACATGTCCTGAATGGCCCTCCACACTTCACCTCTACTGCACATGCGCAGTGTCAAGGACGTTCCGAAATTGGCGCCATTAATCATTCTTATAACCAGTGCCTGGTAAGCGCTATGTACTCAGCGGGGAGGTATGAGTTCCCAACTCCTGGGAGGGCCATCCCCGTCTGGGTCATTGGTAAGTATAAAAAATATATAAATTACTATAAATTTTTTAACATTTTTATACTGTACCAATGACCCAGACATAGCTGAATAGTAAAAAGGCTGGAGGGCCTAGGACATAGAGCAAGTTGGAATACGCTCAATTATATAAAATAGAGTCATCCCCTCTAGGGAAAAAGAAGTGTTAGGCCTTACATGTATCTTTCTTATTTATGATAAATTAGAAAGATACAACACCTTCCAAAATTGAGCATCATACATCCATGTACTCTATTAATATCTAGTATAATCCTTATACTAATAATTTTCAAAGTAAGCCAATAAATAAAGTAAGTCTAGAAAATAGAGACTCTTTATACTCCTTAAAAGTGTCTGAGGATTGTATAATAACGTCCGTTTGACACGTGCTATATTCAAAAGCTATGCTTTAAAAACTAAGACCTGAATGAATTTTTAAAACATAAACTTCTCACTAAAAAACCATCCCAATAACAGCTCAGAATTACTAACTCCGGAGGAGGTATCCCCTTGTTTTCATAGTAAAACAGGTGACCCAAAGGAACACCCTCCCCCCCCCCCCCCTTTTTCTTGCCCTGGGTCAAATAGCCCAGAGCGAAGAGGGCAGCAGAACGGAGTCACTGCCGAAACAGACAGCCTACCTAGCTATAGTAGCAACTGTTAAGTGAATGACATTCTGAGCAGTAGATAATAGACCTAACAATAGAGGCCTCCAGAAATGGACTCGATATTTCTGAGATAAAAATTCATGAATGTGGATGGCTGAGCCCAATGAGCAGCCTTCAAAAATCTATAATAGCGACACTATTAATGTAAGCCCAAGATGTAGAAGAACTCTTACTTCATGAGCCGAAATCTCAAGCACAACTGCTGAGTCAATGATATACCACAAGCAGTATCGATAGTTAAATGAATCCATTAGCAATAGAATGGTGCGTAACGTCCTTCTATTAGGCATCAAAGACAGAAGAAGCTTACGCCCGTAGTAATAAACAGATATCTGTTTATAAATACGTAAACTCTAACCGGACAGAGTAAAGGCCTATGCCCGTACGAAGACGGAAGGACCTTAATAACAATAGGTTCCGGATATTTATTAGGAGCCTGACTCTTATGCAAAAATCCAACCTAAATAGTAAAGGAAGTAGTGATTCCGAAACTACGAAAGTGAGAATCATCCACCGATAGTGCATGAAGGTCACTGACTCTACAGTAAAAGAGAAGCCAACAGAATTACTGACCAAAAGGTCAGAATTTGAAAACTACTGTTTCCAGAGGCTCAAATGATTACTTAGCTAATTAAGAACCGAAGTTAAATTCCGTATAGAAATTTAATCTAATGATTCTAAGTCTATTTATCGAAAAGTTACTAACTGACTTAGATAAAGAGACATAAGACTCAATTGTAAACTATCATAGAGTGCATAGGTATGAGATAACATAAACCTATAACCTTAATAGTAACAGGCTGCAGTAGATCTTGTCAAACAAGTATACTAGAAAGTTGCAATGACTAGTATGGAGGGATCAACAATATCAACATAGTGATCCCTACACCAATGATGGAAGAGCCTCCACTTTAGCCGCATAATATAGCGAAGAAGAGGTTCTCCTACAGTAAGAAATCGCGTCCAAAGCTCGTCCAGTACAATGCTTACAATGCAATAAGGACCACACAACGGAATACGTGAAGGTTGAGACCTTGCGGGTTGTGATGAAGATGACACGATTTTCCCCAGCGAAAGAAGATCCTCTCATGGAGGAAGTTTTCGCGTTAAGTCCCACAGTAGACATCTGAGTAAATTTACACACGGTCTCTGTGAAGACAGAGATGCTATCAACAGAAATGTATTGTGGTTGTTTATCTTAGCAATACTTGCTGAAACAACAGCGCAGGAGGATACGCATATCCTATCATTCTGTCCTATTAGATCAATAGAGCGTTAACAACATAAGCTCAGAGATCCGGACATGTAAACACATACGTCTGCAATTGATTAGCAAGTTGTGTCGTAAATAAATTATCATTGGGCGCTCCCATTGATAGCAAATCTGATTGAATACTTGTTTGTTGAGAGTCCATTCTGACGGCAACAAGTGACCCATAAGTGAAAGGGAGTCCGGTAAAACAATCAGACGACCCGGAATATGACGGACCGAAGCAGAACTTGGTGTACTATAACAAACAGAAGGATTCTTTCCATTAAATTGAAAAACGGAAACGAATGAGTGCCTCCCTGGTTCCGGAGATACGCCACTACTGCCGTATTATCGGACAGGATTTGGACATGCGTTTCTGAATAATGTTCATCCAATGACATAAAGCAAGCCTAAAAAACATTATTCCGTGGAAGATAAGTGCTTGCCTAGAGACTGCGGAACCCAAAGACCCTGGCACTTCGAATCCGTTGGGATCAATATTGTATCCCAACCTGTTTGACTGGCAACCGTCATAATTATAAAACTCGGATCCGGCAACTGCAGTGGCACTCTCTGAGTCAACCACCGAATGTTTGCCCCAGTCTGAATCTCTTGCTACACTAGATAGACAAGAGAACGTGTAAATCGAGCAATTCATGGATTGCTGAAAAGTTGCCGTCGAAGAGAAGCTTCTCCGAGACTGAAGCGACTCTGAGAGAGTTCTTCACCTTACTATCCACGCGCATGGATGTAGCTAGGGCTGCGTCACGTCTAACCAACTCCAGGTAGCCACTGAAGGGCGGAGTTATACGTGGACAAACTACTGCCCTCAAAAGAAATCACATTGAGGATCATATCCCAGAATTCTTTCTCTTGAAGACGTAATGATAACGCCTCCGTAAGGTGGATTACGTATGATAAAGCGTCTAAGTTAAGTCTATAAGACATCATTGTCGTTTCCAACATTGTGGTTGGAAAAGACATAGACGGCGAAAAAGATAATTTCCAGTCTTTAACCACGCCGTCTAGACGCATATGAACTCTCGGTATGCCCTGTTCTGCCAAAATAAATTATTCCTAGAAATGATAAAAGGCAGAATTGAGCATTGCAGACAAGAAACTAAACTATCATGCTTGGTAGCAGGCTTATATATATGTATAGCGTCGATAAATAATACACATGTTCTAATGACATTATTGGACTGTGTCGGTAAGTCAGGGACAATGTCCCTGAACCGATCCAAAATTCCGTGTCCAATGACGCTATAAGTCTCTTATCCAACATCGCAGCAATGTAGTCCGAAGGAACAACCACTGGAAGATAATGCCGGAAGAATGTATGGCAGCTTCCGATGTTCCGAAAGGGAAAACTCGAAATCGTCCGAATCCCTTTCGCCATCCTGTCGGACCCTATAAAGCGTTCGGTCGTCCGAACCTGATGCAACAGCGGAGCGCACCGACCCAGCGCCGTCAGATAATTCCTGCTCCGACCGTGAAACTGTCGATTGCTGGGATGCTGCGAAAAACTGTGCTAACTTGGATAGCATGTCCGTCACTGAGGCCTGTGGAGAAGCGGTCTTACGATGCATTGCCGCTGGAAGCTCCGTGATCGTTACCCCGTGCATACTTCTATTATGCGAGCGAACGGAGTGTATAGGCCTCGTGTCCCTTGGCTACCGGATGGCGTGACCTGTTCGCCGTAGAATCACTGAATGACGAAACTGGTCGGATACTCGAGGTCACGCAGCCAATGTGCCGTCGTGTGCGCTGCTGTGAGGATGAGGAAGCATTATCGACAGTCTCTCGGACTGTCAATATAACGGAGCGTCCCGAGCAGCGGACATATGCTCCGAATGCAAAATATCTGAACCACAACATGTGGTCCGCTATGTTGTTGGACGAGAGAGGGACCTCTCTCGCTCACAGCCCGGACGGACCTGGACGAGCCAGGAACCGGACTAACAGGCTTCCTCCGATCTGTCCTCAATCCGTCGTCACTGGGTGAGTACTAAAGTTATTATAGTGCTCGCATCACCCAAATCTCCTTCCTAGACCGCAACGGACGAACCCGGCAGCCGAACCATTCGATGAATGTATGCTACACCGGGTGAGCTAGCGAATGTCACTCCGTCGATCCTACAAGGGACCTCTTAGGCGATAGACATATTCCATGAGCACTTATTGCCGCTAGCTCTTCATTAACTATGACGACAGAGGCACACTTTGAAAGACATCTCCGTAACTTTGCGAACAAGAAACCAGAAATGCTTGGTAATAGCAAGCATATAATAATATATATAGCGTCGTTCAATAATTCGAAAGTTTGTGTGACATTATTGGACTATGTCGGAACTGAGGGACGATGTCCCTGAACTGAACCAAAAATTTCGAAGTCCACCGACGCTATCAGTTTCTTATCCGGCATCGCAGCATTCTGGTCTGACGAAAGAACCTGTAGAAGATCAAGTCAGATGACATACACAACAGCATATGTTGTTCCGAAAGGGAAAGCTCGAAATCCTCCGAATCCCTTTCGGTATCCCGTCGGACCGGATGAAATTTTCGGATGTCCGTACCTGCTTCCGCGGAGCGTCCCGACCCGGCATCGTCGGATAATACATTATGCGACAGATTCAGTTGTTGCTGGGATGCTGCGATAAGCTGTTCTATTTGGGATAGCATGTCCATCCCCGAGGCCTGTGCAGTAGTGGTCTTACGATGCATTGCCGCCGGAAGCTCCGTGTACATTGACTCCCGCACACTTTCTTATGCGAACGTCCGGAGTCTGCAGGCCTCGTGTCCCTGGCTACCAGATGGTGTGACCTGGTCGCCGATGATTCTCTGATTGGCGAAGCTGACTGGATATCCGAGGTCACGTAGCCAAGAACGGTCGTGTGCGCTACCATGAGAATGAGGAAGCCTTATTGACAGTCTCTCCGGACTGACTATATGTCGGAGCGTCCCGAGCGGCGGACGTATGCTCCGAATGCGAAACATTTTGTACCACAACATCTGGGGCCAGATGTTGTTGTACGAGAGAGGGGCCTCTCTCGCTCGCCGTCCGGATGGACCTGGACGAGCTAGGAACCGGACTAAAAGGCTTCCTCCGTTCTCCCTCTAATCTGCCGTCACTGGGTGTGCATTTGGTTGATTTATAGTGCTCGCATCACCCCAAAACTCCTTCTAGACCGCAACGGACGAACCCGGCTGCCGAACCATTCGATGAATGGCGAGCTAGCGGACGTCAAAGGCCGTCGAACCTACTAGGGTCCTCTTAGGCAATTGGCGTATTTACATGAGCACTTTTCCGCTAGCCCTTCATTAATTGTGACGACGGAGGCACACTTTTGGAAGACATCACGGATACATCACCCTAATCTTGATCGTCTGAAATAGAAATTGATAAAGTAGAGTGACCCTGCGGGGAAAGGACCGGAATGTCCAATTCCCCACTAACATACCGTGACACACGCTTCCCATGTTGTCATCGAAATCATCACATACAGAACAGGAGTTAGTGCGAGTACACTGACTACATATAGAATGATTATAAAAGTCCGAGGAAGATTTCCTCTTATTACAATTGACCAAAATCCTTTCAATGTGAAAAGAAAACAAAGTCCTAGTACTTGCACCAACCCCTGACAATCAAAATACATAATAATATGATCCATTAACATAGAAAAAATAACTGAAATCAAAATATTTTGAAAAAATATTTTTTCAGAACAGCCGAAGTTTCTGAAAAGTAACGTTGAGCCCCAATGGATCCCAAGCCTAAGTGTGGACAAAAATTTTAAAAATATTTTAAACAATTTATGCAACACTTACGAACAATAATAATGTATCTAGTTATGATTAAATTAACATCAAGATATTATTTTCAAGAAATCCCCCCTCACACAGAGGGCTGTTGTAAATGTAAACAGTAAGTGTAAAAACACTAAAATAAGACTCCAGGCACCCAGGTCCGAAATCAGTTACCAATAATACACTATCTGATGCAAAACAGAGACTTCCAGGGAAGAAACTGCAGAACATCAGATGGTAGATGCAGAACACAACGCCTAACCACCCATAGGTGAAGACGTAAACATGGGGAAAAGAACAGAATTCATTCTGTTATTCAGCTAAAACTCCCAAGAAATTTTAGTAATAAAATTACAGAAAATATGCCAAAAGCATGGGAGAATAGCAAGAGGGGACTTAAAGGAAAGGGAGAGAGGAAAACACTGAACAATCAGTGTAACTTGATAACAAGAATGACAACAAAATGGCTGCTGCCTCGAAAATAGGTAACTTAACATAATTTCATTAAAAAATTTTAAGTTACAGCCCTGATAATTTTCTGTCACACATTTTTCCTCTCCTCCTTCTATATCCTCCTTAGAATCACCATTTCACTAATATTTATGTGTCTGGCATCATTTAAACTGAGATTTACAAGCACAAAGATCAGTCAGATGTTAACTGATGAAGGGCCAAACTAAGAATGATTAATGGCGCCAATTTCAGAACGTCCTTGACACTGCGCATGCGCAGTAGAGGTGAAGTGTGGAGGGCCATTCAGGACATGTTTTCTTTGGTTTTAGATGCAAATTTTGGGGATTGGGGGGCAAAATTTGTGTTTGGCCCTATATTTTAAGAGTTAGCACCACCTATGTCTGGGTCATTGGTACAGTATAAAAATATCTTGTAACATGTTGAGAAATTATCCCAATAACCAATGAATTCCCATATGTTTCTAAACATGTGTGGCCTCAGTACATTCAATACATGCTATTATATATTGTTTGACAGAACTCCTTGAGCTCTGTCAAACAAGATATAATACCAGGCAGATTAAATGCCTATTTTATTTCTAGAATATAAGAAAGTGAGCAAATCATTGCTAATTGAATACTCCTGTTAGATGAATAATTTTCACTGGTCAAGAGGCTATTTAATTAACAAGGTTTCACTGTATTGTGTCTGATGATTCAACTGATGAACATAGTTTTGACATGATTAAAAATACTCCACTAACCCGCTCCACAAACTAGTATAGTACTGCCTAGTGTAACTCCAGCCCTGTTACATGCATGAACTGCTACTGATAAAGGCTCGAGTAAAGCTCCCTCTTCAGTTGAAACATGATCTGGTAATCTGCAACAGAAACATTGAATTTTGAATTAAGTTTTACTATGCAAACCTGGAAATAAGCAATTTGTTATTTTCAGAATGAGGTTCCCAGAGGGTGAATTTGCTGATGCTATCCCATACAGTGGGCTAGAATCTCCCAATTTATCCTCTGGGTATCTCCTTCTGTTCAGGCCCGAGACTTTGATTCAGATTGAGGTTCACAGAGGGTGAATTTCATACTAACCTGCTGTGTAGGGTAGAATCACCAAATTCATATTCTGGGGACCTAATTCTGCAGATGACAGCCTGCTCATCCAGGCTTGGTCATTTGCGCAGTACTGTGATCACAAACATGCTATTTTTCTCAATGGGATCGCATTCATGACACATTTATACATCAGAGTGCCCAAATTTCAAAAATAAAACATTCCAAAATCAAGTATCACGAAAAACAAAAGAAAATAACATTTCTGTTTAACTGTTTTCACATTTCTCTTCCAACGAGTGATATTCTAGTGCTGTGGGGGAAAAGTGGAAAGATAATCTGGATGGGATTGCGACTGGGATGCGATCTGGTTGAAATTCTCCATCTACTTTTGTGATCACAGTAATGTGAACCAAGCCTAAAAATAAGCAGACTGTCATCTGCAAAATGAGGTCCCCAGAGGGTAAATTTGGTGATGCTACCCTGCTTACAAAATTTACCCTTTGTGAACCTCAGTCTGAATTAAGGTCTCAAGCCAAAACAGAAAGATGTACCAAGAGGATAAATTGGCCCTCTGTTTGGGATAGCATCAGCAAATTCACCCTCTGGGGACCCCATTTTGCAAATGACTGGTTGCTTATATTCAGGCTTGCTGTGAACACAAACATGTTCTTTTTCGCAATCAGATTGAGATCGGGTCTCATCACACTTGTACATCCATTGGTCAATATTTTATATCAAGATTGAGTCATGAAACCCAAAGTCATTGAAACTGAAATTGAGTCATGAAACCCAACCAATATAGAATCTTCGATTTAATGTTCCAAGCATTTCTTTTCTCACAGGGGAGATTCTGCAGTGGTATGGGGAGAAAAGCATTAAAGATCACTGCAACTGGATCATAACCCAACTGCAATCTGATCGAAGTTCTTTATCCATTTTGGTGATCAGGCCTGGCATTCTTTAGGAGTGAGGAGTGCTGCACGCCTACTGCATGCCTAGAAAAAATTGAGGAAGGCAATTTTTTGCCCTCCTTGATTTTCTGGAATGCCTGATCTGTTTGGGACTCCCTTTAAAATCTATTATAATTGCGTCCCCTGAGTTCCAATGGGTTCTCTGTGCCTACTGGCACAGAGAATACATTAGAACTCAGGGGACGATTTGTCAATGTTGATTCGCAATAATTCCATGACCCATTCTGTTTTGCATTTCAATAGATTTTGAGTGTAGAATTACAGTCACATAAGAATGGAATGCAACATTTTGAATAATGAGAAGATGTCTGTGCCATTTTTTTCCACTAGGTAGCTGAATGTAGTACAATGTTTCAGTCACAATATTAATACCTTGAAGTGAATGTGACCAAAATAGCATACAAGTTTTTGCATTGAAAATTTCAGGTGCAATTGCACTCCCATGCGATCTGAGGAGGGCAACAGTTTTACACGCCTTGATTTTCTAGATTGCCAGGTCTGGGCAATCAAAGTACTGTACTCAGAATTTTGACTTGGAACATTTTTGAATGACTCTTTGCAAATCAAATTAACCCTTTCAAGCTCATTCCAATGTGGGGGTCACATGATATGGTTTTGTTGAAATTTTTGGAAAAAGTTTCAAAAACAATAATTAAAATAAATTTTGATATCTGTGCATTAGATGAAGTGTTAACACCTATATGTTTGGTCATACATAGAGGATATGGAATGAGTGTTTTTCTCATATAATATTTATGAATCTCGTCCAAATTTTCCATTTGGGCTTGCCAGAGGTGCGCCCAAACAGAAAATTCAGACGAGTTTCATAAATATTATATGAGAAAAGCACTCATTTCATATTCTATTTATCATATGACACACACACGCACAAATTAGCCACTTAGTATGACTTTTTAACCCATCACCTAACTTGAGTTGCAGACGGCACTTGGAAAAAACATCCTTGTTTAACAAAAAATTTTCATTTTTTGCTTCCAAAACATAGGTTATGACCCCTCATTGGAACGAGTGCGACATGCTAGTTCCAATGAGGGGTCATAACCTATGTTTAGGAAGCAAAAAGTGAAAATATAAAAAAACTAGAGTGATGTCACGCATCCAGCCCGACTGTCCCAGGAATGGCAATGCTAAGACGCAAAATAGTTGAAGCCATTTTTTGTTAACAGTTTACCTAACGAATCTGCCATATCTGCACTCGTGATGTACAAAATTTGCTATTCAAATTTTATTTTTTCATTTCCCTACTTCAAAACATATCTCATGACCTATTAATGGAACAAACTTGATGAACTTGTTCCAATAAGGAGTAATAAAGCCATGGTTAGAAGTAAATAAAAAATGAAAAAATCTGATGTTTCAGAAAAATAATTTGTACTGTTGGCTTCAACTTGTGTTAGGTAAAGGATTAAAGATGCAGTTCATAAAGCAATGTTGGGCTATATGAGTCAATTTTCTTTTTTGCATGTAATAACTCCCAATCCTTCAAAATGCATTTTGGGAATAATTGCCTAAGAGACACGTTTGTGTGTGTGTGTGTGTGTGTGTGTGTGTGTGTGTGTGTGTGTGTGTGTGTGGGGGGGGGGGGGGGGAGGGGGGGAAGGGGGGGGGGGGAGGGAGTTGTGGAACCTATATTGAAACTTGGCAACTTGGCTTGTATTACTAGTTGGAAAATACACATATCAACTTTGGTTGAAATCAAATAATCCAAACTGGAGTTATCAGTCGGAAACCAATTGTTTACAGACGGACCAACAGATGGACGGACGAAAGTCATGACTATAGCTGACTATAAACAGTTAGGCTAAAAATGCATTTTGTACCGAAGAAAAAATATTGCATGAATGGCCATGGGTGAGGAGGAGGTGGGGTGGGGGTGTGTTAGGGGAGTCCATTTTTTTTCCACATGTGGCCAGTCCAAATCCTTCTGAATGCATTTTGAGCAGAGAAAAAAAAAATACCTAACTGGCACCATGGGGGTGGGGTGGGGGTGGGTGGTGGTGTTTGTCTGGGTTTTTAACCACAAACTTTAACCAAAACTGTAAAAAAGCATCTATGACAAAAGGAAAAAAAAGTGCCTAATTGTCCCCCCCCCCCAGGGGCCAGGGGGTGGGGTTACATGAGTTTAAAAAAAGGTTCTGCATGTAGTGACTGTAAATAGTTCAAAATGCATATTCGAGGAAAGAAAAAAAAATGCCTAATTGGGGGGGGGGGGGGGGGGGGGGGGGGGTAAGTTCTGTTTGGATTTTTAACCACAAACTTTAACCAAAACTGTAAAAAAAAGCATTTTTGACAAAAGAAAAAAAATGGTTCTGCATGTAGTGACTGTAAATAGTTCAAAATGCATATTGGAGGAAGTAAAAAAAAATATGCCTAATTGGGGGAGGGGGAGGGGGGGGGGGGTGTTTGTCTGGGTTTTTAACCAAAACTGTAAACAAGTATTTTTGACGAAAGACAAAAAAAAGAAAAAAGGTTCCGCATGTAGTGACTGTAAATAGTTCAAAATGCACATTGGAGAAAAAAAGAGAAAAAAAAGCCTAATTGGGGGGGGGGGGGGGGTGAGGGGGTGGGGAGTAGCTTTGGGGGGAGGGTGTTTGTCTGGGTTTTCAACCACAAACTTGGTGTCATCCTACCAAGCTCCAATTAAATCCCTTCATAATTATGGCCTGTGGAATATTCTAAAGGTTTTCGGGCTTCGAGCCTCTGTTGCCCGTCACAGTTGCCCAAAAGGGGACATTCTCATCTAGACATTATATGAAGTCAACCTATCAAGTTACAAAGAAATCCCTCCATAAATATCACCTGTTGACTGTGCTAAAGGTCTTCGGGCCCCTGTTGCCGTCACAGTTGCCCAAAAGGGGACGTTCTCATCTAGACATTATATGAAGTCAAACTATCAAGTTACAATGAAATCCCTCCATAAATATGACGTGTAGACTGTGCTAAAGGTTTTCAGGCTTCGGGCTCGGGCAGCCACCATGGTTGAATGATCATAACCAAAAGGGGTCATTCTCATCTGGGCATCACGTGGATTGATGCTACGAAGTTACAATGAAATCCCTTCATAAATATGACCTGTAGACTGTGCTGAAGGTTTTCGGACTTCGGGCACCTGTAGCCGTCACAGTTGCCCAATCATGTCCAAAAGGGGACTTTCTCATCTAGACATTATATGAAGTCAACCTATCAAGTTCCAATGAAATCCCTCCATAAATATGACCTGTAGACTGTGCTAAAGGTTTTCGGATTTTGGGCTCGGGCAGTCGTGACGGTTGATAGATCATGCCCAAATGGGGAAATTCTCATGTAGACATCATACGGAGTCATTGTATCAAGTTACAATGAAATCCGTCCATATTAAACATGACCTGCAGACTGTGCAAAAAGTTTTTGGGTTTCGGGCTTGGGCAGCCATCATGGTTGACAGATCATGCCCAAATGGGGACATTCTTATCTAGGCATTATACAGAGGCATTCTATGAAGTTGCAATGAAATCCCTTCATAAATACGACCTGAAGACTGTGCTAATGGTTTTCAGGTTTTGGGCTCGGGCAGCCATACCGGTTGACCGATCACGACCAAAAGGGGACGTTCTCATGTAGACATGACGTAAAACCTGCATATGAAATTTCGTGACGATCAGACAAGAACTACCGGGTACAGCCTGTACTTGAAGGTTGAATAAAAAACTTTAACCACAAACTTTAACCAAAACTCCAAATGTCAACTAAACAGGAAAAGACAAAAAAAAAAACCAAAACACTTGAACCTTCAGTAAAAACTTTAACCACAAACTTTAACCAAAACTCTAAATGTTAACAGAATGGACAGACGGACAGACAGACGGATGGACAAAAGTCATTACTATAGCCCTCACTGTAAACAGTCGGGCTAAAAATGAATGGCATTTTTCTTGTATTGTGCGAGACGGTTTTTGCCGTTACGTTAGGTGGGTGTTTACACAAAAAATGTTGAGTTGAAAAAAAAACTCTGCCTTCTCTCATTTGAGAGCTTGTACAATGAGACTGGTCTTGTTTATCATTAATATCATTAATATTTTATATTGACCACTTACAGGAGACACTTTGTTCAAAATTTCACATGAATCTATTGTGTGGCTGCAATTGAACTGCTTTTTTAAGTCGAAATAATCCGTTACTTTGCTTTTCATTTAAAATTTTTCACATTTTTACAACCCATCTTTTACAGTTTATGGAATTCAGATATACTTTTTGATTCAATGGTCATTTTTTCAGCACTTCAATGTTCATTTTGATATATAACTTGGCACTGTAGGTTGAACAGTTGTTAAGAAAAAATTGTTTAAATGAAGAAGGTGCCATGTTGAAAATATGTTGGAAAATGCTAGTCAGCAGATTTTAGAAATTAAAAATATATGTCTTTTAGTGTGTACAGCAGTGTGTGGAGAGTAAGATGGCACAATATCATTGCAATTATCTAGTAATAAAACAGACCAAAAATCTTTTAATTCAAGTGATTTCTTTGTGTATTTATATTCAGTTGAAAATTGTGGAAACAGATGTCCACTTCCAGAATCACTTTGTTTAGGAAACTGTTTTCTCTAAGTGACAGAAATGCATACTAATGCTTATATTATTTGTCCGGGATACAGAGACTGAGAAAACATTAAAAACTGTATGTCTGCCCTACCATGTTAGAGAGTTTGCTGCAGAAGTTGAAAAAAAACAAGTGTTCACTTCCAGAATCAGTGATAAAATCAGACTGTTATATGTGAAACATTAAAGCAGAATGTCATGGATTACAATAATTTTTAGAGAGTATGCATATTTAACTTATAACAAATTCTATAAATAAATTAATTCAGGTTTTTCAGCATATTTCCATATTATCATCATATTCTATGCTTCTAGCCCAAGAACATTAGGTTTCACTAGGGAAAAAAATCGGAGAAAGCTGATTTTTTCAGGGAATGTCGAGTACATGTCACTGAACGATTAGACAAAAGTCCCCTAAAATCCGAGTTGAGCTTTTTTTTCTACAACCTTTTTTCGAAAACGCGTTTGAAAAAAATAAAAAAAAATCGCACAAACTTTGTAACCTCGAATTGATCCAACTGTATTTTTTGTTTACGCGTATTTCGAGCTACATAATGTCTAATATACATTTACCTAGAGGAAAATGTGCATTCTGTGACAATTTCTGCGAAAAATTATTGAAAATTCACAAAAAAGTATCGGATTTACGCAAAAAATGACGATTTTCCTAACGGATTTGCCCAAAGGGTCGTAGTACAGAAAGGGATGTTAGTTGGACAGACGATAAAAAATACACCACCATTTGAAGACTTTTATCATTGCTTACAAAATAGACATTATGGAAGACCCCTCTGCTTCTGGCCGAGTTCCCCTTTTGGCATAAAATTCGTCAGCATGAGAACTCAACTATTTTCGGGCACGGAGTGAGGCTAGGTCGATGGTTTTATTCAGTTTAGATTTTGCTGCATAACGCTTGTAAGTGACATATCTATATTGGTCGAGAGAGGAAACAGTTTTACTCCCGTATAAGATCAGGAGAAGTTGTTCCCCGGCAGCGGCTACTGCACTTGGTGTACTGTCATCCGCCAAAATTGTGTTGACATACTGTTGTGAGTCGCTAGTAACATCGGAGACAATTGTACTGAATACTTTCTTCTTACCAACTCGAAAGAGTGCAGAAGTAGTGTCACAACCACTTATAGAATGTGCTACAAGGAGGTTGCTTCTATGGTCACCCATTTTGGTTGCTATTTCACTAACTGAAACTAGTAAGTTTGGGGTAATGGAATACATCATGTGAATATTACAACTCGAGAGGTAAGAATGACTAACAAGTCTGTGTCTGTTCCCACAACGACAACATTGTTGTCATCTTGAGCGATGTCAAGTGCAGTTTTGCTATCAGTACATCAGCATCTGCCTTGGCCTGCTTGGACTGAATATTGATAGCAGATAGCTCCTGCATTAGAAGATCGATCAGTTGGGTTTTGTTCTTGGCATTTGCAAGGAAATCGGATTGGGGTGTGGTGGCTGGTAACTCGGGTGAGATATTGATATCAATGGAATACCTGTCTTTAGATCTACGGGCTTGTTCCATGCCCTTTGTCGACATTGTACAAGCATAACCATCAAAAACAACCACGACGTTCGCCCCAAAATGTCTCACTAGATAATTGGAATATGATGTACATATGTCCTTATATGACGACTGTTTAGGCCATACAACTGCCCTCAATAAAAATCCACCATCTACAACAAACAGAG
This sequence comes from Pictodentalium vernedei, assembly GCA_031216915.1. Lineage (NCBI taxonomy): Eukaryota > Metazoa > Mollusca > Scaphopoda > Dentaliida > Dentaliidae > Pictodentalium > Pictodentalium vernedei. The sequence continues at coordinate 320,620,526 of CM062293.1, forward strand.
AATGTTCTGGGATTTTAGTTTGCTCGGAACCGTATGTTCTGAGGATCTTACCGAGCGTGCTTTTCTGTGTCTTCCTCATTCCAGCAGAATCAAACAATGCTGGTGGTTTCGGGGCGAGTTCATATTTGAGATACTCTTCCATCCCTGCTTGTGACTGAATAACACATGTGATGCGGTTGAACAGAATTGTGGGGTCAATCACTACCTTACTTCCACGGACTTTGATGCTATTTGCCATCGATGCGAAAGACTTCACAGTGTCAACACGTCGTAGTTTGATGCTGTTGAACGTTTTGCTTACAACATTCGATACGCAACATTCACCAAGTTTGCGAACTTGGTCACAGTTCACAGTTTCGTCGGCCACAAGCCCGGTCGCTATAGAGACTAATTGTAGTGGATCTCTATTCTGAAAGGGGGAATGCACTCTGAGCCAGTTCAATAATTTGGTGATATCATTGGCATCAGTCAATTGTGAACTTTGACGGAGATCCCGATGTTGTTCGCCATGACCAGTGTGAACATGAACAAAATTTTCGAGAGCATTACATATCGGAAGGCAAAGAGGTAGTCCATGTACCCATTTCGCAACAGTGCTATCGGTTATTCCCCTGCCATGTGTGAGACCACCAGGGAGCTTGAACATTCTCATTAAACACTGCTCTATGGTCTGATCAGAATATATCCCGTCCCAGAATTTATCTGAGCGCCTTATGGTAAAGTAACCTTTCTCAGTGAACAACTTCAAATCATCCTGTTGCATTATTTCTGTTAGCTCATTCATCTGCTGCAAATAGAGATGAGAACTTTTTGCGTATGCAAAATGACCACCTGCGTGAAATACTGGAATCATATTGCGAACACAATATGTGTGGAGTTCCCAGTCGCCTGTGCGCTCTGCTCTCAAGAACAACTGGAGAAGACCTATTTGCTCGTAGTATTGTACCCAAAGCTTTCCTGTGCGTCCTACGGACGCATTCTGGAGCAGTTCGTGTAATTTTGACAGTAGATGGTTGACACTTTCTTGATTGACAGCGTCAGCTGTTGTACAGTCACCTCTGGCAAGTCCACAGAATATTTCATTGACTTCTGTGCAGTCTATGTTATCTAGTGTTCGGCTTTCTTCAAACACAAGTTTTGTAATGGCAATTTGTGTTAGCAAATGGGCACGAACTGCTCTTGAATATGCATGACCACTGATCAAATGATGGATTGACCCACCAGCATAAACAGTCCCCCAAAGTTCATCCAGGCCGCTACCAGCCATGATCGAACCAATTGCCCCTAAATATGACATAATCATATGGAAGCCGCCGAGTCTAACGAAAACTTTGGTCAACTTATCTGACGAACACACAATCTCCACTGCTTTGATATAAAGTGGTTGGTCAAACGTCACTGGACAAACGTTCAGTCCCTGTTTCTCACATTCAGTTTGTGCAAACATGAGAGCAGTGTAAATTGTGCTCGGGTTGGATGGATCAAAATTAATAAAGGGAAGTATCTCGACATCACTTGTTTCATAATCATCTGATGATGTGACAATGTGCATATATCCAGCCCAAGATGGGCAAGGTACTCTCAGTACATGCGTCAAAGACCAAAGACTGTCGACTGTTTTTGCGAGTTTCAAATTTTTCGGATCAGATTCACCCAAAGTTGATAAATCCTTCATCACAATGCACACATTACATGCCAATGCATCTTGAGTGTAGGCGAACACCACATTATGTGATTTAATCGAACATGGAAATTGAAACAATGATGCTATAATATGGTATTTGAATGAGAAAAGTCGATGCCGTTTGAATTTGAGTTTAGGGGGTATGGTTAATATTTCACACGTTTCACCAGTTCATTATGGAATAAATGACTATTGTTATATATCATTATAAAGCCACTGCTTTTCTGCAATTTTTGATATATAATTTAACTCCCAAAGTAGTCGTAGATTTGATTTAATGGAATTTGTGTACCATTGTGTGTATGAAAACAATAAATTTTTTTTCGTAATTTTGTACATTTTCGTGAATATTTCACCATTGAGTGTGAGGATTGGTACAAAGTTGGCATTTTCTGTTGGGGATATGTATTCTCAATATAATTCAGCACGATATTTATGATTCTCACCCTACTAAGGCGAATAACAATGAGAAATATGGAGCTGGGTCGAATTTTTTTTTAAATTTTTTTTTTCATCAAAAAAACGCTATAACTAAAAAAGCTCAACTCGGATTCGCGGGGACTTTTCACACTTTATCCGCAATGTGTGTCCCGGAAACATATAAAAAAATCAGCTTTCTCCGATTTTTTTCCTAACTTTCTCATTTTTATGTCTAATGTGCCTGGACTATTCCTCAAAGCTTGAATACACCATTCACACTTGTATCTGCAATGAAAGAAGGGCTTTTGAGACATTTAATAAGCCTCCTTGTTGTTAAGTTAATTTCTGCATGTAAGATGACCTGCTACTCCTGATCATTATTTAATATGATTAGAAGCAGCTGATGTATCATGTTCTGGAAAGGACATTTTTTCAACAAAGCGGTGTTTTTCTATATTCTATAATCTAGAAACCATACTTTTGATAAGTAATGCAAATCTTAACTCTAAAATTGCTGTACTGTTGTTTATTATCTCAAAATTTATAAATGTTCTTTCTCCAGCTAAAAATAAATATGGTGGTTTGGGCTTTGTACCTTCTGCATGTTTTGCTTATTATTCTCATTTCTCTTTGTAGATAATCACATCATCCTCCCTGCACCTTACTTATCTGCATGCTTCATACTAACACATCTCTGCTTTTAATTTACTAGTTAACAAGTAGTGTAGTTTGGCTATACATTACAGTTCATCCTTTATTATGACATCCCCATTGATTGTAAAATTTGGATGGAATCTTCGTGAACAAAATGCAAAGGAACAAGAAAATGTGGAAATAAAAACAAAATCTTAAACTGCTCGATATGTGGATAAACTAAAACAAATTAACCCTGAAAAAAAATATGAATTGTTGAAAAAACATGACCGAGAAAGAAAGAAAGAAAGACAGGGCAATATAAATCAGTGCAATCAATGACAGATCTTCAAAAGGAGATCTGAAAGAAATGGAAAAATGAAAGTGTCAATGACACTGTAGCTCAACTTGTTTAAGACATGTACATGTATAGTATATGAAACAGCAATGATAAATATCTAGGTAATGACCTGATAACAAAGGTACATGTAAAGTATTGTAACGGTCTGTACATAGATGCTGACCGTAGCCTGTAACAAATATATAGGTAAAGTATTGTAAAGGTGGGGTGACAGTTAGATGCTAAAACAGAAAAGAAATCTTTGAGTCCCACAGTGGGTCTGACTGAACTCCAAAATATAGCACAGTGATAACAAAGGCACACAAAAACACTTGTTCATGTCACAAGGTGATAACAAAGGTACCCCAAGAAGTTTCGTGAAGATCGGCTCATAAATACAGTGTCTAGCCTGAGCCACATTGACATGTGCACTTACTGTGTATAAGTAGCACTGAATAAATCAAAGTTCATCTAATTTGCATAATTTCTGCACAAGAAAAAACCTGTATTATATGTGATGTATTCCATGTTACTAAACATTCATACAAAAGTTTATTCAAATCAGAACTTTCATACAGAAGTTCTGTACAAATGAAAGTGTCAATGACACTGTAGCTCAACTTGTCAAGACATGTACATGTATAGTATGTGACACAGCAATGACAAACATCTACGTAATGACCTGATAACAAAGGTACATATAAAGTATTGTAACAGTCTGTACATAAATACTGACCGTAGCCTGTAACAAATGTATAGGTAAAGTATTGTAAAGGTGGGTGACAGTCAGATGCTAAACTAGAAAAGAAATCTTTGAGTCCCAGAGTGGGTCTGACTGAACCCCAAGATATTTGTTCTCACAGCACAGTGATAACAAAGGCACCCCAAACACACACTCATTCCTGTCCCAAGGTGATAACAAAGGTACCCAAGAAGTTTCGTGAAGATCAGTTCATAAATACGAGCTGTATAGAAGTTCTGTACAAAAAACTGATTGGACCTAATTTCGATACAAAATGGCCACTTGCAGCCATCTTGAATTTTGGACCGCACTCAGAAACACTCGTTCTCGTCCCAAGGTGATAACAAAGGTACCCAAGAAGTTTTGTGAAGATCGGTTGATAAATACAGCCTCTAGCCCGGGCCATATTGACATGTGCACTTACAGTGTATAAGTAGCACTAAATAAATCAAAATTCATCTAATTTGCATAATTACTGCACGAGAAAAAAACCTGTACTGTACGTGATGTATTCCATTTTACTAAACATTCATACAAAAATTTATTCAAATCAGAACTTTCATACAGAAGTTCTGTACAAAAAACTGATTGCACTAATTTTGGTACAAAATGGTTGCTGGTGGCCATCTTGAATTTCTGACCACACCCAAAAACACTCGTTCTCATCCCACGGTGATAACAAAGGTACCCAAGACGTTTCGTAAAGATTGGTTCATAAATAATACGGCCTCTAGACTGAGCCATATAGAAGTTGTGTACAAAAAACTGGTTAGACCTAATTTTGGTACAAAATGTCCACTGGCAGCCATCTTGAATTTTGGACCACACTCAGAAACACTCGTTCTCGTCCCAAGGTGATAACAGAGGTACCCAAGAAGTTTCGTGAAGATCAGTTGATAAATACAGCCTCTAGCCCGAGCCGTATTGACATGTGTACTTACTGTGTGTTAAGTAGCACTGAAAAAATCAAAGTTCATCTAATTTGCATAATTTCTGCACGAGAAAAAAACCTGTATTATATGTGATGTATCCCATGGTACTAAACATTCATACACAAAATTATTCAAATCAGAGCTTTCATGTGGAAGTTCTGCGCAAAAATCTGATTGCCCCTAATTTTGAACAAAATGGCTGCCAGTTGCTATCTTGAATTTCGGACCGGACCCCAAAACACTTGTTCTCGTCCCACGGTGATAACAAAGGTACCCAAGAAGTTTTGTAAAGATCGGTTCATAAATGTGGCCTCTAGCCCCAGCCGTATTGGCATTTGCACTGACAGTGCTGAAAATAACACTAAATAAATCAAAGTTAGTCTAATTTGCATAATTTAAGCACGAGAAAAAACCCGTATGATATGTAATGTATCTCATGGTACTAAACATTCATACAAAAAATTATTCAAATCAGAGCTTTCATATGGAAGTTCTGTACAAAAAACAGATTTCTGCATCGTCGGTACAAAATGGTGGCTGGCAGCCATCTTGAATTTTGGACCGCACCCCTAAACACTCGTTCTCGTCCCACGGTCATAACAAAGGTACCCAAAAAGTTTCGTAAAGATCGGTTCATAAATACGGCCTCTAGCCCGAGCCATATCCAATTGTTGACGTACGGACAGACAGACAGACGGACGACAGGCCATGACAAAAGCTCAAATTTGGCTTCGCCAAAGTTGAGCTAAAAACTGATTGCACTAATTTAGGTACAAAATGGCTGCTGGTGGCCATCTTGAATTTTGGACTGCACCCAAAAACACTCGTTCTCGTCCCATGGTGATAACAAAGGTACCCAAGAAGTTTTGTAAAGATCGGTTCATAAATACGGCCTCTAGCCTGAGCTGTATAGAAGTTGTGTACAAAAAACTGATTGGACCTAATTTCGGTACAAAATGGCCACTGGCAGCCATCTTGAATTTTGGACCACACCCAGAAATACTTGTATCGTTCCAAGGTGATAACAAAGGTACCCAAGAAGTTTTGTGAAGAAAAGTTTAAGAATACAGCCTCCGGCCCTAGACATATTGACATGTGCACTTACAGTGTATAAGTGGCACTGAATAAATCAAAGTTCATCTAATTTGCATAATTTCTGCACGAGAAAAAAACCTGTATTATATGTGATGTATTCCATGTTACTAAATATTCATACAAAAATTTATTCAAATCAGAACTTTCATACAGAAGTTCTGTACATCTGTGGGAGTTGACAGGTAGACAGCCAATCTGGCTATGTCATCTCCCTACGGTATAGATACTGATTCCATGTTGTTTTGTAAATGCATATCTAATACAAGCTATGATAATGTATTTCTATGAATCATAATTATCATGTATTGCATTTTATCTATACCGTTAAATAAATAATCTAATCTAAATCTAATCTAATCTGTACAAAAAACTGATTGCACTAATTTTGGTACAAAATGGCTGCTGGTGGCCATCTTGAATTTTGGACTGCACCCAAAAACACTCGTTCTCGTCCCAAGGTGATAACAAAGGTACCCAAGAAGTTTTGTGAAGATCAGTTCATAAATATAGACTCTAGCCCGAGCCGTATTGACATGTGCACTTACTGTGTATAAGTAGCACTGAATAAATCAAAGTTCATCTAATTTGCATAATTTCTGCACACGAAATAACCCCGTATTACATGTGATGTATTCCATGTTACTAAACATTCAAAATTTATTCAAATCAGAACTTTCATACAGAAGTTCTGGACAAAAAACTGATTGCACTAACTAAAGTACAAAATGGCTGCTGGTGCCCATCTTCAATTTCGGACCGCACCCAAAACCACTCGTTCTCGTCCCACGGTGATAACAAAGGTACTCAAGAAGTTTTGTAAAGATCAGTTCATAAATACAGCCTCTAGCTAGAGCCGTATTGGAATTTGCAGTTACTGTGCTGAAAGTAACACTAAATAGATCAAAGTTAGTCTAATTGGCATAATTTATGCACGTATGTATATGATGTATCCCATGGTACTAAACATTCAAACAAAAAATTATTCAAATCAGAGCTTTCATATGGAAGTTCTGTGCAAAAATCTGATTGCACCTAATTTTGTACAAAATGGTTGCCAGCGGCCATCTTGAATTTCAGACCGGACCCAAAAACACTTGTTCTTGTCCCACGGTGATAACAAAGGTGCCCAAGAAGTTTCGTAAAGATCGGTTCATAAATATGGCTTCCAGCCCGAGCCGTATTGGTATTTGCATTTACAGTGCTGAAAGTAACACAAAATAAATCAAAGTTAGTCTAATTTGCATCATTTACATACGAGAAAAAACCCCGTATTATATGTGATGTATCCCATGGTACTAAACATTCATACACGAAATTATTCGAATCAGAGCTTTCATATGGAAGTTCTGCACAAAAATCTGATTCCACCTAATTTTGTACAAAATGGCTGCCAGCAAGAGTCTTGAATTTCGGACGGGACCCAAAAACACTTGTTCTCGTCCCACGGTGATAACAAAGGTACCCAAGAAGTTTCGTAAAGATCGGTTCATAAATACGGCCTCTAGTCAAAGTTGAGTTAATGATAAAAGAGCAGCTCATTCAAAACTGACACAGAAAAAAAGAGAACTTGAATCTGCTGAGTTGCCTAAAGTAAAAGAAAAGAAAATATACAGAACAAATAAAAAGCAAAAATCAATTAAGTCTATGAGTGTAGAAGAGCTGAGACATTACAAGAAAATAAAGATGAGAGAGAAGAGAGCAAGAGAAAGAAGAGAAAATTTTATACAGGATGACACACCCTCCAGATCAACAAGTTCCCTATTTATTATTTATTTATTAGTGTTTAAGGTCACATATTTCTGCACAATGGCTAATCATGACCACAACAGTTTTATGGGTGGAGGAATCCGGAGTACCCGGAGAGAAGCACTGAGCAATGGCAAGCAACTGTCAGCTCCCCAACATACTAACTCCACACAAGCAGGGTTAGCATTGGTTGAAGACAAGTGCACCATCAACGTGCAGTACACCTTAGTACACAACGTCACCGTGCCCCCACGTAGGCAGTGGGGAACAAGTTCCCTATGCAGAGATATACAAAAAGTTTCAAAAGCTCTACTAGTTACTCCTCGATCAAAACACAAGATTCTAAAAGTTCTCTTAGATGATAGCGTGCCTCACAGTGAAACAAGGAACGCAGTTAAACGTAGACTGTTAAATGAGAAAATCATCAAAAATGTGAAAAAGTCAGTTGATGAGGCAAAACAATGTCATTCTTCAAAAAACAGATCCAATCTGTACTGCCTTGGCACATCAATAGCAAGAGGCAAATGGTGTCTTGGCAAATATATTGGTATTTCCTGGAGGACATGGAGAAAATTAAAACTGATAAAACATTTTGATAGAAAACCATCTGCACTGAAAACAAGCCCTCAGATAGCTAAACTTTTCATCAGTTTTAACAATTTCAAGAAAGTTGAAATTATGTCCTTTCCAGGCCAGATAGTCTAGCAATGTTTACAGAATATATCCAACATGCTTTTCTGCAAAAACCTTTCATTGACAGTTGACAGTATTCAGCTAAACCATATCTGCAAGTTTGACAGATAGTAGATATTCTATAAAATCTTAATGTTTCCTGTACATTATTTCAAAGTTTACTTACATGTACCTATTTACAATGTCACTGATAATGTGACCTCTAAAAATGACTGATGTCTCAAAGTATGTTACCCAATAACCTTAAAAACACAGCCAAACAAAGAGGTATTGTTACAGCTGGGTGGGACATTCTTTACTCAAGGAGTTTATACCAAAATTTAGTGATGTTGAAATTTTGTCTTTTCCAGAACATACATGCTGTTTCAAAATAACCATTTGTATTAATCCGTGATACCACTTTAGGACTGCTAATTACAGATTGTGTAAATTAACATCTGCTTAATATAATATTTGTATATGTTAGGACTTTAAGTTGGAGAATTAACTGGTCAAATAGAATTAGACATCAGATAAAAAAAATTTAGGATAAAATTGTCAAACAATGTAATAATTTTTTTCTACAAGAGGACAGGATGTCTGCTAAGTGTTTTCTAGTTGAAAGAAAGTTATACATTTTCTTTATCTTTGTTTAGAATTTATATACTAATGGTAACAGCTTACAGGTGATGGCTGTTGAAATTTTGTCTTTTCCAGAACAAAATGTCTCTTTTAGAAAAAGTCATTTTTGAAGTTCTTAACTTTCAGTCTGAATCCTGCTAATTATATGTTGTGTATGGCAATCTACTAGTGACCTAATAAAATTGTTATTAAGATTTCTGATGGGTGATTTATCTTTCACAGCAAACTAACAAAATATACTCGCCCAAAAAAGAAAGTGTGCAGTGCAGAAATTGATCAAACTCCAAAAAAATAATTTCATAGGTGTAAAGAGTGTTAACCTGTTGATGAATAAGTTATATTGAACACAAAAACAGCTTTCCCCGTTAAAATTGCATTAACATTAAATGACATGATGCATGTTTGTGAAAAGGCATGTTTTGCACAAGAAGAGTCTGAAAATTCATGCAGCAGTGTGAATCCTTGGGTATTTAAACACTAAAGTAAGGCCTTCCTATCGTTCACATTCAAACTTGCGCTGCTGTTAAAACGACTCCACATTAGCATGCCAAGATTGACAATGAATCAATGTCTCCTTGCCCTGGGTATGATTAGAGCTGGCAGAACACACAGAGAGGTTGCCCAGCATTTGAACTGCCACTGTAACACTGTAGACAGGCTAGTCCATTGACATGCACAACATGATGACAGTCGAGACCGTCCCCGCTCCGGGAGACCCCGAGTTACCACCCCTGCACAAGATTGGTATATCCGTGTCGTCCATCGCCGGAACCGGCAACAAACAGCAATAACGACAGCCAGGAACATCCCTAACCTGAGATGGATACATCCTCAAACAGTAATCAACCAGCTGAGAGAATAAGGCTTACGACCTCGAAGACCTGCAATTCGTCCGATTTTGACGTTATGTCATCGCCATGCTCGACTGCAGTGGTGTAGACAACATCTCAGGCATCCCTTACTAATTGAACAAGAAATACTGGTGTAAATTCATGAGTTTAGTATGCATGCATGATGTAATATAGATATATAGCCTACAAGTACAAGAGTATAGTCTTCTAGCTACAGAGGTACTCACAACTTGGTACTAGAAAGATGCTATGCAATTTTCAAAAAATGCTATGCAATTTTCGAAATTGTGAAGCATTTTGCTCTGCATTGAAAAAAATTGATTTTTTGCCCTTATAGTAGCATTCTATTGAAAGCACATTTTAGCTCTTTACCCAATGCACACGGTATTGAAATTTGTTAATAAAAAATCGGAAATTTAAAATAGTTTCTATATTTATCGTTCTTACCACTGGCCCAGACATGGTAGGTCGCTAGTTCTATTCAACAAATTCAGGCCAGATAGGCTACTTAATTTTGAACCTGCTAAATCCCCCAAATTTAAGCCAAATAACAAAAGATAACAAGAGGTCCCAGGGGGCCTGAGGGCGCTCACCTGACATGGTAGCCTAAATATCAACCCAGAGAATTAATTTCAACAAGTTGCATCTGCTCCTCCTAAGAAAAGCTTATATCAAATATCCAAAGATTCTGACCAGTGGATCTAAAAAAAAAGATTTTAAAAGAATATTCCTCATATTGAAGTAAGTTATAATTCGGGCTCCCACAAGGAGCCCATATATGAACCCAGGGACTTGGCTTTAACAAACTTGAATCTCACCCCCCTAAGGATGCTGCACACCAAATATCAAAACATTCCGACTGCTGGATCTGAAGAAGAAGATTTTTAAAGAAAATTCCTCATTTTGAACTAAGTTACAATTCGAGCTCCCATAATGAGCCCAAATATGGACCTAGGGACATGGCTTGAACAAACTTGAATCTTACCCCCCCCCCAAGGATGCTGCATAAAAAATATCAAAAGCATTCATCTGCTGGTTCTGAAGAAGATTTTTAAAGAAAATTCTTCATTTTGAACTAAGTTGTCATTCAGGCTCCCATAGTGAGCCCAAATATGAACCAAGGGACTTGGCTTGAACAAACTTGAATTTCAGCCCTAAGGTTGCTGCATGCCAAATATCAAAACATTCCGATTGCTGAATCTGAAGAAGAAGATTTTTACAGAAAAATTCCCCATATTGACTAAGTTATAATTTGGGCTCCCACAGGGAACCCAAATATTGACCTAGGGACATGGCTTGAACAAACTTGAATCTCACCCCCTTAAGGATGCTGCATACCAAATATCAAAACATTCTGACTACTGGATCTGAAGAAGATTTTTAAAGAAAATTCCTCATTTTGAACTAAGCTATAATTCGGGCTCCCACAGTGAGCTCAAATATGAACCCAGGGACTTGGCTTAACAAAACTGAATCTCACTCCCCTAAGCATGGTTCATACCCAATATCAAAAGATTCTGCCTGCTGGATCTTGAGAAGAAGACTTTCAAAGAAATTTGCCTGAAATGCACAAAGTTCAAATTTGGGCTCCTACACTGAGCCCAAATATAAACCCAGGGGGCCGAATTGAACAAATTTGAAACAGATCCACCCCACAATGTTGCATACCAAATATTAAAAGATTCTGCATGCTGGATTTGGAGAAGAAGATTTTTAAAGAAATTTGCCTGAAATGCACTAAGTTCGAATTCGGGCTTCTATAGAGAGCTCAAATATGAATCCAGGGTGCCGATTTGAACAAACTTGAATCAGATCCACCCCACAATGTCGCATACCAAATATTAAAAGATTCTGCATGCTGGATTTGGAGAAGAAGATTTTTAAAGAAATTTGCCTGAAATGCACTAAGTTCGAATTCGAGCTTCTATAGTGAGCCCAAATATGAATCCAGGGGGCCGATTTGAACAAACTTGAATCAGATCCATCCCCACAATGTTGCATACCAAATATCAAAAGATTCTGCCTGATGGATCTGGAGAAGATTTTTTAAGAAATTTGCCTGAAATGTATTAAGTTCGAAATCGGGCTACTATACTGAGTCCAAATATGAACCCAGGGAGTCAATTTGAACAAACTTGAATCAGATCCACCCTACAATGTTGCATACCTAATATCAAAAGATTCTGCCTGCTGGATCTGGAGAAGAAGATTTTTTAATGTTTTTCCCATTGCCTAGTGTGTTAAAAAGTGTTGACTCAGCACTTTTTCAAAGTCCCAAAACTGTAGCCTATGATAAAACCGATGGCAATTTTTTTTACCAATCCTTTCTGTTGGTCCTAAGAAAGCTTCACACCAAATAAAAATTCTCTGTGCTGTGCAGGTTTGGAGATATGGGAGTTTTAATTTTTTTCTATTTTTAGCTCCTGTGGTTCCCACGGGGCTGCAGGAAAAATATTTTTGGCATAAATCAAGTACTTATAACCCAATAATACCTCATATTAAATTTGGTTCAAATCGGCCTCTGGGTTCAGAAAATAGAAATATTGAGCGGGGCAAAAATTCTTGCCCCTCTCAGAACAAAGGTAAATATTGCCCGTCAAACTTCTCTTGAACAAACTTGAGTCTACACCTCAAATGGAAGCTGCATACCAAATATCAAGTCTCTGCTATGGCTGATTCATGAGAAAAAGATTTTAAAAAATTTTTTGCATTTTGGCCTCACCCCACTCCACAATATGAGCAGAAATCCAGTTTGAAGAAAAACCCAAATGCCCCTATATAACCACTACTTATATGAAATTTAATTAAAATGTGGCCAGTGGTTTAGGAGAAAGAGGCTCAAACACCACCTTCACGCAGGACATGGGACGATGGATGGATGGCCGGATCACGGACGAAGAGTGATCAGGAAAGCTCAACCTGACTTTCAGTCAGGTGAGCTAACAAGAGGCCCCACAGGGTGTGAGGGCGCTCAACTGACATGGTAGCCTAAATACTAAATATCAACCCAGGGAATTGATTTCAACAAGTTGATTCTGCCCCTCCTAAGAAAAGCTTATACCAAATATCCAAAGATTCTGGCCAGAGGATCTAAAAAAAGAAGATTTTTAAAGAATATTCCTCATATTGAACTAAGTAATAATTTGGGCTCCCACAGAGGGCCCAAATATGAACCCAAGGACTTGGCATGAACAAACTTGAATCTCACCTCCAGAGGGATGCTGTATACCAAATATCAAAAGATTCTGACTGGTGGCTGTGAAGAAGAAGATTTTTGAAAAATATTCCTCATATTGAACTAGGTTATAATTTGGGCCCCCAGAGGGAGCCCAAATATCAACCCAGGGACTTGGCTTGAACAAACTTGAATCTTACCCACCCTAAGGATGCTACATACCAAATATCAAAGCATTCTGACTCCTGGATCTGAAGAAGAAGATTTTTAAAGAAAAATTCCTCATATTCAACTAAGTTATAATTCGGGCTCCCACAGGGAGCTGAAATATGAACCCAGGGCCCTGGCTTTAACAAATTTGAATCTCACCTCCCTAAGGATACTGCATACCAAATGTCAAAAGATACTGTCTGGTGGATGTGAAGAAGAAGATCTTTAAAGAATGTTCCTCATACTGAACTAAGTTATAATTCGATCTCCCACAGGGTCAGACTACTGGAGTGACATTCCTCAAAAGGAAGCGGCATACCAAATATCAAGAGGTCAAATATGAACCCAGGGACTTGGCTTCAACAAACTTGAATCCCCCCCCCCCAGGATGCTGCATACCAAATATCAAAACATTCCAACTGCTGGATCTGAAGAAGATTGTTAAAGAAAATTCCTCATTTTGAACTAAGTTATAATTCAGGCTCACACAGTGCACCCAAATATGAACCCAGGGACTTGGCTTCAACATACTTGAATTGCACTCTCCTAAGCATGCTGCACACCAAATATCAAAAGATTCTAATTGATAGATCTGAAGAAGAAGATTTTTAAAGAATATTCCTCATATTGAACTAATTTAAACATTTGGGCTCCCATAGAGAGCCCAAATATGGACCCAGAGATTTGACTTCAATAAACATGTGAAACAATCTTCCAAAGGTGTTATATTTGAAATTTGAAAGCTTTTGGAGCAGTGGTTTGGGGGAAAAGTAGTCTTAAATGTTTTTCCCATTACCCAGTGTTAAAAAATGCCGACCAAATTAGAATTCTCAGTGCCGCGTAGTTTTGGGCATTTTAAATTTTTTCTGTTTTTAGTTCCTGCGGTTCCCATGGGGCGACAGGAATTTTTTTTTTGGCATAAATTGAGTACTTATAACCCAATAAGCCCTCATATCAAATTTGGTTCAAATCAGCCTCTCGGTTTGGAAAATAGAAATTTTGGACGGGGCGAAAATTCTTGCCCCTCCCATAATGAAGGCAAATATAGCTCCTCGAACTTCTCTTGAACAAATCTGAGTCTACGTACCAAAAGGAAGTTGCACACCAAATATTAAGTCTCTACAACTGCTGGTTCATGAGAAAACATTTTTTTAAAAAGATTTAAGCACACTTTTTGGGTCCCAACCAAGGGGGAGGCAACTTGATTTGAACAAAATCAAAATGCGATGTCATAACAAACTATTATCTCAAATTTAAATTAAATTGGCTCAGTGGTTTTGGAGGAGAACACGCAAATGCCATGTTCACAGACAACGAACGACAGACAGTGAGTGATCTCTATAGCTTCCCTGACTGAAAGTCAGGCGAGCTAAAAAGTCCTCTATGGTACTCAAAAGATGATGTCTGTGTATGCGTAGAGATCCAGGTAGTCTTATGAGGAACTATTCTTTTGTTATGCCAGCTAAGTTTTTTAGTTGAATGCAGAGAGGTGAGAAGACCAAATACCAAACTTGGTTCAAATTAGCTCATCGGTTCAGAAAATGGAAATTTTGGGCTGAACAAAAAATCTTGCCCCTCCCATTACAAAGGCAAATATTGCTCCATGAACTTTGATTGAACAAATTTGATTCTACACCTCAAAAGGAAGCTCCATAACAAATCTCAAGGAATTGTACCCACCGGATCATGAGAAGAAGATTTTTTAAAAATTTGGAAGGATTTTCCCCCATCCCCTCCCTATGTGGCTAGCCAAGTTGATTTGAACCAAACAAGTCTTAAATGTTTTTCCCATTACCCACAGTTTTAAAAAATAGGCCGATGAAATCGTCAGATGTGTACCCATACGTGCAACTAGTAGAAAGCTGTATGACGGAGGGCCACCACGGATGCCGAAATTATGTACACCATACAAGGTATGGGTACATATAGAAATGGATTGGAGGAGTGTCTAATTTGATAAAGGGTTAATATCTCCAGATCAAATTATCAGATTTACATAAAAAACTATACAGCACAGCACATCAGTAACCTGAATAAATATATAAAGTAAAATGACAATCGGACTGATATTTTTTGAGTTATCTCATGCCAAAGGGATTGGAGGAATTTTCAATTTGAAGGATAAAGGGGGTTAATATCTCCGGATCAAATTATCAGATTTACACCAAAAACTATACAGCTCAGCACATCAGTAACCTGAACACAATTATAAAGTAACTTGACAATCCAAGCAATATTTTTCAAGTTATCAAATGCCAAAGGGATTGGAGGAATTTTCAATTTGAAGGATAAACGGTTAATATCTCAGGATCAAAATAACAGATTTACACCAAAATCTATACAGCTCAGTACATCAGTAACCTGAACACAAATATAAAGTAACTTGACAATCCAAGCAATATTTTTCAAGTTATCGAATGCCAAAGGGATTGGAGGAATTTTCAATTTGAAGGATAAAGGGTTAATATCTCAGGATCCAATTATCAGATTTACACCAAAAACTATACAGCTCGGCACATCAGTAACCTGAACACAAATATAAAGTAACTTGACAATCCAAGCAATATTTTTCAAGTTATCGAATGCCAAAGGGATTGGAGAAATTTTCAATTTTTAAGGACAAAGGGTTAATATCTCAGGATCAAAATAACAGATTTACACCAAAAACTATACAGCTCGGTACATCAGTAACCTGAACACAAATATAAAGTAACTTGACAATCCAAGCAATATTTTTCAAGTTATCAAATGCCAAAGGGATTGGAGGAATTTTCAATTTGAAGGATAAACGGTTAATATCTCAGGATCAAAATAACAGATTTACACCAAAAACTATACAGCTCAGTACATCAGTAACCTGAACACAAATATAAAGTAACTTGACAATCCAAGCAATATTTTTCAAGTTATCGAATGCCAAAGGGATTGGAGGAATTTTCAATTTGAAGGATAAAGGGTTAATATCTCAGGATCCAATTATCAGATTTACACCAAAAACTATACAGCTCGGCACATCAGTAACCTGAACACAAATATAAAGTAACTTGACAATCCAAGCAATATTTTTCAAGTTATCGAATGCCAAAGGGATTGGTGAAATTTTCAATTTTTAAGGACAAAGGGTTAATATCTCAGGATCAAAATAACAGATTTACACCAAAAACTATACAGCTCAATACATCAGTAACCTGAACACTAAATATAAAGTAACTTGACAATCCAAGCAATATTTTTCAAGTTATCGAATGCCAACGGGATAGGAAGAATTTTCAATTTGAAGGATAAAGGGTTAATATCTCAGGATCAAATTATCAGATTTACACCAAAAACTATACAGCACGGCACATCATTAACCTGAACACAAATATAAAGTAACTTGACAATCCAATCAATATTTTTCAAGTTATCGAATGCCAAAGGGATTGGAGAAATTTTCAATTTGAAGGATAAAGGGTTAATATCTCAAGATCAAAATGACAGATTTACACCAAAAACTATACAGCTCGGCAAATCAGTAACCCGAACACAAACATAAAGTAACTAGACAATCCAAGCAATATTTTTCAAGTTATTGAATGCCAAAGGGATTGGAGGAATTTTCAATTTGAAGGATAAAGGGTTAATATCTTAGGATCAAAATAACAGATTTACACCAAAAACTATACAGCTCGGCAAAACAGTAACCTGAACACAAATATAAAGTAACTTGACAATCCAAGCTACATTTTTCAAGTTATCGAATGCCAAAGGGATTGGAGGAATTTTCAATTTGAAGAATAAAGGGTTAATATCTCGGGATCAAATCATCAGATTTACACCAAAAACTATACAGCTCGGCAAATCAATAACCTGAACACAAATATAAAGTAACTAGACAATCCAAGCAATATTTTTCAAGTTATTGAATGCCAAAGGGATTGGAGGAATTTTCAATTTGAAGGATAAAGGGTTAATATCTCAGGATCAAATTATCCGATTTACACCAAAAACTATACAGCTCGGCACATCAGTAACCTGAACACAAATATAAAGTAACTTGACAATCCAAGCAATATTTTTCAAGTTATCGAATGCCAAAGGGATTGGAGAAATTTTCATATATATGATATGTCACAAGCAAATTTCACAATGATGTGTCAAATATTTGGTGCTTAGCAAACTTTGAGTAGTTTACATATCTGAGCATGTGAGTAGCAAACAGAGATGAAAAAGCTCCAATTATAAATCTATAATTTCAGAACAGGCACCTGAACAGAGGAAAAAAATATTATGCAACTTTCAAGCAAATAACGGTTCCTCTAAAAACATCCAAATATCCATATTGCCGGTACCAGACCGTAATACTCAGGCTGACACAGCCAATAAGTCCTTAGTAATGACATGGCATTAGTTTAAAGAAACTGACAACTTAAGATATTGCAGTAGACAACTGTAATACCTATAAACATTGTCCTGCTGAGCAACACATTCAAAATCGGCAAATATGGAATTGGTAAAAATGAGCTGCCTTGAACATCTGAGGGCTCTACAGATTGAGAGCAAGATGAAAGGAAGTCTGTCACAGACGCCCAAATGGGGATGTGAGAGCCTACATGAGCCACAATCATCGAAGTCTGAGAAAGGCTAGTATGAAAATCTAGTCTAGGTGACATCCTCATGGAGATGCCATGCGAAAGCAACTGTAGTGCTTGCAAAATGAATTTCCAGAAAGTGAATCTGGCTAAAACTGTCGTAAATGGTGTTTGGACAATGACCATAATGTAGAGATAGCAGACTGATATCAATGTACTTGCAGACTGGTTCGTATCAAGTCGAAATGTCGAGTCGGAACAACCCTCTCCAGGATATTGAAGAATATGTAAAGATCTGTTGACCCAAGAGTCAGAGTGACTTCTCGGACCTCATTTACAATTGTCTGTCGGAGTGACAATGACTATGCATTTCTTCTTACGTGCACATTATCAAAGAAGTTGCCGCCCTTATGTTTGGAGGACAGCCCGTGACCTTGTGAGTGGGATCTGTTGAGCTGCTTGCTGACCGTGATGCCAAGATTGGGGCAATTTACTTATTATAAATAGAGCACCTAGGATGCTCTCTCGACCAGCAATTATGTTCCAGAAGTAACAAATGTAATGAGTAGTAAATGGGAATGTCAATATTGAACAAAATTTCACATCCAAAAGCAAAACTGACATTGAACAAATGAAAGGACACTAAAAGAATTAAAATTTTCTACCAAAATTTAATTTTAGTGTACCTACCACATCAACACAATATGTCTTGCTCCTTATTAACCTCTTGTCTTGAAAATAGCAATTTAGAGTGTTTTTACAAGGATAAATCCTGAACGCAATTGCAAAAGGCTAAAAAATGATAAATTTTAAGTAATTTGTATATTTTTTACACTTACCAATGGCCCAGACTAGCTCGTGCTAACTCAAATTAATCCAGGGCCAAACACAAATCTTGCCCCCTAATCCCCCAAATTTGCAAGCAAAACCAAAAAAATTAAGTCCTAGATGGTCATCCATACTTTTGTGATCTGCGCATGCGCAGTATCCAGGAATGTACCAAAATTGGCGCCAGCCATCATTCTTTCTACAGTGCCTGCTAAATGTTATAATCAGCGGGGAGGTATGAGTGCCCACTCAGGGGAGGGCCATCCATGGGACGTTGGTAAGTTTAAAAAATATACAAATTACTTTAAATTTATCATATTTTTATACTACAACCAATGGCCCAGACTAGCTGAATCGTAAAAAAGCTGGAGGATCTAGGACTTAAAGGAAAATCCAATCTCTCAATTACTTCAGTAAAGGATAGCTCCTACAGGAGAATAGAAGATATAGGAATTATATATGTCTTTCTCTTTTATGAGAAAAGAGAAAGGCATAACACCAACAATGTAATTGAGAATTACATAATATTTAATTTCTCCATTTAATGCCAGCATAACCTGTTATGCTAATTCGGTGAAGAAAACCAACATACAAAGATAGCCCATACAATGAGACTCATTATACTCATTTAAAAGTGTCCGAGGATTGTATATTAACGCTCGTTTGACACGTAACATATACAAATGCTTCACAGTGAGCTACACTTTAAAAACGGTACATAATGAGACATAGTAATTGATTCACACTGAGCTACACATTAAAACTACCCAGCACCGACGCTGGGCTACTGTCACTGGAGGAGGTATTCCCTTGCTTTTCACTATAAACCCAGATAACCATAAGGAAAAAACCATCCCCTCCCCCCCCCCCTTCCCCTTGTTCCTCAGAACGAAGAGGGCAGCAGAACGGCATCAGTGCTCGAGCAGACTGCCTAAAGACCTTATAGATGTAACGTTAGTCGACGACATTCTGAGCAACAGAAAGAGTACCCAAACATCTAAGGTCACAGGAGATGGACTCTAAATTTCTCTGGTAAAACTTGGTAAATGAAGAAGGCTGTGTCCAGTAAGCAGCTTTCATAAGATCAGTAATGGCCATACTGTTAGAATAGGCCCAAGAAGTGGACAGTGCTCTAACCTCGTGCGCTGAAATCTTGTTGACAGAATGTTGATCCAAAGATAGATTTTTGTAGGCAATACATATTGCCAACTGAATCCATCTAGCGACAGAACAGAAATATCTTTTCTGTTAGGAATCAAAGAAAATAACGTTTTCTTCCCTTTCTAATAAAATCTGATCTACGTTTATAAATGCGCATAGCTCTGACTGGACACAGAAAAGGTCTACAGTTATCTGAGGACGAAAAAGCCTTAATGACAATAGGCTCCAGCCACTTATCCGGAATCTGATTCTTTGCCAAAAACCCCACTTTCGTAGTGAGTATTACCCACACTACGGTAGTGAGATTCATAAACAAATAATGCTTGAAGTTCACTGACTCTTCTAACAGATGCAAAGGCTAAGAGAAATGCTGTTTTATAGGTCAAGAATTTGAACTCTACAACATCTAATGGCTCAAAAGGATCTTCTTGAAGCTTCGACAGAACCCAAGCCAAATTCCACTTAGCAATTAATCTGAGGGTTCTAGGTCTATTAATTGAAAAATTTCCAACTAGCTTGGATAAAGAAGTATCTGATCCAATAGCCAAGTTATCATGATGAGCATAAGTGTCTGATAAGCCCTTAATAGTGCAGTTTGAGTTTGTCAAATAGGTAGACCAAGAAATTGGCAATCTGTGGAATGGATGGATCATATACGTCGACAGACTGATTCGTACACCAACGGAAGAAAACCCTCCACTTCACTGTGTAATTCAACGAAGAGGAGGCCCTCCTACAGTTAGAAATTGCGTCCACTGCTCATCCTGTAAAGTGTTTTCCGTGCAAGAAGGACCGCACAACGGAAATATGTGGAGGTTGAGACCTTCCGGGTTGTGATGCAGTGCACGGTACTTCCCCTGATATAGAAGGTCCTCTCGTGGAGGAAGCTTCCAGGGAACGTCCCAAAACAGACACCTGAGAAGATTGATCCAAGGTTTCTGTGATGACAGAGGTGCTACAAACAAGATTTTGCAGTAAGACTGTTTGATTTTTAACAGAATCTGCTGAATCAAAGGAGCAAGAGGATATACATATCCAATCATCCCATCCTACGAGATCGACAGAGCGTCTACTGCGTACGCTCAATGATCTGGGCAGGGTGACACAATGTCGGTAACTGATTGTGTAGGTGTGTCGCAAAAAGATCTATCATGGGACGATCCCACTGGTAGCAAATCTGTCTGAATATCCGCTTGTTGAGAGTCCACTCCAATGGCAACAGGTGACCTTTCCGAGAAATCGAGCCTGCTAATACATTCAGATGACCCAGTATATGACAGACTGAGAGGTGAACCTGATGATTCAGAATGAATAGGAGAATCTTCTCCATTAATTCGCATAATGGAATCGAGTGAGTGCAGCCTTGGTTCCTGAAGAAAGCAACTACTGTCGAGTTGTCCGACATAATCTGAACATGGATATTCGCTATTTGGCAAATCCAATGTTGTAGTGCTAACCAGACTGACATCATCTCCTTGATGTTTATGTGTTTTTCCAGGAACCGAGATTCCCAAAGACCCTGGCACTTCAATTCTGCGGGACTTAGGGATGCGCCCCAGCCCATCTGACTTGCATCTGTCATAATCGTGAAAGCCGGATCCGGCAGTTGAAGTAGAATTCCTTGAGTTAACCACTGAAGATCTGCCCAAATCTGAAGCGTTTCTTTAACTAGGTCCGTTAAAACAATACTGGTTTCAAGCGAATGCATCTTCACACTCCAGTTCTGAGTAATGAATATCTGGAGGGGACGCGTGTGCAAGCGATCCATCGGAATAAGATCTGCAGCTGCTCCGCACAGCCCCATCAGTTGCATAAGCTCCCTCGCTGTTATTGCGTCTGTGTTCAGACAAAAGCGAGCGTAACAACTGACTGATTTCGCTCTGGGTAACGGCAGATGAACCAGATTGTTGTGAGTCTCGAAGCTCATTCCCAAGTGAATGAACGACTTGGACGGAGCTAGATCCGACTTTTTCTCATTTACTATGAAACCGAGACGTCGGAGCAATTGTAGCAGACTCTGAACATCGTTCTGAAGAATAATTCTGTTGCCGTATCTCTGAAGAATATCGTCCAAGTAAGCTGACGTTACCACAGACGAATGAGCTCGGAGTTCATATTCGAGTGAAAGCCCAAGGAGCCAGGTTCAGACCAAAGCACTTTGCTCGGAACTGATAAACCTTTCCTTGTACGGCAAACCGCAGGTACTTTCTGAATGCCGGATGTAACTGGACATGAAAGTAAGCATCCTTTAGATCTTGCCGCAAAGTCGTCCACTCGAATGCTTGCCCTTACTGACTAAATGGTTTCCATATAGAACTTTGGAGCCACGATCAACTTGTTTATCCAGCCCAAGTCTATTACCAGTCGGAACAAGCCGTCTGGCTTCGGTATAAGGAACAGGTGACTGCAAAAACCTTGAGAATTTCTATTTTCGACAACCTCTATTGCTTCCTTTAATAAGAGAGCCTGTACCTCCGCTAGGAGAGACTCTCTTTTGAAAGGATCTGCCGTTAGATTTGTCCAATGCAGACATCTTGTTAGTGGGGGTTTTGCTCAGAATGATAGCCGTAGGCCTTCCGAGACTACACTTCTCACCCACTGATCTTCCATGACTGCTATCCAGTTTCTCGTGAAGTTTGATAACCTTCCGCCAACTGGCAAGCAATAGAGGTCTTGACCATCACCTGTAGGACTTGCGAGGCTTACAGGATGAGAAACTACGTCCTCCCCGTAAAGATCCTCATCCCGTCGGCTTAGGGGCATCTGACCAATAATCCAGATCATACTTACGCCCCCTTCCCGAGTCGCTGTACTGACGACCTCCGGAGTAATTATAACAGGGTTTCTTGAACCTTTGCAAGGAGTTCCCTTGACAGATGATTTTGATTTAGAATGTACTTGCTTACCCCGGTCTGCAGAAGCGTGTTGTAGAGGCGCCGACTTCAAAAGCAGAGCACTGGAAGCTTTCTTAGTAGCCTGTTCATAGACTAACGAAAGCTTGTCGTCAAACAGAGTATGTCTGGAGACCGGAGCGACACGGAGAGAGCTTTTCACCTTGTCATCTATAAGTGATGATGACGCAAGGGCAGCATCATGTCTGATTAACACCAAATTTGCCACTGTCAGGGCGGAGTTATATCTGGCATACATGACTGCCCTGGAAAGAACCCTAAGCAAGGAACAAACGTCCTCAAATTCCTTCCCTCTGAGACGTTGCGCCATAGCTCTGGTAAGGTGATCTGTGTAGGACATCGCATCTAGATTCGTTCTATTTGATGAAATAGCACATCCCATCACATCCGAGCGAACGTTTATTGAAGCAGATAGGGACATGTCTAAATCCCCGGCCTGCTCAGCTAAATGCAAAGGAGCTCTCTGAACATCTTCTCCAACCGTTTTAAATGAACGTGGTCCAAGGAATGGTATGTTTATGGAAGATGTTGATAAGAAACTGCCTTTCCTCTTCACACTAGAGAGGTTAAATATGGCAATGTAAACATGGCCGAAGGCTTGCAACACCTGTCTAGACTGTATTGGCAAGGAAAGAACTTCCTCTTTCCTCCACACTCCTCTTTCATCCGCATGAAGTCTGCGTCTAAAGACGACAGCGGTTTCTCCCTTGTTGTCACAGCTTGCTGATCAGGTCGAACAAATTCAGGATAGTATTGATGGATAAATTCCATCGCTACCATATGTTGTTCCAAAAGGGAAAGGTAATCCTCTTCCCTGTCCCTTTCACAATCCGACTGAATCAGCTGTGATTCTCAATCCATCGCATATGCAGATGACTGGACCGACCCAGCACCATTCGACAGCTCACTAGCGGATTCTGTGGGAGGCTGTTCTCGCACTTGCAGGGATGCTGCGATCAGCTGCGCAATCTGCGACAGCAAGTCTGTCACCGAGGCTTGAGGAGCAACAGTTTTCGGTTTTTTAACCGCTTGCTGCTCCTGGGACGGAGTTCCAGAGATAGATATCTTCTCTGAAAGTCCCGATGATCGAAGCCTCGGCTCCCTAGCTACTGGATGGTCCGACTTCACGGGCGAAGACTGGCTCGGTCTTCGTGCAGCTGGCTGGATATCCGAAGTCGGGTAGCTAGGATGCAGTCGTGTGTGGTTATGAATCATAGCGGAAGAAGCCGTGACTGTAGCCGTGGCCGGCTGCAGTCTAGATGGAGCGTCCCGAGCAGCAGGTGTGAACGTATGCTCCAGCCCGTGCAAGTTTCTCAAAACAACCTCTGGCCCCAAATGTTGTTGGGTTAGAGAGGGACCTCTCCCGCTCGCGGCCTTGTCAGACCTCGCCAAGCCGCTCGAAAAGAAACTTGCTGACTTCCTCCCTATTTCCACCTTCGCTGGGTGAGCTTTTGATTAGTGCTGCCGCGGTTATCCGGATAACCGGTTAACCTATGGTAAAAACTTTGACCGGTCAAGAAAATGTTTTAACCGGTTAACCTTACATTCACTATACTCACCGTATATGTCCGTGTATAAGTCACCCCCGTGAAAACTGAATAAGTCGCACCCCAAACTCACACCTGGAATACCTCCCTTTTGCCTAAAGCCCATGTATAAGTCGCACCCCCCCCCCCCCCCCACCTCATTTTTAAATATATGCAGTCAAAAAGAATTAGTTGCAAGTTACGTTTTGCCAATTTGGGGCAGTTTGGGATGCAACGGAAATAGGTAAGTTTTGACGGGTTACCACGTGGTGAATAAGATAAAAGAATAAAGGAAAATTAATACTCGCATTTATTTGTTTTTCGTTGTTTGTTTATCACCCCAATGTCTTTCTTCATCCCTGTCAAGAAAATCCAAGGCTCGTTTGTGACTGAAAGTTCATAGTTTCAGAATCAGAGCACCATTTGCGCCGTAACCTGTGCAGCTGTTGAGATTAAGTTGGTTTTTCCGGAATGCGAGAATGTTCCGGAAAAACCAATAAAAATACAACAAATGCGCAGGTTACAGCGCAGATTGTTTTCAAATTGTTGTCCCACTTGAGCATTGTTGGTGCTATTGAAACTAACTTTACCTGGTGCACGTGTGCGTAATTTATAACCGGACATTACACATCAGTGAATTGAAGTTCATGGAAAAAATAAATACGTCTCTCCAGGTATTGCTGGCAAACATTTAATGTGTTATTATTTATTTTTTCGTTGTTATTTTGATGACTTAGTATTTTTTATGGTTTCATCCATAATGGCCCCACAAACCTGCTGATTTCTGGTACACGCACTGATGTAAACACATGGACGATTGAACAACAACGACTAAATAGAATACTTCTTTATTATTATTTATGGTCAATGTAAATAACATTGGCCGGCCCGATATAATAGTTACAGTTGAAGCAAGAACACACTACAAATATAGGTACCTTAAATGCGGTTAACCATGGTTAACCACGGTCAAACACGCTGGTTAACCGGTCAGAAAAAAGTCTTAACCACGGCAGCACTATTTTTGATTTTAAGGTGCTCGCTCTACCCAAATCTACACTTCCTTCGACCGCAACGGATTTACCCGGTGTCAGGCTCCCACGGATGGAGTAGTCGCTTCACCGGTCGAGCTAGCTGCTTGCAAGGCATTTAAGAACACTAACTAGAGGCCTTATCCCTTGCTTAATTTTCATGAGCACCTTTGCAGCTAGCTCGGTTTGCTCATCAGAGCGCGACGGCGGTAGCACACGTTTGGTGGGTGTCACAATACCATCACTATATTCTTGTTCCGCTGAAAAAGAAACTGAAAAACTTGAATTATCTTGCAGTGAGAGCACTGGCATAGGCATCTCACTGCCAACAACGTATCGTGACACCCGTCTCCAATGTTTGTCATCCCAATTAACATGTGTAGGAAAAGAATCTGCAGGAGTACATCAACTACAGGCAAGGCAAGAAGCATTTAAATCCAAGGAAGACTTCCTCGCCTTGCATTTAGAGCAGTAAGCTTTCATGATTCAATCAAAATATAAAGTCGATAGTACTCCTACAAACTCCAGAATAAATATATGATAAAGATACATAAATAATTGCAATCAGAATCCAAATTGAAAAATTAAATCAAAAAAAATTTTCGAAAAAATTTTGAAAAAGCCTAAGTTCCCAAAGGGAACATAATGAGCTCAAGGGCATCCTGATAGAGCCTAAGTGTGGACAAAATCAAAATTTTCTGAGCTACACTACTGGAATCATAATCAATGTATCTTACAATAATCCTACAGTAATATAATATCTAAATACTACATATATTTAAAGACGTTGCCAATGTAAACAACGTCAAAGGAAAAACCGGAAACAAGACATCAGGCACAGAACAAAAAGGCCCAAAGTCAGTAACAGATTTTAATGCTATCAGATGTAAAGTTAGATCTTTATATGAAGAAAAAAATGATACATCGGATAGAAGATGCAAGACCAAAATGACCTAACACCCCTAGGGTGAGGATAAACAGAGGAGATAAACAGAGTAAACATTCTGTAAAACATGTTAAACTCCCAAGAAATTTAATAAAAAATTTCAATAATAAACAGCCAAAAAGCTTAGGAGTTTAACAGGAGGGCTGCAAGGAGGGATATGGAAGAAATACTTAACAAACAGTGGATAAATCATTATCAAGAATGATGACGTCAGGCGTTTGTCCCGAAATTGGGAAACATGAAATAATTTTTATAATTATTATAAAGTTGCAGCCCTGTATGTTTCCAACCACCGTTGTTCACTTTCTTCATCCATTTCCAGCCTTGGATCCACCAATTTTACCATTGATTTGTGTCTGGCATCCTCAAAAAAGGAGATTTAAAAGCACAGATGTCTGTTCTTTGTTGCTGACTTTAGGGCCAAACGAAGAATAATGGTTTGTGCCAATTTCGGTACCTTCCTGGATACTGCTCATGCACAGATCTCAAATGTATGGAGGACCATCTAGGTAAGGCTTCCACGTTTAGACAAAATTGTGAATGTTTAAACGACTGTCTGTAAACGAAACGGAAACGTTTACACGTACTAACAATGCAAGTAGTCAATATTTGATAGAAGTGTGTAATAATACACAGTAAGTTCATCATATCTTTGCGTACAGGGCATACAGTTTATGTTATTGAGGCAGCCGATTTACAGTTCGTCCAAAAATGCCGTAGACGAACGATCACAGCATGCAGATGCCGAATACAAAGTCGCTCGGTCTATGGGGGGGAGGGGTGGGGGATTCTCCCCCAGGTAAATTTTGAAATTTATGGGGGTCTCAGGGTGAAATTCCTTGTGTTTTTCAAACATTAATGTCGGAGTGAGTCTTATTTTCAATAACTGAATATGCATATATATGTGTGGAGTGGGGGAGGTGGCTCAGAATATTGTATGTGCCAACATTTTGACTGGGAGGGAGGATTTTGTGTAGGTGTGGTAGATATTGTAATAAAATTTGGTAGAAAATTATAATTTCTTTCACAACCTACCACACCAACACAATATGCCAAATGGACAATAGGGTGGAGGTGTACACATGTAACAGGAAGCATAGTAATAGGAAACAGGTGTTGGTGATAAAGAGTTTTCGTTATATAACCAAACATCTGTTGGTGTGATGAAAATGAATTATTTATTTATTTATTTATTGGTGTTTAAGGTCACATATTTATGCACAATGGCTAATCATGACCGCGACAGTTTTACGGGTGCAGGAAGCCGGAGTACCCGGAGAGAACCACCGAGCAACTGTCAGCTCCCCAACATACGAACTCCACACAAGCATGGTTAGCATTGGTTGAAAACAGGTGCACCATCGAGTGCAGTACGCCTTAGTACACAACATCACCGTGCCCCCACGTAGGCAATGGGGGTGAAGTGTCTTGCCCAAGGACACAACGCGGTTGTCGCAGGTGGGATTCAAACCACGGACCTCTCGGCTTGCAGCCTGCACCTCTACCTACTGAGCCACCACGCCCCCCGATGAAAATGAATTATTTTGATGACCAAATAATATGTGAATGAACACATAATATAAACAAGAGGCTCAACAGGGCCTGAAGCACTCACCTTGAACAGAACACAATATAAACAGAGTCCAAGAAAGAGTCTACATCAAGCAATCCATCTCCATAGGATACACCGTCAATCCTTGAGCCCCTCAGGAGTGACAAAAATAGTCAAAGCATCATGCCTTTTCTTCAGTTGGTCATAATGTAAAATGTGGAGCTTCCCTATGAAGCCCCTTGATACAACTTATATGGATTAATCTTAGTTACACACCTCTAGAGGGTACTGAATACAAAATTTCTAATTCTTCAGCTACATGGCCAATTCTGGCTCCCATAGGGAGCCCAAATATTAACCCAGGCTCTCGATTTGAACAAAGTTGAATCTGACCTCCCTGTTGTATACCAAATATGAAAGCAATCGGACAGTTGGTTCTGAAGAAGAAAATTATTAAAGAAATTTCTTCATACTGCATTAAGTTAAAATTTGGGCTACCATAGTGAGCCCAAATATTAATCTATGAACCCGATTTGAGCAAACTTGAATCTGAGCCCCCTAGAGATGTTGTATACCAAATATGAAAGCATTCTGACTAGTGGATTTGAAGAAGACATTTTTAAAGAAATTTCCTCATATTGCACTAAGTTAAAATTCAGGCCACCGTAGGGAGCCGAAATATTAACCCAGGGAACCAATTTGAACAAACTTGAATCTGACTCCCCTAGAGAAGTTGCAAACCAAATATGAAGGGATTCTGAAAAGTGAATCTGAAAGAAAAGATTTTTGAAGAAATTCCCTCATATTGTACTAAGTTAAATTTCAGGTTCCCATATGGAGCCCAAATATTAACATAGGCACTCAAATTGAACAAACTTGAATCTGACCTCCCTAGAGATATTGTATACCAA
The DNA here is from genome assembly GCA_031216915.1 of Pictodentalium vernedei. NCBI lineage: Eukaryota > Metazoa > Mollusca > Scaphopoda > Dentaliida > Dentaliidae > Pictodentalium > Pictodentalium vernedei. The sequence goes on from CM062293.1 coordinate 320,649,106, forward strand.
ATATGAAAGCATTCCGACAGGTGGATCTGAAGAAGAAGATTTTTTAAGAAATTTCCTCATATTGCACTATGTTAAAATTTGGGCTACCATAATGAGCCCAAATATATAAATATATACCTAGGGACCCGATTTGAACAAACTTGAATCTGCCCCCCCCCCCCCCCCCTCCCCCTAGAGATGTTGTATACCAAATATGAAAGCATTCTGACTGGTGGATCTGAAGAAGATTTTTAACGAGAAAAATGTTACTAAGGTAACACATGCCCCCCCTCCCCCCTTGTGACCTTCACCTTGCAGATGCAGCGGAAACTATTATATGTGACACACCTTCTGACTGTCCTTAACATTTGTAAAAAGTTTAACAATTGTACTATGATTCATTTCGGAGTTATGGCTGAGACACAAATATTGACCGATTTTTAGTGCGACCTTGAAATGTGACCTTTATCTTGAAGGTACGAACCCGGCTATGGTATGTGACACATCCTCCCATGGTCCTTTATAATTGTGTAAAGTTTGATGACTGTCGTCCTAACGGTATTCAGTGTGACCTTGAAATGTGACCTTGACCTTACAGACCTGGCTGTAGTGTGTGACACATCCACCTGTTGTCCTTTATAATTGAGCGATGTTAGATGATTGTAGCCCTAATAGTTTTGGAGTTATGCTTGAGACACGATTTTTGACCCTGAACATATGAAGGTCAATTGTAACCTCCACCTTGCAAATGCAGTGGAAACTATTATACGCGACACACCTTCTGACCGACCTTAACATTTGTAAAAAGTTTAAAAATTGTACTATGATTCGTTTCTGAGTTATGGCTGAGACACGAATATTGACCAATTTTTAGTGTGACCTTGAAATGTGACCTTGACCTTGAAGATACAAACCTGGCTATGGTGTGTGACACATCCTCCCATGGTCCTTTATAATTGTGTGAAGTTTGATGACTGTGGCCCTGACCGTTTTCGAGTTATTGGCTCGGACACACACACACTTCAATCACTATATGCCACCCGACTTGCCGGGGGGCATAAAAATTATCCCCCATATTGAACTAAGTTAAAATTTGGGCTCCTATATTGAGCCCAAATATCAACCCAGGGGCTTCATTTTAACACACTTGTATCTGACCCCCCCTCCCCCCCCCCCCCCCCCCCCCCCCCCCCCCTATGTATGCTGAATATCAAATATCAAAAGATTCTGATCAGTGGTTGCATTTTTTCGATGTCCCCCCCTACAGAACACCCTGACACAAGCAATGGCAATTTTTTTTTTACCATTCAATTCTACTGGTCCTAAGGATGCTTCATACCAAATAACAGTTCTCTGTTCCATGTGGTTTGGGAAATATGGGCATTTGGAAATATTTTTATTTTTAGCTCCTGGGGTTCTCATAGGGACACAGGGATTTTTTTTTTATTGCATGAATCAAGTACTTATGTCTCAAAAATACCACATATCAAATTTGGTTCAATTCGGACCATCTGTTTAGAAAATAGAAATTTTGGGCGGGGCTAAAAAATATTGCCCCTCCCATTACAAAGGCAAATATTGATCCATGACCTTCATTTGAACAAATTTGATTCTACACCTCAAAAGGAAGCTCCATATCAAATATCAAGTCATTGTACCCGCTGGTTCATGAGAAGAAGATTTTTTAAGAATTTTGGTGGATTTTACCCCACCCCCTCCCCATGAGGCTGGGCAAGTTAATTTGAAAAAAAAACAAAATGCGATGTCAGAACAAGCAATCACCTCAAATATAACTAAACTTAGTTTAGTGGTTTAGGAGGGGCAGGTGCAAACACCATGTTCACGAACAATGGACGTTGAGTGATCACAAAAGCTCATCCTGACTTTCAGTCAGGTGAGCTAAAAATAAAATAGCTTGTCTAATTTCCCAAATTAAGGTATTATGACAAATAACTCATCAGAAATACCTTATTTAACTTTTTACCAAATACAAAAGGCTGGCGACACTTGCAAATAAAATTCTTGAATAACTATATTTTCCATTTTTTGCATCAAAAACATAGCTTATGATCCCTCATTGGGACAAGCTCAATGGGTCTTCCTTTCATGTTTGATAATGATGATATCAAGCGCCAGTTGGGGTGATGTAAAAACCCTGTTGCTCGGGCCCAGAGGGCCTGAAACTTAAATGAAATCTTAACCTACATGGGCGGTACTACCCAGGCCTGAAAATAAGCAGTCTGACATTTGCAGAATGAGATCCCCAGAGGGTGAATTTGATGATGCTATCCCATACAGTGGCCCAATTTATCCTCTGGGTACCTCTTTCTGTTTAGTTTTGAGACCCTGATTCAGATTGAGGTTCACGGAGGGTAAATTTAGTGACGCTACCCTATTTTGCAGATGACAGTCTGCTCATTTTCTGGCCTGGTACTACCAGTAATTTAGCTGGTCTGGACGTGCAGGGCCTACAGTATGCAAAGTGAAAAAATATATTACTCACTTTTTACTTATGACATCCTACCTCCAGTCCTATGCTGAGTGTGGATGGCATGCAGCCTTCACAAACACACACTTTCAATAAATGAAATATTTTTCAACTCATCAATTCACCCAGAACTGTCCAATTTTTATGCACTAGTCCCAAGACGTTATCACCCCTACCATCTGCCGTATCAAAATTATCAAGGATTTGTGCAAATGTAGAAGCATTACTTTTTTTTGGAATGTGGCACTGAAGGAAGAGCGTACAACAGGGCAATTTTTACGCTATTGTGCACGTTTTCCTTTCAACAAAACTCTGTGTGTGTGCATGTGGGGGATGGGGGGCTTTTTTACAACACAGACATGTACATGCGGGACATTCTGTTGATAGGAAGTATATAGGTTTTTTTTATTTCATCATCATAGCACGTTCGACTGGCCAAGTCACGACCAACTGATGCATTATTGCTATAAAAATAATGCGATACCAATATGATGTAACTAGCATGTTATTAGCATGGCCAGTTTTCAACTTTATTGTAGGCTGTACTGTAAGACAGACACTGTCATTTTACTTTTTTTATCAGTTGCATTAATGTAATGCCTTATTACACGCTTCCTGTAATGGACCTTCAGATTTTTAATTATGCCCTGGTCCATTGGCTGTGTTTTGGATGATGCATCAGGTGGAAGAGAAATAAGCTTAATAGCTTTAAGACCTTCAAAGTGAGGGTGTACGGGGTATCTGTCAACTATCGTAGCAATCTTTCTTCTCTGTCACTGCATTTTCTTGTCTACTTCTTTTACCCACTCATTGAAAATATTGGATGTCATCCAGGCCTTTTTGTTTGCTTTATACTCTGTTGGATGGACCCTAACATTTTGACATTTTTAGATTTCTTGACTTGCTGATGATTAATCCTTTACCCAACGAATCGCCCGCATCCGCCTGCATAATATGCAAAATTCAGCAGCTGAAAAAATATTATTTTTCGACAAATTTCAACAAAACCATATCATGTGACCCCTCTTTGGAACGTGCTCGTCGAGCTCGTTCCAAAGAGGGGTCACATGATATGGTTTTGTTGAAATTTTTTGAAAAAATTTAATAAATATTTAAAATAATAAATTTTGAAATCGACTGCGTTGGGTAAAGGGTTAATAGAGGCCATTTATCTGTACCAGTCATATATGCACAAACCACTGCTGTTAATCTTTCCTTGCTTTGCTTTCCATTGTGGCAGTTTCTTTAACTGGTTGAGAGCCAGATTATTTTTGGTGGTCTGAATTTGCTACTCAAAGTTTGTTCTATTACAAATTATTGAAGAGTGCCCACTGGCAATCTCCAATAATTTTAATAAAACAAATTTGTATAAAGAAAACCAGTTAATTTCCATGGTTTTATCTGGCCACCGTTAATAAAATATGCCTGTTCCATCGGCATTATAAATGTCCACTGACTTGTACTTTTCCAGGAGCACTTTTTGTTTGTTATGTAACATTCACGCATTTCAGAGGAATTCATGTCCACAGCTTTGGCCTCACGACGAACTTTCTTAAAAGTTATCCCCATACATTCTTTGAATCTACCAAGCCATCCAACTGAGGCCAAAAATTCTGGACATTCTGGCTTGGTAGCAAACTCATCAGCCTTCAGCTGTAACATTGGGTCATAAATGGAAGGTTTTGGTCTCTGGAAAACTTAAACCATTTGATCTGGGCTGACTCCACATCTTCAAATGTACTCCATCACATCCACCAAATGTCAGATACCCTTCTTTGATGCCGTCTTTCTTTTTTATCCATGGGGAGAGGGTATTTGCTGGAATACTAAAGTGCCTTGTGATTTCTGCCTTACTTTTCTGTCCACAACTACCATTATTATAGCCTTGTATTTTGTCTGAATGAATTTTGTTTCCATGAATGAATTAAAGTTTTATTTTAAGTTTCCTTTTCACTCCCTTTCCAACCATTGCTGAACCTCTCTTAGATAGGGTGTCCATTGGTTTTTCATTGTCGATTTCTGCTGAATGTGGCTCCTCTCTTGATATTAAAGATGCTAGGGGATGCCATTTTTTAAACTGAATAATGAAGGAGAAATTTTTGTGGCTTTTAAACATTATCAGCCACTTGGATACTACTCAATCCAGGGTTTTAATTGAATATTAATCCGTGAATTTCAACTCATAAGGTCCCACGAAGTAGATCTTCTGTTTCTCAGGCCATTTTTTATAAAATTTCATGTGGGCGGGCGGTTTTTTATTTTATTTTTTATTTTTGTAATTATTTCTTTGCCTTCAAAAGATCACGTTCTTGGTTTGTTTTATGTTTTAGGCCTCATAATCTACAGAATAGCATGGATGTATTTCGTCCCTTGAGCGCAAGAAGGCTTTGCAATATTGCAAAGCCTTGTTGTACTCAGGGGACAAATTTATTAATTTTATTAACTTGTGTAAAATATCAGAAATAAACCATTTAATTATTATTTTTTTATGTTTACATTGGTTATAAAAGGGAGCATGCGGCAGCCAAAAGGACCATGCGGGAGGGTCTGAGAAGATTTTTTGATCACATAAACCACTTAGATACAGTACAGGTACGTGGATTGTAACGAAATCATCCGGAGAGTGGACTTATCATCCAAAGAATCACTTTCAAATTCTGTACATGTGGGCAAAGAACACAAGCAATGTTTCAGCCAATGGATATTCGGGTATAACCTTGTTATGCTCTGCAACAAATTTGCAATTATTGCTCGGGTGGAATCTCCACACTGCGGGTGATTTACTGACAATACACTCTCCATGTTCTGTATGTGATTAATATTGTTTAGCAACCCAATTAAAGCAGCACATGATCAAAACAAAAACATCAGTAATCTGTCGTTTGACTACTGCTTCTGTCCATTAATTAACATACTGCAGATTTATCAAAAGGAGTCAACACCATACAATAGCGACTCTGATACTTAAACAATTTCACACTTCATCTGATTTCGAGTTATCCAATCCTGATCTCCACTGATTTGCTCAAATGGGAACAGGTAATTACTTCAAGTTATACCAGTTATTGGAGTTATCCAACTTATCGAGAGTTTTTTAATACTAATTGCACATACATTTTTCCAGGACCGATGACAAACGTTGAGTTATCAAGATTATTCGAGATAACTGATTTTGAGTAAAGAAGTTTCAACTGTAGTTATACATCAGGGAAACCAAATGAGGGTAACACAGGATTCTAAACCTTTTCTAAGTAACATACGAGAAAACTAACTTAATGGTCCTTCTTGTTCAGGCCAAGTGGTTGTTGTGTTTTGAGTTCCAAAATTTGATTTCTCAAATTCACTGCTTGTAGGTCTACCACAATCTCTCATCACAAAGCCGCAAAAAAATACAAAATACTGCCACTCGTATTATAACGGGATCCAGACGCTATGATCACCTAACCCCTTTGCTCCATAAATTACATTGGCTCCCTGTTCAACAATGTATCACTTTCAAAGTTTTGGTGTTGGTCTTTAAGTGCATTAATGGATCAGCTCCAAAATATCTTCAGGATCTTTTGACTGTTCAATCATCAAAACAGAATCTCCACTCATCCAACTGGCTCAGGCTTCTCATTCCTTTTTCCCGTTCCATGTTGGTGAATACCAGGGCCTTTTCTTTTGGTGGGCCACGACTCTGGGACTCATTGCCAGTGCATATCCAGGCTTCCATAAGCTAAGACGACTTCAAAACAAAACTCCAGTCCAATCTCTTTGAAGAGGCCTTCGAGGTTTCAGCTATCTAATTTGATCAGTTTTTGTTTACATCAAAGCTTTTAGTAGGGAGCTCAAATGTGTATTTATTTTCCATGTAAAGCATTTCAGAGCACAACCTTGTGATTTTACGCGATATACAAACTATATATTATTAATATTATTATTACATAGTGTAGTAGGATTATGGATAATTTTGCCACTTATTTGATGGATATTCAGGGCTTTGGAGTTGGTCAGGAGATCTTCACGAGAGCAGTTATGCCTGTTACCTAAGAGCGGTGGTGCAGAAAATAAAATGGAGCCTTTTGGGCGGAATGAAAGAAGAGAGGAGAGGAGGGGCTGCTAAGTGTCAATCACTTGTCCTCCAATCCACTTTACTGTATATGCAAATAAAATATGTTTAAATTTAAAATGAAAGTGTCAATGACACTGCAGCTCGACTTGACCAAGAAAGGACTAAACTAAATGGAAAGTTCTAGTAATGCCAAGTTATTCACTCAAGTTTCTAGTGAAAACCCATCCCAATAGCTCATACCTTACTTATATGTCAAGTTCAGTAATTAAAAAAAACAGATGGCTCCCATGTAGACATCACCCCAAAGCCAAATATTAGAGTTGAAAAAGATTGAGTGAGAGATGCACCCCACAGTGTGTGTGTGCGAAAGGAATTGTTAACAATTTATGTGCTAAATCCAAGAGGGTCACTGGCGACCATGTTTTCAACAAAATTCAGAAAAATTTGATAGCTCCCATCTAGACATCACACCAAACGTATATATAAAATTTAAAAAAAGATCGGGTGAGAAGTGTGGCCTGTAGGGAGTGCAAATGGAATTGTTGACAATTTATATGCCAAATCCAAGATGGCCTCTATTGGCCATGTTTTTCAATGAAATTCAGAAAAATTTGATAGCTACCATCTAGACATTACACCAAAGCAACATATGGTTGTAGATCATTTTATTGAAGTAGTAATTTGTAAATTAGTAAAAAGGTATGTGATCTGTGGGTCTTTCTTTGGCTGTGTCTTGTATGAAATTTTTCCAGTTTATGTTTGACACCTTCTGTATGATATACTATAACACATTTTCTTCGTACCCACATTAGAGGAAGTGGATAAGGATGATTTTCACTTGTTTGTGAAGCCATTACTGTCACTGCATATGCATTTAACTCTAAGTAACTGACTGTAGGGGATCCAACTGATTTATCTATTGGCATGGCATGAATCAAGTACAGTGGAACCCTGCTAATTGAATAGCCACTTGCCAATGAAAATTATTCAATCAATGGGAGTATTCAATTAACAGAGATTGTGTCACTTTCCTGTATTCTAGAGATAAACTCCATGAGATCTGTCAAACAAGATATAATAGATTAAATGCCTGTACTGGAAGTACAGTGGCCAAATAGGTCTGAAAACGAAGGAAAACTGGGGAAAGTCAGGGTAATTTCTCAACAGGTTGGAAGATTTTTTATTCAATTAACAGGAGTTTACTCTATAACCTATATTCAATTAACAGGTCAAATTTGTACTAAGGGTATGGTAAATGGTTTTGTGTTGGGACATTATATTCAATTAGCAGGGTTATTCAGTTAAGAGATATCCAATCAAGTGGGCTCCACTGCATAGGGTCAAAAAATGAAAATTATGTAGTTGTTCAAAAGCATTTTTGTTTGCTATTCATGTTGGGTAAAGGGTTAAAATTTTCAAGATGTGATTTACCTGTTGCAACACAGCAACACTGATGTTAGATCAGCATCTTTTCAACAAAACCATGCAATATAAGCTGACAAGTTAAAAGAAAATTTCTGAATGAAAAGTGATATTATAACAGATTAAAAACAGATCTTCCTATTCTATTTACTGAACAGACATGCAATATTCCCTTCATTAAAATTAGAGAAGAAAACAACATAAACTCACTTGAAACAAAAGTCTGCAGAATGAACATAATATCGTGCCAGGTTGCCATGAATGGGTGGCGTTGCACAAAACTTCACATCCAAACAAAGGTTATAGCGACCTCTCTAACAATGATGACATCTTGAACATGGTATTCCAGGTTCAATGGCCACTCGGTCACCTATCAAAGAATTAAAATACATTTACATAAGATAGCACATACATACATGTACAAAATAGAACAGTAAAATTTGTACAAATGTTTTGCTTTACCTTATCAGCATTGTCACAACCTTAACCAACAAGCATGTGGTGTCATGGTGGTTATTTATTTATTTATTTATTTATTTATTTATTTTAATTTTATTTATTTTAATTTACTTATTTAGTTTAAGGTCATATATCTCTGCACAATGGCCAATCATGACTGCATCATGGAGATAAAGTCAAATTCTGTCAATTGTTTATACAGCACAGTCACTGTGGAAAGCCAATTTCCCTCGAGCCCATGGTGGCCATCCCAGTGAAAACCACAGACCAATAAAATCGGAATCAAATTTGCATGGACTTTTTAATTCATTTAATCCAGAAATAGACATCAATCTGAATATCAATTTACTCCAAATGTCCATGTGTTGACTGAAACTTAACCCTTTGAATCTTTTGTATGTCTTACGATGTACAAAATCAAACAGCACACTGGTACTTTGTTTTTAAGGTTTTAACCTCAATTCTTATTTTCTCCGAATAGTGCTCCTTGACAACCATAGAGCCAAATGTTATCACAGCTTAAAATACTAATATAATCCCACTGTCAAGACTTCTTATCTGGTTGAGTGCTAGAAGCCACTATCAGGGCTTTCAAACAATGAGGATACCAGAGCAAAAGCCAACACTTTCCTTGTTATTTGTACTTTCCGACGTTTGACATCACATTTTGAAAAACGTTGAAGAAACTGAATTCCCAGTGGCGTTTGAACGTCAGAATAATTAAAGTCTCAAAGGGTTAATGGTCAATAGCAAATGAGGTTTCCACCTATTTCTATTGGTACAGTGGAACCCTGTTAATTGAATAGCCACTTTGCCAAAGAAAATTATTCAATTAACAGGAGTATTCAATTAACAGGGATTATGTCACTTTCCTGTATTCTAGAGATAAACTTAGCATTTATTCGAATTTTCTTGTTTGACAGAGCTTCATGAGCTCTGTCAAACAAGGTATAATAGATTAAATGCCTCTATTGGATGTACTGAGGCCAAATAGGTCTGTAAACAAAGAAAGAGTGGGGAAAGTCAGGGTAATTTCTCGGCAGATTACAAGATTTTTTATTCAATTAACAGGAGTTTACTCTATAAGCTATATTCAATTAACAGGTCAAATTTGTACTGGAGGTATGGTAAATGGTTTTGTGTTGGGAAATTATATTCAATTAAAATGGTTATTCAGTTAAGAGATATCCAAGTGGGTGCCACTGTACTTGGTACATCATTTTTCAGTTGACAAAATACACTACTGTAGTACTGACAGAAATGAGTTCTCAATACTTCAGTGCCTTTTCTAACAAACAGCACAAAATACTGATGTCTTTCTTGGAAAATTTTCTCTGGAGGCTTCTGAAAAATGAAAGTGTCAATGACACTGTAGCTCAACTTGTGTGAGACATGTACATGTATAGTATGTGACCCAGCAATGACACACATCTAGGTAATGACCTGATAACAAAGGTACATATAAAGTATTGTAACGGTCTGTACATAAATGCTGACCGTAGCCTGTAACAAATGTATAGGTAAAGTATTGTAAAGGTGGGGACAGTTAGATGGTAAACTAGAAAAGAAATCTTCATGGAATTAATGTTACAATGGGGATCCTTGTATAGAGGACCATAATGTTGCAAATATTTATTAATTAGTATGAATCAACGTTAGAAGGGTTTGAATCAAACAGTCAAAAACGATTGCTAACATTTGCTCCCCCCACCCACCAACAAAAATAATCCGGCATAAACAGGGGGGGGGGGGGGGGGGGGGGGGCAGGAGGGGGGGGGGGCAGGGGGTAAGTCAGAAAAAGTTGTTCGGACACTAGGCGCAAAAAGTTTTTTTCTGATTTTTGGGTACCCACCCACCCCTTTTTTGAAGGAAAACATTTTTTTTTTCATTTTGAAATTTGGTACCCACCCCTAAAATTAGAGTAAATCGCACATAAACTGCTTTGATTGGCAATTTCAACAGGTATTTTTGCTGGAACATGGTTTGTATTGTCAGTAACCATTCCCGACATTTAATCTACCCACAACCAGCTAATGAAGATTGGTCGGAATTTGGTGCCATTTCTTGGCAAGTTTATAAATTTATTCAAACTTTCTCACAGACACAGACAGTTTGTGTATACATGGGTAATCAGGAGAGAATATAGCATGTACTGGCATTCTACCTCAACAGTATTAAGACAGGTGTAGCAGGAATAGGTGTGAAATATGTTGAACATTTTGATGTTTTACCTGGTTTCACCACTGTATTTGCTACTATTTCTACTACTTCTTTCTGTTTCTACCCATTTCTGCACTCAATGTTAGTTTCATCAGTCTAATATGAATATATTAAGCATTATAAAGTGCACAATTTGTAGAGACAGTTAGCCCAATGTTGTATTGAACCTGTCAATAGTCAAATGTGTGCATCATTTGATGGAGTGGTTAGTAAGCTTTGGTTGATTCATCTTAGCAAGTCAGATGATAAAGTGCGAAAGAAATGGTGACCATGTTGAGTTGAAAAGGTCTATCATATCTCTCCAAATTTGGTCAGGATGCATAATGGAAATTTTGGGGCTCTGATGTGTCGATTGACGCCCCTGTGATTTATATATTACCTTTTATACAATGAATGTCAGTGCTCTCCTACAATTATTGGAGGCTGTTCATTCAGCTCAGAGGCTTGAAACCTATTTGTTCAAAATATGGTAAAGGACCAGTGACAGGACAGTAACTTTCCAAGTGGTTGTTACAATATTCAGCTTAATCTCACTGAAACATAATACACATGCATATCCTTTCTGACTCAGATGATCCCAACACACTTTATTCTATGATTTAATTTTATTCTTTGTTACAGCAGATTGCTATAGTTCATTTTAAAAGAAGTTAATTTTATTTCTATTATAAGATAACCCAACAAGGTGTCTTATATGTGTTTGCAAAGTTTTCAGATCTCATATGTCAGGTTTCTCTCCAGACTTCCAGTATCTTCCTCAACATGTGCTATACACTGTGGTCCAGGGTAAATGGCTGAAATTCATATTAACTCAACTGATTCCCCATAGAAAAACTGTTTACACAATTGTATAAACAGTTTGTTAACATGGAATCAGTTTCCCTGTTGATAAACTTTATCAATAAGCAGGCTTGTCATTTTGAAAATTGCAGGAGGGCCATTATGAGTTCACCTAAAATGACCCCAGGAGGGCCATTTATGGTTTGCAGGGGCCATTTTGTTTCAGCCTGCTGGGTAGACAACTAATATCATTTTAAGGTACATGGTTTGTGTAATTATGATGTATGTCATCACGTAATGCATAGATGCAGGCTTGAATATTTTGATGAAAGATACCAGGTTATCCATGACACTCACTAACAGTGAGTGTTATAGTTATCTTGCATCCAAATAACCAAGCCTGTATCTGTACATTACATGATGACTGTACAAGCCAGTGCTGTGATCACCGCCAGATGTCGATAACTTGGGGCGAATCAATCAGATTTGGGGGACGAATCGTCCCAGCTTAGATTTTGGGACGAAACATCCCAACATGCAAATCGTCAGGGGTTGAACTGGCTTGGGGATGATGTGTCCCTGTAATCGTGTGTGAAACGAGAGTTGTCACAGTTTGATGTACAAGGAAATAACTAATTACAACTTTGGAATTGGCAGACCTCTCGCTCGTCTTTGGAAAGTTACTTACTGTCTCTGGTGACTGCTTCGACGACACACTACAAACTTTACAAATGGCGCTTTGTTACCTCCTTCAATCCAGGAAAATTTACGTTTGAGACGGCAGATTTTGAGGTGTCTTCGTCTGAATTAATGGGCCACAGAAATCTGGGTTAGGCGGACGTTTACCATCCGCAGAATTTTGAACTCAGGTGGACAACTGCAGTCTGGGGCCATCGCCCGCCTCAAAATGACAAGCCTGAATAAGATATGATGTCCTGACTATTTAATGGTTCAGCCTTTTCTGAACGTATATGACAAATTGAAAAGAATTGGTTTGAAGGCTACCCACTAAGCCCAAGGCTTGAATGATCAATAGCAACCCTACATTTTGCTCATATGTGTATATGACTGAACTCATAACTACATAATGAGAATACGTGAAAGTAGTCAGCTGCATTGGGAAATGCCATTATGCAACTATATGATGTCTACTATTCATGGTGAGAAGAGTCCTTTTATTGTCAGATCTGGTTCGATTACATTTGTTAGATTACAAAAATGATAATTCGTTTCAATTGCTTTAACATTTTTCAAAATCGTGAACCACTGATGGTGTTATGGGGAAAGGTGAATGTCTGTCCACATTCCCATGCTGCTAGCTCCTATCCTGTACTACTAATCCCCCCCCCCCCCCCCCCCCCCCCCCACCCCTGTTAAACCAGAGGAGATGGAGTTGTGGCAAAAAGCCCACACAAGCTTCCTTTATTTGAAAGATAAGAGCTCATTGGAAAAAAATTTCAAGGCATGGAAAAATTGTGTTTTTAGAGCCGCTTACCTACCCACCCACTTCCGTCTTGTGTCCAGAGAAAAAAATGCTGATCCCCCCCCCCCCCTCCCCTTCCTTCCCTGGTATAAATGAAATACTTATGACCCAGTTATATACTATATGACAAATTTGGTTCACATATGCCCATTGGATCTGACAATAGAGAATGTAGCCCAAATTTTGAAGCCCAAATTTTGACTTACTTTGAAAATGAAAGTGTCAATGGCACTGTAGCTCAACTTGTCAAGACAAAGACATGTACATGTATAGTATGTGACACAGCAATGACAAACATCTAGGTAATGACCTGATAACAAAGGTACATATAAAGTATTGTAACGGTCTGTACATGAATACTGACCGTTGCCTGTAACAAATGTATAGGTAAAGTATTGTAAAGGTGGGTGACAGTCAGATGCTGAACTAGAAAAAATCTTTGAGTCCCAGAGTGGGTCTGACTGAACCCCAAAATATTTGTTCTCATAGCACAGTGATAACAAAGGCACCCCAAAACACAGTCGTTCCTGTCCCAAGGTGAAAACAAAAGTACTCAAGAAGTTTTGTGAAGATCAGTTCATAAATACGAGCTGTATAGAACTTGTGACAAAAAACTGAATGGACCTAATTTCGGTACAAAATGGCCACTGGCAGCCATCTTGAATTTTGGACCGTACCCAGAAACACTCATTCTCATCCCAAGGTGATAACAAAGGTACCCAAGAAGTTTTGTGAAGATCGGTTCATAAATACAGCCTCTACCCCGAGCCGTATTGACATGTGTGCTTACATTGTGTAAATAGCACTGAATAAATCAAAGTTCATCTAATTTGCATAATTTTGGCACGAAAAAAAACACCTTACAATATGTGATGTATTCCATGTTACTAAACATTCATACAAAAATTTATTCAAATCAGAACTTTCATACAGAAGTTCTATACAAAAGACTGATTGCACTAATTTTGGTACAAAATGGCTGCTGGTGGCCATCTTGAATTTCGGACCACACCTAAAAACACTCGCTCTCATCCCACGGTGATAACAAAGGTACCCAAGAAGTTTCGTAAAGACTGGTTCATAAATATGGCCTCTAGTCTGAGCTGTATAGAAGATGTGTACAAAAAACTGATTAGACCTAATTTCGGTACAAAATGGCCACTGGCAGCCATCTTGAATTTTAGACCGCACCCAGAAACACTCGTTCTCGTCCCAAGGTGATAATAAAGGTACCCAAGACATTTCGTGAAGATCAGTTCATAAATACAGACTCTAGTCTGAGCCGTATTGACATGTGTACTTACTGTGTGTAAGTCGCACTGAAAAAATCAAAGTTCATCTAATTTGCATAATTTCTGCACGAGAAAAAAACCTGTATTATATGTGATGCATCCCATGGTACTAAACATTCACACAAAATAATTATTCAAATCAGGGCTTTCATATGGAAGTTATGTGCAAAAATCTGATTGCACCTAATTTTGTACAAAATGGCTGCCATCGGCCATCTTGAATTTCGGACCGGACCCAAAAACACTCGTTCACGTCCCACGGTGATACCAAAGGTACCCAAGAAGTTTCGTAAAGATCGGTTCATAAATACGGCCTCTAGCCCGAGCCGTATTGGCATTTGCACTTACAGTGCTGAAAGTAACCCCAAAAAACATCAAAATTAGTCTAATTTGCACAATTTACGTACGAGAAAAAACCCCGTATTATATGTGATGTATCCCATGGTACTAAACATTCATACAAAAAATTATTCAAATCAGAGCTTTCATATGGAAGTTCTGTACAAAAAACAGATTTCTGCATCGTCGGTACAAAATGGTGGCTGGCAGCCATCTTGAATTTCTGACCGCATCCAAAAACATTCGTTCTCGTCCCACGGTCATAACAAAGGTACCCAAGAAGTTTAGTAAAGATCGGTTCATAAATACGGCCTCTAGCCCGAGCCATAGCAGCTTGGCACTTACAGCTCTGAAAGTAACACTAAATAAATCAAAGTCAGTCTAATTTGCATAATTTATGCAGGAGAAAAAAACCCGTATTATATGTGATGTATCCCATGGTACTAAACATTTATACAAAACTTTATTCAAATCAGAACTTTCATACAGAAGTTCTGTACAAAAAACTGATTTTTGCATCATCGGTACAAAATGGCCACTGGCAGCCATCTTGAATTTCGGACCACACCTAAAAACACTCGTTCCCGTCCCAGGGTCATAACAAAGGTACACAAGAAGTTTCGTAAAGATCGGTTCATAAATACGACCTCTAGTCCGAGCCATAGCCAATTGTTGACGTACGGACAGACGGACGGACGGACGGACAGACAGACGGACGACGGGCCATGACAATAGCTCAAATTTGACTTCGTCAAAGTTGAGCTAAAAATGTGAATCTGCATCACTAAAGAAAGTTCCAAACAAGAAATCTAAGCATTACTGCAAGTGGCTAATAAAACAAGAGGCCCCAGGGGGCCTGAGGGCGCTCACCTGACATGGTAGCCTAAATATCAACCCAGAGAATTGATTTCAACAAGTTGCATCTGCGCCTTCTAAGAAAAGCTTATACCAAATATCCAAAGATTCTGACGAGTGGATCTAAAAACAAGAGGCCCCCAAGGAGCCTTAATCGCTCACCGGCCAAAGTGGTTCAAAGAAGTATTTGGGGTCACATTCAGTTAGACATGGATCATCAACACTACAAAGGAATGAAGTCATGAGAGACAAATTTTATGGAACTAGGGACATGGCTTGACCAAACTTGAATCTTACCCCCTAAGGATGCTGCATACCAAATATCAAAAGCATTCATCTGCTGGATCTGAAGAAGATTTTTAAAGAAAACTCCTCATTTTGAACCAAGTTATCATTCGGGCTCCCACAGTGAGCCCAAATATGAACACAGGGACTTGGCTTGAACAAACTTGAATCTCACCCCCTAAGGATGCTGCATGCCAAATATCAAAACATTCTGACTTCTAAATCTGAAGAAGATTTTTAAAGAAAAATTGCTCATATTGACTAAGTTATAATTCGGGTTTCTAGACGTTTCGTAGAAAAACCATTTCGTAGACAAGACGTTTCGTAGACAAGTCATTTCGTAGAATGACCATTTCGTAGACATGTACTGGTCGTTTCGTAGAAAAACAATGGACATTTCACAGAATATTTTATTTCAATTTAAACGACATTGTGTATACAGTCATGATATGGTATCATCAATTAACGGGATAGTTCAATAACTTTTGTCAAAACAAATTAAAGTTAATTATTACAAAATCGTCATATGTTTATATACTTATCAAAATATTTCTTTGATGACAGTTTGTGTGTGGCTTGATGGTTTGAATATACTTTTTGGTGTCTTTGATGCAGGGACCAGCCGTGAGGGCGACTAGGGCGATTAAGTCGCCCTTCTAAGCCCAAAGTCGCCCTCTAAAAATTGGCCAAAATGAGAAAAGGCTGAACTGAGTGATGCGAGGTTTACATGAAAACGAGTATTTTCAAAAATCGAATGTGCTCGAGTGTGATAAATGGGCATTTTAATTTGTCAAATAAACGTCCATTTATTTGAAATCACATGACAAGCAATTGTCCATTGTCGCTTTTGGCGGATTTTTTTATTTCTATTTTGTTGCGTTCCAGTCGGAGCTTCAAGTGTCGAAACGAAAATAGGTGACTTACGCGACTCAACAAAACAACCCAGTTTGAAAGTAGGTTACGTCGCTTAGGATGCCGAAAATGTATACACAACGGACATATTTTCTAACACATTATTTTCATTTCGATTTCTTGACGACTGTTAACTGTTGGGCTGTCTATTCCCAGAAAAACACGAATGGAATTGAAACACATGAAAAAAAGCTTTAGTGATGCCAAGAAAAGCTTTATACAGGACACAAGTGTGCATGTGGACGATCTTGAAAAAGGGTCCTCCTAAACATCGGAATGACATGAAATGATGCGGAATGACACCGAAATGCCATAAAAATGATGCGGAATGACATTTCTTTTACAAAATACTCGACCCCAGAATGTATTTTGTTTATTAACTAACAAAGTACCTCCCAAGCAACCTTCTTACATCTGGTCCTGTTCACACTTTCAGACTTAGGAAATTATTAGCTTAGTAGACTTTGTTGAAAGGCAACCACAGGAGGGTGATGGGGGATTGGCACGAAGAAGAAGTGAGGGGTCATGAAGGAGAAGGTAGCAGTGGGGGATTTTCAGTCAATAATTACATTGTAATTTTTTAACCTGGCACAGATGCATCATAGACAACTGGACCTGGATTATTTGTACGTTAATGGAGGACCATAAATTGAAAATATGAAGGGGCGGCGGGGGTGGTACATGAATATTCTTAATTTTCCCCACTTGCCTATGAAGTCTCCCTACATGACTCTGCAGTCTCCCTATTTTTTCTGGAGGGAGACTTGAAATCTCCCTACAATTCCCCCCTAGGCTGGTCCCTGCTTTGATGTAGTGTTATTCACGCCTCTGAAATAGAATATATATATACGTGTCGTATCTGACCACAGTCATAGTCTGCACGCTAACCCCTGGATCTTCTGCACGCTGACCCCTGGATCTCCTCCAAAGGAAATTCAGGTTGTGGCAGATGACCACCCTGCCCTAGTTAAGGTAACTGAACCTAATGACAACATTACAGCCAAAGTTACTGGTGGCTCAACAACACCAGCAACCTCTGAGTTGGAGTAGGGCAGTAGCCCTAGATCCTACGCAGAGGTCGCTCGGGCTGCTGGGGGGAGGGGGGGGGGGGGCAGGATAACTAAATCACCTCCTCCAATCGACCCTAAGGATCCTTTCAACACTAGAGACTTTAATCCTGATAAACCCTTATCACAGTTATTCAGCCCTGACTACAGTGGTAACAGTCTGTCTGAGGTCCCGTCTGAGGTCCCATCCTCCAAAGTTCAAGTCCCTCCAACCATCAGAACTCAACAGAAGAGAAAACAACAAAAAAGAGACAGCATAGATGGTGATATAGAATTGCAGGAAAGCACGAATGAGGATGGCTTTGACACCTTGACGGAACGCAAAGTCAAAAGGTGTCGGAGTCTCATTCCTCGTCCGTGCCCTCCTGGCTCTATCTCAGTCCTTAGTCCAACTGATCAAAATAGCGTCCCAGAAAAAGCAAATAATTCCAAAAATCCCAGCAATAGCAATTCCAGCAAATCCAGTAACTCCAGCATAGCAACTAAGGCACAAGGTCAGTCAACTCCAGATAACTCAGGACCTTCTCCATCACCAACTCCAACACCCCTTATGGATCTGGACTTCTCCGCTGTTGTCAAGAAGACAGCGGATCACCCGTTAACTAAAGCCATAAGGAAGGGGCAAAGGAAAGCTACACCCGCCCCACCTGTTAAAAAGGCGAATTCATTCATAATAGTCGTCACCAGGGTTCACCCAGACACCCCCAGGGAGGTAATCTCTAGGGGGTTGCCGGGGTGCGAATGGGAGAGGTTTACCTCTAGAGCCACGGGCAAATGCACGTGGCGACTTAAGGTAAACTGCCCCAGTTACGCAATCAAGCAAAAATTTACCGCAAACGGGGTCTTGATCAATGGAAGAAAACGAGCAGTTGTTAATAATTTATCCAGCAATTGGTACACGATTGGAGCTGTGAAACTTGTTAATTAAAATTTTTTACACATGAGCTACAATTTTGTTAATTTTATGGATACTTGATTTTTTAAGTCTGAAATAAATTTGGTGCTTCTCAATGCGTTTTGTTTTTTCTATTTTTATTCCCAAAAATACATATGCCACGGCACTATGTGGCTGCCCACTACGTTCAAATTCCAGTTGTGCACACAAGTTGGAATATTTCCCAGGGATTTGACTGGGAGGTAGGCTAATGTCCAAATCCCGGAGATACTCGAACTTTTCTGCACAAATTGAATCTGAATGTTGTGAGGTAGGTGCTAGCCGAACTGTCCAAAAAACTGTCCAAGAGAAAGCCTGTTCTCTTTCCTTCTCTGATTGGAACCCAAAGCAATTGCCCTCTCCCCACCCCGCCATAAGATGTCTACGAAACGTCCATTGTTTTTTTTACGAAATGACCAATAAATGTCTACGAAACGGTCATTCTACAAAATGATTTGTCTACGAAATGTCTTCTACGAAATGGTTTTTCTACGAAACGTCTTGATACCATAATTCAGGCTCCCACAGGGAGCCCAAATATGGATCCAGGGACCTGGCTTTAACAAATTTGAATCTCACCCCCATAAGGATGCTACACACCACATATCAAAATATTCCGACTGCTGGATCTGAAGAAGAAGATTTTTTAAGAAAATTCCTCATTTCGAACTAAGTTACAATTCAAGCTCCCACAGTGAGCCCAAATATGGACCTAGGGACATGGCTTGAACAAACTTGAATCTCACCCCCCTAAGGATGCTGCATACCAAATATCAAAACATTCCGACTGCTGTATCTGAAGAAGATTTTTAAAGAAAATTCCTCATTTTGAACTAAGTTATAATTCGGGCTCCCACAATGAGCCCAAATATAAACCCAGGGACTTGGCTTGAACAAAACTGAATCTCACCCCCCTAAGCAAGCTGCATACCCAATATCAAAAGATTCTGATTGCTGGATCTTGAGAAGAAGATTTTCAAAGAAATTTGCCTGAAATGCACTAAGTTCAATTTTGGGCTCCTATATGAGCCCAAATATGAACCCAGGGGGCTGATTTGAACAAACTTGAATCAGATCCACCCCACAATGTTGCATACCAAATATCAAAAGATTCTGCCTGCTGGATCTGGAGAAGAGGATGTTTAAAGAAATTTGCCTGACATGCACTAAGTTCTAATTCGGGCTTCTATAGTGAGCCCAAATATGAATCCAGGGGGCCAATTTGAACAAACTTGAATCAGATCCACCCCACAATGTTGCATACCAAATATCAAAAGATTCTGGTTGCTGGATCTGGAGAAGAAGATTTTTTAAGAAATTTGCCTGACATTCACTAAGTTCGAATTTGGGCTTCTATAGTGAGCCCAAATATGAATCCAGGGAGCCGATTTGAACAATTTGAATCAGATCCACCCCACAATGTTGCATACCAAATATCAAAAGATTCTGCCTGCTGGATCTGGAGAACAGGATTTTTTAAGAAATTTGCCTGACATGCACTAAGTTCGAATTCAGGCTTCTATAGTGAGCCCAAATATGAATCCAGGGGGCCGATTTGAACAAAGTTGAATCAGATCCATCCACAATGTTGCATACCAAATATCAAAAGATTCTGCCTGCTGGATCTGGAGAAGAAGATTTTTTAAGAAATTTGCCTGAAATGCACTAAGTTCGAATTCGGGCTCCTATACTGAGCCCAAATATAAACCCAGGGGGCCGATTTGAACAAACTTGAATCAGATCCACCCTACAATGTTGCATACCAAATATCAAAAGATCCTGCCTGCTGGACCTGGAGAAGAAGATTTTTTAATGTTTTTCCCATTGCCAACAGTGTTAAAAAGTGCTGACTCAGCAGTTTTAATTTTTGTCTATTTTTAGCTCCTGCGTTTCCCATGGAGCTACAGGAAAAAAAAAGTTTGGCATAAATTAGGTTCTTATGACCCAACAAGCCATCACATAAAATTTGGTCCAAATCAGCCTCTCGGTTCAGAAAATAGAAATTTCGGGCAGGGCCAAAAATTTTGCCCCTCCCATAACAATGCCAAATAGAGCCCATCAAACTTCTCTTGAACAAATCTGAGTCTACACCTTAAAAGGAAGCTGCATATCATATATCAAGTCTCTGCTACTGCTGGTTTAGGGGAAGAAGATTTTCAAAGATTTTGGTGTTCCTTGGGGGAATGGCACCACCCAGGAGGAGGGGCAACTTCATTTGAACAAATCTAAATTGGTATTAGGTAATAAACATTTACCCAACATTTGAATAAAATTGGGCTAGTGGTTTTGAAGGAGAAGTTGATAATGTAAAGTTAACGCCGGACGATGACAGACGGCGGACAGAATGTGATCAGTAAAGCTCCCACTGAGCTTCGCTCAGGTGAGCTAAAAAAAGGATTTTTAAAGCATTTTAGGCTTATGGAGCAATTAACCCACCACTCCAAGGGATATAGTATTTTGGGAGGGGGGAAGCAGAAGATTAAATTCCACCAGCCTGAAGATGGAAGCAGTTTCATTTGAACAAAAGAGAAAAGGTTTACTCCAAAGATGGTCTGTGCCATAAATGAATAAATTTGGCCCAGTGGTTTTAAAGAATACGAAAAATTTCAAACTGGAAAAAGAGAATTTTACTGCCACCAGTAAATTCAAGTCTGTGTGAAAATGGTTAAAGCATCAAAAATAAACAAAACAGAAAGAGAATTTATGGAGGCTTATTTTTGGGGGTAAAATATTTTTAAACCAGAAAAAAATACATGTGCACAGCATTGAAAAGGTTTGATCAAGGCATCAATAATATCTTTGAAACCCACAATGAAGTCTTGAGAGGGTTAAATTAAAGACATTCATACAGGAATCAGATAAATGTTTCCAAGAAACCAGAACAAACATATGTGCACAGCATTGAAAGGGTTCAACATGAAATAAAATCTTTGGAAAACACACTGAAGACTTGAGAGGGCTAAATTAAATACCTTCATACAGGAATCAGATAAATGTTTCCAAGAAACCAGAAAAAACATATGTGCACAGCATTGAAAGGGTTCAAACATGAAATAAAATCTTTGGAAAACACACTAAAGTCTTAAGGGGGTTAAATTAAATACATTCATACAGGAATCAGATAAATTATTCCAAGAAACCAGAAAAAAACATATGCACAGCACTGAAAGGGTTCAACATTAAATAAAATCTTTGGAAAACACATTAAAGTCTTAAGAGGGTTAAACTAAAGGCATTAATATAGGAATCAGATACATGTTTCCAAGAAACCAGAAAAAACATATGTGCATAGCAATGAAAGAGTTCAACATGAAATAAAATATTTGGAAAACACACTGAAGTCTTGAGAGGGTTAAATAAAAGACATTCATACACTTTTCCAAGAAACCAGAACAAACATATGTGCACAGCATTGACAGAGTTCAACATAAAATAAAATATCTGGAAAACACTTTTAAGTCTTGAGAAGGTCAAATTAAAGATATTCATACAGGAATCAGATCAATTTTCCTCCGCCACTTATGAAAGTCTTGAGGGGGTTAAAAGGATTATTTTCATTCCCTGTAGCTAAAGTAAACAAAACCACATGTGTGTTTGACAAGTTGATGTGAACAAAATTTGATTGAAGAGATAAAACTGTAAACTCTAACAATTTGTATATGGAAATCTTACTGCAAAAATGCTGACTCATCATTTTTGCAATACCCTCTACCGGGCATCCTGATATAACCGGTGGCATTTTTTTTTAACCAATCCCTTCTACTTGCCCTAAGGATGCTTCATACCAAATAACAATTCTCTGTTCCTTGTGGTTTGGTATATATATTTTTAATTTTTTCTGTTTTTAGCCCCTGGGGGTGCCACGGGGCTGTGAAAAAAAAGATTTTCAGGCATCAATCAAATTACTTGGGACCCACTTGTTCTTCATGTCAAATTTGGTTGAAATTGACCCACCGGTTCTTGAAAAAGAAATGTTGGGTGGAGCCCAAGATTGAGATGCCCCCACAGAGAGCCCAAATATTGAACTACCAACTTCCCTTGAACAAACTTTAATCTTCAACACCAAAGGATGTTCCATAACAAACATCAAGACATTCCCTCTGGTGGTTTGTGAGAAGAAGATTTTTAAAGATTGTTAAGCTTTAAGGCATTAACCAGAGCCCGAATATGGCAGCTGCTTCATTTGAACAAAATAGAAAGGGTATACTCCATAGATGGTCTGTGCAATATGCATTTGAATTTGGCCTAGTGGTTGTGGAGAAGAAGTCAAGTTTGCAAAAGTTAACGGACGATGGACAATGGATGATGGTACGACGGGCAAGTGATGGCAATAGGTCCCACTGACTTGCAGTCAGGTGAACTAAAAAGTTTGGTCATCAAAATCAAGTAGAACTGTGGGGTTATAACAGCAGAATGGAACTAGGGGCAAAGGGGTATGGGGCATTATTGGCCTAGTAACTGAGAACACTCAAAGTTCATCAGTAAAGGCCTTCATCATTCGGGTTTTTGTTCACACATGATTTGTTCCTTACACAACAGCAGTGGTGTATGGGGGAAGGTCTGCCGAGTCACCTAACCACTCCAAAAATTGAAAAGGCCCAGAAATGATCTCCCTTGCACCTTATGCTTGGTAAGTGTGATGGGCATTACAGACCACCATTTGAATGACTGAAGAAGCATATGATTACTCGCAAGAGAAAATTGATTCCTTCGATTCCAATGCAGATGAAAATGTCTGGCTGGAAATTATTGGGAGGGGGGTCAACCCCCCCCCCCCCTGGCATATTCCCTATCTAGTGGGGAGAATGCTGTTGACTTACAGCATTTGCGTATTCAGGACAATGCCCCCTACCCCACCCCCATCGGGCCTATCTGTTTCCTCCATAAAAAATGTGCTCTCCTGGACACCTGGGCCCAAGAAATTGTTCATGTTTTTGTGTACCTCGGATAGGTAGGGGGGGAGGGGCAGGTGTCCTTGATATAATGATCAGCAGAAGGGGGGGGGGTGTCAAATGACCAGGGGGATAAGTCTGTATGTAGGCACACCTCAGACTTCAAGGTCATGTCCTCCTCTCCCCACCTTTTTTCGCTCTCCATGAGCCTTTCTTTTTTATTTAAAACTGAGAACTTAGGAAAAGTGAATTCTCTATTCAGTTGTCAAACAGGTGCATTTCAACAGCAACACAGCTGTTACTATCTGTTACTATTTAGCCCATCTTTAATGTTCTTTCGAAACAGAAGTTTTTTCATATTCAGATTTTCGGGGGTTTTTTTTTTTATTCTTTTTGTGCCCCACCCATAAGCTTGCTGGTTGAAAACCACTGAATATGCAGTGCAATTTCTTGAAACAACGTGGTTAGGCCACCTTTTCCTCCTTTATTTTTTTGGGTTGCATTCTGCATTATTCTCCCAAATGATCAGAGAAAAAAATCACAGAATAACGTGGCTCAACATTATCAGAATCAGGTCAAATTAACACAGAGGGTAGAGTAAAGAATGTGCATTTTTGAAAAAGAATATATGTCTGATTTCGAGATTTGTATAGCAGCAGCCAATTCATTTTGTTTGTTTTATATTGTATTTGTACATGACCTACTGATTTTTTTTTTTAAATCCCAACAAATGGTATTTTCCTAAAATGGTGTGAGAACAGTGCCTTCAATTTTATTTCAATAAATTTATCACAATGATTGTGTCCTTCTTATTTTAACAAGAGCACCGCTGGACATTGCATCATACGCCCGTGAACTGTTCAAATTGTACCATTTTAACACATTTGCAATTTTTTTAGAGTGCGAGAAATTTATACTGGCATATATATATATGTTACGGTCAGACTTTTGAAATCAGTGATTTTGTGAAATGACTAAATTTTTCAGTCATTTGAGAAAAAGACTAAAAATTAAGGACAATAGCTTCACAAAAGGACTCAATAATTTAATAATTTCAAAAAAAAATTCTTGATTTCACAGTTTGACTGTAACATATTTATATAGATATATATATATTAGAAACACTGAAGCTTCCTATCTTTAGTTATTTATTTATTGGTGTTTAAGGTTAGAGGATTTCCAACTCAAGCATTGGTGAATGAATCCTATTTGGACTGTAAAATCTTATTTGTTTTCCAAAGAAAACAAGTACTGTTTCACTTCCTGTGGTTTACATAGAGGCATGTGTATAGAAAAAGATATAAAGTTTAAATAAAACACATCAAAACCATGAGATTTATTTGACTAGTCAGTTTGTTAATTGGGTAATTATGTGACCAATTAATTATTTGACGCAGTAAGTCACACAATATTGGTGTGTTTTCTTTGAACTTCATACATTTTTATTTGCATTTTCCAACGTTTCATGGTAGTTTTGCAATATATCTGAAGTGAGTATTAGATTTATATGGTTGAGACCCCATGATCACACTGTGAACCTGTTCGACCTCTCTAGCTTCACTTGACAGTGATTTGTCATGCTGCAAAATTATAAAGGAAGCCAAAGTGGTTTCACTATTATGTATCAGTGCGAGAGGTTTCAAGAATTACTTTACCTTATACTTATACATCATATAATGTCCAACAGGGGCCATAATTCAGGCAAAAATTGTTCAGACCGACCCCATATTCGAACTTGACCTGTATTTTGTTTTGATTAAACCACATACCAAGTTTGGAGCCGATCGGAAAACAAATACTAAAGTTATCATCCGGAAACCAAATATTTGACGAATTCTAAGTCCAACAGGGGCCATAATTCAGGCAAAAATTGTTCAGACCGACCCCATATTCGAACTTGACCTATATTTTGTTGTGATTAAACCACATACCAAATTTGGAGCCGATTGGAAAACAAATACTAAAGTTATCATCCGGAAACCAAATATTTGACGAATTCTAAGTCCAACAGGGGCCATAATTCAGGCGAAAAATGTCCGGACCGACCCCATATTCGAACTTGACCTGTATTTTGTTGTGATTAAACCACATACCAAATTTGGAGCCGATCGGAAAACAAAAACTAAAGTTATTGTTCGGAAACCAAATGGACGGACGGACGGACGGATGGACAGACAGACAGACGGACAGTCAACGCCATACTATAATGCGTCCCATTTTTCAAACGGGCGTATAAAAATATCAGAACTGATTTTAAAAATTTTCTGTGTGCATTATTATTTTATTAGAGCAAAGATGACCTGTTAATTACTCTGACTGCGACGTCTTTAATCCATTACCAAAGTAAACAATCACTGCTTACTTCCTGGGGTTCCCAAAAGGATGGGTCTTATGTAGCTGTTTCATTCAAATGTTGGGAAAATAGGCTTACAAAGAAGTTTGGGAATCTGGTTGTGGGTCAAACTGTAAATCTGGATGTGGGTCAAACTGTAATCTTGAAGTAGGAACTGTACTGTTATTTTACCTACATGTAGTAAGCTTTGCAACAAGTCACATGGAATCATCATCAATCTCAGTAATCTTCACTGAACTACCCTTATTTTTGATACACTTTATCCGTGTACATTCTGTTGCTTTGCAGTTGTTTCTAGGCAAGTCTTGGCTGCCTATATAGGCAGCCAAGACTTGCATAAAAACAACTGTCAAGGTTTTTAGAATGTAACTTTTAAGTGTATCTAAATACTGCCTGTTGGGGCAGGTTGGGGCACCTGTTTTGTTGCAGGAAAATGTGATTCAAGATGGAATTAGGTCTTTAACCCATAAAGGCCTATTTACGAATTTTCCAACCTCAGAATAGCTGCCCATAACATGCCATCATGAGGAGGTCCTTCTGACAATAGACAAATTACCTAAGTAATGGTTTCTAGTGAAGTCTTGGCTGCCTTAACAGGCAGCCAAGACTTAACTGGAAATCACTGCTAAGCCATTAGATTTTTGGAGATTGAGGAATGGTAGGAATTCAGAACACCTGTCCAGGCCCTTAAGGGTTAAGGGTTAAAGAAGAATCTGTTGTTTCCCCTTGAAGTCATACACTTTCAATGCTTCATCGGTTGGTAATTATTGGTTTTCTAGAAGCTTATTACCACCCAGTTCAGGATGCCAATTGTAAATTATGTGTTTGTTCAAGTGGGGATTGAGCTTGGAAAATATTGGTTTGGAATTGGGAATATTTATTTATTTATTTATTGATGTTTAAGGTCACATATTTATGCACAATGGCTAATCATGACCGTGACAGTTTTACGGGTGGAGGAAGCTGGAGTACCCGGAGAGAACCACCGAGCAACGACGAGCAGCTGCCAGCTCCCCAACATCGTAACTCCGCACTGCAGCACAGGCAGGGTGAGATTGGTTGAAGACATGCGTACCATCGACATGCAGTACGCCTTAGTACACGGCATCATCGTGCCCCCACGCGGGCAATGGAGATGAAGTGTCTTGCCCAAGGACACAACACGGTTGCCGCAGGTGGGATTCGAACCGAGGACCTCTCGGCTTGCAGCCTGCACCTCTACCTACTGAGTTGGAATTTGGAAAAACTGTGTCCAAATGGCAATGTGAAAATGTAACATATTCCACCTCTGTAGACACCCCTGAGTCATAAGCATAATATATATTTCACTCTACTTCATTTTCGTTTCCACCCTCCCACCCCCCCCCCCCCCCCCCCCTAAAAAAAACCCAAAAAGAAACAAAAAAAACATGGGAAAAATTTAAACATTCAATTCAAAAATAATATCCAGCGTAGTTACCTGTCTTTTTGGTAAGGAGACAAAGCAATTTAATGATGAAAGTGTCAATGACACAGTAGCTTACCTTGATGATGCACTTATGAGATTCATGCCATAATTACCCAATGTATGTTCTATTTGAGTAAACTGTGTCATAATTATTGACTTTTTGTTATCTATCAGAAGAAAAAAAAACTTTTTAAAGGAAAAAATATTACCCATGGCAACCATTCTAGGCAGCCAACTGTGATGGAAATACATATCTGACATTCTCATCTAATCATCATACCACATGCAAGTCATCCTACAAGTTTCTGGAAAACTGATCCATAAATTCAACCTGCAGTGTATGCTGAATAAATCCAGGATGGCTGCCATGATAATAATTGAGGGTGGCTGGTCATGACCAAAATATGACATTCTGATTTACTCATCATACTAAGTGATCTTCCAGGTTTCAATAAAACTGATGCATAAATGCAACCTGTAGCTATAGAGTGTGCTTTGGAATTCAAACATGGCAGCCATTGTTGGTGACAAACCGTTACCAAAATTTGATGTTCTTATCTGCTCATCGTTCTAAGTCATCCTGCTGAGTAGCATACAATTTAAATGTGAAGACCTGCAGGATGTTTTAAAAAAATTCAAGATGGCTGCCATGCCGACAATTATTGGCGACCAACCGTTACCAAAATATGATGTTCTTATCGACCCATCATACAAAGTCCCGATGCCAGATTTCAAGAAAATTGATGCATAAATTGTGATCTGTAGCCTGTGCTGAAGAAAGGCAACTGTGTGGCAGTGGAGACCATAGAAATCTGAAAAAAGACTAGAATGGCAGTCATGTGACAAAACCCCCGTGATTCTGTCTGTTCGTTGCCAACAGGGCAAAAGCGTTGTCTATAAAAATGGCGAACGTCATTCGTGTTTTCGTCGATAGTCTATAGTTATAATGCCAGACACATGTGCATTGGCTGCACTATACGCCGAGGTTCTAAAGATGCCAAGGAGTTAGGCGTTAGTTTCCATAAGTGAGTTGAACATTGGTATCCAGTTTAAATATTGGTGTTTTCAAAGTGGATGTGGGAACTAGCCAAATTTCGATGCACGGAATCAGGACGACTCGAACCTTAGTCTCAGACAACTCGAACAAAAATTAGCTGGCCCACAGACAACTCGGACTACAAAAGGAAAAGTCGGCCTACTTTCGAGGAAACTCGGGACCACTCTTTCGGGCCGACTGGACAGAAGTGAGAAGATAAATCGTCCACTTCCCGGGACAACTCTGATCAAAATGCATTGCAAGTCCAGTCTGTTCAAAACTTGGCAAAAGAATAGGACAAGTCTGAAATATATTACATAGACTAAGATAACAAACATGATTGTTTGACTATATTCAAATTTATTCACCATAAAGACAAAATAAAATTTGGTGTCGTGGGCATGCCTGCTGCCTGGCAGTATTATCTTAGTAAGTAAAACCAATACGGCACATAACATGAAAAGACATAAAAATTTAGGGATTTTTAACATTTAACATTTGAACGTGCCTGGTCCATAAAACTAATTTGGCATAAAATAACCTGCACATTTTTTTTTTAGGATTGACCCATACATAAACGGGTGAAGTCTTCCTCGGGTCAAGTCGCCCCAGAAAAAGATCGGAAATATGGTTGACAACTGGACTAATACAACAGGACTGTTGACAACCATATTTCCGATGTTTATCTGGGGTGACTCGACCACAGAAAAAGATCAAACATATTGTAGGAACAGAGCGATTGGATGGGACGCGACAGTCCCATCCCATCACACCAGTTTCCGACCACATTTCCGATCTTTTCCCATGGAACAGAA
The DNA here is from genome assembly GCA_031216915.1 of Pictodentalium vernedei. Classification (NCBI taxonomy): domain Eukaryota; kingdom Metazoa; phylum Mollusca; class Scaphopoda; order Dentaliida; family Dentaliidae; genus Pictodentalium; species Pictodentalium vernedei. The sequence goes on from CM062293.1 coordinate 320,678,218, forward strand.
AAAGATTGAAAATATTGTAGGCAAGGAGTGATGGAATGCAGGAACTGTTCTGATAACGACAACAGGAGATTGGAGGGTGGTGGAATGGAACTGTTCTGATCAAAATAATAGAAGACTGGTATACGAAATAGAATCTTTTTATTTCAATAATTCTAACTTTCTGACCAATTTTTGTTTTATTTTACAACAATTATTTACAATATAAATACGTGATATTTTTCCAACATAAATATCATAAATACATTAACCTTTATGTGGTATCATGTTTAAAATGAGAAATACATACATATATTAACCCTTTACTCAACATAACAGCCAAAAAACGTCCAGCAATATGCACACAAATCTTAATTCAAATATAATTTTGCTTGCAGTTTGTCTCCAAAACATAGCGCATGATCCCTCATTGGAACGAGCTTGTTCCAATGAGATGTCATAAGCTATGTTTCCAGAAGCAAAGTTACATGTATTCGTGTAAAGGTTTAAAACAGTTTGAACCTATAATTATTAAGCATATATTTTAGCACATTTACAGAGGAAGCTGGTGGTGGTAATTTGAAGGGATATTTATTAATAAAAGGATTTTGATCATTCATTAATTCAAAGTAAGTACAAGCAATTATTACTTGAAAACATCATTGATTGATTTTCTGTGAAAAAAAGAGAGATGAAATTATTAATAATAAAAACTTTAGTTTTAATAAAATAATGGCTAAAATTTTTTTTTTCGGGTCAACTCACCCCTCAAAAACCAGGTCAACTCACCCCTAACTGGGGCGAGTTGACCTGGAAAAATAAGCAGTGGCAACTTGACTCTAAACCACCCATACTAACCTACTTTGTCTTAGGCCCAGAGTTCGGCTTGCTGGATTACCAGGATATTAAGCCTAATGCTATTTAGTATTTAATTTGGTGTAAGACCAGTTTCTGAACTACATGCTTTGTAAATTGAAGGTATCTGTTGAAGTTTGAATATTCTAAGTTGTTTGTATTTTTAATTACTAATTAGACTTAAAATTCAATATATCTGGCCACTTGTTTTTAAAATTGGCCCTCAAAATTAGACAATCAGGGTCGGGGGCGAGGCGCTTCTAAATCCTGTAAATTATTGCAACCCCTGAAATAGGGAGCCTGAGCTTTTGACCCAGACTCAGCAGGCTGGTCATTGTCCCGATGCAACAGAAACTGATTCGACTGTTAATTCTCTAAAAGTTCATTGAATTCCCGAATTTTTTAGCCCTATAAGATATAGAGCTGTGCTGTTAACTGAAAATCTTAGTCGCTTGTTTCTTTTTTAGTACCAGAAGCCAGAGCTAAGTATGTGCAAAAAAATAACTGACCGTTTTAGTTCCCACTTCAATTAATATGACTGAAAACTTTTCCTGCAGACAGCACTAGAACTGGCACGTTTCCTTGTTTAGTAGCTGATGTTGCATTGTGGGCATGAGCAATTCAACTGGAAATTCACATACATGTATCAGCAAACTGATATGCATTTTCTATTAATCAGATAAGTCGTGGAATTCCTACTCCTGTACAAAAAGCCTCGCTCCCCAACCCTGATAAGAGTCATAGAATTCCTACTCCTGTACAAATGAGAGCTTTTTTTTTATCTTCTCTACCATCCAACTTTCCATTGAATACAATATTTCTGTGCGTGACCTTTTTTATGAGTGACGACTGACAAGGGGTGGGGGTGTTAGTTTCTCATGTACCTTACTTACGGAAGGAATTGACGCAACCAAAAAATTTGAAAAGCTTTAAAGGCTACGAAAGGTATGCTTAAAGTATTAACCCATCATGTGACCATTGGGAACATCTTTTTATTTTCTCAGTTTTTGTCTGTCACTTCCACCTCAATTCAGGCTGCTTCTTTTCATATTATATCTCTTTGTAAGAAGACCCAGAATTTATGCTCATTATTTTTTAACATGTTTCTTTCAAAAGACCATAACCGTTGTATTTTTGCCTTTGATTAACTGAAACCAAGGTGACATATCAGGAACCACACAGCTCTAGTAAGATATACCGTGGTCACTGGTGGCAACGTGAAATTTGAATGGTAGGAATATGGGGTTCCAGTATTTTGACTTGGTTTGTAGTAATGTTCAAGGATTATGGTGAACAATCAAATAATAGGCACAATATTGGAGAAACTTATTTAACCCTTTACCGGCCAACGCAGACGATATTAAAATTTATTATTTAAATATCATAACCCCCTCGTTGGAAAGGTCTTGATGAAAAATGATATTTTTTTAACTGCTAAATTTGCATATTATGCGAGCGGATGTAGGTGATTCATTGGGTAAAGGGTTAATTATATATTTTCCAGGTTTTATCAGAATGGTACTGTGAAGGCAGAATGGGTGAATGAAGTAAAGAGGGTTGATATAATTAAGAAGGACAAAGCCTGGGCACCAAGCAAATATGATGTTTTATGCTCAATGCACTTTTTTGAAGATGACTTCGTCATTGTCAGACAAAAGCGACACATAAAAAATTGTGCTGTTCCCAGATTCGAACACTCAAAAGTAAGTTGTATTTCAGGACAAAATCGAAGCTGTCAAAGATCTGCGATTAATTGTAACTTAAATCTCTAAGAAGGGACATAAAATAATCACCACCTTAACCCTTAAGTCCTCATATCGATCCAAACCTCCACTTTCATATTGTCTGTTTCAGGTGCTCCCAGGTGTATATTTTCTTGATAACAAAATTCATAGAACAAATTAGTCTTAGCCATTGTTCAACGTCTTTCTTGGCTACCTATACAGTCAGCCAACAATGGCGAAGAACCATTGCTATTGGTGTGCAAATGAATTGATTAATAACTAATTTAATCATATGAATCTCGGGCCTTAAGGATTGATTTATGAAATAAATGTGTGCAAATACGAATATACATTTTGAACTATTAAAAGGACTAACAAAACAGACATTATCATTAATAAAAAAAAAATAAAGTAGATGAGGGTAAGAGTAGATGCATGTGACATACTGTCGTTTTGTGTTCGTCTCCATAGCATAACTGGTTAGTGCATCTTGGTGTGAGCTTCGATGTCAGAATACACTGAGAAGGTGTCAGTTCGACTCTGACTGGAGACAGAAACGTGTAGGTGCTTTTCGTCATGCATCACATTTAATTTTTTTCATGTCATTCTAGGAATATTCTGAATTGATGAAATTGAATCAAAATTAGTTGAAGCAAAACGCGACCTTAAAAAAGCCAAACAAAGAGAGAGTCGTTCTAAGAATACTATAAATAATTTATTAGGTAAACTCGAACAAGAAAAATTATTATCAAAAGAGGCTCAAATTTCATTATCAAGCTATTCAAATTTACCACTTAATCTATTTCAAAAAGAGCACAGCAGGTACACGGAGGAACAAAAAAAATTTGCTACAACCCTCCATTTTTATGGACCCAAAGCATATGATTATGCAAGGAAATTTATCCCGCTACCATCTCCACGCACAATAAGGCAATGGCTCTCTGTTATAAATAACCAGCCTGGTTTCTCTGAGCAAGTTACAACATTTTTACAGAAAGAATTAGAACGTGGTCATTTTCAGTATCAATTCTGCTCATTAATGATAGATGGCATGAGTATAAGGAAAGAAATCGAATGGGATCAGACATCGAGGTCATTAATAATTGGTTATGTTGATTTTGGAAATGGCCCTAGTGATTTAAATTCAGACATGCAACCAGAAGCCAAAGAGGCATTAGTTCTAATGGCTGTTGGTATTTGTGGCCACTGGAAGGTTCCCATTGGTTATTTCTTAACAGCTGGTTCAGATGCTGATTCACAAGCCAATCTGATTATCCATGGCATCACTAAAATAGAATCGACTGGGATAAAGGTGCTATCAATCGTCATGGATGGCCTTTCAGCCAATCAGGCAATGATCAAAATTTTTGACTGCTCTTTAGACCCTCAAAATTTGAAATGTAGTTTCAACAATCCATGCGATAATAGCAGGCAAATTTATGTCTTCTTTGATGCCTGCCACATGATTAAACTGATAAGAAATTTAATGCAGGCATATAGGGTCATAAAATTCAAATCCAATAATACAGCATATGAAGTCAGATGGGACATAATAGAACTTTTGAATAAAAGTGTACGAAAGCCGATGGAGTGTTCGAAAGCCGATTCTCAAACAAAGATATGTGAATCAAAAAACACATGGGTGTTTTAGGGTTTGCATTAAACATAGATAGCTTGATCAATCTTCTCCATAACTACTTGGCACCGAAAAAATGCCCAGGAAAGCTACTGTATTTGTGCACTGCAAATGTCAGACCAATGGATAGTACAAAATATTCTCTCAGTCACAGTAGAAAATCCTGAATTAACAAATGATGATGATGAAAATGACACGATGAATGCAGTTATGGAAGATGACCTTCTGGACCACAAATATTATTCCAATGTCTCCAAGCTGTCTAATTATGTAGAGAATGTCTCAGTATATATAGCTGGGTGGGTGGTTCGAAAGCTGCTAACAATAATTAAGTGTCACGAATGCAGAGAAGCAATAGTAGAGCCCAAATCAGCAGGGGTCCTGGATCGCTTTCCTTCCCATCAGCTTCTGAGATTGAAAGATAATGGTGGTCTCCTTGTGCCTTCCAATGGTCTGATTAAAATTGTCACCACAGCCGAGTCAGAAATAAGATCATCAATCGATATCTCTAACCCTGAAAAACACAAGACATAAATTAGAAAGTTAGAAATTTTAGTTTTAAGAAAATTACATGGTCAAATTTTTTATCTTTTCCCAAAATAGGAACAACATTTCAGCTCTGATGTCATAGACATTACCGATAGCCATTTGACCTTTCTTGCAAAAAAGGCTACCTGTCTTTATTGTGATCTCAGGAGACACCATATTTGCAAAATGAGAACCATGCAAATTGTTGGCCCAAAAATCAGACATTCTCTCACAAAAACTGTCCTGTTCAAAAATCAATAGATAGAACTTCAACATTACCACAAATTAGGGAGGGCAGGATATAAATTTTAAATTTCATGTAGGTACTCTCCTCTGTCAAATAATAGTGATGCCACTATTGTTTAATCCTTTACCTAACATGAAAAGCAGACGACACTTGCAAAAAAATTTCAAGAATAACTATTATTTTCATTTTTTGTCTTAAAAACCTAGGTTATGACCCCTCATTGGAACAATCTCGACGAGCAATGTTCTATGTTTTAGAGACAAAGTATAAAAAATAATGAAAATTAATTGGCGTTTTTTTTTTAGAATAGCGCTGGCCAGTTTTGGCTCTTACGTTAGGTAAAGGGTTAAATCTGAAACAGTGTTGTTCATTTGAGGAACGTTGTCGCACTCACGCTTCTGAATTTGAAATGAGAAGCTCTCTTTTTAGCGCTTCTCCATTACATGGATTGAAACACGCACATGAGGTGTGGAAAGTATATCTGCAAAGTGTTGTGTCATTTTAATTAATGGTGACAGGTGAAGTGCATCTACAGATATGCAATACATAACTGTCCATGCTTTTTCGACACATTCTAAACTTGTTTTGGGTAATTTTTTGCAGTAACAAATCAAGATGGGTTAGAAACAAAACGCCACATAATAATGATATTTACTACTGAATGACATATTACAACTCACATTACGTATTGCACTTACTGGCCAAACAATTCACACAATTTCGTCGATGCATTTAATAATCAATGACGCTATTGTTTATAGTTTGTCTTGCTTTTCATTGGGGGTCGATTAAGTTATGCAGGCTTTGGAACATGGACAGTCAATCTATTCACAGATTGCATTAACCCTTTACCTGAAGTTGGTAGCAGACGACATCGCAAAAAAGTTCTTTTATAACTAAACACTTTCATTTTTTACTTCCAAAACATTGCTTATGACCCCTCATTGGAACAAGCGTGACACGCTCGTACCCCCCATTAGAATGATCGCAATGCATTCATTCCAATGAGTGGTCATAAGCCATGTTTTGGAAGCAAAAAATGAAAACATAAAAAAATTGAATGGTGATTTTTGTATAAAGCGCTGGCCGGTTTTGGCCATTACGTATGTTAGGTAAAGTGTATCCTTTTCGTGTTGGCATTGTTTTACTGTAAAGAAGTGAAAGCAATCATTCACCAATGGGAGCGGGGGATTATCAATGAATTTCTGGTATAGACTAGCACTGCAGTCATTGTGGTACTAGTGTAATGTAATTTCTATCCCCAACCAAAAAGATTATGAAAAATATTTTCACTCTTCTTAAAAAATTTAGAAGAGTGAGTGCAATCACACTGCGAAAGAAATGTTCATCATCACTATTATATGATAAAGAGATATATAGGGAAAATGCTATCACTATTACATGTATTAATTCACTAAATTCAGGTAAAAAAAGTCATCCCTACTATTTGGCAAATGAGAGTATCTATGTTCATCAACATTTATCTCTGCATCTATGCAGTGTTTGGTACTAACATAATTGTTTGGAACCAATTGTTTGTATTTTCATCAACATTTATCTCTGTATCAATGCAGTGTTTGGTAATAGCATAACACTCATACCAATAACAATATTTTAAAATCAAAATTCTTATTGCCACTTAACTTATTATTTCTGTGAACATATAAAACAAAAACACCAGCTGACATTCTGCTCATGAAACAGAGGGTTTTACTGGAGTTGGATATGAGCCAAATTGTGGCCTGAATGTAACCTGTTAATGGTAGAGCTTTGTTTTCAAAAAGCAGTTATGAATTTGATCATTCAGCAATTGCCTGAGTGTTATATAGTCTATGCCCCTTTGCACACCGAACGTCAAAAACTCTGGCGGACACGATTCAGAGATGCTATGCTTGGACACCAGGCAAAATTTTAATTTATGAAGCACCAGGTTCAACCTGTTGCTTCACCCATGGAAAATTTGCTTGATGCCTAAGTTAATTATACAGTACAGTTGTTGTGGATTAGTCACTTTCCATGCGTGGATAATTTATCCACAGAGACGATGTTCTGGGGCACCAAGCAAAATTTCAACCCGGTGCTTCATCAATGAAAAATTTGCTCTGTGACCTAATTAATTATTCCTGAATTGTGTACATGTATGTGGATATATTGTCCACGTGTGGAAAGTGACCAACCCACGATGGCTGTACTGTATCTGAATTGTTTCTTTGGATAAATTGTCAATGCATACAGAATGAAATATCCACGACATTACTGTACATGTTTGGTTGTCATTGATACTTGAAAAAATATTCTAGATGAGAAACCTGAAACATAGCAATTCATTTCCATCCCAGTATTTACAATGAATGTTCAGACATTCTTTTTTCACTTTGAGAGAAGATCATTTGTTATAATGTTATTAAACTTGAAATTAAATTAGTATAACTTGTATTATCATACTATAAATTATCAAATTGCAAATGAAACTGCAAAAGGACAGTTTCAATAAAATTTTATTGAGAATTCAAAATCTTGTTTTTTTTTTATTATTCAAAACAAATGCTTGTTTAGAAAACAATATTTATTGAATATTCTAATGACTACAAGGACTGTATCGACACAAAAAAGCATCCCCTTCACAATATTCCCAGACAGATTTTCACTATCAGTGTCATCTTCTCAGCATGTTACTGCCAAGACGCACTTTCTATTGATGTTTTGTGCAATGGAAACTTGAATCACTCAAGTTTGATATCTTGTGATGTATATTATTAAAAACATATTAAATATTTATAAGTGTGCAGATTGATACAAGCCATAGAAAAATTATTCACAGCAAGTAGCATCTCCATAGTTAAAACCAGAGATATCGCTAAGTGGAATACAGACCTGTCCACATGAAAAACTGACGCGTACCATATGTGAAACCACCCACGTGTAGCCTCATGACGAGTGCCAATAACATCCACAATCGAGAAGATGAGTGGCAATAACATACGTCAATCAGAAATTGAACACCAGTGTACACAAAGTCTTCAGACACCCCAGAACAATGGACATTTACAGTTGCTTTGAACTGGATTCATGTTACGAACTACTTCGGGAATCTGAATGTAGTGGCAGGAATATAGGGCCATATCAAAGGGGCCCTATATTCCTGCCGCTATGTTCATATTGCTGAACGCTGAACTAAATACTATCATTCACTGCATGCACACTGCTTTCACAATTGAGAAACCTGACACGGATACTAAAATATCAGATCAAGGCCCATTCAATTCCTATGATCTCTTATAACTTGTAATAGTAATGATGAGTTTCACTACAGCAATGCTTAAGGTTCCAGATTAATGTCACATGACACATGCCAATCTACAGGAGCGATAATGTTGCCTGCGTGAAAGTTGGAAGACGCTGGTTGCACGCGGACCATCAAAATAGCCCTCGTAAATTTCCAGGCCTGCAGATAATACTCCGATTGTCCAAATTCTCCTACACTATACTGTATACACTAGTTACTCATAATACAGATTCGGTTAGTTCACCAATGGGCCGAGTTTTCATCGATTTTTACTTTAGGGCAGTTTCCCACACATTTTTAGTTTTGGGCCGAGTTCTCCTCACTTTTTTAGGGCCAAGTTTTTCAAAAATGTTGGAGCCCTGTTCTCCTGTGGGTGGACTTCTCGTGTATTCGCGCTGTTTGACACTCAAATTCAAAAGATCTGTTGACTTACCTATTATTAACGTCGAAAAAAGATTTGGTCACTTACCTATTATTAACGTCGAAAATATGCTATTTATTTTTTCGTGCTCTTTGTTGTATCCGATTTCTGTTGTCTGGACTGTAGCATCTTCCATAAATCTTGTATCCAGTGAATTCTGCACGTCTAAGTTATGACAATATAAAGTATTGTTTTTTATTACAGACATTTAATTGTTTTTATCCCCAAAATCAGATGTGTTTTCAACGTGTTTATATACATTTACATATCTCCGCTTCCTGCTTTTTGCCCTGTTGCTCCGACCTTGACTGCGGCACACAGTTTGCTGTCCAATCACCACGGGACTGCCAATCTAGTCTATTATTAGATATCTATGGTGGAGACAGCTAACTGTGACCATAATATGTTATCATCTGGGTATGAACCTAAACATGTAAGTGAAATCTGGTAATGATCAGAGAAGAACTGTAGGCTGTAGCCCATACTGGACAAATTGTGGACAGTGTTCTGATGAAATCCAAGATGGCTGTCATTGCACCCATTATGGGCAACCAACTATTACAAAATTGCAACTTTCTTATCTACTCGGTCACCCTGCTAGATTTGAAGAAAATTGATGAATAAATGTGACCTGTAGCCTGTGCTGAAGAAATCCAAGATGGCTGTTGTGGCAACAATCGCAGATGAGTGGCTGACAATGACCTTAATAGGAGGTTCTCATCTAAGCATGAACCTGCACATACATATGAAATTGGGTGACAATTGGAAAAGAATTATAGGCTGTAGACCCTGCTGAATGAAATGTGGACAGATGAATAGATTCACAGACTCACAGACATCTGCCTCAACTTGACTTTATCAAGTTAAGCTAAAATCTATGAGCAAAAAGCATTTTGTACATACCCACTTTAAGGGAGGTTACTCCTTCACCTAGCTTACTGACAACACCACTTGCTTCATGTCCCATAATCATTGGTTCTTTGACAATGAAGTCTCCAATACAACCATTCACCCAGAAATGGACATCTGATCCACATATTCCAACATGTCTCATAGAAAGCTGTACCTCTAACAAAAGTAAAAAGAAGGAATTGCCAGTTACATGTATTTATTCTTAGAAAAACTGACACAAAAAAAATTGGGGGAAAGATATTTGAAAAAAGTCTCCAGCAAGAAACAATTTTCTACAGTCTGCTGAATCCTTTGATACATGCAGTAGGCGGCACTGCCTATTGCATGTATCCAAGGATTCAGTAGGCTGTAGACTACTGCAATTTTTATCACAGTATTAATCGGCATACTGAAATGTCATGTAACACTCTAAAGCAACTGCATTTTTATCCAAATAATACTGAATACTCTTTCACAAATGTATCGTTTACTCTCAATCGCATTGAAAACACTGGGGGTGAATTGGTGAATGCTTGTGATGGGCCTAAAATTCATACTCTATCCCAAAACCATCACAACACCTCCACCATTTCCATTTGACAGGGGGCAGGGCATATATGAGATTTGGGGTAGGAGGACAGTGCCCAATTAAGAATGTGGTTCTATCTAGTGCTGAAACGAATTCCAAATTTTTGTATTTGAATATTTGTGGACTATATTCGATTCATACTGGAATATTCAATGAAATAACATCACAATCTATTATGACCATTATGTATGAAAGAAAAACGACGACAACAGTACTGATCACACTGCAGGCCTTGCCGTTTTAAAAAACACTGGTGCTTGGTATGTCGTACACCTGAAACAAAATCTGTGTGTGCGATTTGATCCCATGGGCACACACTCGAGGTGAGGCGCGATTTATTTATATTAGTTAAAAATTCTCCAATGGGTTTCTAATTAGGCATATTTAAACGTAAAAAGCCTCTTACTTCTAAGTGCTCTCGTGATGATGTCAGTACTCCTAATTTTGTATTCACTGCTGAGATAAATGTCACAAACAGTTCGATGTTTACCTATTCCACGCAATGGGGATTTCTGGCAGGAGTATGTTTCAAGTCATGAGAAGGGTGTGGCAAGAAATTATTATATGCACCATTGACCAACAACCCTTCATTGACAGCCACCAGTGAAAAACAAATTTTAATGTTAGATTTTAAAATAAGGTTTTTTTTATGACATACCTTCAAAGGTTTAAGCAGTTTAATAAAACCAGGACATGGTTTATTGGTTTTCATACAAAACATTTTGGTGAAGTGCCATTATTAGAAAAAAATTTCTGGAAACAGCATTACTCACGCTGATGGATTTTTTCAGAGTTATATTCTGCAACTAAAAAGTACTTCATCAAAAAGAAAGTCACACCAGACAGACACATGTTCAATGCTGCACACACAGAAAAAACCCTGCTCTCGACTGTAGGCACTTGGATACCAAGTTAGTTACGCAAGTCTGATTTGTGTGAGATTATGATACAATGCACTGGTTTATAATTAAACAACACGTATCAGGGACACAATGTATCATTGTATCTTTTTGATGAAAGGGAATTATTCCCAACTGCCTGATAGTTTGTTGTCGATTTCTGCATTTGAGTGTTATCGCAGAGCAAAGTTTGAACGATCGTTTGATGTGCCCCACGATTTTGGACAAACAGCATGGAAGTACGACTATTCAAATTCTGATTTTGTATTTGAATAAGTATCATTTGTTATTCTAAATCGAATATTTGAATATTCGTTTCAGCACTAGTTCCACCACCCATGAATACAGTTCAGGAAGAGTGGAGTCTCACTAAAACACTCACAGAATGCAATTTCCTTCTTGATAAAAACCCAATGGCTAGCTGTGAAAAAGCTAAGAACAAGAGACTTTTCAGCCACTGAACCTGAGGGTTGAACCGGGAGGTCCATTGGCTAAAAATAAAAATTTATTTGTCCTTTTGCATTGTCACAGAATTCACAGTTATTGACCAGGTGGATATTACACTCTCACTGTGTTTTAGTACTAATCCACTCTTCATGTAAAACACAATTGTTTTGATTGATGTCAGTATGTTTTAAATATATTCATTATACATGTAGCAGGCTTGTAGCCCTTCACAAAAATAAACTTTAAAGCTTGTTTCAAATCTATAGTTTGGAGATTTTCAACATTCAATTGTTCAATGCATCCTATGACATTTCTCATTATTTTTCAAAGTTTCATTCAAATTTATTGCAAATTATGATACTTCTCTTTTTCATTTGTTCATTAGTTTTTTTGACTGACATTTTTGACAGGTCACATTGTTTACAAAATGTAATGACTGATGCATTGTAATGCCAGCACTATAGCTAATCAGTGATAATAATTTTGAAAACAAGAGGCCCCAGAGGGCCTGGGGCCACTCACCTGACATGGTTGCCTAAATATCAACCCAGGGAATTGATTTGAACAAGTTGCATCTGCCCCTCCTAAGAAAAGCTTATACCAAATATCAAAAGTTTCTGACCAGTGGATCTAAAAAAAAGATTTTTAAAGAATATTCCTCACATTGAACTAAGTTATAATTCGGGCTCCCACAGGGAGCCCAAATATGAACCCAGGGACTTGGCTTGAACAAACTTGAATCTCACCCCACTAAGGATGCTGCATACCAAATATCAAAAGATTCTGATTGGTGGATCAGAAGAAGATTTTTAAAGAATATTCCTCATATTGCACTAATCTGAACATTTGGGCTCCCATAGACAGCCCAAATATGAACCCTGGGATTTGCTTTCAACAAACATGTGAATGAATCTCCCAAAGATGTTATATGTGAAATATGAAAGCCTTAGGAGCAGTGGTATGGGAGAAGAAGATTCTTTCATGTTTTTCCCATTACACACAAGGGTTAAAAAATTATGACTCAGCATTTTTCAAAAGTCCTGGAAAAGTACCTTGTGATAAAACCAATGGCAAGCAATTTTTTTTTTGGACCATTGCTTTCTGAAGCTTCACACAAAATAAAAATTCTCAGTGCCATGTAGTTTTGGAGATATGGGCATTTTAAATTTTATTTTTAGCTCCAGTGGTTCCCATGGGACTACAGGAAAAATTGTTTTTTGCAAAAAATAGGTACTTTGAGAGAAGAGTCTCCCACAGGAAGCCCAAGTATGAACCCAGGAACTTGGCTTTAACAAACTTATATCTTATCTCCCTAAGGATACTGTATACCAAATATCAGAAGATTCTGACTGGTGGATGTTTAATAAGAAGATTTTTGAAGAATATTCCTCATATGGAACTAAGTTATAATTTGGGCTCCCACAGAGAGCTCAAATATGAACCCAGGGAATTGGCTTTAACAAATTTGACTCTCACCCCCCTAAGGATGCTACATACCAAATATCAAAACATGCCGTCTGCTGGATCGGAAGAAGAAGATTTTTAAAGAAAATACCTCATTTTGAACTAAGCAATAATTCAGGCTCCCACAGTGAGCAGAAATATGAACCCAGGGACTTGGCTTGAACAAACTTGAATCTCACCCCCCGGAGGATGCTGCATACCAAATATCAAAAGATTCTGATCGGTGGATCTGAAGAAGATTTTTAAACAATATTCCTCAAACTGCATTAATTTAAACATTTGAGCTCCCATAGAGAGCCCAAATATGGACCCAGGGATTTGATTTCAATAAACTTGTGAAACAATCTTCCAAAGATGTTATATGTGAAATTTGAAAGCTTTTTTGGAGCAGTGGTTTGAGAGAAGAGTCTTAAATGTTTCCCCATTACCCACAGTGTTAAAAAAAGCTGACTCAGCATTTTTTCAAAACCCGAAAAAGTAGCCTATGATAAAACTGATAGCAAATTTTTGGGACCATTCCATTCTGTTGGTCCTAAGGAAGCTTCACGCCACATAAGAATTCTCAGTGCGGTGTAGTTTTGAAGATATGGGCATTTTAATGTTTTTCTATTTTTAGCTCCGGCAGTTCCCATGGGGTGACAGGAAAATTGTTTTTGGCATAAATTAAGTACTTATGACCCAATGAGCCCTCATATCAAATTTGGTTCAAATCAGCCTCTCGGTTTGGAAAATAGAAATTTTGGACGGGGAGAAAATTCTTGCACCTCCCATAGCCCCACGAACTTCTCTTGAACAAATCTGAGTCTACATCCCAAAAAGAAGCTGCACACCAAATATCAAGTCTCTCCTACTGCTGGTTCATGAGAAGAAGGCTTTTTATGATTTAGGCACACCTTTTGGGTGGGGTCCTACCGAGGGTGGGGAAACTTGATTTGAACAAAATCAAAATGCAATGTCATAACAAGCATCTCAAATTTCACTTAAATTAGTTCACCATTTTCTTTGGAGAAGATGCAAACACCATGTTCACAGACGACAGATGCCAAATGACCGACGGTGAGTGATCACAATAGCTCACCCTGACTTTTTGTGAGATAGGAACAGTACTAACTGTTCAAAGACATTAATCAAAGGATGTCTGGGCATAGGATCAAGAAACACCTAAGTACTGTGAGATTAGTGTACTTTGGCATTAAGGCACTGTATTATGGATAGTTGTAGTATACAAGTCATTATTCAGAGACAAAGAAATTATGAAGAAAGAAAGAGGACACACTCACCTCACAGACTACAGAGGGTGGAAAAAAATAAAATTTCCAACATAATGGAAATTATTATTGTCGTGGTCATTTGAAGAACCGATTTGTTAGCTGGGTGTTCATCTGTGTGTGTTACTGCAAACACTTTGGGCGACATGGAATCAAGACCCGTGAGATGAAGCTAATTAATATAATGATGATCCAAGACTGAATCCATTTCCTTGAAGAAGAAACATTTGCAACACTGGTTTCTGTCAGAAATGTCATGGATTGTATACCCTCCACCTTCTCATGCCCAAAAGAAACCTATTGCTGTCACTGTAATTTTAACCCTTTACTTAAAGTAATGGCCACATTCCATCGACAGTAACAGAGAAGTTGAAAGAAAAAAGATCATTTAGTTGTCACTTTGGAGGTGTGGTAGTTCAGTGGTTAGAGAATAAGACTTCAAACTGAGTGGTACCCGGTGCTTCATTAATTAACTTTTTGATGCTTATTCCAAAAATTAATAATAATATTATTGTGTCCGTGGAAATGTTGCCTACCCGTGGAAAGTGACCAGTTCACAGCAACCACACTGTAAGGTAAGGGGTTAAATACTGAATATTAAGCCTCTGAAAACTGATATCAAAACACCCACATTTCCAGTAGCAATTTTTTTAACCCTTTACCCAATGAAATGCCTGCATCCGCCAGCATAATATGCAAATACAGCAGTTGAAAAAATATTATTTTTCAAAAAATTTCAACAAAACCATATCATGTGACCCCTCGTTGGAACGAGCTCGTCAAGCTCATTCCAGCGATGGGTCACATGATATGGTTTTGTTGAAATTTTTTGAAAGATTTAAAAAAATGACATTTAAAATAATAAATTCTGATATCGTCTTCGTTGGGTAAAGAGTTAACCAAATCAATCTTGTTAATTCCATATCACAAGAGGAAACAAGAGGCACCAAGGGGCCTTAATAAGTCATCTTACAAAGTGGTTAGAAGTGTTTTGGGTCACATTCAGTTAGTCACAGTTCATCAACCCAACAAAGGAAGGTATGAAATTATTCATAACTCTAGTGTCCATGTCAGACGATTATTATCATAGGTCTTTCTGACTGCTTCCAATTCTATCAGCTGCAGACAAGCACTGCCAAACGTCCAAGGGTTGTTATGTCACTGCATTTTGAAAGGAAAATTTTATGGTAAAACACTAAGGAATGGATTTGAACAACCTTGAACCTAACCTGCCCCCTCCCCCCACTCCCATAGAGAAACCAAATATTAACCCATGGATCTGAATTGAAAAAACTTGAATCTAATCCTCCTAAAGATGTTATATACCAAATATGAAAGGATTCTGACTGGTGGATCTGAAGATTTTTAAAGGAATCTCCTCACATTTCAATAAATTAAACTTCAGGCACCAATAGAGAGCCCTAATATTAACCCAGGGACCCCATTTGAACAAACTTCAATCTGACCACCCACCTCTCCCCCATCCTTTTAGAGATGTTGTATACCAATTATGGAAGCATTCTGATCGATTATTCTGGAGAAGAAAATTTATAAAGATATTTCCTCATACTGCGCAAAGTTAAAATTTGGCCACCCATAGGGAGACCAAACATTAACCCACAAACACGATTTGAAAAAACATTAATCTGACCCAAATATTAACTTAGGGACTCGATTTGAAAAAAAACTTGAATCTGACCCCATATAGATGTTGTATACCAAGTACGAAAGAAATCTGACCGATGGATCTGAAGAAGAATATTTTCAAAGAAATTTCATCATATTGCACTAAGTTAAACTTCAGGCTCCAATAGAGAGCTCAAATATTAACCCAGGGACCCGATTTGAATAAACTTGAATCTGACCTCCTTAGAGATGTTGTATACCAAATATGAAAGGATTCTGAATGGTGGATCTGAAGAAGATTTTTAAAGAAATATCCTCATATTGCAGTAAGTTAAACTTCGGGCTACAGGGAGCCCAAATATAAACTCAGGGACTCAATTTGAACAAACTTGAATCTGACCTCCATAGAGATGTTGTATACCAAGTATGAAAGGATTCTGACCAGTGGATCTGAAGAAGAAGATTTTTAAAGAAATTTCATCATATTGCACTAAGTTAAACTTCAGGCTCCAATAGAGAGCCCAAATATTAACCCCGAGACCCAATTTGAATAAATCTGCCCCCCCCCCCCCCCGAGATGTCAAAATAATCTGATTATTTTTAAAGAAACTTCCTCATTTGATCATTTGCTATCTCCTTTTGAGAGCCCAAATATTAACTCAGAGACTCGATTTGAACAAACTTGAATCTGACCTCTCTAGAGATGTTGTATACCAAATATCATCAGTTTCTGATTCATGGTTCTGGAAAAGATTTTTTAATTTTTGTTTTTTAAATATATGGGTACTATCAGAGTTATGCCTCTTGTGGTGCCCCATGTGGGCGTGGCAACTTCATTTGAACAAACCTGAATTGACATATGATAAGGAAGATGCCCACCAGATTTGATTCAATTTGGATCAGTAGTTTGTGAGAAGAAGTCGATAATGTCAAGTTAATGCTGGTCAACAGACGGATGCACAGGTGGACAATGGACAAAAAGTGATCAGTAAAGCTCCCACTGAGCTTTGCTTAGGTGAGCTAAAAATATATACTACTCAAAGTTTGCTAAGCACCAAGTATATTCAACTACCTGTTTTACGTTTTAGTTGAAATATTGTAATGAGAAGAGTCTATATTTTTTATTTAATTATATCTTTAATGATTTAAGTACAGAAATTAAGATTTTATTTGTATTTGGCATTGTTTTTTTAGCTTTTGAATACGATAACCATAGAAAATGAATATTATTAGTAAAAGAAATTTTTCAATTTGCCAAAAAGTTGACGGAGCGAACTGGTATTAGTTCAATATCAAGTATGAGTCCCATTACTGTTAATTACAGATTGACAACGCCTTCTCATGCTCCCAATCAGGTTCCTGGTGGTCCTTTGTGGGATGTTGTTTCATTCTTGGACCAGCATGGCACCAAGCTCCTGGACACTTCTTGGCTGGACTGGACGGGCTGAGATTGCAAGCTGCAACTCATTCCAGACGTCTTCGATTGGATTGAGGTCAGCGGATCTTGCTGGCCAGACCATACGCTCAATCCCCTCCCCCTGTCGGTACTCCCGACAGCATGAGCAACATGAGGACGGGCATTATCGTCCATCAGAATGAATCTATCACCCACTGCACCTGCGTACAATCTGATGTGGATATCCAGGATATCATCAATATACCGTTCTGGCATTTTGCAGTCAATGTACCATGTTCAAGGACAAAGAGCTCTGTACGTCCATCCCAGCTGATGCCGTCCCAGACCATGATTGACCCTCCACCATAGCAGTCATGCTCAGCAACGTTGGCTGCATGGAATCGCTCTCCTGGTCTTCTCCATACCCTAGAACACCTATCTGTGTGGTCTAGGCAGTACCTTGACTCATCTGTAAAAAGGACAGGTCGCCAATCTTCTCTGGTCCATCCAACATGGTCCATGGCCCATTCATATCGTGCCTGGCAGTGGTTCTGGGACAGCGGAATGCGAATACATGGTCTTCTCAATCGGACACCACCTTCGTGCAACCTTGCCCGGATAGTCTGCGTCGAAACATTTACCCCGGAAGCATTCTGAAGGTCACTGCAAAGCTGGGTTGCTGTGGCAAAGCAGTTCCTACGAGCCTGAATGATCAACTGGTCTTCAGCTGCAGATGTTGCCCTGTCTCTGACACCACCATGCCGTATTACTGGTGTGCCATACTGCTGAAGTCTTGCCCAGACTATGGTGATCACATGGTATCGTATGGTTCACACTAAGGGCTTCACCAACCTAATGATGGGTAGACCCTTGCTTCACCATCCCTACAGCCCGCCACATTTCTGCTTCAGACAAATGTCTTCTTACATTTGCTAGCCATATTCAATCATTAAATCACAAGGGTTTGTGTTGAAATGAAGATTGAATACCCTACACATGTCATGTACATGTCGACCGTACACGAAAACATCATGAAAATCAAGGGGTACATGCTTTCCATGACTGTCACGAAAAGTCTGCCTGTCAAGAGCTAATGTAAACACTGGGGACCATCTCAATACATTCCTCAATCATATCCACCAAAAATATCGAAAATGTCACAAGCAAATTTCACAATGATGTGTCAAATATTTGGTGCTTAGCAAACTTTGAGTACTATATGTTGACTGTTGAATCTCACACCCATGAGCAGGAGCATTACTCAAATGTCATGCACAAAGTGTTGGTTGTATGCCTACATGTACATGCAAATCTTATGTCACAGATAAAACTTGTACTTACCACCAGGACCTGGCTCTGGTATAGGAAGATCTTCCTGAAAAGTAAGGTATAATAATAATAATAATAATACTTAATTTGGCCGGCCGCTGATTTGTCGTGGCTCTCGGGTGAGAAGGCCTTGGTTACCCCTGTACTCCCAACTGCCTCCCTATTTCCACGCTTCTTCTCTCCTCCCAACACTCGGAGACGAACTGCTTGATGACATCCCTTGCCCCATTCTTCCTAATCTCTCTGATTAGCATAGCAACCATCTCCTTTGAGTCTCTCACTAACCACATGTCCTTCATTCTCCCATCCCACTTCCCCATTATGATTGTAGGACAGGTGCCCCCCAGACAACTGCCCCCCAGTCCAAAAATGGCAGGTCGGATGACTGCCCCCCAGTCCAATTGGCAGCTAGGACGACTGCCCCCCCCCCCCCCCCCAATCTAATTGGCAGGTAGGCCGACTGCCCCCCACCTGAATTGTCAGTGAGGACAACTGCCCCCAGCCCAGTTGTCAGCAAGGACAACTGCCCTCCCCTAGTGCAATTGCCAACTATATTCCAAACTTAGACCCACAGTCCGTAATATAATCTTTTGGTTTGGTACGTCAGGACGTACCAAACCAAAAAATTATATTACGAAAGTGGGTCTAAGTTTGCACTACCCAACTACCGGGTCAATTATTATTAATTTTGGTTTTCATCAAATGAAAAAGAAAAACTGAAATATTTTCACACTGTTTATTAAAAAGTACTGATAATTTATTACTACATCATTGTAGCAAAATCATTACTTAACTGGTACATTTCAATATTAATAGACACAATATGGACAGGTCACTAGATATGAAGCATATCCACAGAATATGCAGTCTTTAACCCTTTATCTAACAGAGAGTTTTCGGAAATTTTTTAATTTTACGTTTTACGAAAAGAAATCTCACCATTTTTCAATAGAACCATGCAAGTATGGATATCATTAGAACTGACCCATTGAGTTTGTTATAATGATATCTATATTTGCATGGTTTTATTGAAAAATGGTGAGATTTGTTTTCGTAAAATGTGAAATTAGAAAATTTCCAGAAACGCTCTGTTAGGTAAAGGTAATTGGCTAATAATAATAACTCTGGCCATCCGCTGATCACAAGAGAAGGCCATCATTCCCTCAGCACCCCACCCCCCTCCCCCTCCTCTCCTCCAGCATTTATTACTACATCCTTGTAGCAAAATCATTACTTAACTGGTACATTTCAATATTAATAGACACAATATGGACAGGTCACTAGATATGAAGCATATCCACAGAATATGCAGTCTTTAACCCTTTACCTAACAGAGAGTTTTCGGAAATTTTTTAATTTTACGTTTTACGAAAAGAAATCTCACCATTTTTCAATAGAACCATGCAAGTATGGATATCATTAGAACTGACCCGTTGAGTTTGTTCTAATGATATCCATATTTGCATGGTTTTATTGAAAAATGGTGAGATTTGTTTTCGTAAAATGTGAAATTAAAAAATGTCCAGAAACGCTCTGTTAGGTAATTGGCTGTAGGTGCCTAAAGACACTCTTCCATAAATTGTAGAAAGAGAAATACTTGCAGTCTAAAAAAATAGAGCACTCATAGTTTCTATGCCTAATAACTTCTAGCGGTAAACGGACATTTCCCCACCCGGAGATTTCCCCACCCTTCAGTTCTGAGGAAAACGGACATTTCCCCACCCGGCTATTTCCCCACCGGAGATTTCCCCACCGGACATTTCCACACTCTGCTCCCCACTCTGCTTTTACAGTTCCCCACCCTGTTTATGAAAATTATGAAATTCCCCACCGGACATTTCCCCACCCTACATTTATAATTTCCCCATCCTCCTTTTTATGCGATTCGATTTCAAATTTATTTTTTGCGACAATCCTTAAAGGAGAATTGTTTCAACTTTTGACTCTTCAAAGATATACTGAGCAGAAAAAAATTTTGGCTGTCTTTATTATTAGAAAAGGTAAGCGTGGTGCAACAAAGTGAGTTTTTTTTATGTTACAAGCCGATGAGCTTTTTTGTTTTTTCGGCTGCCCTTATTGTTAGAACAGATAGGCGGTGCAACAAACAGATTTTTAAGGTAACAAGCTGCTGAGCTAACGTTGTTGTTGCAATAACAACATTTATATTTGGCGGAGTAACAAAGTCAGCTTGTCTGTTGAGTTAAACAAACAGGCAATGTGTATAAATGGCCACTGGATGATGGGTTTGTCAGTTAGCCAGTAATCAGTATGGAGCTAATAGAAAATAATCGAGGAGGACAAAAATTATGCCTCGATGGGTATGCATACACAAAGAAAAAAGTTAACAAAAACACTGTCACAATACGTGTCAAATAATAATGATGCATGTATGTTTAACTATAATTATTAGAGATACTATGAGACATTACACCAGTACATTGATAAATGAAAAGAAATGCACCAAAAGAGTTTTAAACTTTCAAATAGTAGTTCGTAGTTATCTGTAGATTTCATGAAACTTCGTATATATTTTTAGGGTACCCATAGCTGAAGAATAGAAGTTGAATTACATTTTTAACCCCTATAGTTTGCTTGCGGTCTCTTTGCCGTTTCAAGGAGATCAATAATACGCTAGATTATAAGAGTGGAATTTAGAGGGTTAATGTTAAAATATTCCAACCAAAATTCTTTTTCTTGCTGCGGTCTCATTTTAGTGCGACCGATAAAAACGATATCCAGTGTTTTTCCGAACTTTATTTTCATGGGGGGATCACCAGTTCGTATGTCATATAGTACGGTGATATAATTTTTCTGCCAGATATTAATGTATATAATTAAGTTCCGTTGTTATATAAAGTGCTGCCATGTTTTACTTTATTTGTGCTTTTTCTTGTTTTTTCTCTATTGTTTCTATTGCTTATTCAATCAAATAAACATACGTTACAAAATGCTAGTTGCTTATCTTTTCGAGAGAGAAAAGGATCTGGGTGGGGAAATGTCGGGTGGGGAATCGTAAAGACAGAGTGGGGAAATATCCGGGTGGGGAAATGGCGGGTGGGGAAATTTCCGGGTGGGGAAATCTCCGGGTGGGGAAGTGGGGAAATCTCCGGGTGGGGAAATGTCCGGGATTCACTTCTAGCACTATAATTATACCTATGATTTATTTTGGTGCTAATGGTGTTTTCCTTTTTGCCATTAAAATTATTATTCACATTGTCACCTAAAACAAGAATGAATTGTGAGCTACCTTATCCATTTAATTGTGTCTACATTTAATTGATTCTCATTATTGCTATTCTCCCTATTGTTACCTGAACCATAAATAAGCTACACTCTTAGACAATAAGGCTGATCCAATTTACAGGTAGTTAGTTACTTTGTTATGTATGTTAATCCTTTCCAATACATGTATATACATAGTTCCATTTTTGTAACAAGACTTGCCTATAAACAATTGCCAAGGTACTTAGATTAACTTGAGCAATTTATCTGACATCAACCAATTATTTTTTTTTTTCATTTTTCTTTCTATTTAGTGACAATTTATTGGACAATGCGAAATGGAACAATTATGAACAAAACTCACAGTCTAAAGAAATGAACAAGGAAACTACTTACATTCTTATCCGTAGTCAGAGTTCCTTGGCATGAAGTACTCTTGCGTTTGGAACATTCCCAGTGAATTGAGGCTTTGTGCTCTTTCTTTTTTGTATAGGAAAAACCATCTTTGAGCAATTTGGTACCTCCTCATTGACTCTTGATTAATTCCATGATTTATGAGATTATGACTTGATGAGGAGGTTTCCATCTTAAATACTTATCTTTTGCATTATACAAACAAAGTTTATTGTTTTTCCAGTATTTTCAAAGAGCGTGTTTTGATACTAATTCACAAGTTTGGTGGCTTGGTTGGTCTATGTATGGCTTTTGAGTCTGATAGATTTTTTTCTTCTTGTTCTTTCTGCATGAAACAATTTTATTCACACACCATTCACACTTCAGTAATACTAAGTTTTTTTGCTTGTGAGTATGTTTCTTTAATAATTATTGTTATCCTTTGAATGCAATTCCTTTCAAACGCGTTGAGGCTTGGAAGAAACAATATACAACTGACTGAATAAGAATGTAATTAAAATAAAATACAGCCAAAAATACAGTCAAATTGGACTGCACCTGCAGGTGGGTGGGGGGGGGGGGAGTTTTCCAAACTGACAATTCAGGTGGGGGCAATAGTCCTACCTGCCAATTAGATTGGGGGGGCAGTCGTCCTACCTGCCAATTGGATTGGGGGGCAGGCGTTCTAGCTGCCAATTGGACTGGGGGGCAGTTATCCTACCTGCCAATTCGACTGGGGGGCAGTCGTCCTAGCTGCCAATTGGACTGGGGGGCAGTTATCCTACCTGCCAATTCGACTGGGGGGCAGTCGTCTGACCTGCCATTTTTGGACTGGGGGGGAGTTGTCTGGATACCCCCCATTATACTCCCAGTGAATCTTATTCTTTTAGCCTGGTATATGGTTCCAGGGTCTCCACCATGCCCAAATTACACATCTGGCACTCCTTTTCACTGTTTTTCCCAATTTTTCCTCTCAGCTCCAGGGACCGCGACCTCAGCTTGAACAACAGTGACCCCCCCAAAGGTGCAATCAAGGTACTCTTCAAAACCAGGCTTCTCTTTATCACACAGGTCATCCAAAGACCTCTTTGATTTGATCCCCTCTTGCCAATTAAGGTTACCATCCTC
The DNA here is from genome assembly GCA_031216915.1 of Pictodentalium vernedei. Classification (NCBI taxonomy): domain Eukaryota; kingdom Metazoa; phylum Mollusca; class Scaphopoda; order Dentaliida; family Dentaliidae; genus Pictodentalium; species Pictodentalium vernedei. Next base: position 320,701,543 of record CM062293.1, read on the forward strand.
CATGACCCTTTCTCTGACGATTTTTTTACCCTGGTATGCCCCAACATCTAGGTCCGTGATCTCCAGTGAGTAGTTCTCTATTAGCTCCCTCACTTGGACCATCCACCCTGTCCTGATATTTGAGTTGAAAATTCTCTGGAACATTACTTTGCACCATCAGCAGTTGGGGAGATTTACCAAATAATTAAGATAACCGAGTTTCAATAAGTCTATCCTGTCCTTGATCCTCATCCACCTCAGCTCACCCCTGATTGCTTCTAGTGCTGCAACATTACTCGACCCCGTTATCCATCGACCTGCATCATTCTCAAGCTCTTTCCAGCCGTCTGGTTTAGGGGTACCACTTCCGTACCATGTTATACTTGGCAGACCCACCATTTCCCAAATGGTTTTCCCCACGAAAACCTTACTGAATACTATACCTTATTGAATAATATATTGGAATACTATACCCAATCTGTGAATTAACTAACCTTTAAGAAACAATACTGGAGAACAACACTTGCAATACTTTTTCTTAACTGGTAGATCGAGTGCTAAATTATTTTTCAAAGGTAATCAGTAACATGAGTATTTTTCAAAGACATCATGCTACTAGCAAGGGTAGTTTTGCATAATTTTGTTCATAAATGTTTTGTTACAATTTTTTGGAGTACCTCCTGATACTCTCCAATAAATTGTAACAAAACAATTTTATATAAAGATTTTTTTTTAAACTGAGGAAACAAGCTAATGCATGCAGTGTGAAGCCACTAAAATGGCTTTCAGCACTTTTCAGCAGAGCCATGATAGTAGCTTCCAGCACTCAACCAGTTAAGTAAGCAAAATGTATCTAATTCTGCTTCTGAAACATAGTTTATGATCACTCTTTGAAATAAGCTCAATTTGATCCTTCAAATAAGAGGGTCAAGATATCTTGAATGCAGGGATCATGGTGGCTTGGACTTCAAAACGAAAGGTCCATGGTTTCATCCCTGCCAGGGGTTACTGTGTTGTGTCCTTGAGCAAGGCAATTCATCCTGTTTGCCCATGTGGGGGCCACAGTGGCGCTGTGTACTAAGGCGTAGTGCACGTCGATGGTGCTCTGGTCTTCAACCAATGCTAACCCTGCTTGTGCGAAGTTAGTATGTTGGGGGAGTCTGGCAATTGCTCGCTACTGCTCAGTGAATTTCTCCAGGTACTCTAGCTTCCTCCACCCATAAAACTGTCCGAGACAAGGGGACTTTGGCTGTCAAAAGTGTCATTAAACCCCAATCAATAAATAACAATAAATAATATCTTGAATGCAAAACATAATATCTTGACTGCAAAACCAATACCACTTTACATAAGAATGAAGCAAATAATGAAGATCTGAGAGAGAAGGTGTATGGAAGGGGTTGTCCCCCCTATTGGGGAGGTGTGGGGGCCTTCCCCAGATAAAGTTTTTTGACAAATATGCCCCAAATGATTGTATCTGGGAATATTTTGAGACTTGGCAGAAAGTCAGTTGTTGGCAAGAATCTTTATTCTCACCATGGTGTCGATTGAGAAAGAACACCGAAAGAGTATTAATTATACACTCAGGACAAGGCTAAAAAATAAACACTTAGTATATAAATTAACATATAAATATTTAAAGTTTATAGTAAATTTCCTTTCTCATTATACCTACCGCAATTGTTTACTACAGGATTGCACTACAGTGGAAGACCCTAACTCGGAAAATATACTCTCTATTTGATCTTTCCCAAGAGATTTGGGAAAGAAAAGTGGTGCAAAAACACCACGAAAAAATAAGCCAAAACTGGGTGCCATCGGCGCACACCCAGTAGGGGACGCTCTTCTCTTAGTACAATTCCATGACTTTAACCAGTGCGCAAGGCAGTCACCAATGAATCATTATTTTGAGTCCGCCAACATGGGAGTTATGTGATCAGCAGGGAGGAAGGATTCTTACCCGAATAAGAAGACGGGAGGGCCTCCATGTAAACAATTGTGGTAGGTATAATAAGAAAGGAAATTTACTATCAAATTTAAATTTCTTATCAACCTATCTTACAACTGTTTACTACAGGCTGAATAGACAATAGGATGGAGGGAATCACATAACTGACCCACACATAACACAATTGCCCTGGAACCGTAGACAGAGGAAGAGGTCCCTAGGCCTATCAAACCATAGCATCACAAACATTAGTAAAAGACAATGAGATGAGGCGTATGGTTATGTGTGATGCACAGACAGAAAGGGCAGTAACAGTACAGAGCTGGAACTGATCTTGTAAGAAGCCAAATGGCTGGGATAGACAACAGCCTGAGCAGAAGAAAGAAGGCCTGTAGTACAAAGGTCCTCTGCCTGCTCCTGCAACTGTCGCAGATATGTGGAGAAAGTAGCATTCTCCAGTAGGCTGCCAGCATAGCATCCGACAACATGACGGAGTTAGTATAAGCCCCAAGAGGTAGACAATGCACGCACCTCGTGGCAGAAAAACGATTGGTAATACAATCGCCAGTCGCTAGACGAGAGGAAGCTGCACAAATAGAAAAAGGCCGGGTCAACCAAGAGGGCATGAAGCTCACTAACCCGTCTGGCTGAGGCAAAAGCCAGCAAAAAAGCCATCTTATATGTGAGAAAATGCATATCCACCTGGTATAAAGGCTCAAACGCCCCCCACCCCCCCCCAAGTAGAGCAGCACCCAAGAAAGATTCCATCTTGGGGTAAGCTGCAAAGTCCTAGGCCTTTTCAAGGAAAAGTGCCGAACAAGCTTGGAGAGGCATAGAGTAGTGCCGATACGACGCTGTCCCACATACGAAAAGGTCTCCAAAGCATGGATCTGTACCCTTGATGGTAACAGGCTGGAGACCCCAGAATTAAACATATACCAGAAACTCCGCAATCTGTGTGATCGAAGGAGTGACAGAATCAACAGAGTGATCTGCACACCATCGACAGAAGACCTTCCACTTAGCCGCATAGGCTAAACCAGTGGATTGCCTCCTTGAAGAAGAAAAGCAACTCCACTGCTCGTCTCGAAAAAAATGCTACAGAGGAGACAGGACCTGACAAAAGATATGCGCGAAGGCACAATGATGTTGGGTCGATGTGAAACCTCCTCGAGCGACCTTGGCAAAGAAGGTCGCGACATAGAGGGAGACGTGCTGGAACTGCCACCAACAGAGAGCGGAGCAGATTCATCCACACCCACTGAGGCGACAGGGGTGCGATCGAAATGATTCGACAACTGCAGGTTCGTATCTGGGCTAGAACCTGAGGCAGAATCGGAACCGACAGGAAGACGTAGCCGACAAGACAGTTCCAAAGGAGGGACACAGCGTCCACGGCGAATGCCAGAGCATCTGGACACGGGGACACGAAAGTGTCCACCTGATGGTTCCAACGAGTCGCAAAGAGATCGATGTGGGGACAACCCCAGAGATCGCAAAGCAACTGGAACACCGCCATGTGAAGCATCCACTCGGTGGAAAAGAACCTTCCACGTCGGGACATGGAGTCGGCTAGGACATGCAGACGTCTGGGAATGTGATGAACCACCACTCCGGCGTTGACATCCTGAGCGAGCAGTAGAAGATCCCGAACCAATTCGTACATGGGAACATAGTGCGTGCCGCACTGGTTCCGAATGTAAGCAACCATTGTCGAATTGTCGGACAACAGAAGGACCTGACAATTCGAAAGGTGGGGGATCCACTGCCGGAAACTCAGAAGAATAGCAAGAAGCTTCTTCTGGATGACATGAAGAGCTGCTGGATCCTGGTTGCATGACCTGTGAAGGGAAAGACCTAGAGGATCCAATGTCACATCCCATCCGAGATTGCTGGCGACTGCCGTCAGAACACGATCGGACGTGGGGAAGTCTAATAAAAACTCCCTGCATAATCCACTGAACATCCATCGGAGGAGAAGGTGACGAGAAAGAGACTCAGGTAACTGAAGCACCAGATCCAGAGGATCGACATTCAGCCTCCAACGACTGAGCAGAAAGTATTGGAGAGGTCTGACATGCAGCCGACCTAGAGGAATGAGACCCATCACCGAACCGCAGAGACCGAGCAGTCGAGGAAGACTCCGCGCCGTTGCGGACATGCACTGGGACAGAGTCAGGGCAAAGGCTGAGAAAATCATCAGGGAAACTGCCACCGTATCCAGCTGAGTACGGAAGCCCATCCCTAAAAACGACGGAGAAGGGACCAGGTCTGACTTCTCCTTGTTGACTCTGAACTCTAGTGACGTGAGCAGGCTCAACAGTGTGTCGACATCCGACTCCAGAAAGGCAGCATTGGAATGCCTCTAGAGGATATCGACTATAGATATGTCGAAGAAGACACCCTGGACTGTGTGCGATGTAAGGCTAACACATGCAACATCAGGAGGGTGAAGGCCCACGGATCCAGGTCGAGACCGAAGGGCATGGCCTTGAATTGGAAAACTGCCTGGTGAATGGAGCGGCAAACCGACCTGAAAGCCTCCATGCTGAAGTTAGGAGCAATGATAGACTGGGTCAGGATACTCAGATCGAGAACCGGTTGGAGTCAACTGTCCTTCTTCGGCACCAAGAACAGATGGGAATAAAATCCCACTGAATGAATGTTCCTGATGACCTCAATCGCCCCCTTTGACAGGAGATAGCCTATCTCCGTGATCAAAAGTTCCCAACGTGTAACGTTGAAAGGGACTTGGGTTGGAATAGGCACTCTTGACTGAGTTGGATGCCTCAACCTGGGACGAAATGAGGTGACTACTGCCGACGCCTACCCTTACCCTGTGATTAAGCAGAAGCGGAGGCAGGAGGATTAGCCCTTGGCTTTGCAGAGGAAGCAGAAGGGTACTTATTAGGTTTTGGACGGCCCCTGCCTCCAACAGAAGGCTGATCAAGCTGACGAAGCAGCAGCTGATCGATAGAATGACATAGGGAGTCATCCTGGACCGTCGCCACGGAACCATGGAATAGTTGCGGACCCCGCCAAAGAAGCAAATCGAAGAGCAGCGGGCTGCCCCTCAAGAAGAGAATGGCTTGTGTCCAGCACAGCATCCCTGCAAACAATTCCAAGTTAGCCGTGTTACAGGCATGCATGTGAAAAGATGCATGGACAGCACACACAAAAGAGCATGTATGTCGTCAAACTTATCTGGGGGCAGATAAACAGCAAAGCAGAGACGACGTGATCTGAGAGAGAAAGCATTCCAGCATCTCTCTCGATAAGCCCAACACGGACTCCAGAGTCTCCATGTGACAAATGGCCGGCTTCGGAGTTAGAGTCCTGATCCAAGATGGTCAAAGTCTGGCAGACTGACGGATTGGCGGAATCGTAGGAATGATAACGCACCAGAGGCAAAAAGAGTCAACCCTGATAAAGAACGACATCTTCATAGCCTTGGAACTCAGCTTAGAGTCCAAAGCTGTAAATGCTTCAACCACCTGTACCAACAGGCACGGCTGAAGGCACCAAGAAGCAGGTTGCTCCACAGGCTGCAGGCGCGCGACTGATGATCACGGCCGGGCTGACACTATCGGCTGGTTTGACAGTTTGAGATCTGGAAGGAACCCAAACACAAAGTCGAGAGCTGCCCCCAAGTCCGAAGACTGTTGGCTTTCGACGTCAGGTATGTCAGACTCATCCCGAGTCGGAAGACACATAGCCCATCATGGGCAAACCAGCCTACGCTTTCCATGGTGTAGGCAGACCAGGGGGATCAGAAAGCAGCCTGTTTCCAATCTCAGGAGGCAGCGCCACAGGGGGCGCCCGGAAACCACTAGTAACCTCGCTGGAAGCAACGGAAAAGGCTCTTGGACAGAACCTAAGTGAGCAAGAAGAGGGCTTCCCTAAACTCACTGACTGTGTCGGCCGGTTCAACGTGGGAAAAAAACAACAAAGCGGCTTCACTCCTGACCCATTTAACCAGCGAAGGGTCACGATCCTCAAATACACCCGACGCAGCCAAAACATCTGAAGGCAGATATGTATTGGGGTATGGCATACCCAGAGGATCTACAGAGCGGAAACTCAGGAGAGTCGCTGCGGACCTCTGCGGGACAGAAGGTCCAGGCTGCACAAAAAGCGTTGGTCCCGCAAAACTGGCCATGGGACCAGAGTGCGTGGACGGAAATGCCACGGAGCTCATGGTGACCCCACCATGAACAGTGACCCCACCATGAACACCCGAATCCAATGAGAAAAACTGCAGTACTCAATGGCTGAGAGACCACAGTAGAGGGTTCGGCCGGCAGCCACTTCTGACTTCACCAAGTTGAAGTCAGGGAAGACTGAGGCCGATACCCCATGTCTACACTACCAGACACCTCTACATACCCCGGCAGGGATAAAACTGCTGTGCTCAACGGAGGAGAGGCCACACCAGAGGGTTGGTCGGCAGCCACTTCCGACTTCGCCGAGATAAAGTCAGGGAAGGCTGAGGCCAATACCCCACATCCACACTACAGATATCGCTGCAGACCCCTGCAGGGATAAGCCGAGGCCGGCTGAAACGGTGACCGATGACGTTGCAGACGGAACAGCAGATACAACAGGAGCTGCTGAAACTGGTGGAAAAGGGGAGAGAGCAACCAAGCTCGGCTCCAAAGGAGGAGTCACAACCCAAGTGACAGCCTCAGATGTCGACTGGAGAGGGACCATAGTCCCGGAATCAGGCATCTCTTCACCAGACAACTGAACAGCTCCCGCAGTATCCACCACGGTTAAAAAACTCCACATCCCCAATGGAGGGGGTATAACTCTCACCATACGTGGTCGTGTCGGGAGACCCCAAAATGACAGTGTCCCCCCCCCCCCTGCAAATGGGAGCGGAGGAACTGCACCCCCCCCCCCCCCCCCCCATGGAGGGGGTATAACTCTCACCAGATGTGATTGCATTGGGAGGACCCGAAATGACAATGTACCCCCCCCCCCCCACCCACCCCCCACGTGTGGGAGGAAAAGCCACGAGAACACACCAAAGCTAGGGCAAAAGGAATTGCCCTAAACAAACTGTACTGGACATAACAGAGGTGAGAGCAGTAGAAGAAAAAGGTGAACTCAACAGATATAGACAGTCGAAGAACACTTCTAACTACGAGAGAAAGGTGGCAGAAAAAGTACAGGCAGGAACACAACTGAACCCAGACGGCAGACAGGGACCTAAAAAACAGAAATTCTGCTCTCAACAGAGTGGAGAAATCCTGTCCATACAGTCCCCCATTGACACCTAACTCCAATAATAATAAAATTTATCAACCGAAAAATTTTATGTATGAACCGCATGGTTCGTGAATGTCGAGCGAGACACGTAAAATATATAAAGTACAATGAAAAGGTGGTTGAAAATAATAACGAGAATATATAAAACACAGTCCTATTGTTATACGCTCCTCAGATCCATAATTCCAGTCACAGGAAACCGTTGTCAACGAGTTGAATTATCACTGTTTCTGAATTTGCAAATGGACGTCCTATCCACAACGATGGACGAAAAAAGAATGATTCATTGGTGACTGCCTTGCACACTGGTTATCGGAAGTCGTCGAATTGTACTAAGAGAAGAGCGTCCCCTACTGGGTATGCGCCAATGGCACTCGACCCAGTTTTGGCTTATTTTTTTGTGGTGCTTTTGCACCACTTTTCTTTCCCAAATCTCTTGAGAAAGATCAAATAGAGAGTATATTTTCCGAGTTAGGATCTTCCACTGTAGTGCAAGCCTGTAGTAAACAATTGTAAGGTAGGTTGATAAGAAATCATAAACTTAAATATAATCAGTATGGAAAGGGTGATGTAACTTCACTCTGTTCACTTCAATACTGATAAAATTTGATTTTTAATCATGTGACATCCAACTGAACCACCATCTTACAGATCCTGTACAAACCCTTTCTTTATGTGATCAATTTTGTTCTCCAATTAGGTACAGCTAACTGCTTCATGCAAGATAATTTTATATAGCATTTACAGGGGATACGGAGATTTGCCCCGCAGACATTTGCCCCGATACAAAAGCGGATATTTGCCCCGATCTCTTTTTTCTTAGGCGGATATTTGCCCCGATCTCTTTTTTCGTAGGCGGATATTTGCCCCGATCTCATTTTCCCGGGTACAGTATTTTCCCGTCAACAAGGTCTATGAAAACAAGCGGCCAATATATCAATGAGTGTTTTCACTGACTCGAAAGCCAATATATCAATGAGTGTTTTCACTGACTCGAAAACAATGAGTCAAAATTATTCAGTGGTGATTGATTGTCTATGAATTGTCAATGAAAACAAGCAGTTAATATATCAATGAGTGTTTTTAATGACTTGAAAACAATCAGTGAATATCATAAGTGTATTTACTGACTTGAAAACAATTGATCAAATGTATTCAGTGGTCATGAGTGACGCTCATGTTGGAGTTGTTGGATAAACAAAGTCGGCTGCTTTGCTGCTTTTTTGTATATAAAGGGAATATGGATGGCAAATGCATATCACATTCAATATGGAGTTTATACGTACTACACGTGGTGGTGAAAAGTTGTGTTTAGAAGGATATTCATATACTTTGAAAAGAACAAACAAGGACAGTATTCGTTGGGAATGTTCTTCCCGAAGAACAACAAAATGCAATGGTAGTTTGTTGACTGATTTGAATAAAACGAAAGTTATTACTTCGACCGTGCATAATCATTCCCAAGATCAAACAGCCATTGAAGCATTGAAAGCTCGCCAATCAATAAAAGATTCAGTATCTTGCAATCGTGGAAAGACTGTTCAAATAGTGAAGGACAAATTATCCGAGTACCCTGTTGATGTTCGAGTAGCTGCCGGGTCAACAGAGACTGTGAAACGTGCTGTTAGAAGGTACAAAAGGGGCACAGCTCCCAAAGAGCCAAAACAACTCGCCGACATCCAATGCATCCCCGAAGAGTACACAACAACTGGTGGTGTCGACAATCTTCCTTTTCTTTTCTATGACAATTACAAAGATGATGGCTCTAATAACAAAAGAGTGCTAGTTTTTGGTACAATTGATAGTCTTACATTTTTGTGTGATTCAGATGAGAGGTTCCTGGATGGAACGTTTGGTGCAGCCAGCATTTCTTCCTGTCGACAAGCTCAAAGAGGGTATGGCCATAGTAAGATTCAGTGCACATGATTGTCTTCATGAGGTTATTGACTATTTCGACAACACATATGTCAGTGGGCCAACAAAAGTCAGCATGAAGGATGGTAAATTGACGCTGAAATCTTCCAACAACCCACGCTTCCCCCCAACCATTTGGAGTGTTCATGAAGCCACAATGAACAACCGTTCAAGAACGAACAATGAGTGTGAATCGTGGAACAATGGATACAGTCATCTTGTGGGACATGACAACCCAGGTGTATGGCACTCCATATCATGCATTCAAAAGGATCATCTATCTGCACTGACTGATATTCGTAGAATCACAGTTCTAGAGCCACCGACAAAACGAGTTCGACGAGAGACTTTGAAGTTGCAAAAAAAACTTAAGACACTATGTACACAAATTTCAACTGGTGAGAAAGACACCCGCGCCTTTCTAAAAGACATTGGCCATTGCATTAGATTCTAATATTTGTTAACTGAAATGTTGAATGTTGAATGAATTCTTTGAAATGTTCTGTTTTCGGACCATGTTACTAGAATATGAATTGTGCTATTTATATATGTGCTTCACTTCGTTTTTTTTGTTGTTGTAAAATTTTGGCTTGAATAAAAGTCAGTTTAATCTCCTTAAGCGTTGTTTTTCTATTGCCATATCGTCCATAAGCATGGTCCGAATCGTCCAGAAATCTGGGGGAAAAAATTAATTTTACTTTCTAAACGACAAAATTTTATCGGGGCAAATGTCCAGGAGAGAATTTTTATAGCGGGGCAAATGTCCACTATGTAATTAGATGATCGGGGCAAATGTCCACTATGTAATTAGCTGATCGGGGCAAATGTCCGTTTTCTTTAAAAAGTGATGCGGGGCAAATATCCTCGGGGCAAATGTCCGGGATTCCATTTACAGTACAGATGACGTGGGCTGGTATAATCTATGCATGGGCAGTGATGTCCAAAATGCATTTATCAGGAATGTAGGACGTTTCGGCCACGGACGTTTCTGACCGGACGTTTCGGCCTAGGACGTTTCGGCCACAGAAGTTTCGGCCAGAAATATTGGACAGGGTGGACGTTTCGGCCAAAATATATTTGAGGGTACTTTTTGAAATTTTTTTTTCTTGTTTTCTCTGGAAGAGTTGGAGAGGGGGAAGTGATTTAGGAAGAAAAACCATTTCCATTTTTTATATTTATTGAACGTTATCATAAAAATATAACAAAAACAAGTAATGAAACAAGTGACTGAATTTTTCTCCAAACTGACTGGGAGAGATGATAAAAACAATACTGAATGTTAACATGAGCACCAAAGACAGAATGAACAGAAAGCTTAACACTTCTTTCAAAATCTATAATGACAGTTGTAGGATCACAGTCAGCCTCTGCTAATTTGTTGAACAGACTCTCATAACTTCTTTGGAGCAAAGCATAAACTAAAGGCAAAAACACATTATCTACACGACCATGTATGACATACAACTGATATAAAATATTTGGGGCAACTGAAAATGTTCCATCCATGCACCAAGTATCACAGCTTGCTAGCTGCTGTAAATGTTTTTCAGTGGCAAAAATAACAAGAGGCCCCAGGGGGCCTGAGGGCGCTCACCTGACATGGTAGTCTAAATATCAAACCAGGGACTTGACTTGAATAAGCTGCATAAGCCCCTCCTAAAAAAAGCATATACCAACTAGATGAAGCGATTGTGCCCACACAATACACAGGATTTTCCTTCTATTTTCAGTTCCTGCACTTTAACGTCCCATTGAGATAAACACATAAAAAACAGATTTTTTTCCCCAAACAAAATACTTTCAGCCTAAATTTTTTTCTTCTTCTTAAAACGCATAAAAAACGCTAAAACTAATTTCTGGATTTTGGTCCAAAATTTTCTAAGTCCCACCCTGACCCCAAATTTTCAGAGTAAAAAAAAAAAAAAATTTTTTTTTTGTCTTAAAATTGACCAAAACACAGAAAAAACAAAAAAAAAATTTTTTTTCGGATTTTGGTCTAAAATTATAAGTCCCACCCGGACCCCAAGTTTTCAGGGGAAAAAAAATTTTTTTTTTTTTTTGTCTTAAAATTGACAGAAATGCATAAAAAACAAAAAAAAATTTTTTTCGGATTTTGGTCCAAAATTTTCCAAGTCCCACGCGGACCCCAAATTTTCAGGGTAAAAAAAAAAAAAAATTTTTTTGTCTTAAAATTGACCAAAACGTAGAAAAAACACAAAAATTTTTTTTTTCGGATTTTGGTCCAAAATTTTCTAAGTCCCACCCAGACCCCAAATTTTCAGGGTAAAAAAAAAAATTTTTTTTGTCTTAAAATTGACAGAAATGCATAAAAAACAAAAAAAATTTTTTTTTCTGATTTTGGTCCAAAATTTTCTAAGTCCCACCCGGACCCCAAATTTTCAGGGTAGAAAAAAAATTTTTTTTTTTTGTCTTAAAATTGACCAAAATGCAGAAAAAACAAAAAATATTTTTTTTCTGATTTTGGTCCAAAATTTTCTAAGTCCCACCCGGACCCCAAATTTTCAGAGTAAAAAAAAATAATTTTTTTTTGTCTTAAAATTGACCAAAACGCCGAAAAAACAAAAAAAAATTTTTTTTTCGGATTTTGGTCTAAAATTATAAGTCCCACCCGGACCCCAAGTTTTCAGGGGAAAAAAAATTTTTTTTTTTTTGTTTAAAATTGACAGAAATGCATAAAAAACAAAAAAAAATTTTTTCGGATTTTGGTCCAAAATTTTCTAAGTCCCACTCAGACCCCAAATTTTCAGGGGAAAAAAAAAATTTTTTTTTTTTTTTTGTCTTAAAATTGACCAAAACGCAGAAAAAACAAAAAAAATTTTTTTCCGATTTTGGTCCAAAATTTTCTAAGTCCCACCCGCACCCCAAATTTTCAGGGAAAAATTTTTTTTTTTTTTTTTGTCTTAAAATTGACCAAAACACAGAAAAAACAAAAAAAAATTTTTCGGATTTTCGTCCAAAATTTTCAAGTCCCACTCACACCCCAAATTTTCAGGGGAAAAATTTTTTTTTTTTTTTGTCTTAAAATTGACCGAAAGGCAGAAAAAACAAAAAAATTTTTGTTCGGATTTTGGTCCAAAATTTCGAAGTCCGCAACGGGACCCCAAATTTTCAGCCTAAATATGAACCCAGGGATTTGGCTTCAACAAACTTGAATCTCACCCCCCCTAAGGATGCTGCATACCAAACATCAAAACATTCTTATTGCCAGATCTGAAGAAGAAGATTTTTCAAAAATACTCCTCATACTGCACTAATTTAAACATTTCGGCTCCCATAGAGAGCCCAAATATCGACCCAGGCAATTGATTTCAATAAACATGTGAAACAATCTTACAAAGATGTTATATGTGAAATTTTAAAGCTTTTCGAGCAGTGGTTTCGGAGACAAGTAGTCTTATGTTTTTCCCATCACTCACAGTGTTAAAAAATGCTGACACAGCACTTTTTCAAAGTCCCCAAAAAGTACCCCATCATAAAACTGATGGCAATTTTTTTTGATCATTCCATTCTGTTGGTCCTAAGGAAGCTTCACAACAAATAAGAATTCTCAGTGCCGTGTAGTTTTGGAGATATCGGCGTTTTCATTTTTTTCTATTTTTAGCTCCTGTGGTTCCCACGGGGCTATGGGGAAAAAAATTTCGGCATAAATTAGGTACTTATGACCCAATAAGCACTCATGTAAAATTTGGTTCAAATCGGCCTCGCGGTTTGGAAAATAGAAATTTGGGGCGGGGCCAAAATTTTTGCCCCTCCTTTAACATCGTCAAATATAGCCCCTCCAACTTCTCTTGAACAAACTTGAGTCTACACCTCAAAAGGAAGCTGCACACCAAATATCAAGTCTCTGCTATTGCTGGTTCTTGAGAAGAAGATTTTTTAAGAATTGGAGCATTTTTGCCCCATCCCTCTGCTCAATGTGAGCCGAAACCTAATTTGACAAAAAATCAAAGTCCGCAGACACAACCCTTTCTCACATGAAATTTCATTAATATGCGGCCAGTGGTTTGGGAGAAAAAGCCCAAACACCACCTTCACGACGGACGCCGGACGACGGACGAAAAGTGATCAGAATAGCTCACCCTGACTTTCAGTCAGGTGAGCTAATAACCCTCTCATCAGCAGTAGGACCATTGTCACTGAACAAAAATGGAACAGGCTGGTCACCTGTAGTCATGCTCCACTCACCATTTATTTCAAGTTCCTGCAGAGTTTGTGGATCTTTGGGTCGATGAAGAGCTCAGGCTCTCCACAGAACACGTTTATTTACATCTGCATTTGGAAGACGGGCTTTCACTTCATCAGATACTGTTGAAAGCATTGTCGTGAAAATCTGGTTGGGCTTATCATTTGTTTTACTAGCCATCTCTTTCATGTTCTGTCTGCATTTAGAAATATCTACTTCTATTTCGTCAGATAAATGAGAATGCTCCTTCGTCAAAACTGGACATTCATAATTGTCATTTGTTTTCAAGATAGCTGTACAGTTGATAGGGGGGTCACGTTTCACACAGCGCCATGTTACAGATTTATACTTGTCTGATCTTGACTTCACAGTGTACATATGTCCCTCAACGCATAGTTTTTTCCCACCTCTTTTTGTTGTAATGATTTCCATGTTAGGACTCCTAGCACACCAGAGGCTATGAGGAGAGTATGATAACATGGAGTATTTATATAAACAAGAGGCCCCACGGGGCCTGAAGCGCTCATCTTGTACAGAACACAATTTAAACAGAGTCCAAGAATGAGTCTACATTAAGCAAGCCATCTCCATAGGCTACACTGTCAATCCTTGAGTCCCTCAGGAGTGACAAAAATAATCTGGGCATCATGCCTTTTCTTCAGTTGATCATAAGTAAAATGTAGAGCTCCCCTATGAAGCCCCTTGATACAACCTATGTGGATTAATCTTAGTACCTCTAGAAGGTACTGAATACAAAATTTTTAATTCTTCAGCAAAATGGCCAATTCCGGCTCCCATAGAGAGCCCAAATATTAACCCAGGCTCTTGATTTGAACACAGTTAAATCTGACTTCCCTAGAGATGTTGTGTACCGAATATGAAAGCATTCTGACTGTTGGATCTGAAGAAGAGAAATTGTAAAGAAATTTCTCCGAATTGCACTAAGTTCAAATTTGGGCTACCATAGCGAGCCCAAATATTGACCTATGGATCCGATTTGAACAAACTTGAATCTGACCCCCCTAGAGATGTTGTATACCAAATGTGAAAGCATTCTGACAAGTGAATCTGAAGAAGAAGATTTTTGAAGAAATTCCCTCATACTGTACTAAGTTAAATTTCATGTTCCCATATGGAGCCCAAATATTAACCTAGGCACTCGAATTGAACAACCTGGAATCTGACCCCCCTAGAGATGTTGTATACCAAATATAAAAGCCTTCCGACTGGTGGATCTGAAGAAGAAGATTTTTAAAGAAATTTTCTCATATTGCACTAAGTAAAAATTTGGGCTACCATAGTGATCCCAGATATATACCTAGGGATCTGATTTGAACAAACTTGAATCTGACCCCCATAGAGATGTTGCATACCAAATATCAAAGCATTCTGACTGATGGATCTGAAGAAGATTTTTTTAAATTACCCTCCATATTGAACAAAGATAAAATTTGGGCTTCCGTAGGAAGCCCAAATATCAACCTACGGACTTGGTTTGAACAATCTAGAATCTGACCCTCATAACAATGATGTATACCAAATATTAAAAGATTCTGACTGGTGGTTCTGAAGAAGAAGATTTTTAAAGAATATTCCCCATATTACCCTATGTTAAAACTTCGGGCTCCTGTAGAGAGCCCAAACTGAACCAATGAGCTTTATTTCAACAAACTTTTATCTGACCCCCCCCCCCCCCCCCTATGAATGCTGTATACCAAATATCAAAAGATTCTGATGATTGGTTCTGGAGAAAAGATTTTTAAAAATTTTTGCAAATCTGCTGACTCAGCATTTTTTCGATGCCCATTACAGAACACCCTAACATAACCGATGGCAATTTTTTTTACCATTCAATTCTACTGGTCATAAGGATACTTCATACCAAATAAAAGCTCTCTGTTCCGTGGGGTTTGGGAAATATGGGCGTTTGAAAATATTTCTATTTTTAGCACCCAGGGTTCCCATGGGGATGCAGGAATTTTTTTTTTTGCATGGGTCATGTACTTATGACCCAATAATACCACAAACCAAATTTGGTTCATACCGGACCATCGGTTCAGAAAATAGAAATTTTGGGCGGGGCCAAAAATCTTACCCCTCCTATTACAAAGCCAAATATTACTTCACGAACATCGTTTGAACAAACTTGATTCTACACCTCATATGGAAGCTCCATAGCAAATATCAAGTCATTGTACACACTGGTTCTTGAGAAGAAGATTTTAAAAATATTTTGGTGCATTTTCCCTCACTCCCTCCCTATGGGGCTGGGCATGCTGAGTTGAACAATGAAAGTGTCAATGACACTGTAGCTTAACTTGTGTGTTGTGTTTGATGAAAAGGATAATGTTCAATGTTTATAAAAGGATTATGAAATAAGACAAGAATTGTGATAATTGGGAATATGTTCATTTCTGTTCCCTGTATGCTATGTTTATGATAAAAATAATATGAGGTGTACACTGTACTAAAGATCTGAGGGGTGGGTTAATATGACCTCACAGTTAATATATGTGGCCCTCACAGTTAACATATATCAACAAAATTACAATGAAATTATTCCAAAATGACTCATCCTATCAAGTTACATTAAAATCCCTTCATAAATATGGCCTGTAGACTGTGCTAAAGGTTTTTGGGCTTCGGGCCCCTGTAGCTGTCAGTTTCCCAATTGCGTCCAAAGGGGACGTTCTCATCTAGACATTATATGAAGTCAACCTACCAAGTTACAATGAAATCCCTCCATAAATACGACCTGTAGACTGTGCTAAAGGTTTTCGGGCTTCAGGCAGCCATCAAGGCTGAATGATCGTGACCAAAAGGGGACGTTCTCATCTGGACACTATTTGGAGTCATCCTACCAAGCTACAATAAAATCCCTTCATAATTATGACCTGTAGACTGTTCTAAAGGTTTTCGGGCTTTGGGCCCCTGAAGCCGTCACAGTTGCCCACTCGTGTCCAAAAGGGGACGTACTCATCTAGACATTATATGAAGTCAACCTACCAAGTTACAATGAAATCCCTGCATAAATATGACCTTAGACTGTGCTAAAGGTTTTTGGGCTTCGGGCTCGGGCAGCCATCATGGTTGAATGATCGCAACCAAAGGGGACAATCTCATCTGGGCATCATCTGGAGTGATCCTGCAAAGTTACAATGAAATCCCTTCATAAATATGACCTGTTGACTGTGTTCAAGGTTTTCGGGCTTCGGGCACCTGTAGCCATCACAGTTGACCAATCACGACCAAAAGGGGATGTCATCATCTAGGCATTATATGGAGTCAACCTAACAATGTTACAATGAAATCCTTCTATAAATATAAACTTTTGCCTATGCTAAAGGTTTTTGGGCTCGGGCACCCATCAAGGCTGAATGATCACGGCCAAAATGGGACGTTCTCATCTTGACCTTATTTGGAGTCAACCTACCAAGTTACAATGAAATCCCTTCATAAATATGACCTGTAGACAGTGCTAAAGGTTTTTGGGCTTCGGGCACCTTTAGCCGTCAAAGTTGCCCAAACATGTCCAAAAGGGGACGTTCTCATCTAGGCATTATATGAAGTCAACCTACCAAGTTACAATGAAAATCCCTTCACAAATATGACTTGTAGACTGTGCTTAAGGTTTTCGGGCATCGGGTTCGGGCAGCCATCATGGTTGAATAATCGCAACCAAAGGGGACAATCTCATCTGGGCATCATCTGGAATGATCCTATGAAGTTACAATGAAATCCCTTCATAAATATGGCCTGTAGACTGTGCTCAAGGTTTTTGGGCTTCGGGCACTTATAGCCAACACAGCTGACCAATTACGACCAAAAGGGGATGTCATCATCTAGGCATTATATGGAGTCAACCTAATAGGTTACAATGAAATCCTTCCATAAATATGACCTTTTACCTATGCTAAAGGTTTTTGGGCTCGGGCACCCATCAAGGCTGAATGATCGCGATCAAAAGGGGACGTTCTCATCTAGACATTATTTGGAGTCATCCTACCAAGTTACAACGAAATCCCCTCATAAATATGACCTGTAGACTGTGCTAAAGGTTTTCGGGCTTCGGGCACCTTTAGCTGTCACAGTTGCCCAATCATGTCCGAAAGGGGACGTTCTCAACTAGACATTATATGAAGTCAACCCACCAAGTTACAATGAAATTCCTCAATAAATATGACCTGTAGACTGCGCTAAAGGTTTTCGGGCTTTGGGCTCGGGCAGTCGTCACGGTTGGCAGATCATGCCCAAATGGGGAAATTCGCATCTAGACATCATAAGGAGTCATCCTACCAAGATGCAATGAAATCCCTCCACATTAAACATGACCTGCAGACTGTGCTAAAAGTTTTTGGGTTTCGGGCTTGGGCAGCCATCACGGTTGATAGATCATGCCCAAAAGGGGACGTTCTCGTCTAGGCACTATACAGAGGCATCCTACCAAGTTACAATGAAATCCCTTCATAAATACGACCTGTAGACTGTGCTAATGGTTTTCGGGTTTTGGGCTCGGGCAGCCATACCGGTTGCCCGATCGCGACCAAAAGGGGACGTTCTCATCTAGACATGACCCCAAACCTGCATATGAAATTTCGTGACGATCAGACAAGAACTGTGGGGTGTAGCCCGTGCTAAAGGAAATGTGAACAGACGTCACAGACTAACAGACTCACAGACTAACAGACTTCCGCACGCGTGATGGCAATAGCTTATCTTGACTATGTCAAGTTAAGCTAAAAATGAAATGCCCCTTTGGGACCATCACTCACACAAACTTTCACTTGAATTGGCCCAGTGGCTTTGGAGGAGAAGACCAAAACATGGTGTTGATGGACGACAGACGACGGACGACAGATGATGGACGACGGACGAAAGACGGGAAGCGATGAGATTAGCTCAGCTTGACTTTGTCAAGATGAGCTAAAAACCAAACCCTCTTTGAAGCCACATAAGGCAGGTATAAAGAAAAGGACAATTTCTTGTCAATTGCTCTAACTACAAAAACACAAGGAGACCTAAAAATTCATTGATCTCAAAAACTCCAGTCCAATTGCTGTAAAAACACTCCCTGACAAAAGAGGAAGCCTAAATGAAATATTCTGCTAATAATCAAAAGCTGAAGCTAAATAGTTATGGAAACACACATAAAATGTAGTAAGCTGACAGGTAGGTTGAAGGAATATTATTACTATAAAAACATAATAGTTAATGATTATAACTATCCCTATGAAAAATCTTTTCATGTTTTAAATAAAAAAAATGAACATTCAAAAAAAAATAAATAAATAAATAAAATAAATAAAAAAAATAAAGTAAAAAAAATTAAAAATAATAATAGAAAAATCTCATATATTGTGAAAAATATCTCCAATTGGCCGAAACGTCCGTGGCCAAAAGGCCTAGGCCGAAACGTCCGTGGCCGAAACGTCCGGGCTGAAACATCCGTGGCCGAAACGTCCGTGGCCGAAACATTCGGTCACCATTTATCAGGTAATAAAATCATCATCATCAAAATTTTAATCAATGAAGTACCGGATTGTTCCCGGTGCTTTATTAATTAAATTTCTGATGATTTAATTCCTATAATTAGTGTTTGGAATCTAATATTATTGCATCCGTGGGAATATTGCCCACCTGTGGAAAGTGACCAGTCCATGGCAGCTGTACTGTACTAAGGCATGGGGCACCATACATGTAATGGTAAACCTGTCTTCAACCGAAGCTAATTTGTTAACCCTGCTTGTGATCAGGGATCGAAAAGTTTTTGAAAACTTTGTAGGGGCATTCGCTACATATTATTTCACTGAGGCAATATTATTTTTTAAAGATGAGAAAAAATACCTTGAATTGCTTCAGTTATTATTCTGGACTAGAGATAATCTCATCTTGACAATAAGTAGATGTCTTGATGTGATCTAAGTTCTGCAATGACCGATGAACTGAGCGATTTTTTAAACGTGAAACCGAAGCAATGGGGACAGATTGTGCATAAGATCAGGGGCAGTTCTGGAACGGCTGGTGCTAGAACAGTCGCTGCAACCATACCACCCAAATTCTATCAGTTTACTACTTTGCTTCTAACATGCACGACAACTGGAAGTTCAATGCCTGAACTCAGATTTTTTTGTTTGTTTCAATTTAATTGCAACAACAACTAAGTATATAAAAAAAACGTAAAAATAATGACACTTGTCGCCCATGACAGATACTTTTATTTTATGATTGTCGCTGGTGAAAATTACTTGTCTCCAACAAGCAGACAGGCATTATTTTGGCCCCTGCATGATGCGTTAGTGAGAGGGTATTATGACAGTTACTCACCAATGTTTTGTGGTTCTCTGACTTCCTCCACCCATAGACCTGTCTGTCATGATATGCCCCTCCCTGTTGAAAGTGCCATTAAACCCCAATAACAAATAAACAAACAAATTTTATGCTGCAGTGACATGCGCTTCAAACTCTTTTTATCAACTGATTTCAAAGTGTGAAAAATCTGTTCGTTTATTAGTATGCATGGAAAAATTGAAAATCAAAGAGAGGGTCTTAATTAAATTTCCATATAAATGTATTTTAGCTGCAACTAACTCAGGACAATCATGAATCGTGGGGTGGTTGTGGGCTGGTGGATTGAAAATATGCTTTGATGATGAAAACTGTTCTTGTTACAAGCATTTTGCAGCTGCATGATTTCAAGTAAATATGACATGACAATAACCTGCAATCATTTACAGTTCATACAAGTTCTCAAAATTTTCAGGTTGTTTTCTGTTATAGGACCTAATTTAAGTTGTAGATCAGTTCTCAGTTATAAGACCTGATTTAAGGGATTTACATGTTTGTTTGTTATTATGGCTTCTATTATATTTTTGATAATTGAAGTGATCCTAAAAAATCAACAGAAGCAGCAAAATATTCAAAAATAAAAGCAGATATCTACATTTGGAGGTTGAATGAGATTGATAATATTGTCACTATGCCACTGTATAATACCTCCATAATGTGGTATGGTTGGGGACATTAACCAGTTATAATTGTTTCAAGAATAAGTACATGTTGTGGTTCCTCTCCTACCCATATTAATGATTTTCCGAGGATTAGGCTGTACCATTGTTAATTTTTTCATCACCTTGCAATTTTGTGAGGACTCTTTCAGTCTACCATTTTTAAGATTCTGTAATCCCCTTGAAGAATAATGAGTAATTACTGTTTCTCACTGAGATTGTTTGGAATCTTTGGTGCAACAAATGTTAAGTTATGTTTTACTCTAGTGCTGGCACAATTATGAAATTTCATGATCGATTTTTTGAAGAAGAATAATTGATTAAAGTTGACTTGAATTGTACTCTGTTATCTCTAGAAATAACAATATAGAAAACAGTATTTTTGGTCATTGGTTCCTCAAACCAGATATTCTTTAGGCATGCAGGCATGCAGGAATGCTGCACACCGACTGCTCAGCAGAATTCAGACTCCTGACCATCTCAGGCCCAAACCTGAGCATAAAAAACGAAATCAGGTGAATTATTGCAACATTCCACTCAACAAATCGGCTGAAATTGGAAACTGGATAATGTTTGTGGGTTTTTTTGTGTGTGCTTTTATCCAATGACATAAATTCAATGAGGAAAGTATTATGTATTATGCTAAAAATCGCCCTCTTCAATTTGGCTAGGAGGTCCTAAATTTCAGCTCACATGGAAATTTTGAAATAGGTGCACATATTCATTTCAAACAACCATGTTCAATGGACATGCACAAATCACTCGATACCACAAATTTTCATCAAAAAACAAAATTGTAATTCTAAGAAATTTCAACAGGTGTCATGATACCTTGCATGGAATATGGCAAGTGTGCAGTCTCTATATAATAATAGTATGCTGTATTAAGGTGATCTTTCTCATTATTTGATTTTAGATGGCATTGTATATCAATGTTTTTTAGGTAGGCCAGTGGAGGTTCCCATTCTGGTACATGGAGGTGTAGCGGTCTATTGCGATCTTCCTACGTATCCCTCCATCTCCCAGCTGGATAGGGGAGACCCGATAGTAGAGATTGCTATCGGGCTCCATCCTCGCCACATAAAAGATTACTCTCCCATGGAGTTGGGAGAGGCTGTGGGAGTAGTTTCTACTTTACTCCCACATGCCTCTAACTTGGAAGAGATCGGGCTGGACCGAACAGAACCTGAGGGGGCCTGGTCTATCAAGGAACAGGTTTTTGTTTGGCTGGTCCGTATGTCTCACATTCATAGACCCCTCGTCCTGCGTCTGAGAGGGTCGACAAAAGATGCAATGGGCAGTAATGTCCATTGCAAGGCCCTCCAGATCCTGCAAGAAAATGTGAGCCGAGGGCAGTGCATACATCTGCACTGCTTTAGTGGGGATGGGGAAATAGTCAGGCGTTGGCTTGGGCTTTTCCCCAATACCCATTTCAGCTTAAACCCCCAATGTTACATCTTCTCCGACATGCAATGGGGTGGTTTCCAACAAATTCCACTTGACACACTAATGGTTGAGTCTGAGTGCCTGAACTTCTGTAGGCAGTCGGGGATCACCATTGGTAGCCCCATGTATTTAGGAGAAGTTGTTCAGCTTATCGCCAAATGGAGGGGGGTGCCCCTAGGACAGCTGCTCAGGTTGCCTAAGAAAAATACCGAACGGCTCTATGGGTTCCCTTCCCTGTGAGTCCCTATCCCCTTATAACTTTTAGGGAAATTCTCTTACCCTGTTACAGATATACCTGATATCCTGGCACCTTGTTGGTAACCCTAAGTATTATTTTTAAATTAGAATGGAATCTGTCCAACGGAGTCTGTCTTGACAGTGTTTATTATGGAACATTGTTGGGAAGATTCCATTATTGTAGGGTTGCTGACTGGGGGCAATTGGTATGAATCCCTCCAACGGAGATGCCCTCTCCCTAATACGGATGGTTCAGGTGGGAATTCTTTCTCCAAAGAACCATTCCAAGAGTTCAGAGAGGAGGTACCTCGCTCTATTTTGTTAAAATCTGAGATGGGGTGCCTCAGTACATTTTAACCCTTTGAACCCTGGTTGTATCTTCATTGTCAGTTCAATGACACCAACAGAAAGATTCCATATTTATTATTTGGGGTTAGACCAATCAATATTTTCAACCTTGAAAATACTGATTGGTCTATATCACGCTTTTACCTTGTAACCATCCGCTTCAATGACATTATGACTTAGCTTGTGACCCAGCCAGAAAATGGGCCTCTGGGATTCAAAGGGTTAAGGAAGTGAAGAAAGATATTCCTTCCTATTATATCACTATCATCATTTTTGGCCATTTTGAAACCAGAATCCAAGTAAAATTAAAAATTAATATAAAGTCGGCCTTCCCCGGGTAATAACCGGTATCCCATTTGGGTTCTCCACCCCAACCCATGTATTAAATTGGGCCGCCCATCACAAAATGTGGTTTGGGTTGGGGTAGTTGAAAAAAGAAAGTTTACATTTACATGTAGTATTCCCTTTTGGTGTTATCAGTCAGATAGGGGCGTTTATTATCCATTCCCATAATATAAAAGTGTGCCCTTATAAAGAGTAATTTGAATGGGGCCCTATTTTATAAAATGGGGGGAATATGGTATATTTTACCTGATTTTCCCGGTACATGTACTATACCAGAAAATCGAACATATCCTCTCAGCCCCTATATAAGGACTGGTGCACCAGAGAACATCGCCTGAAGGACACTTGTAGACATAAGTACATGAATGAAGAAGACTTGAAGTTTGTGAACAACAATACATTCAGCTGCGCAGCTGAATTATGAATTATTCTTCAATATATAACAGGTACTTATTACTGCTTAAGAAAATATACCACAATATTATAACTTAAAGATTAGTTCATTTTCGATATAAATTTGAAAACAGGGCTGACTCGTCCCAAGCCAAATGCTATAATTTCTCTGTTTAAAGTATATATTATAATGTTTACAACTTACACATAAAATAACATAATATATGCTATTTATTTAAGGGGAAATGAAGCCAAAGGCTCCTGAGAGAGACGGCGGTGATCCGATGTCGAGCGAAATCGGCCTTTATATTGTTTTCACCTTTTTTTTATCGTTGGAAGTTTTTCGTGAGATGCAATTCACCCAGACTTCAAAGTGAATCAAGGATTATTCAAAGAAGCTCAGGTCGGAATTTTAGCTTTTGAACGATACCTTGGAAACTATGATTTCGAAATGTTAATAATGAAATCGGGTGTATAGTGGTTTAGGAAAAAATAAAACGAGGGTTAACATCCCGCACCCAACAAGTTGGAAGTATTCTCTTGATTGACCCAAAATATAGTAAGAATCAGACCTATCACGCCACTGGCCTTGCCACTTAACTTTCATAGCAACACGGAACGCCCTAGCATCGGGCAGACTACTGCACTGATTTTAACTGAATTTGGAATGTGGGCCTACTGTGCATTACGAATACGACCAATTGGGTCACTGACCATGTACCATAACTCCCATAGCAACCAATGCGACTCCATGGCAACGGGCAACCAAACTTGGTGTATGAAACCATAATGCCTTGGAAATTCGATCTATTGGGACACTGACCATGTCACGTAACACCCATAGCAACCAGCTGGACTCCCTAGCAATGGGCAAACTACTATTTTAACCAAATTTGGTGTCTGAGCCCATAATACATTGGGAGAGCAACTCATTGGGCCATTTACAATGTCACGTGACATACATAGTAAACAATGCTACTCCCTAGCAATGGGCAGACTACTGCGCCGATTTTAACCGAATTTGTTATGTGGAGCCACAATACATTACAAATTCAACCTATTGGGTTATTGACCTTGTTAATAACTCCCATAGCAACCAATGCAACTCCATAGCAACAGGTAAACTATTGGGCCGATTTTGTCCATACTTGGTGTATGAAACCAAAATGTGTCTGGAATTCGATCTATTGAGATACTGACCATGTGATGTAACACCCATAGCAACCGGCTTGACTCCCTAGCAACAGGCAAACTACTGAGCCTATATTAACCAAACTTGGTATCTGAGCCCATAATGGATTGGGACATCAACCCATTGGGCCATTTATCATGTCACATGACATCCATAGTAACCAAAGCAAATCCCTAACAACAGGGAAAGTACTGGGCTGATTTTGACCCAATTTGGTATATGGACCCATGATGATTTGGAATTCGACCTATTATACCACTGACGAGGTCACATGATTCTCATTGCAACCTTCATTTTGATGTATAATTTGTGTATATTTAATCTGAATTTAAGGAATATCAGAGGTGAGAATTTCAAAATAAACAAAATTCCATTACTTATATAGCACCTTAATAAAATTATGCTTAGCACTTTCATTGTTGGTTTCTCGTTTATAGCTAACACCTCCCAATTTTCATAATCAATTTTCCATATAAATTTGACTTGTCCCGGACCGAGTTGTCACGAGGGAGCCTTGTCCGGAGGTAGTTCAGCGATCTGACCATAGTGGCTACCCCTCTAGAGGGGTAGCCACTACGTTCAGGTCGTTGAACTATTGCCTGTTTCATTTGGTCGTGGTTTCAGACTATGTCACGTATCTCCCATTCTATTTATTATTCAATTATAAACCACCACACAAATTGAAGATTAGGTTAACAAGTCAATTTTCGCATTACTACCTTATCGGTGGGTCTTCATTTTCCCTTCATTTCACTCAAAAGCAAACCGTTGTTGTCATTTAACACCAGCAGCCGACATGTTTGTTTACCAATGGCGTAACGGATCGCATACTCTATTTTCACCAGAGGGTTTCGAGGTTGTTGTGAGGAATTGTGTTTTGATGGATTTGGATAGAGATCAAAAATAAATCTGAACCGTACAAGACATCTGTATAGTTGTTTCGAAAATCAGTCCGAACTAAAACTTACGAACACAAAGTGATGTAAGCAAAATAAATAAATACGACGGTAAATAACAATAGATGCTTTCTAAATAAATGTTTACCCTTTATCAAGACGTCGTCGAGGTACTGGGTCATATTGCCCCAATTCCTGTTCGGGTAAAAATTATGTATATACGGTAAATGTGATCACCAGAAATGAATAAATGTTGATCCAAGATTAAAAATTGATAAAGGCATACGGATAATATTTGAATCTACCCCATAGACAATGGGGGACGCTAACTTTCATAATAAATTGGAGAATT
Source organism: Pictodentalium vernedei (assembly GCA_031216915.1). Lineage (NCBI taxonomy): Eukaryota > Metazoa > Mollusca > Scaphopoda > Dentaliida > Dentaliidae > Pictodentalium > Pictodentalium vernedei. Next base: position 320,727,072 of record CM062293.1, read on the forward strand.
GTCGCTCGTAGCTCACTTTCCACTAAACATCAAGTTGTCAGACTATGTGTTTTTCGCCCTTTTCTGTGACTTCTCCCAGTTATTATGAATAAGCCAAGAACGCCCAACGGTCGTGTAATACACCATTGGAAATCTTAGTCTTTCCACTTACACCAGGTACTACTGGATACGTTGGGTGAATCAAATTTGAGGGGGTGGGGTTGGGGGAATCAGGGGAGGGGGGATCCGGGGGTGGGGGGAGGGGGGTATAAAGAACATGAGTACTATCGTTTTCGAAAAGTGGGTCGTGTACCTTGTTAATATTTGTATTCCATTATGGCGACATGACAGCATCGATTTGAAAAATGCTATCAGACATCAGTTTTTTTTTGATTTCTCAGATTGTGCCGAATACCTTTGTTCAAGACGAGTCGTGTTTTGACACACACCCTGCCCCACCCCCCTCCTAACCCCATCCGAGCTAGTTCAATAACATTAAACTCGGACGTCGTCAGAGTTTAACGGCAGTGTAGGTAGAAGTTTGAAGGTAACTATCCAAAAGATATGTTGAACTTAGAAGTGGAGACAATCTGAGGTTAAAAAAAAACATCAGAGTAAGAGTCATGGGGATTGTAACCAAAATTGATGAGAGGAGGCCAAAAGAAAGAGGTCTTTGTGTGGCCTGTATGCGTGACAAGAAGAAGCCAGGTTTTGAAGAGCACCTTGATAAAGGCATCTTTGGGTCGGGGCACTGTTGTTCAAGCTGAGGTAGCGATCACTGAGGATTGGGGGAAATTGACAAAGACGCTGGAACAGAGAGCCAAATGTGTAACTTGGGCGTAGTGGTGACCTTAGAATATTTTTTATCAGGACGTCCAAAGTTCCAGTCTATCAGAATAAGATTCACTGGGCAAAGTATAATGCAGAAGTGAGATGGGACAATGAATGACATGTGATTAGTAGTTAGCATAAAGGTGATGGTTAGTATGCTTATCGCGATGATTGTGAAGAATGGGGGAAGAGAGTGTCTTCAGGTGGTTCGTCTCAGTATTGGGAGGAAACATGCGTGGGAATCCGGAATCAGTTGGGAGCACATAGGTAACAAAGGCCTTATCACAACAAAACAGCAGCCAGCCAAACTGTTATTTATAGTATATTGACCTACGTATATAGTGTCAAAGCCTCACCCATCTATAGGGTTCGACCCTCGAATACCATAGACACACAGGACAAACATTTCAAGTATTTACTCACGCTGAGTCCTAAGAATCTGATAAACTTGTATTATTACAGTTGATTGATACTTGACGAGATTGTTCGAACACTTTCAGCCAGGCACCTCTAAAAAAGCGATCTTCTTTTCTTTCAATTACAAAGGCTGAAAGGAAGTCTGGGTGCTCTAGAAACCCTCTCAGCGGATCAGTTTTTTTTAAACCTTTCCCAGGGTGGGTTCCCCTGGGCCCCACCAGTAGGAGGGGACACGCCCATGAACACACCCACCCCAGGGCTACGCACCAAACTGGTACCTGTGACATCATTTTTCGGGCAAAATCTTCCAGCCCCCCCCCCACCCCTGGAAAAAAGTTGGCCTGCATACGCCTGTTGGGTATAGTCAGAGAGTTCGAAATATGATTAATATTATATAAATTCTCTGATCAACTTTGCAAAGTGATTTCTCCCTCAGAAGATTTATCAGACGCCTGCTGAGAGAGGGGGAGTAACAGCTTGATCATGTACTGATGTATTCGTGATGTCCACCCCCCCCCCCCCCTCCCACCACCACCCCCCCCCCCCCACTACAATTTTTCACTAAACTTTTTAGTGATTATATATTCATCAGGATTTGATTCGAAGCTATCAATTCTTTCCTGCTATTAGTTATAGACATGTACTTTCTTAAAAGTAGATTTGATACTTTGACTTGTTGTGTCGGGTTATCGTGAAAACGGCGCCAAGTGAGCAAAAACAGCACCAACTGCTGGTGGCGAGAACTGCACAAATTATGCTGGCAAAAAACGGCACCATGGGTTGGCGTAAACTGCACCAGTTCGGATGGTGAAAACAGCATCAGCATTTACTTCATTTCATTCTGCCTTTTTCTGTGTTTTGTTTTGAAACTGAGTATTTAGCGTAAGCTTTGCAGATGCAGTTTCAAATTTGTTGAAAATTGAGCAGTTAAAAATGAGAGGATATATCTCCCCTCCCAAGTTTCTTAAATGGATTTCTTGTTGTTTAGCAGTGACTTCTAAAAATTAAAAGCAAGGAAAACCCTCCCCAATCCAGGCCCCCACCTTCTCCCTGGCCCTAGAATCTATCCAACCCGGATTCACGATACATCTGGCTTCTTTATTATTGACGCAGAAACCAGAATCTTGATGGGGGAGTCTGAATTCAAAGGACGTGCCAAGGAAAAAAATTAAAAAATGGTCTTTTAGGCCATGCTTGGGCGGGGCAGTCTAAACCCCAGAAATCCGGACTCCTGGGCCAAATCCAAAGTAACGGATTGGGGTTACTCTTAACCAATTGCTCCCTCCACACGTACTTTCATCAGTCTTGCACCGACTCTGTATATATATATGTATATGTGTGTGTAAATGTTGTAGTTATATATTATATTAACGAGAATAACTTGTGGCCAAATGTGTAACATCTTGCGTATATTGTGTTCATATTCAATTCTATTGTATATATGTGAGAAAAGATAATGAAAAAAAAACTTGTAAAAGGGAGACAAAATCAAAACGACGATCTGGGGAAAATTGAATATTTGATCACATTACATAGCGTTGTTCTTCTTTCTCAATGTTTGGTTTGGTTCCGTGTTCGCCAGACGCAAGTTTGGTGTCCTTTTTGCCAGTTGGTATCGTTTTCACACGGTGCTGTTTTTGCCTGTACAGGTGTCACACAAACAATCATAGCCTATATGGAGGGCTGTAGCACCCGATTACTGAGGGCTGATGTCGGCAAGGCATGACAAATGTGGAATACTGGTACAGCACGTATTAATTGAATAATTTGCATCACAACTACAGTACATGTATATTTTATTTATTCACCAATTCACTAACGAGTTTTGAACAAGACTTGAGTTTTATTTCGAGCCAGAATCACGACTAACTGATATTCCAACTTCCTCAAAACACACCTTCTTCTTCTTCTTCCATTTACTGCCCACATTCAACATTTTGTATATTTTGGCAGCGGCGCATGCATGAATTGGTTTAAAAACGGTTAAAATCAGAAGGGTAATTTAGGATTGGGTGGTGGTCACGCGAGACTTGAATATCTCGAGTGACTTGGCTGTGGCGATATCTGGCGGTAGTTTATTCCAGTCTCTGATGGTGTTGATAAAGAAGGACCATTTCCTGCAGTCTTTAGTAGCTGTCGGAATAAAGTAGACATGGTCTGATGTATGTCTAGATCTTTTAGTTGGTGCCTGTAGGAATTTGTCTTTGTTTATAGCTACCATATTATTCGAGATTTCATACAGCATGGTTAGTCTTGCCTCTTTCCGTCTTGCTTGGGGGCTTTTCCAGCCTAGTTCTTCTAGCATGTCACTGACACTTGATCGGTTTCTGCGGCAATTGGTCATGTATCGCGCAGCTCGTCGTTGCACCTCTCGATCTTATCGATTTGGCTTTGGTGGTAAGGGTCCCAAAGGGTACTCCATCTGTGGTCTAACTAGTGTTTTGTATGCCTACTCCTTGATCTTTTTTGAGCCGATATGCAAGTTCCGGTGCAAAAATCCGAGCCTTTGACTTGCTTTGCTCGTGATGTGGTTTACATGTTCACCCCAGTTTAGGTCACTAGTGTGAGAGCAGCCAAGGTATTTGATTGATGTTTTGTGTGCAAGTGTATGGCCATGCAGTTGGTAGTTGTATATGATTGTTTTTTTCTTCTTGGTCACTGTTAGTACACTGCATTTTTCGGGGTGGAATTCCATACTCCATTTTTCTTCCCACGCTGCAAGTTTGTCAAGATCTGATTGTAGTTTCTGGTAGTCGTTTTCTGAGGAGATGGTTAGGTACACCACAGTGTCATCAGCAAATAGTCTAACGGTTGAGTTGAGACCGATTGGCATGTCGTTCATGTAGAACAGGAATAGACTCGGACCTAGTACCAAGCCCTGTGGTACACCAGATTCTACTTTGACTGTGTTGGATGTTTTGCCATCAACAACTACTACTTGTGTTCTGCCTGATAGGAATGCTTTGATCCAATTGTTTGTTTTTCCTCCAATTCCATAATGATTCAATTTATGGAGGAGCAGACTGTGGGACACTTTGTCGAAGGCCTTGGAGAAATCCAATATAAGTAGGTCTGTCTGTTTTCCCATCTCTAGATTTTTGGTGAGATCATCGACACATTCTATAAGTTGGATTTCGCATGACAATTTACTTCTAAAGCCGTGCTGAAGCGGGTACAGGATGTTGTTATTTTCTGCATGGTTCATTATGCTGCTGATGACTACGTGTTTGATAACTTTGTAACACATACATGTCGGAGAAATTGGTCTATAATTTGCTGCGATGTATTTTTGACCTTTCTTGAATGCTGGTGTAACTGTTGCAGTTCTCCAGTCGTCAGGTATTTTACCGGTGTTCATCAAGTCATTGAAAATGGTGGTTAAGATGGAAGCGATTTCAATGGCTAGTTATTTTAGTACCATTGGCATCTGCTGGATATTGTCTGGTCCAGCTGCTTTGTGCGGATTTCTGCAAAGGCAAGCTGTGAATATTTAAATTTTACCTGTTCTCAAATGGGCCGTTCCAGTTATGTCACTTGTGCATTGTTACAAAATGGACGCTCTTCCGAAAATACACACAAATTCCCATAGAGAATTAAAAAATCTGTTCAAATAATTTTTGAGTGAGCTACAATCACAGAAACGTAACAAAGGTGAAGTTAAATATATTACTGTATTACAAGTACAGTTGATATGGCGGTATCGGATCATTGGCGGTAACGGATCATTTTGAAATTTTATTTTGAATAACAATAAAGTTATCGTTTTTCTGTGAACTAGGAGGCCATACTTTTGAAGGCAATTTATTTCTTGCACCAAATACCAAATATTAGCTCCTCACTCAACACAGGGGTACTCACAAACAATAAATAACTTTTGTGCATGCGCCGTGAGCTCCTAAGTTGCAGAAAACGCGAAAATACAAGGATGGCAAAAAGTTGTTTGTTTTCTGGTAATGACATATAGAAGGAACAAATTTCTATTATGAGTTACTTCATATGAATACACGTGTGATTTCCTAAATCATAAAAAATGCTGTGTTTCCATTTTAAGTTATAACAGTAACTTGTCTGAAGGCTCCCTTTTCCTTGTGTAGCGGATCACCCATTTCCGCGCTGTTCATCGATATGGACACACGCGGACGCACAAAATGTTAACGAGAATAAACCGCTCCCCACCCCACAAACGATATTAACTGCAAAGATGGCAGGGATGGCTGCGATGTCATATTAAATCCACTAGCAGGGTGTTAACCCCATTGGTACTGCCCTTAAAATAGCACTACAGCTGTGCGGACTGGGAAGGGGTTGGGAAGGTTGAAAACTGTCAAATCTCGGACATTTCGAATAAAAAATGAACGTAATTCGGGAAACTGATGGATTGCAGAAATGGCGCTAATGGGGGTGGAGGGGGGGGGGGGGGGGGGGGGGCTAAAGATTCCCCCAGAGTATTTGAGAACAGCAGGGACACGAAACTGCCCCACCTCCTGCATAGGGTAATGTTCAATGTTTATGAAAGGATTATGAAATAAGACAAGAATTGTGATAATTGGGAATATGTTCATTTCTGTTCCCTGTGTGCTATGTTTATGATAAAAATAATATGAGGTGTACACTGTACTAAAGAGCTGAGGGGTGGGTTAATATGACCTCACAGTTAATGTATGTGGCCCTCACAGTTAACGTATATCAACAAAAGTTACCAAGTTACAGTGAAATTATTTCAAAACGAGTCATCCTATCAAGTTACATTAAAATCCCCTCATAAATATGGCCTGTAGACTGTGCTAAAGGTTTTCAGGCTTCGGGCCCCTGTAGCCGTCAGTTTCCCAATTGCGTCCAAAGGGGACGTTCTCATCTAGACATTATATGAAGTCAATGTACCAAGTTACAAAGAAATCCCTTAATAAATATGACCTGTAGACTGTGCTAAAGGTTTTTGGGCTTTGGGCTCTGGCAGCCATCATGGTTGAATGATCGCAACCAAAAGGGGACATTCTCACACTATTTGGAGTCATCCTACCAAGCTACAATGAAATCCCTTCATAATTATGACCTGTAGACTGTTCTAAAGGTTTTCGGGCTTTGGGCCCCTGAAGCCATCACAGTTGCCCAATCGTGTCCAAAAGGGGACGTTCTCATCTAGACATTATATGAAGTCAACCTACCAAGTTACAATGAAATGCCTTCATAAATATGACCTGTAGACTATGCTAAAGGTTTTCGGGCTTTGGGCTCGGGCAGCCATCATGGCTGAATGATCACAACCAAAGGGGGTTTTTAGAGGAATGCACTTCTGATCATGTAGGCGAAGGCCATAAGGAAATGTATACATAAAGACATTATTTGGAGTCATCCTACCAAGTTACAATGAAATCCCTTCATAAATATGACCTGTAGACAGTGCAAAAGGTTTTCGGGCTTCGGGCACCTTTAGCCCTCAAAGTTGCCCAATCATGTCCAAAAGGGGACGTTCTCATCTAGACATTATATGAAGTCAACCTACCAAGTTACAATGAAATCCCTTCGTAAATATGACCTGTAGACTGTGCTTAAGGTTTTCGGGCTTCGGGCTCGGGCAGCCATCATGGTTGAATGATCGCAACCAAAGGGGACATTTTCATCTGGGCATCATCTGGAGTGATCCTGCGAAGTTACAATGAAATCCCTTCATAAATATGACCTGTAGACTGTGCTCAAGGTTTTTGGGCTTCGGGCACCTGTAGCCATCACAGTTGACCAATCACGACCAAAAGGGGATGTCATCATCTAGGCATTATATGGAGTCAACCTTACAGGTTACAATGAAATCCTTCTATAAATATAACCTTTTGCCTATGCTAAAGGTTTTTGGGCTCGGGCACCCATCAAGGCTGAATGATCATGGCCAAAATGGGACGTTCTCATCTAGACATTATTTGGAGTCATCGCACCAAGTTACAATGAAATCCCCTCATAAATATGACCTGTAGACTGTGCTAAAGGTTTTCGGGCTTCGGGCACCTTTAGCCGTCACAGTAGCCCAATCATGTCCAAAAGGGGACGTTCTCATCTAGACATTATATGAAGTTAACCTACCAAGTTACAATGAAATCCCTTCATAAATATGACCTGTAGACTGTGCTAAAGGTTTTCGGGCTTCAGGCTCAGGCAGCCTTCATGGCTGAATGATCGCAACCATAGGGGACAATCTCATCTGGGCATCATCTGGAGTGATCCTAAGAAGTTACAATGAAATCCCTTCAAAAATATGACCTGTAGACTGTGCTCAAGGTTTTCGGGCTTCGGGCACTAGTAGTCATCACAACTGACCAATCACGACCAAAAGGGTATGTCATCATCTAGGCATTACATGGAGTCACCCTAACAGGTTACAATGAAATCCTTCCATAAATATGACCTTTTGCCTATGCTAAAGGTTTTTGGGCTCGGGCACCCATCAAGGCTGCATGATCGCGATCAAAATGGGACGTTCTCATCTAGACATTATTTGGAGTCATCCTACCAAGTTACAATGAAATCCCTTCATAAATATGACCTCTAGACTGTGCTAAAGGTTTTCGGGCTTTGGGCCCCTGTAGCCGTCACAGTTGCCCAATCACGCCCAAAAGGTGACTTTCTCATCTAGACATTGTATGAAGTCAACCCACCAAGTTACTATGAAATTCCTCAATAAATATGACCTGTAGACTGTGGTAAAGGTTTTTGGGTTTTGGGCTCGGGCAGTCGTCATGGTTGGCAGATCATGCCCAAATGGGGAAATTCTCATCTAGACATCATAAGGAGTCATCCTACCAAGTTACAATGAAATCCCTCCACAGTAAACATGACCTGCAGACTGTGGCTATTGGTGAATGATTTGCCCTCCGGACGTGTCTTTTCTTCGATTTTTAAGTACTTTTAGGGATCCTGTGGAATGGCATATCTAGGGGAACATTTGTAATCAAAAATGGGGGGAGGGGGACTTGAGACTCCCACCCGCACACTGTTGACAGTTCGTACAACCATGCATTTTTTTCAATGGGAGATTACGACTTGGCATCGGATTCTCTAATTGGACGCAGACGTGCATGGTGTAAAAGCCACTATGGGCGGGTCTGTGCCCATGTCAAGTCGCTGCCTGAGTGCTGTTGTGTTCTAATTGTCAAGGGACACAGAAAATTATAGCACTCGGGCATTGATATGTGTAGACCATCGAATAGAACAGGCCACGCCACATCTGAAGTTTAAATTTTGCCCCTGCAGGTCCTACCTGCCTGCCTGCTTGACTCTTCGACTCATTTCAGGTTAGGGAGCCAGGCCAGGCCAGGCCAGGCAAGACAAGGCAGGCAGGCAGGCAGGCAGGCAGGCAGGCAGGCCCTGCATGGAGTCAGGCAGGTGGGCCCTGCAGCAGGCAGGAAGGTTAAGCCTGGCCAGAGGCCAGGCAAGCAGGCAAGGCCCTGCAGGCAGGACCCCTGGGGGGGAGCAGGCTGGTAGGTAGGCAGGTGGACAGGCAGGCAGAAATCCCAACATCATGGTTTTCACACGAAAGGTAGTCTCCTTGCTTCTATGGGAATTTAACACTGGATCCCCCAAATTGCTCCCCGAAAAATCTCCCAAATAGGGCCTGATTCATACGACCTATACTATGAGCATGTTGTTGAGTTGCCAGTTGTTCATGATGACATCTTTGTTGATTTATTTTCTCCTGGTACTCTAAATTCCATACATACACTGTACATGTAGGCTTTCACAGTTACAATTCACCAATGAACCTTCAAACACCAACTGATACGAGAATGGGTGATGGGTGGACTGGAGTAAGAATATTGAGAAGTTGACAATTACTCGTCTCTGCTTGGTAGTTCTCATCGATGACTGTGACTTTCTCCACAAAAAAAACTGTCTCCGACACGATATGACCCTGGCTGTCAAAAAAGTCGCTAAACCCCAAAACCAATAAACAAATAAATATCATTTACCCAACATAACGGCCAAAACCAGTCAGCGCTATACACGAAAATCGCTATTCAATCTATTTTTATATTTTCATTTTTTGCTTCCAAAACATAGGTTTTCATCCCCTCATTGGAAGGAGGGTGTTGCGCCCGTTCCAATGAGGGGCCATAACCTACGTTTTGGAAGCAAAAAATGAACATTTTTAGTTACATGATAATATTTTTACGAGTGTCGTCTGCTACTAACGTTATATATAGGGTTATACCCTGACAATTTCTACACAGACCACAGTGAGCAAGTAAATCGACAGCTACATGTATCTGTAAACTAATTTGGCGTTTGTAGGGGTGGGGGGAGTGAAAACAAAAATGCTTCTTATATTATACAACAAAGATATAAGTCAGTTCACTTAACAATCCTGGGATATTTTGAAAATGATTTTTAGGTGATTTATTGTAATTTCTTCGAGAAACCGTTTTTTGTTGTGGCCATTAAAATTTATATCACTTTTATTTTTATTACATGTTTTTGGCTGTGATTTAGAGTTACCCAAGAAAGAAATACGTAATTCCTTTGAATGATTCCAATAGGAATACTTTCATTGTTACCCCCAGATTGCAGACAAGGCATGTCCCCCATCTGGGAACGATATCTCAAGCACAAGTGTACAATGGGATGCATGATCCAATATCGCCAAAATTGATCAGGCACTGCTGCAATCAGGTCATGTAAAGGCATGCATTATTTTGTCACTTTCATGTACAATATCGGTTTGAAACTTGTTTGCATTTTTCAAGGAGACAATTGTCTTCACACACACGTATATATTTATATACACCCAAACTGGCCTCCAGCCAAACCAGCCTCCACAATTTCGCCCAAACCGGCATCCACAAATACACCCAAACCGGCCTCCGCCAGGTTTTTTCTTTAATTTTCTAAATTTTCTACAATTTTATTCATACCCATTTCTTTGTAATCTTTGAAAAAAAAATTCATGACAGGAATTTGGATAAATAATTAAATCAAAAATATGCCTACCTCATTTTACAGAAAGTGATATCCTTCAATTAAAAAGTGATAAAAATCCATCGCAACTAATATACGAAATCTAACACAACCTGATGGTTCCAAATCCCAGACAGTTGTGAAAGATGTTTTCAGATAGGCAGTCTGCTGCCATCAAACTGAATGTCATTGGATGTCCTTATTTAAACAGGCATTCCAAACTGAATGCTCATTGGATGACTCTGCTCAAGAAGGGTCCTACTATTTAACGAACATACGCCCCCCCACCCCCGAAAAAATCCCCCCCCCCAAAAAAAAGTTCCTTTCTAAGGGTACTAGATATCAACGTTTGTCCCCGACTCGCCGTGATGCGTCCTCAGAATCCAAAGCGAGAGTTTAATGCATGTTTGTCAATCCAAATAATGGCTATAATCTTTATTTATCACTAAAATACTCATCAGACGTGGATACAATTTTACACACGATTAAAATAGGCGCTTGCCATCCTCTCAAACCTAAATTTCACTGTTTTCCTCAGCGACATTCTTCCTCAGATGGACAGCTAATTGATTTCACACCTTTGTCGCATCTTGTCAACAGCTTCAAGCAGGCTACTACTTAATGAACACAAGAATTTCGCGCCGTCGCATTTTATAAACCTTATTAATCATCAAAATACTCATCGGAAGTGAATAAAATTTTACAATCGAATAATATATACCCACATATACCTGCATATGCACCCTCAACCATTTTTAACTTGTATTTCCTATTATTTTCGCTTCTGTTTGTTTATGTTCGTTTATGTTCGTTTGTGTTCGTTAAATAGTAGGACCAGTTCAAGAAGGCTGTTGGGTCCAAGTTGAGAAATGCTTGTGTGGTCGGAATCATTATCAAAACAACATGTCATACTCATCTCATACTAAACTGGTACAAACGGTTGTTTTTACAGCATTCAACAGTCAGCTTGGCATTTTAAATGTTTGTTTTGCCATTTAATATATGAGTTCGGTTAATTATTAAAGCTATTATTTCGAAAGTCAGTGTTGTTTTTCTTTTAAAATCCCATAGATTACCCCAACTGTTTCCTGGGGAAAGTTCGCTTTTGTAAGTTATTTTTCTTTTGCAATTGCATTCTATGCGGCTGAAAGATATCGATTTAAGTATATTGATGTTTTAGAGACGCCACAAAATGCAATTGTGGAGGATGGGTTGAGTGATCAATGTTTCGGTCCTACTATTTAACGAACACAAACGAACAGATGAGAAAATAATAGGAAATACAAGTTAAAAATGGTTAAGGGTGCATATGCAGGTATATATGAGTATATATTATTCGTTTGTAAAATTTTATTCACTTATGATGAGTATTTTGATGATTAATAAGGTTTATAAAATGTACAACGGCGCAAAATTCTTGTGTTCGTTAAGTAGTAGCCTGCTTGAATCTGTTGACAAGATGCGACAAAGGTGTGAAATCAATGAGCTGTCTATCTGAGGAAGAATGTCGCTGAGGAAAACAGCGAAATTTAGGTTTAAGAGGATGGCAAGCGCCTATTTTAATCGTGTGTAAAATTGTATCCACGTCTGATGAGTATTTTAGTGATGAATAAAGATTATAGCCATTATTTGGATTGACAAACATGCATCAAACTCTTGCTTTGGATTCCGAGGACGCATCACGGCGAGTCGGGGACAAACCATGATCTACCCTTTGAAAGCGGAGCAAGACTCGGATACATGTGGAATATTGTACACCCACATAATGATAATAATCTAAAGATCTCACAATATCTTGGGGATAAGTCATTAAAGCCCAGTTTAAGCTTTCCTGAAAACTTTCCCCGAACAAGCTCACCCTCCACCAACGCGGACTCCCCCTAACGAGAGAGGACAACCAGGCGTGTATTATTATTATTTTTTTTAATATGTCGCACCGGTGCGACATATTAAAAAATAAAAAATTTATAAATTCGGAGCACAGGCGAAGGCTAATAGTACTGGACTAGATAAATGTTAAACTCTGATGGGTAAGGACCAATATACTCAACCACGGCTGTAGACAAGTCCGAGAAGCACGTAACTCGCTTCTTAAACATGGGCTCATACTGCAGAGATGAATATTTCCTCTTAACGCAAACAACTTGCGACTCGATTGGCTGGGGATCAAGCGGTTCGAAAGACTTTTTGACAATCTTACCAAATAAACCATTTTTATTCTCCACATGAACCAACCCATTAACAGTGCGAATAGAATATGTTGTTTTGACTGTATTGCATTTTGGATTCCACGCACTACAATCGTCTGGGTGGTAAGTGACTTTGTTGAGAGACCGCCGCCTTTTGTTTTCCGTGTCATCGATCAAAAAATAAACTTTCTCTTTTACGCCTGGGGGAACTGAAGGGAGGACATTCTCCGCCACCAAAGCCAGTTCATATAAGTTGATCAACAGCTAATAAATAATAAATATAATTATGGTAAGGCAGTGAATTGAAAAGAAAATCAGAATATATCTACCAAAGAAGTAAATATAATAATTGTTTGGAAAACATAAAAACTCAAAATCCGCAAAATTTGACTTTGTTAAGTCCACCGGTGCCAAGCCCGGGCAAAGGATGAGGGGAGTTTAAAATTTATTGCTAATTTTTTTTTTTAATTTAAATAAAAAAAAAAAACGGATGGGGTGTATGTAGAAGAGATAACCGCGAAGCGGTTACTGTATCATGGAACCCGCTTCCTGGAAAGAGCCCGGGGTGCCCCCATCGTTGGAGAGAGTCAGTGGGAGGGGGGGGGGATGTCTTGGGTTGCATTTCTAGGAAAGTATGGGTAGGGTTGTCCCCAATGTCGTAGCCACATGGGGCTGGGGCGGGCACTTACCCCCTCCCCAAAATCTAGCTGTGTCCCCTTCCAAATGTTTTCCGCCAGTAGACTTAGATTTTAAAATTTTCTTGGGGGAGAACCCCCCCCCCCCCCCCCCCCGAAAAAAAATTCCTGGAGAAGGACCCCCAGCACCCCTGCCTTTTCGCACATTTGATGGCTATCACCCCCCCCCCCCCCTCCCCCCCCCCCCCCCCGGAAACTTTTTCCTGGCTACGCACCTGATTGTCCTCTCTCGTTAGTGGGAGCCCGCATTGGTGGAGGGTGAGCTTGTTCGGGGAAAGTGTTCAGGAAAGCTTAAACTGGACTTTAATGACTGATCCCCAAGATATTTTAAGATCTTTAGATTATTATCATTATGTGGGTGTACAATATGCTACATGTATCCGAGTCTTGCTCCGCTTTCTAAGGGTAGATAACGGTTTGTCCCTGACTCGCCGTGATGCGTCCCCGGAATCCAAAGCGAGAGTTTGATGCATGTTTGTCAATCCAAATAATGGCTATAATCTTTATTTATCACTAAAATACTCATCAGACGTGGATACAATTTTACACACAATTAAAATAGGCACTTGCCATCCTCTTAAACCTAAATTTCGCTGTTTTCCTCAGCGACATTCTTCCTCAGATAGACAGCTAATTGATTTCACACCTTTGTCGCATCTTGTCGACAGCTTCAAACAGGCTACTACTTAACGAACACAAGAATTTCGTGCCGTCGTACATTTTATAAACCTTATTAATCATCAAAATACTCATCAGAAGTGAATAAAATTTTACAAACGAATAATATATACCCACATATACCTGCATATGCACCCTCAATCATTTTTAACTTGTATTTCCTATTATTTTCTCTTCTGTTCGTTTATGTTCGTTTGTGTTCCTGAAATAGTAGGACCCCAAAGTTTAACGCAGGCAGCCAATTAAAATAATGGAAGCCGGTTTGGATGATCAATGCTTAACCGTCACCTCGATGAAAATATTGGAGGCCGGTTTGGGCAAAAATGTAGAGGCCGGTTTGGGTTAAGTGGAGGCCGGTTTGGTCAAAAATGTCGGAGGCCGGTTTGGGCGTATTCGGAAAATACATGGATTGAATTGGCGGCGGTCAATTATTGAAAGATGATCCGATACCGTCGTCAAAACTGTAATCGGGATCTTAAAACTAAAAGATATTTTCTTGATTTTGTATTATTCCCGTGTTTATTTACCCCTGGGGGTGTTATGAAACAGACAATAGTCCGGAGGGGAGTGGGTCTTTTCGGCCTCGGGAACATTCGGCCTCGGGAACATTCGGCCTGGGAACATTCGGCCTCCGTTTTCAACAAGGGAGACTGAGAGAGAAGGTTTAATATGAGTTTAAATACCTTTATTATAACTAACAACAAAAATAAATACCGTGTAATATAAAATTTTCACAATATAAAATACATTTACACTTTATATATACTGGCACACAACCTCAAAAATCTAGATGTAGTTATATCATTCTCTTTATATTTCTCCGATGCTTCCTCTAACTTCTTGGATACCTTTGGACAAGCAAGTAAGCGAGCAAGATTGATATTGGACTCGAATGAATAAAAAGTTTCTGCGCGCCGAAGATCGCACGGGGATGATGTGGGATTTAAATCCCGGCCTTGCACGACCCGAATAACTTTGCTTTATCATTTTATTCCCTTATGAATACTGAAATCGCAGTTTGTTGGTGGTTTTAGAAAAACAGAAAAAGAAACCCAAACAGTCACTGGTTTGGGAGTAGCCCCAGCATGTTATCCATAACGGTTACAAAAAGGAAAAAATCCACCGATATGTGTTTCTGAAATCTGAAGCAATTAATGAATTGAAAGGTTTCAGCGCGCAGAAGGCGCACAGGGACGATGTGCGATTTAAATCCCTTGAGACCCGAACAACTTTATTTGCTTACGAATCCACGAGAGTTTTTTAAAGCTGGAAGTCATCCATCAACCTATAAGGGAGAGGGATATAGTTACAATCTACATAAAAAGGTTTAAGTGTTCAAAGAAACTGTAAAAACAGTATATATGATCGCCTAATCAAGTGCGATTAAATCAATCAAGCTTCAATCGTACTGTAAAAACACTGTATGAGTATCTCATCAGAGGCCAGAACTTTGATCACTACTTCAGAAGAACTTATAAAAACAAACTTTTAAAGCTGAGTTGTGCCAAACAACACCCAAAAAGAAGTATATCATTTCGGGTTTGCATGTCGGCATTTGAGCAACATATTGTCATTCTGTTATTCAATACAGTGGATTTTACACAATGGATTTTATATTTCATTATTCATTATGGATCGGTCTCGTGCTTAATATATTTCGACTTTAGGAATAAAGGTAGGTCATATATATTATTCTTTAAAAAAAATATTCTGGAAAAACACCTAATATACAAAAAAACACAACAAAATGAACTAAAAAAATATTTTTTAAAGTTATTTTTCAACTCCCAAACTCAGAAATGTTTTACCAAAAGTGGGAACATTCGGCCTCAAAAGTGGGAACATTCGGCCTCGACTGAGGCCGAATGTTCCCGGAAAAATACCTGGGGCCGAATGTTCCCGAGGCCGAAAAGACCCGGACCCGTCCGGAGGACGAGATGTCTCTTTCCCGTTTCGGTAATTAGACAAGCGACGTTCTCCTTTTGAACTTTGAAGTTTGAACAATGTTTGAAATAAACATATCATACTAACCAGTCTCAGGTCACCTTTCTCGCGTAATATTGCCGTTAAATTTACGTCAGTCATTGCTGGAGTTATGGATAAAAGGTTGGAATCTTTATTTTGATGTCAGGAAAGCAATGTTTATTACCAGGAGTTGTGAAAATGAGACGACACCTCTCACCGAAGATTCGAGAAAAAGAGGGGGGGGGGGGATTTGCAGACAAAGTCTCGCGGTAACACAGTACTAAATATTTCCCCATATACCGTGGAGGGTGCCAGAAAAAAACTGCATGAACATAGGTGGGGGGGGGGGGGGGGGCAACCCACCCAGGGGCAACCCACCAAAAACCAGATGGGACAACCCGCCCCAGTTTTTCTTAAAACTATGACACTGGACTAGGATTGGATTATGAGTACTAATAACCTGCCATTTTACTTAATTATGATTGTATTATAGGTAATAACATCTGAATAATTCAGAATGAATTATTCGCCTGTTATTACTTATAATACGATCATAATAATAAATACGTGCCGGAATATAAGGGACAACCTGACTGTCATTTGAATTATGATTGTATTGTGAAATGAATGAAATGAAAGGTTTTAGCGCGCCGAAGGCGCGCAGGGACGATGTGGGATTTACAAATCCCTTGCGACCCGGTTAACCTTATTTTATTTCACTTGCATCACACAGGCCTAGCTTTCCTATTGCCTCAAATAGGGTCTGAGGGGGGTATGCATGCGGTTAGAATTCCTGGGGCCACCTATTCTCAGGAACAGGACATGGAACAGGAACGGGTACCTAATCTCAGGAATGCAGGAACAGAGAAAAAGAGCATTAATCCACGCAAGTGAATAAACTTTATTCAAATATATGCCCACCATAACAACACACTAATCATATGTTTTTAACTCCGTAGGCCTCTCGTCTATATAATTTTTTGAATGTGTCCTTTTCTCACCTTTTTCAATTTTCATTGAATTCACAGGAACAGTTACCAACGGCGGAACGGTTCTCTTTGCAGCAGGAGTAAATTTCAACAGCCAAATATTGCTGCTCAACAGGTTGCCAATGATCTCAACTGTGTGTGGAGTAAACTCAGCGGATTGGATGGGAGGGGGGTGAGGGGGGGGGGGGGGACTATGTATAACACGACAATTATTTGAGGAATATTTAACAAATAGATGAGACAATAATTCTGGAATTTTCATTTTCCAGTATTTTTTCTCTCTAAATTTGTTGAGTGGAAAAGATGAAGAGGTGCTGTGATGTTAACAAAAATTTGAAATAAACTATTATTTTTTTCAAGGTAAGTGTAAGGCAGAGCCTTACATATCTTGTTAATCAGACTGAAAACGAAAAATGTGAAAAAAGACATTCCGGATGTCGGATGATATGTCGGGAAGGTGGGTGGGGGTTGGGTGGGGGTTGGGTGGGTGGGGTAGGGGTGGGGGGTACATAACTGGGGGGGGGGGGTGTTGCGGCTCGGGAAAAGTTATTTGAGGTCACTCTTTTGTAGTTAGTCAAAAAAAAATTAATGATGTGGTTATTTTCAGCATAATTAGGAATCGGACGTTTTGTCCCCAAAAATCAGACGTTCAGTCCAAAATAATATTCGCTTTAACATAGCGGTGGCAAAAATAGGGGGAGGGGGTTCCTGGTGAACACCACTTGGATTCGCCCATGAAAATGGGAGTGGGTGGATGAATGGTGTGCGCGTGAGAGAGAGAGAGAGAGAGAATTTTATTTTTAGTTAACGTCGGAGCTATATGTATAAAACATTTGACGAGCATTTGACCAGCTCAGTTTAGAAGTACTATTAGTTTGATTCAGTTATTATGGGATGTGTTAAGAGGATTGTGGATTATTTTCGTTAAAACTGGATAATTTTCGATAAAAAAGGGAGTAAAAATCTTTTTTATATATTACCATCTCCCCCCAAAATAGCAGAAAAAAATCGGATCAATGTGGATTGTGGATAATTTTCTATTAAATTATATAGAATTTTCTATTAAATTTGACAATTTTTGATAAAAAAGTGAGTAGAAATCTTTTTTATATATTACTATCCTCCCAAAAAGTTTTCTCAAATGAAAAAAAAAATCGGGACAACCCGCCCCCAAAATAGGCCTGGGATGGGTTTTCCCTGGGGCAGGTTGTCCCTGATCCGGAGTCAAGTGTCCCCCCCCTCCCCCCGTAAAAAAAAATGGGCAAAAACAGTAAATGCATTTTTTTTTCCTTTTTCACTGTTCTGGCATCTTTTGTGTCCCAGACAGTAACAAAATGTCACCAATTGATCATAAAAGCCCACTTAGAAGCATTATTAAACAAAACTTACCCCCTTAATATAAAAATATTGGAGAATTTCAACAAAACTGACTTATGGGGTTGTGGACAATTCTGACCTTGGACAAATCGGACCTTGCACGATTTGGACCCTGGACGATTCGGACCTTGGTCAATTTGGACCCCCAGAGTTGGTCAATTTGGACCTCCAGTGTTGGTCAAATAGGACCCTGGGAATGGTTAACTGAGAATGAATGGAAGTCAATTCGGACCTTAGGTTTTTTTGATACTTTCATTGATGTTTTAATTTCCAGAAGATGACCTGACTGTACTTTACTCATTTTATACATTTATTGTAATAATTTTGTGTGTTTCATAAATTTCTTCTGTGGTTATTACAAGTTGTGATTAATCCTCAACCTGTTATCCACTAGTCTATTGGTTGTCCGGTGATAGTGAACCAAAAAGATCAAATTTTTAAAACAAATAGCAGTTCCCATATTCATCCAGCAAAACCTGGGATTGCGACATCCGTTAAGATAAAGGCAGATGTGAAATGAAAGTGTCAATGACACTGTAGCTTAACTTGTCTGTGTGTTATGTTGGGTATATGTTAACTTCTGTTCCCTGTATGCTATGTTTTCAATAAAAATAATATGAGGTGTAGACTACACTAAAGGGGTGGGTTAATGTGGCCCTCACAGTTAATGTATGTGGCCCTCACAGTTAATGTATATCAATGAAAGTTACCAATTTGCAGTGAAATTATTCCAAAACGAGTTATCCTATCAAGTTACAATGAAATCCCTTCATAAATAGGGCCTGTAGACTGTGCTAAAGGTTTTTGGGCTTCGGGCCTGTGTAGCCATCATGGTTGACCAATCGCAACCAAAAGGGGACATCCTCATCTAGACATTATACTGAGTCATCCTACCAAGTTACAATGAAATCCCTTCAAATATGACCTGTAGTCTGTGCTAAAGTTTTTCGGGTTTTGAGCTCGGGCAGCCGTCATGCTAGAATGATCACAACCAAACGGGGACGTTCTCATCTAGGCATTATCTGGAGTCATCCTACCAAGCTACAATGAAATCCCTTCATAAATATGACCTGTAGACTGTGCTAAAGGTTTTTGGGCTTTGGGCCCCTGTAGCCATCACAGTTGACCAATCGCGACCAAAAGGGGACGTTTCTCATCTAGACATTTTTGGAGTCAACCTATCAAGTTACAATGAAATCCCTCCACAAATACGACCTGTAGGCTGTGCTTAGACATCATCCGGAGTCATCCCACCAAGTTACAATGGAATCCCTCCATATTAAATATGACCTGTAGACCGTGCTAAAAGTTATGGGTTTCGGGCTTGGGTAGCTGTCACAGTTGACAGATCATGACCAAAAGGAGATGTTCTCATTTAGATATTATACAGAGGCATCCTTCCAAGTTACAATGAAATTCCTTCATAAATACGACCTGTAGACTGTGCTAATGGTTTTCAGGTTTTGGGCTCGGGCAGCCACCATGGTTGACCAATCGCAACCAAAAGGGGACGTTCTCATCTAGACATGACCGCAAACCTGCATATGAAATTTCATGACAATCAGATAAGAACTACGGGGTGTAGCCTGTGCTAAAGGAAATGTGAACAGACTCACAGACAAACAGACTTCCGCACACGTGATGGCAATTGCTTATCTTAACTTTGTCAAGTTAAGCTAAAAACATGTACAAGGGAAACTGTTTGAACAGGTGAGTGTTATGGTCAAAGAGGCAACTGACGCTAACTTGAATGCAAACTAACCTGAGGCTTCCCGACCAACAGATGATGCACTTGTTTGTACCTACAACCGGGCTCGTGCAAGTGACACACCAAAAGACCCCACTGATCTCCTGTTTGTGCTAAATGAAGATTATTTCTCCAGGCGGACATTGCCCCAGTGGACATTACCCCCAGGCAGACAAAACCCTAGTATATACGGACATTACCCCAGTGTGGTCAGATAAACCTTCAGTACCTAATACAGATCAATAAAATCATGCAATTATAAATGCTATTAGAATCAGCTGAATGATATAGTAAATACCATAAATGAACCATTTGAAACATATAAAATTAAGTAATGACAACTCTCTTTATAAGATGCCAATTGTATTTATTTTATAAAACTGTCTAGTGCAGTCCTGTTGTGCCTTGCAACTACTCACTGCTTTCTGGTTGCAACAAATCTCTATTGGTTAAGTTACAGGGTGTCCAAAATTGTACAGCTAGAGTTCTGACCAAGACCAGGAAATATGACCACATATCTCCGGTACTGGCAGATCTACACTGGCTCCCAGTTCTGAAAAGGATTGACTTTAAAATCCTTTTAATCATATCTGAATGTCTCAACAATCTTGGTCCTTCATACCTTACTGATTTTCTTGTTCCCCACAAACCTGTCAGGACTCTCAGGTCTAGTTTCTCCAATGACTTAGTTTCCACATCTTGCAACCTTCTATCATGGGTGATCACGCTTTGTCTGTTGCTAGTCTGAAGCTCTGGAATTCGCTTCCCACTTATATGAAAACGCCACAAACTCTTGACCAGTTTACATCTGCTCTGAAGACCTATCTCTTCAAGCAAGTATATAACACTGAGCTTAACCTTGGTTGATTAATAGCTGATAGTTGTTACTTTTTCTTTTTGTATATATTCATCATCAGTCTCAGAGTCTATTTATTTATACATCATGCATGTACTCGATATTGTAGAACCGAGGCTATAAACTTCATTATTATTATTATTATTATTGTTATTATTACTCCATCATCAACTTTGTCTCTTCAATATGTTCTTCATATGTTTATAATTGTATTATTTATTTATATTTGCAGGTTTTGTATAAACTACTTGGATTTCTACCAGAAACAGAAGTAACTTCGTTCGTTGTAGATTTTGAAAGTAGCACCTGGCAGGCATTGAAACAAATTTTTGATGAACCAGAAATATATGGGTGTCCTTTTCACTTTGGACAGGCATTGTGGTGCAAAGTACAAGAAAAGGGGTATCCAAGTAAGTACCTTGTATGTTCAAACTTGTTAATATTTATTCTTGCCAGCACTTCTCCACTATGAAAATGACTGAAGGCATAATCCTTATTATTACAGATGTGTGGTTTTGCTTTTTGCTATATGTTTTGAGCTTATGTAAACATGTCGGGCATTCTTTTCTACTTGAAACCACACCTATTAATCAATATTAATAAAAATAATTTCGCAGAAACGCAATAAATTAAATAATAAATAATTTTTATGTTTGAAGGTTGAATACAGAAAAAGAGATGTTTTTAAGTTGTTGCGACATCCGGCCTGCATTTGATCAGCTCAAAGCAAAAGTGCACGTACAAGCCACAAGTTTGAATAGCTTCATAAATTATGTAGATGAAACATGGATGAACAACCCAGTGTGGACTACCTCCAACTGTTCTGTTTTTGGAAGAAGTATCCAGACCAACAATGATGTAGAGGGGTGGCACAACCGCCTCAATAAACATGCAAAGAAAAGCAACTTACCTTTTTACTTATTAATAAATTTACTTTATTCGGAAGAATTGAACATACCTTGAAGGGTAAAAATGGTAAACTAAACTTTAAACATGTAACAAAAGATCAGTGAATGGTATGTACATGATTCTTAATAGTTGTGTAATGTAACGAAGTGCCTATAAATCTATGATCGTAGACTAGGATTAGTTGTTGTGTAGCTGATAGAACCATGAAGTCCCACCAGTCGGTGGCTTTTGGATTTCTTACAGACGAACCTTGAACATAGGTTTCAGATGTTCAGTTTTCTGTAACCTCACAAAGCTCGTCGTGTATCAATATTCACCAATTTTCTGATGCAACACCTAATCACATGACTACCAGTCAGCGGAAAATTGAGGGAAACTCCCCTGACATGGCAGTTGCCATTGTTGGACTCTTGTACTGCCATGCTGACTGCCAGTCAGTCAGCATGCAGTCCATGGAATCTTTACATGCAAATAGTATTCTGCCGGGTGCCTGTTAAGAGGCAGAATGTCCCAGTGGAAAGCACAATTTGCAATTCAACATCACCTGATCTCTGGTGATGTTCCACTTGGTGCATGTTATGATTTGGTGACAGTTCGAACAATACCGTTCCAGAAACTACTGCAGAATATTATTGTACTATCTATCAACAAATCCTACTATATTACTGTTTGTTGACAATATTGGCCCTCCAAGTTATGCCTAATTTTGTCAACAGAACATCTGGCATCCACTCCAATGTGGGAACTCAAAGTACTTCTGTACTCTGAATGTCAGTTAATACAATTCCATGTAATTCAGTTTCTAATAAATCTGTTAATAAAATCAGAGTCCAATTTACCAAATAGAAATTGTCAATGAAAACGATCATGACTCTTAATATTTCCCCTTAACACCTAATGGAGCTTAGAAGAGCTGTAGCTCTTCTCCCAAGCTTGATTAACCCCTGTATGTGAACTTCACAACATTCCTCCCCCACATACGATCAAAACCCAGAGGCACTTGATCACAGTAAGAGAGACGATTAGCAAAGAGACCACAGGGTTAATCGAAAAAAAAACACTACAACATTACATTGTAATCAGATGGGTATGGATGACACCTAAAAACAATTTTTTTTCATGACCCCCCAACAATATTTTATGTCATCACATCAAAAGAATTATTTATTATATACTTATCCTTCCACCATCCCTCCTATTACCCAAGGATCTAAATATTTACATAAAACCCAGCATTGGTACAAGAGGAACCTTTATGTTAACACCATTTCACTTGGGGCAAAAATTAAACTCGTGGAGAGTTAATCGGTCTCCCCACTTCACATCCGTACGGCATGCCAGACATGTTTTTCGCTGGGGCCATGTCCACCCACGTCTGACTGCAGACAAGGTGAACTTTCTTTTTACACTGAAGGCTTTCAAAAGCACTATATCTTTCTTTGCGAATGTCCTCAAAACAGATGCAACAATGTTCGGCATTGCCAACAGTACATAGTTCGAAACGTACTGTGTCTACACAAATTTTGTGGGCTTCGAAAGCTGTTTTAACGAGAATATACTGGGGCTGAACTGTTTCCCACTCAAATGTCTCTTGGACTTTCCAATGGTCTGTGTTGTGCTCCACAAATTCTGGTCCTGATTTTGTGCATTCGCCTGTCTCGTGCAGTTTGATACTGCAGAATGGCCAGAAATGGGATATTCCATCAGTATAATACCAACCATTCCAGTACTGGTTGTTCCAATACCTGATCACTTTGGCTGGGAAAGGAGTAGTCACTTCACGATATGCCTTGCCAAAAGCCCACAGACTCTCGGCATCTGTAGCTTCACATCTGGATCCACTTGATTCACAAGTGCAGTATAAGTGGGGAAAGGTAAATTTATCATCAGGGGTGACCAAATTTCGGAGGTATACTGCAAATGTCTGAATTTTGGGGTCATTCAAAGCCTCCTCAAAGTATATTACCTCCCAACACTGAAATATTTGTTGTTGCATTTGTCTTTTACATAGAGCCTCAATAATATTAATTTTTCCGTGCGGAACAAATGGTAAAAGACCAAAGTAATGTCCCTGTTACTCTTCGAACCTCTTAAACTCTGGAATATCTACCGACGCAATAAAATATTTCTTCAAAATAAACCCAAATATCCAATAAGAATTGTTCAAATAAATTCAAAACACAAAACCACTAAATATAATCTCAAAGAGATATATGGAACGCTATTTATATATATATATACACGCACCCTTCCTCTCTCCCTCTCCCGTGGGTATATGTGCTTCTAGTACCCTTCTTGACAATCAAGCCTCACACGTACTAGTTTTGAGGTTGTCTTGCGTAGGGTTCCGGTGAGTACTTATCTAAACCCTTCCGGATCCCCTACTTTTTGCACCACTAATTACTTTCTTTTTACTTCAGAAAGGAATGAATTTGCCGTGATTAATATATAGCCAGAAAGACAACCGCACACAACCCCATTTCTATCGGTTTTTCTCCACAGTCTACCGGTCAATATGGCGTAGACGGTGAAAGAATACCGAGAGAAATGCTGTATAATGGCTAGATGCATCAAAATTATGAAATTAATCGGTTTTTTTTTATCTAATGCACTACCCACCTCCTGAAAGTGTCTCCTAATCCACCAATTGTCAACTCCGGGGTATAATTGGAGGTGTAAAGGAGGGTTAATATAGGCTTGTCCCATCCAACAGGGATGTCGCAAACTATACAATAGTGTAAATAATATTGGTTCATCTTAGGAAGAAGAAGAACCTTCTATATGATGTTGATGGATAACCAAAGTTTGGACGGTTCGCATGAAGAATTGATCACTATAGTATTCATCATAACATAACTGTAAATATTTCATTTCTTCATAAATAATATTTTTAGCTCTCAAGGGAATGTATACACAGTAGACTCTATGTTCGATCGGCCACTGTACACATTCAGGTATATCTTCTCTATATTTGAGCCTACGACAACCACAAATTACCTGTTGGAAATAGGCTGATGCTTCAGTACTCAATTTTTGACCTTACATTGTTTCAACTTGCGTTCTCGATAATTGATGAGAGAGATCTCTAACCATTACTTGATTGGGATTTATCTGTCGAC
The DNA here is from genome assembly GCA_031216915.1 of Pictodentalium vernedei. Lineage (NCBI taxonomy): Eukaryota > Metazoa > Mollusca > Scaphopoda > Dentaliida > Dentaliidae > Pictodentalium > Pictodentalium vernedei. The sequence goes on from CM062293.1 coordinate 320,751,766, forward strand.
TCTTACTGATTACTCTTAATATACTTGGTGCACGATGTGCCGAGTCGCTATACCCTGCTTCTGCCATATTTATTACTTACAGAAATACATGGTAGTCATGATATACCAAAGTCCTACCTCAATACGTGTTGCAAAAGGTAAGTCTATATTCAATTTCACATCAGTTGTACACAATTTCTTTATTTCAAGAAATAATGCTAATTGGCAACTAGAGGTGGTATGTATCGTTCTCACTGCTCCCACTAAAGGACAGAATAATTTCTTATCATCGACACATTTATCATGACCTAATTCCGGTATATATTGTGTTTTTTGTTTATCTGCAATTAATGTATTGGCTTCTAATCGATATATAGCTACTAATTTGTTCGCAGTTTTCGATGCTTTCTGGTTTATATTCACGAATGGAATGGGCAAAGCTTGCACCTTAAAAATCTCAAATTTAAAATTTGTATTAATCAACGGAATTTTCACCAGAACAACTAACTTATCATCAACAAACACAGTCGCAGTTGTCAACAAATGATAGTATTGCCATAACTCTGTTTGAAATTTTACTGTAAGTTGGGTATGGTTGTCAAGCCTGCTTGAATTCTCGTAAATACCGAAGTTAACAAAGTAGGACTGAAGACTCTTGGTGATAAGTTTTAAATCTGTGAGCACATCTATCTGCTCATGCAGATCATCCACATACGTTTCTGCTGTTAATAACATTAATTCAACTTCTGAAGAATTCAAAAGCTCCCATCTAAACATCATACAAAAATTACATATGAAATATGAAAAAGATTGGGTGAGAGATACAGTCTGCAGCATGTGCTAATGGAATTGTTGACATTTCATATGCCAAATCCAAGATGGCTCCCATATTTTTCAATGAAATTAAAAATGAAAGTGTCAATGACACTGTAGCTCAACTTGTCAAGACAAAGACATGTACATGTATAGTATGTGACACAGCAATGACAAACATCTAGGTAATGACCTGATAACAAAGGTACATATAAAGTATTGTAACGGTCTGTACATAAATATTGACCGTTGCCTGTAACAAATGTATAGGTAAAGTATTGTAAAGGTGGGTGACAGTCAGATGCTAAACTAGAAAAAATCTTGGAGTCCCAGAGTGGGTCTGACTGAACCCCAAAATATTTGTTCTCATAGCACAGTGATAACAAAGGCACCCCAAAACACACTCATTCCTGTCCCAAGGTGAAAACAAAGGTACCCAAGAAGTTTCGTGAAGATCAGTTCACAAATATGAGCTGTGTAGAAGTTGTGACAAAAAACTGATTGGACCTAATTTCGGTACAAAATGGCCACTGGCAGCCATCTTGAATTTTGGACCGCACCCAGAAACACTCGTTCTCGTCTCAAGGTTATAACAAAGGTACCCAAGAAGTTTTGCGAAGATCGGTTCATAAATACAGGCTCTAGCCCGAGCCGTATTGACATGTGCACTTACAGTGTATAAGTAGCACTGAATAAATCAAAGTTCAAGTAATTTGCATAATTTCTGCACGAGAATAAAACCCGTACTATATGTGATGTATTCTATGTTACTAAACATTCATACAAAAATTTATTCAAATCAGAACTTTCATACAGAAGTTCTGTACAAAAGACTGATTGAACTAATTTGGTACAAAATGACTGCTGGTGGCCATCTTGAATTTTGGACCAAACCCAAAAACACTGGTTCTCATCCCACGGTGATAACAAAGGTACCCAAGAAGTTTCGTAAAGATCGGTTCATAAATACGGCCTCTAGCCTGAGCCGTATAGAAGTTGTGTGCAAAAAACTGATTAGACCTAATTTCGGTACAAAATGGCCACTGGCAGCCATCTTAAATTTTGGACCGCACACAGAAACACTCATTCTCGTCCCAAGGTGATAACAAAGGTACCCAAGACGTTTCGCGAAGATCGGTTCATAAATACAGACTCTAGCCCGAGCTGTATTGACATGTGTACTTACTGTGTGTAAGTAGCACTGAAAAAATCAAAGTTCATCTAATTTGCATAATTTCTGCACGAGAAAAAAACCCGTATTATATGTGATGTATCCCATGGTACTAAACATTCACACAAAAAATTATTCAAATCAGCGCTTTCATATGGAAGTTCTGTGCAAAAATCTGATTGCACCAAATTTTGTACAAAATGGCTGCCATCGGCCATCTTGAATTTCGGACCGGACCCCAAAACACTCGTTCTCGTCCCACGGTGATAACAAAGGTACCCAAGGAGTTTCGTAAAGATCGGTTCATAAATACGGCCTCTAGCCCGAGCCGTATAGGCATTTGCACTTACAGTGCTGAAAGTAACACCAAAAAACATCAAAGTTAGTCTAATTTGCATAATTTACGCACAAGAAAAAAACCGGTATTATATGTGATGTATCCCATGGTACTAAACATTCATACAAAAAATTATTCAAATCATAGCTTTCATATGGAAGTTCTGTACAAAAAACAGATTTCTGCATCGTCGGTACAAAATGGTGGCTGGCAGCCATCTTGAATTTCGGACCGAACCCCAAAACACTCGTTCTTGTCCCACGGTCATAACAAAGATACCCAAGAAGTTTCGAAAAGATCGGTTCATAAATACGGCCTCTAGCCCGAGCCGTATCCAATTGTTGACGGACAGACGGACGACGGGCCATGGCATAAGCTCAAATTTGGCTTCGCCAAAGTTGAGCTAAAAATGATTCGAGTCAGCATTCATTAGTTATTCGATGGAAACCATAATTCAATATGGCTGCCGTGATGGCCATATTGAATTGGCTATTGTCTAGCTGGACCAAAATGGAAAGGAAGCGTTGTCTGGTGATTATGATTTGATCAAAAAGGTGGTTCTTTAGTTATTTGACAAAAATCAACAGACGGATGGATGGACATGGTAAAAACATAATGTCCCCGAGAGGTTCTCGGGGGCATAAAAATAAGGGTGATTCGGTATTTAATGGTGATTCCTATGATTCCGTTACATAGGTAGGCCCTTCACAACACTTTCTGGAATTCACACTGTTCAATCGTTTAAAGGATTCGCTGTGCAATCATGAGATTTGCTGTGAATAATACTGTTAATACAAGATTCTCTATGAAAATCTTATGTCTTTTGACGAAAACTGACAAAGGCTAAGGCCTTTTTACACTAATGACACACATATATAGAATGGTAGGAACCAACTACCAATAAATTTACCTTCATCCAGTAGGGTGACTATCCCCCGATGCCCTGTTCGCAAACAGAATCTGTCACTTTCCATTAACCCTTTACCCAATGAATCGGCCACATCCGCACGCGTAATATGCAAATTCAGCAGTTGAAAATATATTATTTTTCAAAACATTTCAACAAAACCATATGATGTGACGAGCTCATTCCAACAAGGGTTCACATGATATGGTTTGTTGAAATTTTTTGAAAAATTTGAAAAAATGATATTTAAAATAATAAAATGGGAGGGTCTGTTGAATTTTTGGCTTTGCTCTAGTACAAGTAGCTATTTATCAAAATTTCAGGTTTTTCAATCAACAAATTAAGCTTATAATCACGGTGGAACATCTTCCTAATCCAGACGGTCAGGTTACATGCTCTTCACTGCTCCGAAATATCAAAAGTTGTATGATGTCCCCATGGTGGTGTAAAACAAGTATGATAATGCAGCATTACCGTGAGTGACAAGATTCTGGGGCGACATGGGAATAAAATTCACAATCGCATCACAAGTTCAACTGATTTATGACTAAAAGATTACCTAAAATAATATGTTTTCTGTCATTTCAGAGAATTTACGCAGTCTGACATGTGTGTTTATTGTCATGAGCAACTTGTTCCCGAAAGACAGAACGTGTGCGGCAACAAAATTTGGAAATGCAAAAAAAAGTTTTGGTCATAACCAGAGTAATAAAAAATCCGAGGAGAACCTAAAGTATGCTTTATTGATGTTGTATGTCTAATCTTCAAGTTGATTAAAAACATTTTTTTAAATCATAGCTCGTAAATGGGTGTACTTGACCAGTTTTCATGCCTTCCCGAGTTGTCGATACTGGGTCACACCCATGCAGCATGCCTAAAACTTCACACGAAAACATTGAAAGAGTATCCCACTGATTCGCAGAATTAATCGCCAAAAAATAATTTATTTGAGTACCGGAGACTTATTTATAAGCCTTAGACACTTGTATTGGTGCATGCAACCTGAGATATCATACAGTTGTGGTCATAATAAAATGGTAACAATTTGAAGTAAACAAGTTGTAAATGAATATACACGTGCACCATGTGGCCATATCGTGTACACTTGTGTCCAGTACAAGTCAGCTCAAAAAAGGTTGCAAAACCATAATAAACTATGTATAACAGTGCTTCAATGGTGTCAACACAAGAAGCTGACATCATTTTCTGGAAAGCTCTGTGAGAGCTTTCCTGAAAAAGCTATCAGCTTCTGGTCTTATCAGTGTAGGAAGCGAAAAATATGTAGTGTTTATACTGGTTATCCTACAACTTATTAGTGCTTGTACTGCTGTATCAAGTTTCTGAATCAGCATGAGGGGCAGTCATAAGTTTTTTCAAGGGATGGCCAGATCTGAAAATAAACCTATTATTGATTGGCAGGGGAAGGCAAACTACTCCCATCACCCCCCCCCCCCCCCCACCTCTCCGCATGAAACAGATTTCATGGAGCAAACAGGGTACGCCCCCCCCCCCCCATCCTGATTAATAAAAATAAGAATACAGGATTTGGGGGTGGGGGGGGGGGGGTACTTGGATATGTTCCATGTATATATATAAAAACACACACACGGAATATGCTTAGCGATATCAGGGTCAAGTTTAGATCAGCAAAAATTTATTTCGCTGAACTAAACTTTTTGCAAAAACTTCTTCAGGCTCAGAGGAGAACTTTGAGCATCATCAATGAAACCATTCGGAAAGTGAAGGACGTTAACGTAATACCAAAAATTGATGACGCGAAGTTTGATGTTGTTCAGGATTTAATCCATTGGACCATGAGAACTGCCAATATTATGTACGATCACTGGTTGAACCAACTAGATTTAAACTAAGTAAAGGCAAAGGTAACAACCGCCTAACAGATGTGGGATTAGGAACTAATGTGGTTAACTTATCTGGCACCAATGACCTAACCACCCAAGAGAAGTCTCTTTTAGATCGTGGTATAACTCTTGTACCAGCACCTACATGTAAACCTAAAACTGATAATCAAACAAATATACCATCATATAACTGTAATTTTCTTAGGAAAATGAAATTAGCAGACCACTTTAGAAACTCCAGCGGTCGGAAACTTCCTTTTACAGAATCATCTGGTTGGTCACCTCCAGATAGTGAAGTAGATCCCGAAATTATTGAGGCTAGCAAACGAATCCTCCAAAAGGTGTTCTGCATGAACATAGTCTCCGATAAAGACAATTTAACAGCTGGTGAACGGAAAGCCCTCATGAAACTTCGAAAAAATAAGAAATTAGTAATTAAACCAGCCAACAAAGGTGGATCGGTATTCGTTCTATCTTGGGATAATTATATAAAGGAAGCCATGAGACAACTCAGCAATACTAAACATTATAAGAAAATAGATTCACTTATTTGGCCTAGTAATGTCCAAAAATTCAATAAGATATTAAAAATTCTCCTTGACGAAGGTCACATAACCATAAAACAATTGAAATATTTAACAGCTAAGCTCAGTGCTCAAACAAGACAATTTTACATTCTACCAAAGATCCACAAGGACAGTTCTTCATGGACGGATGACCTAACTCCACCCGGGAGGCAAATTGTACCAGATTGTAATTCGGAATCTTATGCAATCTCGGAATTAACTGATTATCATCTGAAACCTATAGTAAATAGACATCCGAGCTATCTAAAAAAATACACAGGATTTCCTGTAAAAAATTTCGAAATTTAAAATATCAAAAAATGCAATTCTGGCTACTTTGGATATTGACAGTATGTATACAAACACTGATATTGATAAAGGTGTTAAATCGGTTAAAAATGTATTTGAAAAATATCCGGATACGAAACGCCCGGATGAACAAATTTTGGATCTTTTAGAGCTGAGCTTAAAAGGTAATGACTTTCAATTCAATGGAGAATATTTTCTACAAATAATGGGTTGTCCTATGGGCAAACGATTCAGTCCTAATTTTGCAAGCATTTATGTAGCGGAATGGGAGGAAAATGCCTTAAGCAAATGTGCAAAGCATCCTCTCGTATATCTCAGATATTTAGATGACATTTTTATTAGTTGGAAACATTCAAAAGAAGATTTTGACGAATGTTTAGAAATTTTGAACAATCATGATCGAAACATTAAATTAAAAGCTACTATCAGTGAAAGTTCTGTTGATTTTCTCGATGTGACCGTGTATAAAGGTAAGCATTTTCAGGCATCCAGTCATTTAGATTATAAAGTATATTTTAAACCAACTGATTCACATCAATTGTTGCACACAAAATCATTTCATCCTCAACATACATTTAAAGGTATCATCAAATCACAGCTCATTCGTTTCCATGGCAATTCAAGTGATAAGTAAATTTCAATGAGGCTTGTTCTACTCTATTTGGTGCCCTCAGATCGAGGGGGGGTACTCACTGAGCTTTTTGCGTAGCCTGAAATCTCGAACTCTGAAAAAGCTCGAAAATCCAGCTGAAACTACTGATTTCGAACCACTGAAAATTGAACACAACATACCATTGCAGAATGGTAGTGGTGTGGTATTTAATTGCAAAAAGCCTTGTTGTAGATTGCATGCTTTTATGCCTGATCAGAAAGAGGAATTTTCCTCTGAAGAAACGAAAAATCATTATCAGATCCGTAACCCCCTCCATTGTGATTCACCAAATATTATTTACCTTATCACTTGTAAGCGCTGTCGGAAGCAGTATGTTAGTCAAAGTCAAAATCCTTTCTGAGAATGTGCTACTAGACACAAACAGGATATAAAACATAATGTTGATGCCCCAGTAGCACAACATTTTAACCTTCCTGGCCATTCTTTGGATGATTTCGAAATCCATCCTATTGAACAACCACCAATTAAAGACACGTTAGAAGAAACAGATGAATTTAGAAAAAATCGCAACATCGACGCCGTAGCTGCGACGGGTGGTGCAATCTGAAAAAATTCTAAGTTCATCAAGGGCCATAACTCCAAGAAAAATAATTGGAACAACACATGCATTGAACAGTGGCTAGACATCAATAAGATACACTTACATGCCAAATATAAAGTCATTCCATCAAGTATTTCAAAAGTTACTGAGTTTTGAAACTCGTTGGTCACAGACAGACCGACAGACCGATCGACAGACGGGCCGTAACTCCAAAAAAAACTAGAAACTGTTTTAGCACACTAAAACTTATGTCTCCCCTTCCTTTCTATTTAATGCACTGAAAATTATATATACATGAATAATATTGACAATCATGCCAAATATCTAAGGTCTAGGTCAAAAGACAAAAAAGTTATGCCCCAGACGTTTCCCTTAAAAAAGCACATAAATCTGATCTTCAGATCAAAGGTCAAGGTCACTATGGTACGCGACACACCGGCTCATGGTGATACATACACATCCCAATTATCTAAGGCCTAGGTCAAAAGACAAAAAAGTTATGCCCCGGACAAAGTTTCCCTTAAAAAGCACATAAATCTGACCTTGAGGTCAAAGGTCAAGGTCACATGAAAGTCACTATGGTACGCGACACACCGGCTCATGGTGATACATCCACATGCCAAATATCTAAGGTCTAGGTCAAAGACAAAAAAGTTATGCCCCAGACAAAGTTTCCCTTAAAAAGCATGTGAATCTGACCTTCAGGTCAAAGTCTGGTCTGGACAATTACTCCCTATTTAAAGTACATAAATTTGACCTTGAGGTCAAGGTCACATGAAGGTCATGATGACATGTGGTCTCATTGTGATACATCCACATGTCAATCATCTAAGTCCTAGGTCAAAAAACAAAAAAAGTTCTGATCCGAACAATTATTCCCTATTTGAAGTATATAAATTTGACCTTGAGGTCAGAGGTCAAGGTCACATGCAGTTCATCAAGGTAGCAGACATGTGCTTTTATGGTGACACATCCACATGTCAAAAAATAAAAATTCTGGTCTGGACAATTACTCCCTATTTAAAGTACATAAAATTGACCTTGAGGTTAAGGTTACATGAAGGTCATGATGACATGTGGTCTCATTGTGATACATCCACATGTCAATCATCTAAGTCCTAGGTCAAAAAACAAAAAAGTTCTGATCTGGACAATTATTCCCTATTTGAAGTACATAAATTTGACCTTGAGGTCAGAGGTCAAGGTCACATGCAGTTCATCAAGGTAGCGGACATGCGGTTTCATGGTGACACACCCACATGTCCAAAAAACCAAAAAAAATCTGGTCTGGACAATTACTCCCTATTTAAAGTACATAAATTTGACCTTGAGGTCAAGGTCACATGAAGGTCATGATTACATGTGACATGCGGTCTAATTGCGATACATCCATATGTCAAATATCTAAGTCCAAGGTCAAAAAACAAAAAAGTTCTGGTCTGGATAATTATTCACTATTTGAAGTACATAAATTTGACCTTAAGATCAGAGGTCAAGGTCACATGAAGGTCATCGAGGTAGACAACATGCGGTCTCTTGGTGACACATCCACATGTCAAATAACCAAGTCCTAGGTCAAAAAACAAAAAAATTCTGGTCTGGACAATTACTCCCTATTTGAAGTACAGAAATTTGACCTTGAGGTCAAGGTCACATGAAGGTCACAATGGTATGCGGCACACCGGCTCATGGTGATACATCCACGTGCCATATATCTAAGGCCTGGCTCAAAAGATAAACAAGTTTTTTTCCGGACAAAGTTTTCTTGAAAAAAGCACAAATCTGACCTTCAGATCAAAGGTCAAGGTCACATGAAGGTCACAATGGTACGCTACACACCAGCTCATGGTGATACATCCACATGCCAAATATCTAAAGCCTGACTCGAAATACAAAAAAACCTGGTCCACACAGTTTCCCTTAAAAAAGCGCATAAATCTGACATCCGGGTCAAAGGTCAAGGTCACATGAAGGTCACTATGGTACACTGCACACCGGTTCATGGTGATACATCCACATGCCAAGTATCTAAGATGTAGGTCAAAAGACAAAAAAGTTATGGCCCGGCCAAAGTTTGTGTGATGTTTCCCTTAAAAAAACACATAAATCTGACTTTCAGGTCAAAAGTCAAGGTCACATGAAGGTCACTATGGTACACTGCACACCGGCTCATGTGATACATCCACATGCCAAGTATCTAAGGTGTAGGTCAAAAGACAAAAAAGTTATGGCCCGGACAAAGTTTGTATGAGAAGAAGAAGAAGAAGAAGAAGAAGAAGAATATGCACTAAAACAATATGTCTCCCTTCTGGGAAGGGAAGACATAATATTTGGAACAACACATGCATTGAACAGTGGCTAGACATCAATAAGATACATTTACATGCCAAATATAAAGTCATTCCATCAAGTATTTCAAAAGTTATTGAGTTTTGAAACTTGTTGGTCACAGACAAACTCGTTGGTCACAGACAGACCGACCGACAGACAGACCGACATGCCACTTATAGAGCTGCTAGTCGCAGCTAAAAAACGTGAAGAGTTTTGGATCTATACACTTCAAACCTTCTGACCATTTGGTATGAACATATCAGAGGGAGAATGTGGAAGGTGGTCCATCATTCCTTTCACTTTAACATACAACAGAATGAATATCGAAATAGCAAAAATGTTAAAAGAGGAATTAAATATAACCAACTCTAAATTAAATGAACCTTTGAATCTTCGACCTGTCATCACCTATAAGAAAAACAAAAGCTTGTGTAACATCCTTGTAAGAACTAAATTAGAGCCCATCAATGAATAACATCAATTATTGCCAGTCAGTTTAACCAGTTCCTAAGCTCATCACTTAGTTCAAATCAATTTTATGTATTTTTTGTCATGTTGGAAACCCATCAGGGTTCAGTAAATGAAAACAATTTTGCGGCGGCATATTAAAAGGAAACAAACATTTCAGTAGGAAATGTCTGTGCCAGTGCAATTCTTTAACCTCACACACACTCACACACAAAACACACAGACACACAAGCCCAAGCCAGTCTTTGTCTGAGGCCATCCACAGCACTTTTGTCGTACTATAGCCAGTGTGTTCCACACTTTCATGCTGCTGCTGAAAGGAAGATGAACCAAGTAAACATGAGGACTTCATCTAAAAAGCTAGACGGTGTGCAATGGTCTAGTGGTTTAGGTGTTGGGCTCCTGATTGCCAGGCGATGTTGACGAGGGTTCGAATCCTGGCGGCGGGATCAGAAACCAACATTCCAAATTCCTCTAAAACATGATTGTGTCATTTGAAAAACACACACAAGTCTGTGCCAGTCTTCATCTGAGGCCATCCACAGCACATTCGTCGTACTGTAGCCAGCGCGTTCCACACTTTCATGCTGCTGCCGAAAGGAAGATGAACAGAACCAAGTAATCATGAGGACTTCATCTAAAAAGCTAATTTCCAGCCATCGTTTTTGATGGTGTGCAATGGTCTAGTGGTTTAGGTGTTGGGCTCCTGATTACCAGGCAGTGTTGCCGAAGGTTCGAATCCCGGCGGGGGATCAGAAACCAACATTTCAAATTCCTTTAAAACACGATTGTGTCATCTGAAAAACACACACTAGCCCGTGCCAGTCTTTGTCTAGGGCCATCCACAGCACTTTCATCGTACTGTAGCCAGCACGTTCCACACTTTCATGCTGCTGTCAAAAGGAAGATGAACCAAGTAATCATGAGGACTTCATCTAAAAAGCTAGATTCCAGCCATCGTTTTTGACGGTGTGCAATGGTCTAGTGGTTTAGGTGTTGGGCTCCTGATTGCCAGGCGGTGTTGCCGAGGGTTCAAATCCCGGTGGGGGATCAGAAACCAACATTCCAAATTCCTCTAAAACATTGATTGTGTCATTTGAAACACACACACACACACACACACACACACACATTTATATTTAATTGCAAAAAGCCTTGTTGTAGATTGCATACTTTTATGCCTGATCAGAAAGAGGAATTTTCCTCCAAACAAAGGAAAAATAATTATCAGATCCATAACCCCCTCCATTGTGATTCATCAAATATTATTTATCTTATCACTTGCAAACGCTGTCGGAAGCAGTATTTTGGTCAGAGTCAAAATCCATTCTGGGAATGTGCTACTAGACACAAACAGGATATAAAACATAATGCTGATGCCCCAGTAGCAAAACATGTACATGATTGGTGTCTCTTGTATTTTAAAAAACAACTTTGAATCCAATTTAACTTGCTTTTACGATACATATGCATGCAGAATCACCTTGAAACAATTGTGTCACTAGTTTATATGATACCTAGGCCCCTGCGAATCCTAATTTTCCACTTGAATCGAATCCCAAATCGAATCTTAAGGAAGATTTGAATCCAAATCAAATCCAACATTGTGTTAATACCGAGTAAAGTCAGCAAACTGCACAATTTTTCATGACGGCAACGAAAAACAAATGTAATATTGGGAGTGCCAGTGTAAATATATCATTATAAGATGATTGGTACGTTTACCAGCATGTGAGTATTATGCAATCAATGATTATTATCAATCCAACTGGAATACATTGCAACAAAATGATAAGTAGGTTAACCAAATATTCTCGCTCCCAATATATTAATGCAGCAAACAGAATATGATTGCGCCGAACATTCTTTACACACATATTTTTTGTCAACCTCTTGTGTATAGAAAAGAGAACAAATTTCTGCCATTTTAACTTTCGTATTTTGGATTAGTCACATTCTATGGGGCTTTCAATTAACAGTCACGGTGTGTGAGCACATGATCATGCCATGACTTAATATTAATGTAAATAAATTGAGTAACACATAACGGCATGTGAGTTCCAACAGAAGGAATTGTGAGTCACATTTGCTTTTATTATTATATTGTAATTCTGTGCCAATTTAAAGGTAACAGTCACCGACTCAACGAGTATAGATTACAATTCTATTAAGACGAACAAAAATGCTCTTGTACCTGGTTATTATATTACAATCGTACATTAGTTTTTGACAACTGTATTGGAGGGAATTCTTCAATAAAACATTGTAGTAATAACTATGACAAAACTGTGCCATGGATTCAAAATTTTGAATAACCGAATCGAATCTCATGGAAGATTTGAATCTGAATCAAATCTTGAAGCTTCACAGGGGCATAAACAGATCTTCTGGACAAACCAGAAATGGGTTTCAGCATGGGAAGTTATGATGGCACAGTTCTTGGCTCTTCTCGTGCTCTACGGAAAAAAAATGTGCCACACTTGTCCGGTGGACGCAGTAAACAGAGACTGAAAGTCGTGTTCTGTGGAAGAGCAGCTGGATCCATGGTTGCACTATTCTATGTGTATCACATCCTCCTCCAAAAGGATACAACCCACTTTTTGGAGGAATGCCAGGAGGTAAGATGACTCTTACACTGAACCAGAGGTTCAAGTGAGCTAAAATACTCACCTGTCTCAAATTGTCAAAAGAGATGAGTGTATCAGTAAGTGATCAGCAGCAAGATAAATTTTTTGATTTGCTATAACACAACCAAAGGCAACTTTTATGGCCATTCATTTCTGCTGGTCCAAGGAAAGCTTCCTAGCAAGCTGAACGAAATTTTAGTTTTGATTTCAACTACTGTGGTTCTCACTACCCCCCACCACCCCCCCCCCCCCCACCCCCAAAAAAATAAAATTTAAAAATGAAAAAAAACCACAAGAAAAAACAAGTGACTTGATTTGAACAAAACTTGAATTTGACACCCCTGGAGATGTTACATACCAAATATGAAATGATTCTCACCGGTGGACCTGAAGAAGAATAATTTTCAAGAAATTTTCTCATACTGCATTAAGTTAAACTTTGGGCTTCAATAAAAAGCCCAAATATTAACCCAGGGATCTCATTTGAACAACCTTCAATCTAACCCTCCCAGAGGTGTTGTATACCAAATATCAAAAGAATCTGACTGCTGGATCTGAAGGAGATGATTTTAAACGATAATTCCCCATATTGCACTAAGTAAATATTTGGGCTCCCTTGGGGAACCCAAATATTAACCCAGGAACTCGATTTGAACAAATTTGAACCTTACACCACTAGAGATGTCACATACTAAATATGAAAGGATTCTCACCAATTGGTCTGAAAAAGATTTTTTAAGAAATTTTCTCATATTGCACTAAGGTAAAATTTGGGCTCCAATAAAGAGCTCAAATATTCATCCAGGGGTCCCATTTGAACAAACTTGAATCTACCCCCTCCCCCCCCCCCCCACCCCTCCCCCAGAGATGCTGAATGCCAAATATCAAAAGAATCTGACTGGTGGAACTGAAGAAGAAAATTTTTCCTAGCATATTGCACCAAGTTAATATTCAGGCTCCCACAGGAAGCCCAAATATTAACCCAGGGACTCGATTTGAACAAATTCACATCATACACCTCGAGAGATGTTACATACTAAATATGAAAGGATTCTCACTAGCAGGTCTGAAAAAGAAGAGTTTTTAAGAAATTTTCTCAAATTGCACTAAGGTAAAATTTGGGCTCCAATAAAGAGCTCAAATATTCATCCAGGGGTCCCATTTGAACAAACTTGGATCTAACCCTCCTAGAGATGCTGCATACCAAATATCAAAAGAATCTGACTGGTTTTGATTGATTGATTGATTGATTTTATATTGCAGCATATAGATATACAAGATAACAAGACAGGTTACAGATGAATACGCTGTAAGGAAATGACATAGCCTAAAAGGCTGTCTTCCTGCCATTCCCTTTTGACGAAAAGAATATTCATGACAGCAAGGTTTGTGTTGGCACATTAGGTTTAGTGATGGAACCGCTTTTTGGAAAGATACTATGGTGGATAGTAAACGGTGTGTGAGAGAAACGCTTCCAATGCACGAGACGGCATATCAACCCCCTGAACATAGAATACAGAAATCACAATTAGCCACCAGTCCGCGAACCGTTGGATAAGACTAACTCCCATGGGCCGAAAACACATCGCCAGTTCCTGCAGCCTATATTCACGAGTTGTAGAAACTTGTCAGGTGGAGAATTCATCACTGATACCTCTGCAGCATCCTCATCACTATACAACGAGGTAGACAAGGGATAGGACTTGTTAATTAGTACAATAATTAATGCAATAACTAATACACTAAGCAACAATTCGGTGAGGGCTATAGTTTCTATAATTCTCACATAGGCAAAGAATGAAAGACGTTTGCTGTTATAGAAATATGTTGATGGCTGCTTTTTTATTAATAGCAATCTGGACACCATGGGTTATTACAGTTTACTGTTGACTGGTACAAATCAAAAAACTCTTCAACAAGAGTTCTCTTAAACTGAGGCCTGGTAAGATTTTGTTTTTGAGGCGTGACTTGGTTCCATAAGTTTTGAAAGGTGTGAGGCGGGAGTTGAGTGGAAAATTGTGTTCTTAGTTTAGAAGTTTGGAGTTTTCCTGATTGCCTTGTATCCATACCCGATGGATTTGTATATATTTTGAAGGTCTCATTGAAACAATCCGGTAATCTGCTGTTGTACCAGTCATGCATAAAGAGGAGAACTTGCAGTGTGTACAGATCTTCAAATTTTAGAATTTGAAGTTCTTTAAATAGCGAGTCAGTATGTGCATTATACCTTTTATTTCCTTTTATAAGAACTGCCTTTTTTTGGAGTTTGAAGATCCGCTTAAGTTGCCGGTATATGACCCCAGACCTGAATCCTGTACAATAAATGGCTATGTATCAGGGTACAGTACAGGGTTTTCATGGCATTGAGGGGAAGTATTTTTTTTTGCTCTATTTATTGCATACATGGCCCTGGGTATTTTAGAACAAACGGCCGTGACGTGGTGTTTGTTACAAGCTAAAGGTATGCTTGTGCTATTTACAGTAACATGCCTACCCACAACATTAGTTGAGTCTTGTGTATGGAGCAAGATGCATTTAGTTTTGCTGGCATTCAGGAGGAGTTTGTAAGCGGCACACCAATCACTTATTTTTGTCAATTAAGGTGTCCAGGTTGTCAGCAGAGGTGAATGCAGTTGTATCATCAGCGAATGACAGTATATTTATGTCGCAGGATTACAGGGGTTAAGTGATGGAGGAAAATTTACGTTCTTATCAGCGCTCAGCCGACAGCCAGTGACTGTCGTCTGAACTCCAGTTCGAACGTAAACCTTGCCACCTTATCAATGTCCTATCCGCTTGGGACTTTCAGGATTCCTGAAGGTGCCTATGGCTTACATTATGCCAAAGGGTGATCAACGATAATTCACTAAAAAGATTATTTATTTACATGTAGGAAGAAATAAAATATGAAGCAAATTACTCACAAAACTATCCATATGAATACACTAATTACGCGGATAAAAGTTTATTCTTTAGGGCCCTCGACGTCTAGCACAGTCGCTGGATCAACCTCATATCATCTTCATCTTCTCACAGTTTGTGATAAATACAAAGTGTCTATTCACTTCCCGTTGCTTCCTCCTCAAAAGGGTTACTTCACAGTCATCCAGGCCTAACACATATAATGTTCTGCTTGTGTGACTATCAGCGTTCTCACAGTTCAATCACAATTCAATCGGCGTCTCCCGCAGTTCACGATCACTTTGCGCCTTGCCTGGCTCTCACGGTGTTAAGTTATTCTTCGCCTTCGGATATATACTTAACAAAGCTTACATAAAAATATTCTGCAAAGTGTTCTCAACATCACCAATTCTCGCACCGCCTAAAACTATTTTAACCCGCGAGCTATTCAAGTGCTTAATGAAGCTCTTAATGCAGTTTCTACACCTCAGCGTTACAGCTTTTACTTCTTTGGCTACTATGCCACTACAATTCGCAACCGTTAACAAACTACAATCGGTTCCTTACAACCCTCACATGGTTATGACAATACGCAGACTTTCAATCTCGGTGCCTATGACCCTCGAAGGCCAAGGCTAAATTCGGACCTTCTCTGAGTGCCCTCTGGCCAACTGCCTATGTATGTCTTGCCTTCTAAAACAGGTAATGCTGTTTACCTAAATGCATATAGCTCCCTGAGCACGTACTTCCTGTTCCTGATCCTATTCTCATATATGGCCACCGACTTGGCCTGCGACTGCTCCTATTCTAAATATGAGCTCTGTAGCTCCCCCTACATCACAACGTACCTGTACTTCAGCACCGATGTGGCACCTTCTCTAACCTATAGCATGGTCCTTCCCATCTACTCACAACGACCCACAGCATTACACACCTTCCAACTGGAATTGGCCGGAATCCATTTTTTGAGAAATCTCACAATTTTTATCTAGATAGCCAGAACATTCATTCTCAGTTAATCGCTTCTCTTGAACTTGGCCGCTTAGATCTATCTTAATTTAACACTCGCTTTAAAGTTCCTTTGAAAGACTAGCACTTTGGTATCTTTTGACATTTCGGAGACAGGCTAGCTGCATAATATGGGTGTGTGTCCAGAACATATGGGATGTACTGTTTTCCACAACAACCACCTATTAAGTGGTCATAATTACGTAGATAACAATTATGGGAGAGAACTGCTTTGATCAGTTATCAGATAGCCCATGTGGTGTTCAACAAATGCGCCCTAATGGACATTAAATGTCATGCTTAATTACTAAAGTTTGAGTTATTGATTGCCTGTTCAAGTGACAAATCGGTTCTCGGGGTCCATCACATACCTATCTTTACGCTTAACATTTAAGGCCACACAAAGTAGATCTTCTGTTTCTCAGGACATTATTTGTGAAATTGCATGCGGGCGAGCGGTTTTTTATTTTATTTTTTATTTCAGTAATTACTTTTTTGCCATCAAAAGTTCATGTTCTTGGTTCAAGTTTTAGGCCTCATAATCTACAGAATAGCATGGGTGGTGGTATATTTCATCCCTTGAGTGCAAGAAGACTTTGCAATGCTAAAGCATTGCAAAGCCTTCTTGCACTCAAGGAACAAATTCATCAATTTTTTTAACTTGGGTAAAATATCAGACCTAAACCATTTAACTTTTATTTTTTTTAAGTTTAAATTGGTTATAAAAAGAGAGCATGCGGCAGCCAAAAGGACCACGTGGGAGGGCCTGAGAAACAGATTTTTTATTTTTTTAGGCCTAATCCAGGCAGAAATATTATCAAAAATATCTACACTTTTAAACAAGAAAGTTAAAAAATTTATAGTAATTTATATATTTTTTATACTTACCAATGACCCAGACATAGCTGGTGCTAACTCTTAAAATATAGGGCCAAACACAAATTTTGCCCCCCAATCCCCAAAATTTGCATCTAAAACTAAAGAAAACATGTCCTGAAAGGCCCTCCACACTTCGCCCCTACTGCGCATGCGCAGTGTCAAGGACGTTCCGAAATTGGCGCCATTTATCATTCTAATAACCAGTGCCTGGTAAGCGCTATGTACTCAGCGGGGAGGCAAGAGTTCCCAACTCCTGGGAGGGCCATCCCCGTCTGGGTCATTGGTAAGTATAAAAAATATATAAATTACTATAAATTTTTTAACATTTTTATACTGTACCAATGACCCAGACATAGCTGAATAGTAAAAAGGCTGGAGGGCCAAGGACATAGAGCAAAATGGAATACGCTCAATAAAATAAAATAGAGTCATCCCCTGTAGGGGAAAGAAGTAATAGGCCTTACATGTATCTTTCTTATTTATGATAAATTAGAAAGATACAACACCTTCCAAAAATTGAGCTTCATACATCCATGTACTCTATTAATATCCAATAATCCTTATACTAATAATTTTTAAAGTAAGCCAATAATAAAGTAAGTCTAGAGAATAGAGACTCTTATACTCCTAAAAGTGTGTGAGAATTGCATAATCATGTCCGTTGACATATGCAATATTCAAAAGCTATACTTTAAAAACTAAGACTTGAATGAATTTTATAAACTTAAACTTCTCACTAAACAACCATCCCAATAACAGCTCAGAATTACTAACTCCGGAGGAGGTATCCCCTTGTTTTCATAGTAAAAAACAAGTGACCCAAGGGAACACCCTCCCCCCCCCCCTTTTTCTTGCCCTGGGTCAAATAGCCCAGAGCGAAGAGGGCAGCCGAACGGAGACACTGCCGAAACAGACAGCCTACCTAGCTATAGTAGCAACTGTTAAGTGAATGACATTCTGAGCAGTAGAGAATAGACCTAACAATAGAGGCCTCCAGAAATGGACTCGATATTTCTGAGATAAAATTCATGAATGGATGGCTGAGCGCAATGAGCAGCCTTCAAAAATCTATAATAGCAACACTATTAATGTAAGCCCAAGAAGTAGAAGAACTCTTACTTCATGAGCCGAAATCTTAAGCACAACTGCTAAGCCAATGATATACCATAAGCAGTACGCTAGTTAATAGAATCCATTAACAATAAAATGGAGCGTAACGTCCTTCTACTAGACATCAAAGACAGAAGAAGCTTACGCCCTTGTAATAAACAGATATCTGTTTATAAATACATAAACTGTACCCGGAAAGAGTAAAGGCCTATGCCCATACGAAGACGGAAGGACCTTAAAATAATAGGTTCCGGATAATAGGAGCCTAACTCTTATGCAACAATCCAACCTAAATAGTAACGGAAGTATTGATTCCGAAACTATGAAAGTGAAAATCATCCATCGATAGTGCATGAAACTCACTGACTCTACAGTAAAAGAGAAACCAACAGAATTACTGTCTAAAAGGTCAGAATTTGAAAACTACTGTTTCCAGAGGCTCAAATGATTACTTAGCTAAATAAGAACCGAAGTTAAAATCCGTATAGGAATTTAATCTAAAGATTCTAAGTCTATTTATCAAAAAGTTACTAACTGACTTAGATAAAGAGACAAAAGACTCAAATGTAAACTATCGTAGAGTGCATAGGTATGAGGTAACATAAACCTATAACCTAAATAACAACAGGCTGCAGTAGATCTTGTGAAACAAGTATACTAAAAAATAGCAATGAGTAGTATGGAGGGATCAACCATATGAACATAATGATCCCTACACCACGACGGAAGAGCCTCCACTTTAGTCGCATAGAATAGCGAAGAAGAGGATCTCCTATAGTAAGAAATCTCGTCCAAAGCTCGTCCAGTACAGTGCTTACAATGCAATATGGACCACACAACGGAATACATGAAGGTTGCGACCTTGCTGGTTGTGATAAAGATGACACGATTTACCCAGTGAAAAAAGATCCTCACATAGAGGAAGATTTCACGTTAAGATCCACAGTAGACAAGAGAGTAAATTACTCATGATCTCTGTGAAGATAGAGATGCTATCAACAGAAATGTATTGTGGTTGTTTATCTTAGCAATACCTGCTAAAACAACAGCGCCGGAGGATACGCGTATCCTATCATTCCGTCCTATAGATCAATAGAGCGTTAACAGTATTAGCTCAGAGATCTGGACAAGCCAACACATACGTCTGCAATTGATTAGCAAGCTGTGTCATAAATAAAACATCATTGGGCGCTCCCATAGATAGCAAATCTGATTAAATACTTGTTTGTTGAGAGTCCATTCTGACAGCAACAAGCGACCCGTAAGAGAACGGGAGTGCGATAAAACAATCAGACGACCCAGAATATGACGGACCAAAACTGAACTTGGTGTAGTATAACCAACAGACGGATTCTTTTCATTAAATTGAATAACGGAAACGAAAGAGTGCCTCCCTGGTTCCGGAGATACGCCACTACTGTCGAATTAAAGGACAGGAATTTGGGCATGCGTTTCTGAATAATGTTCATGCAATGACATAAAGCAAGCCTAAAAAACATTATTCCGCGGAAGTTAAACTGATAGTTAAAAGACTGCGGAACCCAAAGACCCTGGCACTTCGAATCCGTAGGGATCAGTATATATCCCAATCTGTTTGACTGGCAACCGTCATAACAGCCACACTCGGGTCCGGCAACTGCGGCGGCACTCTCTGAGTCAACCACCGAATGTTTGCCCCAGTCTGAATCTCTTGTAACACTAGATAGACAAGAGAATGTATAAATCAAGCAATTCATGGATTGCTGGAAAGTTGCCGTCGAAGAGAAGCTCCTCCGAGAACGAAGCGACTCTGAGAGAGTTCTTAACCTACTATCCACGCGTGGATGTAGCTAGGGCTGCATCACGTCTAACCAACTCCTATCAACCACTGAAGGGCGGAGTTATACGTGAACAAACTACTGCCCTCAAAAGAAATTACATTGAGAATAATATCCCGTAAATCTTTTCTTGAAGACGTAATGATAACGCCTCAGTAAGGCGGATTACGTATAATAAAGCGTCTAAGTTAAGTCTACTATACATAATGTCGTTCCCAACATTGAAATTGGAAAAGACATAACGGCGAAAAGAATATATGCAGTCTTTAATCACACCGTCTAGACGCATATGAACTCTCGGTATGCCCTGCTCTGCCAAAATAAACTATATGTAAAAAAGATAAAATGGCAGAAATGAGCCACGCGGACAAGAAACTAAACTATCATGCTTAGTAGCAGGCTTGTATATATATATAAATATATAGCGTCGAAAAATAAAACACATGTTGTAATGACAATATTGGACTGCGTCGGTAAGTCAGGGACAAAGTCCCTGTACCGATCGAAAAATCCGAGTCCAATGACGCTATAAGTCTCTTATCCAAGATCGCAGCAATGAAGTCCGAAAAATAATCACTGGAAGAAATGCCAGAAGATATGAAAGGCATCTTCCGATACTACTAAAGGGAAAACTCGAAATCTTTCGAATCCCTTTCGCCATCCTGTCGGACCCTATAAAGCGTTCGGTCGTCCGTAGCTTGATGCAACCGCGGACCGCACCGACCCAGCGCCGTCGGATAATTCCTGATTCGACCGAGAAACCGTCAATTGCTGGGATGCTGCGAAACAACTGTGCTAACTCGGATAGCACGTCCGTCACTGAGGCCTGAGGAGCAGCGGTCTTACGATGCATTGCCGCAGGAAGCTCCGAGATCGTTACCCCGTGCATACTTCCAATATGCGAGCGAACGGAGTGTATAAGCCTCGTGTCCCTTGGCTACCGGATGGCGCGACCTATTCGCTGTGGAATCACTGAATGCCGAAACTGATCGGATACTCGAGGTCACGTAGCCAATGTGCGGTCGTGTGCCCTGCTGTGAGGATGAGGAAGCATTAAAGACAGTCTCTCGGACTGTCAATATAACGGAGCGTCCCGAGCAACGGACATATGCTCCGAATGTAAAATATCTGAACCACAACATGCGGTCCCCTATGTTGTTGGCTTCCTCCGATCTGTCCTCAATCTGCCGTCACTGGGTGAGTACTAAAGTAATTAAAGTGCTCGCATCACCCAAATCTCCTTCCTAGACCGCAACGGACGAACCCGGCAGCCGAACCATTCGATGAATGTACGCTACACCGGGTGAGCTAGCGAATGTCACTCCGTAAGCGATAGACATAATCCATGAGCACTTATTGCCGCTAACTCTTCATTAACTATGACAACAGAGGCACACTTTTGAAAGACATCTCCATAACTCTTCGAACAAGAAACCAGAAATGCTTGGATAGCAAGCATAAAATAATAATATATATAGCGTCGTTCAATAATTCGAAAGTTTGTGTGACATTATTGGACTATGTCGGAACTGAGGGACGATGTCCCTGAACCGAACCAAAAATTTCTAAGTCCACCGACGCTATCAGTTTCTTATCCGGCATCGCAGCATATGTTGTTCCGAAAGGGAAAGCTTGAAATCCACCGAATCCCTTTCGGTATCCCATCGGATCGGATGAAACTTTCGGACGTCCGTACCCGCTTCCGCGGAGCGTCCCGACCCAGCATCGTCGGATAAAATAAATGCGACAGATTCAGTTGATGCTGGGATGCTGCGATAAACTGTGCTATTAAGGAAAGCACATCCGTTCCCGAGGCCTGTGCAGTAGCGGACTTACGATGCATTGCCGCTGGAAGCTCCGTGTACGTTGACTCCCGCACACTTTCTATGCGAACGTCCGGAGTCTGCAGGCCTCGAGTCCCCGGCTACCAACCCAGCGCTGTCGGATAATTCTCGATCCGACACCGTTTCTGTCGGCTGCTGGGATGCTGCGATAAGCTGTGCTATGTGCACAAGAATGTCCGGCGTCGAGACCTGCGGAGGCGCAGTCTATCGCTGCTTCGCCGAGGGCAGCTCCGCATCAGATGGCTCCCGCATACTTTTCCTATGCGAACGTCCGGAGTCCATCGGTCTCGAATCCCTGGCTGCCGGATGATGTGACCTGGTCGCCGAAGAATCCTTGATCGGCGAAGCTGGTAATATATCGGCGGTCACGCAGCCAAGGTGCGGTCGTGTGCGCTGACGAGAAGAGGAAGCCTTAGCAGTCTCAGCGGACTGCCTATACAACGGAGCGTCCCGAGCGACGGACGTATGCTCCGCTAACTACACATTTGTACCACAACATCTGGGGCCAGATGTTGTTGAACGAGAGAGGGGCCTCTCTCGCTTGCCGTCCGGATGGACCGGAACGAGCTATGAACCGGACTAAAAGGCTTCCTCCGTTCTCCCTCCGATCCGCCGTCACTGGGTGTGCATTAAGTTAATTTTATAGTGCTCGCATCACCCCAAAATTCCTTCTAGACCGCAACGGACGAACCCGGCTGCCGAACCATTCGGTGAATGGACGCTACACCGGGCGAGCTAGCGGACGTCAAAGGCCGTCGAACCTACTAGGGTCCTCTTAGGCAATTGGCGTATTACATGAGCACTTTTCCGCTAGCCCTTCATTAATTGTGACGACGGAGGCACACTGTTGGAAGACATCACAGATACATCACCCTAATCTTGATCGTCTGAAATAGAAATTGATAAAGTAGAGTGACCCTGCGGGGAAAGGACCGGAGTGTCCAAATCCCCAACAACATACCGTGACATACGCTTCCCATATTGTCATCGAAATCATACGATACAGAACAGGAGTTAATGCGAGTACACTGACCACATATAGAATGATAATAAGGTCAGAGGAAGACTTCCTCTTAAAGCAATTGATCAATATCCTTTCAATGTGAAAAGAAAACAAGTCCTGGTACTCGCACTAACCCCTGGCAATCAAAATACATAATAATAATATGATCCATTAATATAGAAAAAATAATTGAAATCAAAATATTTTGAAAAAATATTTTTTCAGAACAGCCCAAGTTTCTGAAAAGTAACGTTGAGCCCCAATGGATCCCAAGCCTAAGTGTGGACAAAAATTTTAAAAATATTTTAAACAATTTTTTCAACACTTACGAACAATAATAATGTATCTAGTTATGATTAAAATAACATAAAGATATTATTATTTAGAAATCCCCCCCTCACACAGAGGGCTGTTGTAAATGTAAACAATGAGTGTAAAAACACTAAAATAAGACTCCAGGCACCCAGGCCCGAAATCAGTTACCAAAAATACACCATCTGATGCAAAACAGAGACTTCCAGGGAAGAAACTGCAGAACATCAGATGGTAGATGCAGAACACAACGCCTAACCACCCGTAGGTGAAGACGTAAACATGGGGAAAGAACAGAATTCATTCTGTTATACAGCTAAAACTCCCAAGAAATTTTAGTAATAATAATTACAGAAACTATGCCAAAAGCATGGGAGAATAGCAAGGGGGAACTTAAAGGACAGGGAGAGAGGAAAAACACTTGAAAAAACAGTGTAACTAAATAATCAGAATGACAACAAAATGGCTGCTGCCTTGAAAATAGGTAACTTAACATAATTTCATTAAAAAATTTTAAGTTACAGCCCTGATAATATTCTGTCACACATTCTTTTCCTCTCCTCCTTTTCTATCCTCCTTAGAATCACCATTTCACTAATATTTATGTGTCTGGCATCATTTAAACTGAGATTTAAAAGCACAAAGATCAGTCAGATGTTAACTGATGAAGGGCCAAACTTAGAATGATAAATGGCGCCAATTTCGGAACGTCCTTGACACTGCGCATGCGCAGTAGGGGCGAAGTGTGGAGGGCCTTTCAGGACATGTTTTCTTTAGTTTTAGATGCAAATTTTGGGGATTGGGGGGCAAAATTTGTGTTTGGCCCTATATTTTAAGAGTTAGCACCAGCTATGTCTGGGTCATTGGTACAGTATAAAAATATCGCAACTTTTAGCTATCACCTTGACAACCCCCTACCAAGGAACCTACTCTCAGTTGTTCCAAAAACGCCAAGGGGATAGCATTCACGTGCATCCACTTTCACACTTCTCTCTTAGAGCTATCTCACAGTCTTGCTCTTTTATTACACCAATATACTCAGAATTTTCACACACACAGTCATATGCATGCGCAGACTGATGCACACCACAAATAACTCCCTGTACTTTGACTCAGTTCCCCATTGGAACGCATGAGTCCTACCCTCTTCCCACATAAACTTGCACACACACTTCCACTGGCACACAACAGGAGGTGGTCCGTTGGTACACATGCAACCAACAGGTCTCCCTATACACTCCCTCTCCCTCTCAACATCGCAAAATATAATACTACTCTATCATACACACACCTGTATCTATATACACTCACACAACACCTGAGTAAAAAAATATTAGCAAGGGGTATCCACTCTGACCCAAGCCAGCCGATGGACCCCTTGTCCCAACTCCTGTCATCTCACTAAATTGCCCCCACCCTTGGATAGGGTGTCCCACCCGGCTCATGCCTGTCAGCAGGTTACCTGCCCTATTAGGCACCAACTTTAAATACTCCCATTTATGGTGGGACCCTTACTATTCCCTCGAGAGCCCCTATGTCCCCTCCACTGGGACCTATTCCTTGGGCACATCCTCCACCAAGGACCCCACTCATCTTCATGCCCAACACCTACCTGCCCACAGGCGATGTCTGCCATATCAGAGCTCGCTGCCTCAGACGCAACGCTCTGTAGATTAACTCCTGCCAATCTCTCCTTGGGTGCCCCACTCCAAGTTCTTGGGCCTCTCCTGCCTCTACATCTCTGATGCCTTTGTGTGGCTACTCCGGCCACTTCTTGTGGCCTCTCCTTGCCCAACACATCCCCCTGGGTGGGTTCAGTGTCCTTTATATTTTGGCATCTCCGCAAAAACCTTGAGTGGTAAACCATTCCACATCCATCTATGTCCACTCGATAATGACCGTTGCCCATTATTTTTGTTACAGCGTCTGGCCCTCTCCCACTGTAACTGCGGTCTACCTAACCATGTTGGCCGGAGCACGGTCACCTTTTGACCGACCCAAAAGTTCCTAACCTTTGGTCTACTCATGTGCCGACCTTCATTATGCCCCCTCTCGTTCACATACATTAGCTGCTTCCGTTCAGCCACTCTCTTGACTTCTCTTGTCAAAGGGTTAACCTTTGGGGGCCTCCATTGTGCACTCTACCTGTGCCTCCTTACTCAACTCCACTGGTCCTTCCAGTGATATTACCGGCCACTTTGCATCTGTGGCTTGGGCTTGGGCTCGGGTGTCTGCCCCCGATGCCCCTTTGGGTGCCTTCCTCTCCGGCCATGTCATGTCAGGTTCTGAACATACCCAGGGTATGTTCCCAAGTATGAGGTCATAGATGGGCACCTCAATACACATTGCCTCTACCTCACCGCTACAGAAAGGGGTATCCACCCTCACCATCGCAAGGGGGAACCTCCTAATCGTCCCATCTATTAGCATGCGCATGTGGTCGTGGCCCAATAGCTTGTAATCCTTGATTAGTTGCCTATGCACTGCTACGCTACTGCATCCCGTGTCGCGAAGCATCCACACTTCATGTTTACCCACATGCCCCGGGTACACAGGCATTTTCCCTCCATCTCCTGAGGCTGTGACTTCCTCGCACATTCCACTAATTATAGGGAGGACCTTTCCACCCTCTAACATGAGCTCCCCCATTTCAATAGTATCCCAGAGTGGACTACTTTCTGGCCCAACTGTCTGGCAGAACGCGGCCGTCTGCCTTTTGTCTCAGGTCGGACCGCCGCTACCTCCGTTTCTTCAATTCTTCCATTCCTATGGGGTCCGCCATTTGTCTTTGTGGGAGGAGTTCTCTTCCAACAGTCCCTCGCTAGGTGCCCCTTCCACCCACAAGCAAAACAAGACAAGTCTTTAGGGCTCTGTCCCCCAGTATTACCCCTGTTACCAGTCGGCTCTGGGGGATTAATCCTAACTGGTGCCTTTGCAACCTGGTTCCCCACAAATCTTCCCGGCCCGGGACTGAGTCATACTACTCCCGTGGGCTTCCAAGTACTGTTCGGCTACCTTAGTCATTTCATCAACACTGTTTGGCCCCCTCTCCTTAACAAAGAGGGCCAACTCTGGGGCGCAAGTTGAAATAAACTGCTCTTGGATGAGCAGATCTTTGAGGGACGGAAAATCTTCGTTGATTTCCGACAACTCAACCCAGCGGTCAAAATACCTAATGACCACGCCACAAATTGGAATACACTTTCCCCTCTCTCGGGCTTACATTCCCTGAACTTAGCCCAGAATCCATCTTCGGTGAGCTGGTACCTCTTTAAAATAGCTTTCTTTAGCTAACCATAATCATTTGCCAAATCAGGAGGCATACTTGCATATACTTGCACGGATTTCTCCATTAACAACGGGCTAAGTTTACTCCCCATGAATCTTCAGGCCACTGATGACACGATGCAAACCTTTCAAACCTTTGAAGGTATGCATCGATATCATAACCCTCTGAAAATTTAGGGAGTTTTGAGAAAGGGGTCCTACCATGACCACCCCCGTTTGTTTCCCCTTGCCTCCCGTTGGTTTCCTGAACTTGGGCCCTAGCTCTTATCAATTCGAGCTCTCTCTTGTGTTCTCTTTTGGCCCTTTCCCTTTCAATCTCGGCCTGCCTCTCACCCCTTTCATGCTCAATCTCAGCCTGCCTGAGACTCACCCATTTCACGCTCAATCTCAGCCTGCCTCTCACCCCTTTCAATTTCCTTTCCATGCTCGGCCGCCCTTATTGTGGCCTCCTCGCGTTTCTAAGTCACCTGCTGTTCCAATTTGGCCACGGCTTCCTCCCGGGCCCTTTCCCTTTCAACAGCTGACTCTTTCGCTACTCGCTTTTGTTCATCTCTGACAAACTTTTGCAGCTCACTCCCAGAAAAACCCAGGCATTCCACCGCCAAAATTAACTGGTCCAAAGCCACGGGAGCCTCCATTATTTCACTTGTAAATACTTAAAATCTACACAGTTACGGTAAATAACAATTTTCTCGCACCTATCGTTGCGCTTAACCCTTCTATGACGGAAAATTATTTAGCTACCGCGTCATTTACTTCTGAACCCATTAAA
The DNA here is from genome assembly GCA_031216915.1 of Pictodentalium vernedei. Classification (NCBI taxonomy): domain Eukaryota; kingdom Metazoa; phylum Mollusca; class Scaphopoda; order Dentaliida; family Dentaliidae; genus Pictodentalium; species Pictodentalium vernedei. The sequence continues at coordinate 320,779,284 of CM062293.1, forward strand.
TTTAAAACTGCAAAACTTTAACCCTTTACAGCTCTCTGCTGCTATTTCCCCAGAGCATGTCGATAACAATTTGCAAAAAAAAAAACTCATATGTAAACTTCACAAAGCATGCTCCATGAAATAAATTATCTTTGAGTGGATCATTGATCTTTACCTTTAAAAAAGTTACCTTTTAGAACATCCTGTGTACACCTCGCCAGTGTCGCACGATTACGGGGGTTAAGTGATGGAGGAAAATTTATGTTCTTATCAGTGTTCAGCCGACAGCCAGTGACTGTCGTCTGAACCCCAGTTCGAACGTAAACCTTGCCACCTTATCAATGCCCTATCCGCTTGGGACTTTTAGGATTCCTGAAGGTGCCTGTGGCTTACATTATGCCAAAGGGTGATCAACGATAATTCATTAAAAAGATTATCTATTTACATGTAGGAAGAAATAAAATATGAAACAAATTACTCACAAAACTATCCATATGAATACACTAATTACGTGGATAAAAGTTTATTCTTTAGGGCCCTCAACGTCTCCCACAGCTAGCTGTGTCCGCTGGATCAACCTCACATCATATTCATCTTCTCACAGTTTGTGATAAATACAAAGTGTCTATTCACTTCTCGTTGCTTCCTCCTCGAAAGGGTTACTTCACAGTCATTTGGGCTTAACACATATAATGTTCTGCTTGTGTGACTCTATCAGCGTTCTCACAGTTCAATCACAATTCAATCGGCGTCTCCCACAGTTCACGATCACTTTGCGCCTTGCCTGGCTCTCACGGGGTTAAGTTATTCTTTGCCTTCAGATATATGCTTAACAAAGCTTACATCAAAATATTCTGCAAAGTGTTCTCAACATCACCAATTCTCACACCACCTAAAATTATTTTAACTCGCGAGCTATTCAAGCGCTTACTCAAGCTCTTAATGCGGTTTCTTGACCTCAGCGTTACAGCTTTTACTTCTTTGGCTATTATTTCACTACGGTTTGCAACCGTTAACAAACTACTATCGCTTCTTTACAACCCTCACAGGGTTATGACAATACGCAGACTTTCAGTCTTGGTGCCTATGACCCTCGACGGCCAAGGCTAAATTCGGACCTTCTCTGAGTGCCCTCAGGCCAACTGCCTATGTATGTCTTGCCTTCTAAAACAGGTAATGCTGTTTACCTAAATTCATATAGCTCCCTGAGCCTGTACTTCCTGTTCCTGATCCTATTCTCATATATGGCCACCGACTTGGCCCGCAATTGCTCCTATTCCAAATATGAGCCCTGTGGCTCCCCCTACATCACAACGTGCCTATACTTCCGCACCGATGCGGCACCTTCTCTAACCTATAGCATGGGACCTCCCCATCTACTCGCAACGACCCACAGCCTTACACACCTTCCGACTGGAATTGGCTGGAATCCATTTTTCGAGAAATCCCCGATTTTTATCTAGATAGCCAGAACATTTATTTTCTGTTAATCGCTTCTCTTGAACTTGGCCGCTTAGATCTATCTTAATTTATCACTCGCTTTAAAGTTCCTTTGAAAGACTAACACTTTGGTATCTTTTGACATATCGGAGACAGGCTAGCTGCGTAATATGGGTGTGTGTCCAGAACATATGGGATGTACTGTTTTCCACAACAACCACCTATTAAGTGGTCATAATTACGAAAATAACAATTATGGAAGAGAACTGCTTTGATCAGTTATCGGATAGCCCATGTGGCGTTCAACAAATGCACCCTAATGGACATTAAATTTCATGCTTAATTACTAAAGTTTGAGTTATTGATTGCCTGTTCAAGTGACAAATCGGTTCTCGAGATCTGTCACATACCTATCTTCATGCTTTACATTTAACCCAGGCAGAAATATTATCGAAAATATCTATACTTTTAAACAAGAAAATCGCAACTTTTAGCTATCACCTTGACAATTTAGAAGCGTTGATTCACTAATATCATTTATGTACAAGAGAAATAGGATGGGCCCGAGAACAGGACTTTGTGGGACACCCATGACAACAGGCTGGAAATCTGAGGACTTATTCCTGTATGAGACGAATTGTGAGCGACCAGACAAGTAGTCTTTAAACCAGGAATGGGCAACACCCCTTATCCCATATGACTGCAGTTTCTTTAACAGAATTGAGTGATTTATCGTGTTGAAGGTCTTGGAGAAATCAAGGAAAAGTGACAATGTGCACTCTTTGGTTGGTCTGTCATTCATTTCTGTAAAGTTATTTATAAGATGCAGTATTGGATGAAATGTTGTATGTCCCTTCTGGAATCCAAATTGATATCAGTATATTAGATTGTTTTCGTTTAGGAAAATGATCAGTCTTTGGTGCATAATCTTTTCGAGAACTTTGGAGAGAGCAGGAAGGATGCAGGAAGGATACTGATTGGTCTGTAGTTGTTAAAGAGTTTATGATCACCAGACTTAAAAATTGGTATGATTTTTGTTACTTTCATTTTATCAGAAACTTTTCCAGTTGAGAATGAAAGATTAATTATGTGGATTAATGGTTCTGCTATTCTGATATTATATTTTTTAACAGCCTGGTAGAGATGTTGTCACAGTCCTTACTCATTTTTGGCCGTAGACCACTTACACATAGGACGACTTCCTGTATATTTGTAGGGGAGATAAAAAATGACTCAGCGTTATTAAACTTGATGTAATCTGAAAATCGGAATTGACACTCTCAATTTGATTGCTTACATATTTTCCGATATTAGCAAAGAACAGGTTGAATTTTTCTGCTATTTCATCAGGGTCAGTTATTTCCATATTCTTTTCCTTGAAGGTGCAAGGTAATTTTGGGGTATGGTTTCATCTGTTTATGGCCTTGCGAAGAATTTCCTAAGTCTTCTTGACGTTATGTTTATTCTCCAGGAGTACAGAGTTATAGTATGCTGTCTTCAAAGTATGTTTCAGGCGATTGAAAATACATATTACAGTGGTTTTTATAATGTTCAACATTGTAGTTTGAGGTTTTTTTTAGTTTTTTTCTAAGAAGCTTTTCCTTATTTAGAGAGGATTGTAGCAGACCGGCAGTCATCTATGGCTCACGTTTTACCCGTTTGGGGGAAACAAATACCTTTTTCAAGTGGAAGGCGACGTTGAATGCTTGGTGGAGTTTGTCAATTAGATTTTCATATGCTTCATAAGGACAAGTTGCATTATATATTGATAGTTCCCATCTAGACATTGCCCCAAAGCCACATATGAAATTTGGGACTGATCGGGTGAGAGTTGCAGCCTGTTGGGTGTGCTAAAGGGATTGTTTGACAATTTATATCCAAATCCATCATGGCTGCTGGCAGCCATGTTTTTCAACAAAATTAACAAAAATTCAATAGCTCCCATCTAGACATCACACCAAAGCTACATATGAAATTTGAAAAAGATTGGATGTGAGACTGTCTTCTGCACTCAAAATCTATCGAAATGTGACACAGAATGGGTCATGAATAATTGGGCATCAATGCAACATTCACAAATCGTCCTCTGAGTTCCAATGTCTTCTCAGTGCCATTAGGCACAGAGAACACATTGGAACTCAGGGGACGAAATGATAATAAATAGATGTTAAAGGCAGTCCCAAACAGGTCTGGCATTCCAGAAAATCAAGGGATGCAAAAATTTGACCTCCTCAATTTTTTCTAGGCATGCAGTAGGCGTGCAGCACTCCTAAAGAATGCCAGGCCTGGTGAGCTGTAACAAAAGTGGTTTGTTGTAACAAATGTGGTTGCCACAATCGGGAATCGGGACTCACCGTCTGAATGTCATACAAAGAATGAGCCTTCTCATAGAAAGTGCGATAAAAACTAACTCAAGTCCAAATACAAAGTTCAGTTGATGAATTCTGGTGACCAAAGAGGGCCACTGACGCAGCACTGAGAGACAATTCCCATCTTCACGAACAGCAATTGGCACAGAACTTCCCCACTTCCGACCAAGTAGCTTACAAGTCTGACTGTCATGCCTGTAAGCCCTCATTGGATGGAACTGACACAGACCGGATTTGCGAAGCGCAAGCAAATGTTGTTCTCTCTCTTTGCGGCATCAACAATCTGACCTTTGTTTTATGAACCCATCAATCGCAGACAGGAATAATCCCAGTCGAAAGACCCATTTCTATATAGACACTGGGAACAAAAATATCCAAGAGAACACTTTTCAAAGAAGTTAAAACGTGGCAACTTTAAGACCATCGCAACTTAGTTGAAACCACATACAACACAGATCACAGCAAATGCTGCAAATTTTGTGGCAAGTTGCATTGCAAATGCCACAAGGATAGAGAACTGAAGAAGAGTTACTGTTTGATGAAGACATGTCGATAAGTACTACTAATAACCAATCAGAAGGCTCTAGCGGCGAAACATTGTGGCCCAGCAGAAGTTTTACCATCACCTCATTGCATATTTTGATGAAATATTGGGATTAAAATACACTTTTATTGTTTATAATAGCTTAAAATACCTTTCAGTTTGTCCCCCCCTCACCCCCCCCCCTCCCCCATTACCCATTAAAGCCCATTTATTACTATATTTTTCATCTGCTAGGTTCTGCTTTGTCATTTCACCCCTCCAAACATAATAGAGGGCTTTAAATCTGCTCTAGTTAGTTTAAACAGCAATTTATTTCCGTATGTTAATATTTTACAACTAATAACACAATGTCCATAATTTTATAATTACAATACAGAATGGGATTCAGCATCAAGCTTTTAGCTTTTACTTGGCTGTCTCCACATGGAACATAAATTACACAGTCTACTTCTCAAAGCGGGAAGAGTCCTTATACGTAGGATGAGATACAGGAACAAAAACTGTTTTTCAAACGAAAACGAAGTGAGAAATAAGTGGGAGTAGGGGGAGTGGGCAGTGGTATGCATCCTAGCTCAGTAGTAAGTTTGCCTCCATCGTCCAGCTGTTAAGTATATGGCTATTTTATTTGTTCTAATGGTGTTCACACACCAGATGCGAGGCGTGCCCTGGGAGCTATGCAACAAATATAAGTCAACAACAGCAAACTGCTATGGGTATACAGCCCTGTCCGCAGCCCAGCTCGGCGACACAGAAAGGACAATCACCGAGTACTCCGGGCTCTGTGCACTCACTAATTCACTACTAGACATGCAAACTCTTCGTTTCGTCACACAAGGTTACACACTGGGCTCACGGCATCCATAGACCATTATTAGCCTGATAGCCTGCCAGAAACAGATTCTGTTGGGGAGAAAAAGAGCCAAAATTGTCAAATTAACCTCCATCGCACACCCCGCACTGCCTCCAGTGTGAAAAGGCCTGAAGTGGAAGAATGGGTCAGATACCTTTTCTTTTTCTTTGTCTCCCCTTTTTTGAGTAAGGCGATGTTTAATTTTTAACTTTGAAGCACATCAGTTTCCAAATCTTCCTGATATGATAAACGTCTGCACTGTTCTAAAGCTGCACAATTCTCATTATATAATAGTGTTTCATTCCCGTACAAAAGTGAGATGCAGTCATTTCAGTTAGGTAGATTTAGAATGGTTTGGCGCCTTTGATATGCGAAGTGTAGACAGTAAATAAAATTTCCATAATTACCACTTCTCCACACATACATAAGGGAGATCAATGTTCACATTTAAATCGCTACAGCACAGTCGAAGTCTACAGTGGAATATTTCAGCTTGGTGAGAACAACATGCATAAAGTGGCCTGGCTGATGAAGCAAGTTGTTATTAAGAGAGGCTTTGATATATGCTAATGATGGGTTGGTTCTCACCTCCCTTGAGTGGTATGTCCTTCCATAATTTTATGGCAGAGGGAATGAAAGAATTTTGGTGACTGTACCAGTAGTATGAGATAAATCTTGTGTTACTGTGGAGGTTATAGGAATGTATTTCCGAAAGCTGGGGAGGAATGAGAGTAGACAATTAAGAAGTGATCCCGTGGTACATTTTAAAAAACTGTGTGAGTTTGGGTTTTTTTAGAGGGTCCCAGCCAGTCTCAATATAGATTGAAGTCTTACTCGTGCCTTTTGTTGCTCCTGTTACAAGCCTTGCAGCTTCAATCTCAAGTTTTTAGAGTATTTCCGAGCAATTCTGAATACAGTTGTCCCACACGGTATCAGCGTATTCAGCAAAGTACACTTTTTTTCAAGGTTTTACGATTCAATACATGTATAAATTTGTATTTTTTGATGAGTCCCAGTCATTGCCACCCTTTTGTTAGAACATCATGAATATGCATGTCCAATTTACCGACGTCACTGAACATCAGACCCAGGTGTTTGTGGGTTTTCACTTTCAATGTAGGTATGCATGACAGTCGGAGGACTGGGTAGGGAGAGGGTTACGTTTTTGTGTGATTGTCATTGTTTCTATTTTATTTGGATTAAATCGACTAATCACTGGCATGCTCAGTCCTCTATTTTGATGAGATCGCTGTTTAATATCACAGCGACCTCTTCTGGAGTTTCTACTATTAGATACAGAGATGTGTCATCTGCAGAGTCGAATACTGGAGCTGATGTTGGCGAACAATATCATTTATGTAAATGAGAAAGAGTGGAGACACAAGCACTAATCCCTGGAGCACACCAGAAGCAGTGCACACCGGGCCGGAGGACTGTGAGTCAATTACATCTCATTGCTTTCTCTGGCTTATATATAATTCGAACCACAGAAGGAGACTGCCTGTTATTACAATTTTTAAGTTTATACAGTAATCCTTTGTGCCTGACACGATCAAAAGTCTTACTGATGTTGCAAAACACTATTCTAATTTCTTCCCGCTTACCAAGAACTAACAAAATACATTATAAATATCAGTTAATTGATCTCTCAAGACAGGTTCTACTGTATTGTTATGGAACTGTTAATGGTAAATAAATCTGTTTATAGGGGTTGTGCTAATGACGTGGAACACTCTTCAATTAATTTAGGGCTTATATATGTTGTCAGAACTACACTTTTGTGACATTAGGGGACTTTATGGCGTCAATGGTATCGCTGCAGTCAATGGTAATATCATCTAGCATTGGTCCAGCAGGACTCCATGAAATCAAAAGCATGTATCTGGCAATCTTTGTCATCAATTTGGGTTATGAAACAGAAATACTTAATTTAACACCTCAGCCTTGTCCATAGTTGACAAGGCCATTTTGGAAGAGGTTGAGAATATCTTGCCGTTTATCACTTAATAATTGTTTCACCGGACAGGAGGCATGGAGGTATCACACAGAATATTCTTCATATTTTTAGTATATGCTGGTTTTGAATTTATAACCATGGAGAATGTTTCGTTGCACTTCCGTCAATAGTTAGCCCAAGCCTGAGGGGTGTTCTTAATCTTATCCTTGTGGTGGAGGCATTTTTGTTGTCTAATTAGGGGTTTAATTTTGCTGTGTATCCACTTAGGTTCTCCTGTCTTAACATTTATGAATTTCATCCACTTAGGTTCTCCTGTCTTAACAGTTATGAATTTATTTTTGGATAAACAGTTCCTTATGGTGATTTACAAGTGATTGAAGTTTAAATACTGCTTGACTTAGTGGTATTCCGTTCAATCTGTTTTGCCACTCTGTTCCTGAAAACTTTTATTGAGATTCATGTAGTCGCCCTTGTTATATGCTCATGTTTGCTGGTGGAAGGCCGATTTACTTGGCTTGGTGGTACCCAGTTCTACAAATATGGACCAATGATATCGGGTGAGATATAACCCATTTTTTAGTCAGTATATCTAAAGATGCAGTATACCAAATATCATGAGATTTTGAATGGTTGATCTGAAGAACTAAGAAATAATTCTCCTAATGGAGCAGAAGAGTTCTTCTCTGTAGGTAGCTATACCCTTAACAAGAAAGCCTGACCAGTTTCATTCTGTTTGAACTCATCAGAGGCGGAGAGTCCCCCATGAGTCTCTAAATATATGTTGGGTGGTATGGCGGTACCATTCGGGTTTGTCAGTACTGTTTGAAGTGTTGTGGGAAGGTTGATGTGGCAGTACCATTATGCGCCATGTTTGGGTGATGGCAGTATCGACATTGAGACTGTTGTGGATTATGCTGTGTGGAAGTCATGACCGTCAATTTGTCAGGATGGTGAGAGTGGCGGTATCGTCTGTTATGGTGCAGAACAATTTTTGTTGGTTAAACCTGAGCTGATGAATTGCTCCATGTTATTTATGTTATTGTTAATTTAATTTCAGAATTCTAGTAAAAAGACTGTTGGTGATGGGCAGATGGTGGGCCTCGATACTATGCTATTGTAGTAAGATGGAGCCTAAAATTGAAAGACAACAGGCGAGAGGGAAATAGATGTTCTACTACCAGTTCATTAACAAAGAGTATAACAAAGAGTATACAAGAATGAAGAATAATGAAAGTGTCAATGACACTGTAGCTCAACTTGTTTAAGACATGTACATGTATAGTATGTGACACAGCAATGACAAACATCTAGGTAATGACCTGATAACAAAAGTACATGTAAAGTATTGTAACGGTCTGCACATAAATGCTGACCGTAGCCTGTAACAAATATATAGGTAAAATATTGTAAAAGTGGGGTGACAGTTAGATGCTAAACTAGAAAAGAAATCTTTGAGTCCCAGAGTGGGTCTGACTGAACCGAAAAATATTTGTTCTCATAGCATAGTGATAACAAAAGCACCCCAAAACACTCGTTCCTGTCACAAGGTGATAACAAAGGTGCCCCAAGAAGTTTCGTGAAGATCAGTTCATAAATACAGACTCTAGCCCGAGCCGTACTGACATGTGCACTTTCTGTGTATAAGTAGCACTGAACAAATCAAAGTTCAACTAATTTGCATAATGTCTGCACAAGAAAAAAATCTGTATTATATGTGATGTATTCCATGTTACTAAACATTCCTACAAAAATTTATTCAAATCAGAATTTTCATACAAAAGTTCTGTACAAAAAACTGATTTCACTAATTTTGGTACAAAAAGGCTGCTGGCGGCTATCTTGAATTTCGGACCGCACCCAAAACCCTCGTTCTCGTCCCACAGTGATAACAAAGGTACCCAAAAAGTTTTGTAAAGATCGCTTCATTAATACAGCCTCTAGCTTGAACTGTATAGAAGTTGTGTACAAAAAACTGATTGGACCTAATTTCTGTACAAAATGGCCACTGGCAGCCATCTTGAATTTTGGACCGCACCCAGAAACACTCGTTCTTATCCCAAGGTGATAACAAAGGTACCCAAGAGGTTTTGTGAAGATCAGTTCAAAAATACAGCCTCTAGACACATGCACTTACTGTATATAAGTAGCAGTTTATAAATCAAAGTTCATCTAATTTGCATAATTTCTGCGCGAGAAAAAACCCTGTATTATATGTGATGTATTCCATGTTACTAAACATTCATACAGAAATTTATTCAAATCAGCACTTTCATACAGAAGTTCTGTACAAAAAACTGAATGCACTAATTGTGGTACAAAATGGACGCTGGCAGTCATCTTGAATTTCGGACCGCACCCAAAAACACTCGTTCTCATCCCAAGGTGATAACAAAGGTACCCAAGAAGTTTCATGAAGATTGGTTCATAAATACAGCCTCCAGCCCGAGCCGTATTGACATGTGTACTTACGGTGTAAAAGTAGCACTGAATAAATCAAAGTTCATCTAATTTACCTGATTTTCGCACGAGAAAAAAACCCGTATTATATGTGATGTATTCCATGTTACTAAACATTCATACAAAAATTTATTCAAATCAGAACTTTCATACAGAAGTTCTGTACAAAAAAACTGATTGCACTAGCTAAAGTACAAAATGGCTGCTGGTGGCCATCTTGAATTTCGGGCCGCACCCAAAACCACTCGTTCTCGTCCCACGGTGATAACAAAGGTACCCAAGAAGTTTCGTAAAGATTGGTTCATAAATGCGGCCTCTAGCCCGAGCCGTATTGGCATTTGCAGTTACAGTGCTGAAAGTAACATTAAATAGATCAAAGTTAGTCTAATTGGCATAATTTATGCATGAGAAAAAAACAAGTATTATATGTGATGTATCCCATGGTACTAAACATTCACACGAAAAATTATTAAAATCAGTGCTTTCATTTGGAAGTTCTGCGCAAAAATCTGATTGCACCTAATTTTGTACGAAATGGCTGCCAGTGGCCATCTTGAATTTCAGACCGAACCCCAAAACACTCGTTCTCGTCCCACAGTGATAACAAAGGTACCCAAGAAGTTTCGTAAAGATCGGTTCATAAATACAGCTTCTAGTCCGAGCCGTATTGGCATTTGCACTTACAGTGCTGGAAGTAACACTAAATAAATCAAAGTTAGTCTAATTTGCATAATTTACGCACGAGAAAAAAACCTGTATTATATGTGATGTATTCCATGGTACTAAACATTCATACAAAAAATTATTCAAATCAGAGCTTTCATATGGAAGTTCTGCGCAAAAATCTGATTGCACCTAATTTTGTACAAAATGGCTGCCAGCGGCCGTCTTGAATTTCGGACCGGACCCAAAAACACTCGTTCTCGTCTCACGGTGATAACAAAGGTACCCAAGAAGTTTCGTAAAGATCGGTTCATAAATACGGCCTCTAGCCCAAGCCGTGTGTACGGCGCGATAGATGACCAGATGGACAGACAGACGACGGGCCATGACAATACCTCAAATTTGGCTTCACCAAAGTCGAGCTAAAAATTGGAAATAAAAATAAAATAAATTTACTTGACTTGTTTGTTGTTAGTATTTGAGGTACGGATGCCTGTACATCAATGCATTCTCAAACTCTGGTCGGTGCGCAACTGGTATCTGGCTAGGCTGAGTGCTGCATTCTCCAGTACTTTGTGGCTTTCGTAGAGCAGCCCACATTCTGGTTTGGAGGAGTGTTGCCTCTGTTGGATACAATAAACAGATTTGGAATAGAATCATTGTTTTGGTTAATAAATAGCTCCTCCATTATTGTTGAGCCACTGGATGGTGGGGAGTCCAGATGTGGAGTGAAGGCAGTTGTCTCAGCAATGGCATAGGATAAGTTTGGCAGTGAGGTAAGGATTGGCGGTGGATCATCATGAATTACGTCGACTATTTCCTGCAATGCGAGACTTAGAATATCTGGACTGCTGCTGTTCTCTTGATTCGAGGTGTCATTTGTTTTGTTACGTCTTCTACATGTGTGTTTTTAAAAATATTCTGTTTGTCTAAAATGTTGTCCTCATATTGGGCATTCTACACGTCCTGTTTTTAAATGTTCGGCTCTGATGTGCCATCTCAAACTATGTTGGCTGGAGTAAAATTTGCTGCACTTTATGCACTGGCGCCCCATTTTAACTGGTGAAAACATCCGTGGTGTTCTTCTGATTTACACCTTTTGTTACGTCGCCTATTTTGTGATGTTTTGTCTGGTACAGCATTGTCATCGAAAGGGCATTTGTCATGATGAACAGAAAGTAGAGAAAATGGCTAGCCAAAAAAACATATACATTTCTAGAAACCAAGAAATCCTTTCGTTCAAGCCGAGCAGGATTAGCATTTTTAGAGTGAAGATCCAGCGTATTTCAGCATTGCGTCTGTTTTGGTGGCTCTTGATATCGTCCGGATTGGATAGTAGGATATGTATTATGTGGTATTGTACTTTGCTTATGTTGTGTTCGGGTTGGTTGAAGTGGAAGGCCACCGGTGTCTCTCTCTTGTATTTAATGTCAGAGAAGTGTTCCTTAATGCGGGTTCTGAAGTGTCGTTTCATTTTACCCACATATTGTTTGTTTGTTTGTGATCAAGTAGACACAATTTTTGCTTAAGGAGTTAGACTGATTTGGGCCTTTATGTGTCTCGATTTGGATGCTGTTCCTTTGAACCAACGGCTTTTGGGTAGGTGTAAGCATATCTGGCAGTTGCCAGAAATGCACAGTGTGAATGGGTTGGTGATGTTTTCCTCTCATTTGTTTGAGGAGTGGGAGTTTGGCTCTGGTGAGAATGTTCTGGAGAGTGGCATTGCACCGTCTGGCTAGAAGTGGTGGTTCATTGAATAGACCTCGGCAGAGTGGGGTGATGTGTAGGATGGGCCACAGCTTTCTGATGTAGGAATAAATACAGGTGCTTTTTGGATTGTGTGCCAAGACGAAAGGTATCCACTTGGATGTGGATTCACAGATGGAGTTTGGTCGAAGTAATTATTCCCTATAGATTTCATTGGCACGAATGAGTGCTTGTTTGAGGTGTCTCTCAGGGTATCCTCTTTTTCTAAAATGTATGAGCATTTCATTTGCACTTTTGTTATAGTCTTCATCTTCACTACATATTTGTTTGATTCTGAGTAGTTGTATGGAGTGCCGAATCTTTGATTGTTTGGGTGGTAAGAGTCAGCCCTGAGATAAGAGTGATATCCGTTGGTTTGCTGTATAGGTCGGTTTTGATATTATTATCGACCTTATAGTGATGGTAACATCTAGAAAGTTCACCAATATTTTTGAGTATTCGACCATAAATTTGATCGAGTGGTGGAAGGAGTTGCAGTGCGTGATGAATTCCCATAACCTGTCTTCTCCATGTGTCCATATCAGAAAGATGTCATCAATAAACCTGAGGTAAAGGTCGCGTTTAAATCTAGCCTGGTCCAGTATTTGGGTTTCAAGTTCTCCCAAGAAGATGTAGGCAAAGCTGAGGGTAATTTTTGTGCCCACTGCTGTCCCTCCTATCTGTAGGTATTGTTCTCCATTAAACTCAAAGTTGTTGAATTGGAGGACTAGTTTGAGAAGACCAAATAGCCCGCTGGGGGAAATTTGCCACTGTGGTTTGTGTTTCTGAATTCTGCGTGCTACTGCCACGGGACCTTCATGGTTTGGAATGTTTGTGTATAGAGAGACTATATTCATTGTTCAGAGGATGAAGTTGTCAGGTAGAATCAGTAAATTTTGAAGTTTGGTATTAAAATCAGAGGTATCTCTCAGATAGTTTGAGTAGGTCTGTACAAAGTCTTTGAAGTGTTCATCAACAAAGCTGCTGATAAGTTCAGTCGGCCCATTATTGCTGCTAATGATAGGTCTGCTCGGTACTGCTCCCTTGGTTCGAGATTTGTGAATTTTGGGCAGGAGATATAATTGGGGGGTGCGTGGTTCATGATTGATGAGTCCATCTTTAATTTTTTTGGTGATTTCCTCCTCGTCTAAAAGTTTGTTTAGGGCTGTTGTGATAATTTCCATATGGTGTTGGGTTAAATCCATGTCTTTCTTAGTACAGAACTGTTCATTTTGTAGCTGGCATTTTCCCTCATCGATATAGTCAGTTTGACTGAGGACCACAACAGCTGATCCTTTATCTGCCCTTTTGATCACAATATGTGGGTCTCTTTTGAGAGAATTTAGGGCTCGTCTTTCACCCTTAGTAAGGTTGTCCTCACCGGTATTAAAAATTGGGTTGGTGAGAATTCTGTAATTAGTAGTCCTATTCAAGGCTTTGACACAAGGGTCTTGGCCCGGTTGGGGAACTCCAATTACTGGGTTGTTTGAATTTGGTCTCTAGGTGAGCGGTGAAAGGATCCGGATGTCTGCGAGGGGTGTCGAGTTCATTGGAGAAAAGTTTGAATCTGAGTCTGCAAAAGAATTTTTTGGTATCCTGGGAGAGAGCACCTCGGTCTGTTGTTGTTTAAAAGGTGAAAAAAGTAACACCCCATATTTATAAAAACATATATATATATATACACATACATACATATATATATATATGTATATATATATATATACTGCTCAAAGGTTGCTAAGCACCAAGTATATCCAACTACCTGTTTTACGTTTTGGTTGAAATATTGTAATGAAAAGTGTATATATTTTTTATTTAATTATATCTTTAATGATTTAAGTACAGAAATTAAGATTTTATTTGTGTTTGACATTATTTTTTAGCTTTTGAATACGATAACCATGGAAAATGGATATTATTGGTAAAAAAGGAAATTTTTTAATATGCCAAAAAGTTGACGGAGCGAACTGGTATGGGTTTAATATCGAGTATGACACCCATTACTGTTACTTACAGCTTGACAACGCCTTCTCATGCTCCCAATCAGGTTCCTGGTGGTCCTTTGTGGGATGTTGTTCCATTCTTGGACCAGCATGGCACCAAGCTCCTGGACACTTCTTGGCTGGACTGGATGGGCTGAAATTGCAAGGTGCAACTCATTCCAGACATGTTCGCTTGGACTGAGGTCAGGGGAGCTTGCTTGCCAGTCCATACGCTCAATCTCCTCCCTCTGTCGGTACTCCCCGACAGCATGAGCAACATGAGGACGGGCATTATCGTCCATCAGAATGAATCTATCACCCACTGCACCTGCATACAACCTGACGTGGACATCCAGGACCTCATCAATATACCGTTGTGCAGTCAATGTACCATGTTCAAGGACACAGAGCCCTGTACGTCCATCCCAGCTGATGCCACCCCAGACCATGATTGACCTCCCACCATAGCGGTCATGCTCAGCAATGTTGGCTGCATGGAATCACTCTCCTGGTCTTCTGCATGACCTAGAACGCCTATTGGTGTGGTCTAGGCAGTACCTTAACTCATCTGAAAAAGGACAGATCGCCAATCTTCTCTGGTCCACCCAACGTGGTCCATGGCCCATTCATATTGTGCCTGGCAGTGGTTCTGGGACAGCGGAATGCGAATACATGGTCTTCTTGATCAGAGACTACCTTCGTGCAACCTTGCCCGGATAGTCTGAGTCGGAACATTTACCCCAGATGCATTCTGAAGGTCACTGCGAAGCTGAGTTGCTGTGGCAAAGCAGTTCCTACGGGCCTGAATGATCAATGACACTGCAGCTCAACTTGACCAAGAAGGGACTGAACTAAAAGAAAGTTTCAGTAACGCCTAGTCATTCACTTACATTTTTACAGAAAAGACATCACACCAAAGATGCAAATGAAATTTGAAAAAGATCGGGTGAGAGATGTGGCCTATAGGGTGTGCTAATGGAATTGTTGACAATTGAAGTGCCAAATCCAAGATGACCACAGGTGGCCATGTTTTTCAATGAAATTCTGAAAAATTAAAAATTTTAAGTAATTTGTATATTTTTATACTTACCAATGGCACAGACTAGCTGGTGCTAACTCAAATTAATCCAGGGCCAAACACAAATTTTGCCCCCCAATCCCCAAAATTTGCATCCAAAACTGAAAAAAAATTAAGTCCTAGATAGTCATCCATACTTTTGATATCTGCGCATGTGCAGTATCCAGGAAGGTACCAAAATTGGTGCCAACCATCATTCTTCTACAGATGCTTGCTAAATGTTATAAACAGCAGGGAGGTGTGAGTGCTCACTCATGGGAGGGCTATCCCCATCTGGGCCATTGGTAAGTATAAACAAGAGGCCCCAGGGGGCCTGAGGGCGCTCACCTGACATGGTAGCCTAAATATCAACCCAGAGAATTGATTTCAACAAGTTGCATCTGCTCCTCCTAAGAAAAGCTTATACCAAATATCCAAAGATTCTGACCAGTGGATCTTAAAAAAAAAGATTTATAAAGAATATTCCTCATATTGAACTAAGTTATAATTCGGGCTCCCACAGGGATCCCATATATGAACCCAGGGACTTGGCTTTAACAAACTTGAATCTCCCCCCCCCCCCCCCCCCCCCCCCCCCCCCCCAAGGATGCTGCACACCAAATATCAAAACATTCCGACTGCTGGATCTGAAGAAGAAGATTTTTAAAGAAAATTCCTCATTTTGAACTAAGTTACAATTCGAGCTCCCACAGTGAGTCCAAATATGGACCTAGGGACATAGCTTGAACAAACTTGAATCTCACCCTCCCTAAGGATGCTGCATACCAAATATCAAAACATTCCGACTACTGGATCTGAAGAAGATTTTTAAAGAAAATTCCTCATTTTGAACTAAGTTATAATTCGGGCTACCACAGTGAGCCCAAATATGAACCCAGGGACTTGGCTTGAACAAACTTGAATCTCACCCCCCCTAAGCATGGTGCATACCCAATATCAAAAGATTCTGCCTGCTGGGTCTTGAGAAGAAGATTTTCAAAGAAATTTGCCTGAAATGCAATAAGTTCAAATTTGGGCTCCTATACTGAGCCTAAATATAAACCCAGGGAGCCGATTTGAACAAACTTGAATCAGATCTACCCCACAATGTTGCATACTAAATATCAAAAGATTTTGCCTGCTGGATCTGGAGAAGATTTTTTAAAGAAATTTGCCTGAAATGCACTAAGTTCGAATTTGGGCTTCTATAGAGAGCCCAAATATGAATCCAGGGTGCCGATTTGAACAAACTTGAATCAGATCCACCCCACAATGTTGCATACCAAATATCAAAAGATTCCGCCTGCTGGATCTGGAGAAGAAGATTTTTTAAGAAATTTGCCTGAAATGCACTAAGTTCGAAATTGGGCTCCTATACTGAGCCCAAATATGTACCCAGGGGGCCGATTTGAACAAACTTGAATCAGATCCACCCTTCAATGTTGCATACCAAATATCAAAAGATTCTGCCTGCTGGATCTGGAGAAAAAGATTTTTTAATGTTTTTCCCATTGCCTTCAGTGTTAAAAAGTGCTGACTCAGCACTTTTTCAAAGTCCTGAAAAAAGTACCTTGTGATCAAACCACGATAGGGATTTTTTTTAACCATTCTATTCTACTTGATAAAAGTAAGCTTTATACAAAATAAGAGTTCTCTGTGCCGTGTAGTTTTGGAGATACGGCAGTTTAGAGGTTTTTCCTATTTTTAGCTCCCGAGGTTCCCACGGGGCAATGAGAAAAAATTTTTTTTGCATCAATCAACTACTTATGACCCATTATCATCTCATATCAAATTTGTTCAAATTGACCTCACGGTTCTGAAAATAGAAATTTTAAGCGTGGCCAAAATTTTTGCCCATCCCATAACGAAGGCAAATAATGCCCGACAAACTTCTCTTGAACAAACTTGATTCTAAACCTCAAATGGAAGCTGCATACCAAATATCAAGTCTCTGCTACTGCTGGTTCATGAGAAGAAATTTTTTTTAATATTTTAGGCATTTTGGCCCCACCCCCATCCTCAATATGAGCCGCAACTTAATTTGAAAAAAAATCAAAATGCCCCTATATAACTAACTTTCACATGAAATTTCATTAAAAGGTGGACAGTGGTTTGAGAGAAAAAGACCCAAACACCACCTTCACGACGTACGAAAAGTGATCAGAATAGCTCACCCTGACTTTCAGTCAGGTGAGCTAAAAATATACAAATTAGTTAAAAGTTTTCATATTTTTATACTACAACCATTGGCCCAGACTAGCTGAATCGTAAAAAGGCTGGAGGGCCTAGGACTTAAAGGAAAATCCAATCTCTCAATTACTTCATTAAAGAATAGCTCCTACAGGAGAATAGGAAAAGATGGGAATTATATGTCTTTCTTTTTTACGGGAGAAGGCATAACACCAACAATGTAATTGAGTATTACATAATATATAATTCTCCATTTAATGCCAGCATAACGCGTTCTGCTAATTCGGTGAAGGAAAACCAAAATATAAAGATAGTCCAGAGAGTTAGACTCATTATACTCATTTAAAAGTGTCCGAGGATTGTATATTAATGCTTGTATGACATGTAACATATACAAATGCTTCACAGTGAGCTACACTTTAAAAACAGTACATAAACTAGACTTTATGATTCTGGAGAATCATGGCTTTTCCCGATGAGATTCCATGATTTTTCATGACCCCACAGTGTCTGATGAATTGTTTTTAACTGTCTCACTGAAGTTCCTTCATTGATGTTATGAGGAAGGTGAGTATAGTAGTCTCAAATGACTCAGCTTGATAAAAAAAATTGTTTAGGTAAAAACCATCATTAACGGTGGAGTGGGTTAATATCAATATCGTTGTCCAACAAGTTATTGAGAGACAAAAGGAGTTGTGTTTGTTTGACACATACCCACTGAGTGCTGTGTCTATTTGAAAATGGTCCATTTTATCTCGGATGTATCCAAAATATTGATGTCTGGCAGCTTGTAGAGGGTTAACAAGTACTAACAGGAATATTTATTCATGCAACTTGTAATTTCTCACCAAAAACTGGGAATGGCCATTTTTACTTGAAATCTACGAGATGTTTTCAGTGAAATCCAGGGAGAACATGAATTTTAAGCTTTTGATGTGTATCATTGTTTATCCAGCCCAAAACAGGTTAAGGTTTATTTTTTTGAATACGCTTATTACTTACAAAAATTATTCTTAGTGAATTTTACTTCCACTTATGTTGATTTCTCCTCTTAACTTTGGGTGCTGCGGTACGCAAACACAGCCCATTTTTTCAAAATGTTGATGTTTAAGAACCTGCATAGGGTTAACAAATGCTTACTGGAATATTTTGTACATGCAATTTGTAATGTTACACTAAGATCTGAGAATGGCCATTTTTTCTTGAAAATCTACGTGAAGTTTTCAGAGAAATCCTCGGATAACATGAAATTTTAACCTTTTGAGAGGTATCTCTCTGTAACCAGTTCTAAATGGGTTAATGCTTGGTTTTATGAATACCTTCATTACTTATAAAAATGATCCTCAGGGAATTCCACTTCCAATGAAGGAGGTTATGTTTATCTCGCAGGTACATACTGAGTGCAATGGGTCCCCAAGAACAGCCCATTTTCTCAAATTTTCTATGCTTTGCGGCTTCTAGAGGGTTAACAAATGCTTACCAGAATATTTTGTCCACGCAACTTGTAATGTCACTCCAACACCTGCAAATGGTCTATTTTTCTTGAATACTTACTAGATTTTTTGGAGAAATCCACAGAAAATGGGAATTTTAAGCTTTTAAGGGGTACATCTCTTTAACCAGGCAAAAATGGGTTAAGACCTTGATTTTTTAATACCCTTACTACTTACTAAAATTTTTCCCTATCAGTTTTGCGTCTGGTAAAAGAAGTTATGTTTCTCTGTGGCATTCCCATTTGTTGTTGTTCGTGTCCAAAAACAGACTATTTTTTCAAAATTTTGACATTTAGCAGCCCATGGAGGGTTAACAAATGCTTACCGGAATATTTTATCCATGCAACCGGTAATGTGACACCAAAACCTATCAATGGCCATTTTTCTGTGAAAACCTTTAAGATGTTTGTAAAGAAATCCAGGGAAAACATGAAGTTTTTAAGCTTTTGATGGGTATCACTGCTAACCACCCCAAAAGGGGTTAACGCTTGGTTTTTAGAATACCCTTATTACTTACAATGAAAGTGTCAATGACACTGTAGCTCAACTTGACAAACTTGAACTCGGTAAGTTATAAATGAAATGGCAAAATTGAAGATCACTGGGACCAATGTCAGTTTTTTTGCCAGTGGCAACATTTTTTGACAGAAACCGAAGAAAATCGATAGCTCCCATCTAGAGGCCTCCCCAAACAAGCATGCCAGGTTTCAAAGCAATCCGATCATAAATGTGCCCTGTAGGGTGTACAAAAGGGAAATATTGTGGTCTGACTAGACTAAATTCTAAGAACATTGGCCGTGGCAACATTTTTTGACGGAAATGGAAGAAAATCGATAGCTCCCATCTAGAGGTCACCGTAAATAAGCATACCAGGTTTCAAAGCAATCTAATCATAAATGAGCCCTGTAGGGTGAGCCAAAGGGAAATATTGTGGTCTGACTAAACTAAGTTCTAAGAATGTTGGCTGCGGCAACATTTTTTGATGGAAATTGAAGAAAATTGATAGCTCCCATCTAGAGGTCACCCCAACCAAGCATGAAAGGTTTCAAAGCAATCCAATTATAAATGTGCCCTGTAGGGTGTGCCAAAGGGAAATATCGAGTCTTCTGACTAAACCAAGTTCTAAGAACATTGGCCGCGGCAACACCTTTTGATGGAAATTGAAGAAAATCGATAGCTCCCATCTAGAGGTCTCCCCAAACAAGCATACCAGGTTTCAAAGCAATCAAATCATAAATGTGCCCTGTAGGGTGTGCCAAAGGGAAATATTGTGGTCTGACTAAACAGAGTTCTAAAAACGTTGGCCGCGGCAACATTTTTTGACGAAAATTGAAGAAAATCGATAGCTCCCATCTAGATGTCACCCCAAACAAGCATGCCAGGTTTCAAAGCAATCCCATCATAAATGTACCCTGTAGGGTGTGCCAAAGGGAAATATTGAGTGTTCTGACTAAACTAAGTTCTAAGAACGTTGGCCGCGGCAACATTTTTTGACAGAAATTGAAGAAAATAGATAGCTCCCATCTAGAGGTCTCCCCAAACAAGCATACCAGGTTTCAAAGCAATCTGATCATAAATGGGCCCTGTAGGGTGTGCCAAAGGGAAATATTGAGGTCTGACTGAACTAAGTTCTACGAACGTTGGCCGTGGCAACATTTTTTGCCGGAAATTGAAGAAAATCGATAGCTCCCATCAAGAGGTCACCCTAAATAAGCATACCAGATTTCAAAGCAATCAAATCATAAATGTGCCCTGTAGGGTGTGCCAAAGGGAAATATTGTGGTTTGACTAAACTAAGTTCTAAGAACGTTGGCCGCGGCAACATTTTTTTACAGAAATTGAAGAAAATCGATAGCTCCCATCTAGAGGTCACCCCAAACAAGCATGCCAGGTTTCAAAGCAATCCGATCATAAATGTACCCTGTAGGGTGTGCCAAAGGGAAATATTGAGTCTTCTGACTAAACTAAGTTCTAAGAACGTTGGCCGCGGCAACATTTTTTGCCGGAAATTGAAGAAAATCGATAGCTCCCATCT
The DNA here is from genome assembly GCA_031216915.1 of Pictodentalium vernedei. Taxonomy (NCBI): domain Eukaryota; kingdom Metazoa; phylum Mollusca; class Scaphopoda; order Dentaliida; family Dentaliidae; genus Pictodentalium; species Pictodentalium vernedei. The sequence continues at coordinate 320,800,046 of CM062293.1, forward strand.
AGAGGTCACCCTAAATAAGCGTATCAGGTTTCAAAGCAATCAAATCATAAATGTGCCTTGTAGGGTGTGCCAAAGGGAAATATTGTGGTTTGACTAAACTAAGTTCTAAGAACGTTGGCCGCGGCAACATTTTTTGACGAAAATTGAAGAAAATCAATAGCTCCCATCTAGAGGTCACCCCAAACAAGCATAAGAAGTTTCAAAGTAATCTGATCATAAATGCGACCTGTGAGGTGTGCCAAAGGAAATTGTGGACGTACGTACTAACGTACGTACGTACTAACATACTAACGTACGTACGTATGCCGACGGACGAGAAGTGATGGCAATAGCTCAGCTTGACTTTGACAAGTTGAGCTAAAAATGGACCCCGGTGAATTCCACTTCCAACAAAGGAGATTATGTTTATCTCTCAGGTACACATTGGGTGCTGTGCGTGTCCGAAAACAGCCCATTTCAACAAAATTATGATGCTTGGCAGTCTATAGAGGGTTAATAAATGCTCACCGGAACATTTTGTCCATGCAACTTGTAACGTCACACAAAGACCTGCGAATAATCAATTTTTCTTGAAAACCTACAAGTTGCTTTTAGCGAAATCCACAGAAAATGGGAATTTTAAGATTTTCAGGGGTATCTCTCTTTACCCTGCCCAAAATGGGTTAAGACTTCGACTTTTGAATACCCTTACTACTTACAATGAAAGTGTCAATGACACTGTAGCTCAACTTGTCAAGACAAAGACATGTACATGTATAATATGTGACACAGCAATGACAAACATCTAGGTAATGACCTGATAACAAAGGTACATATAAAGTATTGTAACGGTCTGTACATGAATACTGACCGTTGCCTGTAACAAATGTATAGGTAAAGTATTGTAAAGGTGGGTGACAGTCAGATGCTGAACTAGAAAAAATCTTGGAGTCCCAGAGTGGGTCTGACTGAACCCCAAAATATTTGTTCTCATAGCACAGTGATAACAAAGGCACCCCAAAACACACTCATTCCTGTCCCAAGGTGAAAACAAAGGTACCCAAGAAGTTTCGTGAAGATCAGTTCACAAATATGAGCTGTGTAGAAGTTGTGACAAAAAACTGATTGGACCTAATTTCGGTACAAAATGGCCACTGGCAGCCATCTTGAATTTTGGACCGCGCTCAGAAACACTCGTTCTCGTCCCAAGGTTATAACAAAGGTACCCAAGAAGTTTTGTGAAGATCGGTTTATAAATACAGCCTCTAGCCCGAGCCGTATTGACATGTGCACTTACAGAGTATAAGTAGCACTGAATAAATCAAAGTTCATCTAATTTGCATAATTTCTGCACGAGAAAAAAACCCGTACTATATGTGATGTATTCCATGTTACTAAACATTCATACAAAAATTTATTCAAATCAGAACTTTCATACAGAAGTTCTGTACAAAAGACTGATTGCACTAATTTTGGTACAAAATGGCTGCTGGTGGCCATCTTGAATTTCGGACCAAACCCCAAAACACTCGTTCTCATCCCACGGTAATAACAAAGGTACCCAAGAAGTTTCGTAAAGATCGGTTCATAAATACGGCATCTAGCCTGAGCCGTATAGAAGTTGTGTACAAAAAACTGATTAGACCTAATTTCGATACAAAATGGCCACTGGCAGCCATCTTGAATTTTGGACCGCACCCAGAAACACTCGTTCTCGTCCCAAGGTGATAACAAAGGCACCCAAGACGTTTCGTGAAGATCGGTTCATAAATACAGACTCTAGCCCGAACCGTATTGACATGTGTACTTACAGTGCTGAAAGTAACACTAAATAAATCAAAGTTAGTCTAATTTGCATAATATAAGCACGAGAAAAAAAAACGTATTATATGTGATGTATACCATGGTACTAAACATTCACACAAAAAATTATTCAAATCAGCACTTTCATATGGAAGATCTGTACAAAAAAAAAATTTCTGCATCGTCGGTACAAAATGGCTGCTGGCAGCCATCTTGAATTACAGACTGAACCCAAAAACACTCGTTCTCATCCCACGGTCATAACAAATGTACCCAAGAAGTTTCGTAAAGATTGGTTCATAAATACGGCCTCTAGCCTGAGCCATAGCAGCTTGGCACTTACAGCTCTGAAAGTAACACTAAATAAATCAAAGTCAGTCTAATTTGCATAATTTACGCACAAGAAAAAAACCCGTATTATATGTGATGTATCCCATGGTACTAAACATTTATACAAAACTTTATTCAAATCAGAACTTTCATACAGAAGTTCTGTACAAAAAACTGATTTTTGCATCATCGGTACAAAATGGCCACTGGCAGCCATCTTGAATTTCGGACCACACCTAAAAACACTCGTTCCCGTCCCAGGGTCATAACAAAGGTACACAAGAAGTTTCGTAAAGATCGGTTCATAAATACGACCTCTAGCCTGAGCCATAGCCAATTGTTAACGTATGGACAGACGGACAGATGGACAGACGGACAGATGGACAGACGGACAGATGGACAGACGGACAGATGGACAGACGGACAGATGGACGGACGGACAGACGGACGACGGGCCATGACAATAGCCCAAATTTGACTTCGTCAAAGTTGAGCTAAAATGTTCCCTATCAATTTTGCGCTCAATAAAAGAAGGCACTTTTTTTTGTGGCGTACCCATTGGGTGCTGTTGGTGTCCAAAAACAGCCCATTTTATCACAATTTTGGCTTTTAGCAGCCCGTGGACGGTTAACAAATGCTCACCAGAGTATTTTGTCCATGCAACTTGTATTGTCACACCAAGACCTGTGTGTGGCCAATTTTTCTTGAAAATCTACAAGACTCATTTAGAGAAATCCACAGAAAACATGATTGTTTTAGCTTTTGAGGGGTATTGCAGTTTAACCAGTCCAAAACGGGTTAACGCTTGGTTTTTTGAATACTCTTATTACTTGCAAAAATGATTCAGGATCAATCTTACTTCTACTAAATGAAGTTATGTTCATCTCTCGTGTATCGTTTGGGTGCTGTGGGGGCCCGAAAACAGCCCATTTCATCAAAATTTTGATGTTTGGCAGACTATGGAGGGTTACCATATGCTTTGCCGAAAATCTCTTGTACATGAATGGTCCTGTCACAGACAGGTCTAACAATGATGAATGTTTAAAAAAAATCTACGAGTTTTGAGAAAGTGCCTATAAACCCTAATTTTGACAGTTTTTTCTCAATTCTGGTGAAATATGGGTTAAATCGAAAATTCTGCTTCAGTACATTTTTAGATTTTGTGCCCCTCTATGCATGTGCAAAATTTTGTGAAAATCGGTTCGAAAATGGCTTCTGAATCGTACGGACAAAATGTGTGGAACCCCCCCCCCCCCCCCCCCCCCCAACCAAAAAAAAAAATAACCCCAAAATAGTAATAATCCCTAGAAAAACAATAGTCTTTTCCAGAGGGAAAACCCTAATGAGACATAGCTTCACACCAAGCTACACATTAAAACCACCCCAGCACCGACGCGGGACTACTGTCACCGGAGGAGGTATTCCCTTGCTTTTCACTATAAAGCCAGATAATCATGAAAGTGTCAATGACACTGTAGCTTAACTTGTCTGTGTGTTGTGTTTCATGAAAAGGATAATGTTCAATGTTCATGAAAGGATTATGAAATAAGACAAGAATTGTGATAATTGGGAATATGTTAATTTCTGTTCTCTGTATGCTGTTTTTTTAATGAAAGTGTCAATGACACTGTAGCTTAACTTGTGTGTTGTGTTTGATGAAAAGGATAATGTTCAATGTTTATGAAAGGATTATAAAATAAGACAAGAATTGTGATAATTGGGAATATGTTCATTTCTGTTCCCTGTATGCTATGTTTTTGATAAAAATAATATGAGGTGTACACTGAACTAAAGAGCTGAGGGGTGGGTTAATATGACCTCACAGTTAATGTACGTGGCCCTCACAGTTAACGTTTATCAACGAAAGTTACCAAGTTACAGTGAAATTAGTCCAAAACGAGTCATCCTATCAAGTTACATTGAAATCTCTTCATAAATATGACCTATAGACTGTGCTAAAGGTTTTCAGGCTTCAGGCCTGTGTAGCCATGATGGTAGACCGATTGCAACTAAAAGAGGACGTCCTCATCTCGACATTATACTGAGTCATTCTACTAAGTTACAATGAAATCCCTTCACAAATACAACCTGTGGTCTGTACTAAAGTTTTTTGGGTTTTGGGCTCGGGCAACCATCATGGTTGAATGATCGCGACCAAAAGGGGTGTTGTCATCTGGGCATAATCTGGAGTGATCCTAAGAAGTTACAATGAAATCCCTTCATATATATGACCTGTAGACTGTGCTCAAGGTTTTCAGGCTTCGGGCCACTGAAGCCGTCACAGTTGACCAATCACGACCAAAAGGGGATGTTCCTCTAGGCATTATATGGAGTCAACCTAACAAGTTACAATGAAATCCTTCCATAAATACTACCTATAGACTATGCTAAAGGTTTTGGGTTTTGGGCTCGGGCAGCCATCAAGGCTGAATGATCGCGACCAAAAGGGGACGTTCTCATCTAGACATTATTTGGAGTCATCCTACCAATTTACAATGGAATCCCTTCATAATTATGACCTGTAGACTGTTCTAAAGGTTTTTGGGCTTCAGGCCCCTGAGGTGTCACAGCTGCCCAATTGCATCCAAAAGCGGAAGTTCTCATCTAGACATTATATGAAGTCAACCTACCAAGTCACAATGAAATCCCTTCATAAATATGGCCTGTAGACTGTGCTAAAGGTTTTTGGGCTTTGGGGTCTGGCAGTCATCATGGTTGAATGATCGCAACCAAAAAGGGACATTCTCATCTGGGCATCATCTGGAGTGATCCTACGAAGTTACAATGAAATCCCTTCATAAATATGACCTGTAGACTGTGCTTAAGGTTTTTGGGGCTTCGGGCCACTGTAGCTGTCACAGTTGACCAATCATGACCAAAAGGGGATGTCATCATCTAGGCATTATATGGAGTCAACCTAACAAGTTGCAATGAAATCCTTCCATAAATAAGACCTATAGACTATGCTAAAGGTTTTTGGGCTCGGACAGACATCAAGGCTGAATGATCACGACCAAAAGGGGACGTTCTCATCTAGACATTATTTGGAGTCAACCTACCAAGATACAATGAAATCCCTTCATAAATATGACCTGTAGACTGGTCTAAAGGTTTTCGAGCTTCGGGCCCTGTAGCTGTCACAGTTGCCCAATCGTGTCCAAAAGGGGATGTTCTCATCTACACATTATATGAAGTCAACCTACCCAGTCACAATGAAATCCCTTCATAAATTATAAAATATGACCTGAAGACTGTGCTAAAGGTTTTCGGGCTTGGGCAGCCATCATGGTTGAATGATCACAACCAAAAGGGGACATTCTCAACTGGGCATCATCTGGAATGATCCTACGAAGTTACAATGAAATCCCTTCATAAATATGACTTGTAGACTGTGCTCAAGGTTTTCGGGCTTCGGGCCCCTGTAGCCGGCACAGTTGACCAATCACAACCAAAAGAGGATCTCATCATCACAGCATTATATGGAGTCAACCTAACAAGTTACAATGAAATCCTTCCATAAATATGACCTATAGACTACGCTAAAGGTTTTTGGGCTCTGGCAGTCATCAAGGCTGAATGATCGCGACCAAATGGGGATGTTCTCCCCTAATCATTATTTGCAGTCATCCTACGCTACCAAGTTACTATGAAATCCCTTCATAAATATGACCTGTAGACTGTGCTAAAGGTTTTCAGGCTTCGGGCCCCTGTAGTCGTCACAGTTGCCCAATCACGTCCAAAAGGGGACGTTCTCATCTAGACATTATATGAAGTCAACGTACCAGGTTACAATGAAATCCCTTCATAAATATGATGTGTCGACTGTGCTAAAGGTTTTTGGGTTTTGGGCTCAGGCAGCCATCATGGTTGAATGATCACAACCAAAAGGGGACATTCTCATCTGGGCATCATCTGGAGTGATCCTACGAAGTTACAATGAAATCCATTCATAAATATGACCTGCAGACTGTGCTTCAGGTTTTCGGGCTTCGGGCCCCTGTAGCCGTCACAGTGATCAATCATGACAAAAAGGGTATGACATCATCTAGGCATTATATGGAGTCAACCTGACAAGTTACAATGAAATTCTTCCATAAATACGACCTACAGACTATGCTTAAGGTTTTTGGGAGGACAGGCAGCCATAAAGGCTGAATGATCGTGACCAAAAGGGGACATTCTCATCCAGACATTATTTGGAGTCATCCTACCAAGGTACAATGAAATCCCTTCATAAATATGACCTGTAGACTGTGCTAAAGGTTTTCGGGCTTCGGGCCTCTGTAGCCATCACAGTTGCCCAATCGTGTCCAAAAGGAGACATTCTCATCTAGACATTATATGAAGTCAACCTACCAAGTTACAATGAAATCTCTTCATAAATATGACCTGTAGACTGTGCTAAAGGTTTTCGGGCTTCGGGCTTGGGCAGCCATCATGGTTGAATGATCGCAACCAAAAGGGGACATTCTCATCTGGGCATCATCTGGAGTGATCCTATGAAGTTACAATGAAATTCCTTCATAAATATGACCTGTAGACTGTGCTCAAGGTTTTCAGGCTTCGGGCACCTGTAGCCGTCACAGTTGACCAATCACGACCAAAAGGGGCTGTCATCATCTAGGCATTATATGGAGTCAACCTAACAAGTTACAATGAAATCCTTCCATAAATATGACCTATTGACTACGCTAAAGTTTTTTGGGCTCGGGCAGCCATCAAGGCTGAATGATCGCGATCAATAGGGGACATTCTCATCTAGACATTATTTGGAGTCATCCTACCAAGTTACAATGAAATCCCTTCATAAATATGACCTGTAGACTGCGCTAAAAATGTAGCCGTCACAGTTGCCCAATCATGTCCAAAAGGGGACATTCTCATCTTGACATTATATGAAGTCAACCTACCAAGTTACAATGAAATTCCTCAATAAATATGACCTGTAGACTGTGCTAAAGGTTTTTGGGTTTTGGGCTCCGGCAGTCGTCACGGTTGACAGATCGCGACCAAATGGGGAGGTTCTAATCTAGACATCATACGGAGTCATCCTACCAAGTTACAAAGAAATCCCTCAATAAAAATATGACCTGAAGACTGTGCTAAACGTTTTTAGGTTTCGGGCTTGGGCAGCCATCATGGTTGACAGATGATGACCAAAAGGGGACGTTCTCATCTAGGCATTATACAGAGGCATCCTACCAAGTTACAATGAAATCCCTTCATAAAAATGACCTGTAGACTGTGCTAATGGTTTTTGGGTTTCGGGTTCGGGCTGCTATACCGGTTGACCGATCACAACCAAAAGGGGACATTCTCATCTAGACATGACCCCAAACCTGCATATGAAATTTCCTGATGATCAGACAAGAACTACGGGGTGTAACCTGTGCTAAAGGAAAATGTGAACAGACTTACCGACTTCCGCACGTGTGATGGCAATAGCTTATCTTGACTTTGTCAAGTTAAGCTAAAAAATCGTCTTCAGCTACAGATGTTGCCCTGTCTCTGCCACCACCATGCCATCTTACTGGTGTGCCATACTGCTGAAATCTTGCCCAGGCTCTGGTGATCACAGTATGGTGCACACCAAGGGCTTCACCAACCTGACAATGGATAGCCCCTTGCTCCACCATCCCTACAGCCCACCACATTTCTGCTTCAGACAAATGTCTTCTTACATTTGCATTTGCCATATTCAATCATAAGATCACAAGAGTTTGTGTTGAAATGAAGACTGAATACCCTACACATGTCATGTACATGTAGGCAGTACACGAAAAGATCATGAAAATCAAGGGGTACATGCTTTCTATGACTGTCATGAAAAATCTGCCTGTCAAGAGAGCTAATGTAAATGCTGTGGACTATCTCAATACATTCCTCAATCATATCCACCAAAAATATCGCAAATATGTCACCAGCAAATTTCACAATGATATGTCAAATATTTGGTGCTTAGCAAATTTGAGTAGCATATCTATGTATATATAAATATGGGGTGTTTGCACCAAGTAAGAATTCTGATTCTAATAGGGAGCCCAAAATGAACCCAAGGACTTGTTTCAAACAAACCTGAATCGGACACGTTTAGGGATATTGTATACCATGTATCAAAAGATTCTCATTGGTCGTTCTGGAGATTTTTTTGATTTTGTAAAAAAAAATTTGTGGGTGCTAACAGAATTATGCTGCTGGCATGGCAACTTTGTTTGAACAAACTTGAATTAACATTTGATACGGAATATGCATATCAAATTTGGTTTAATTTGGCCCAGTAGTTTATGGGAAGTTGATAATGTAAAGTTCACGCTGAACGGAAGGATGAACAGATGGATGGACAGATGATGGACGATGAATTGAAAGAGATCACTAAAGCTACCCTTGAGCTTTGCTCAGATGAGCATAAAATTAAGATGTTTGAATTGCTCCTCTTAAGGACCCAAGAGTCAAGTATCTGGCAACCTCTGCCCCTAAAATCTCCCAATTTTCTCACACGGGGGAGTGGGGTACAGATCTTCAAGCCACTCCTGCACAGCACCATCAACAGAACTATACTGTTACAACTAGACTATTAGTTGAGCCTATATATGGGCTTTTTGCATGGACCGGATAATTAAAATCAAAATGTGGTTGCCCTCATAATCATGCTGCAGTGTGGAAAGATGACAAATAACAAAACTGATAGCATTCTGAATGTTGTAATTCTTGAAAATATATTTGATTGTACCAATGAGACGAATATATAAAACTTTCAAATGAGTCTGTGGGTGGCAGATTCCTTTGAATACCATGTTAGAACCTACATCAAAACAACAAATAACCCTTTACCTAACAAAACTGCCAGATCTGCCAAAATAATTTACAAATTGAGCAGTTGAAAAAAATTTTTTTTAAAAAACATGTGGCCCCCTCACTGGAACGAACTAGTCATGCTTGTTCTAATGAAGAGGCCACATGATATGGTTTTGTTGACATTCTTTGAAAAATTTAAAAAGCAATAATTAAAATAATGAATTTTGAGACCCTGTGCATTGGGTAAAGGGCCAACAAAGTCAGGTGGGAGCAACTGTATGTATTCTGTCTAACCACTCAACAACAGATGCAACCCTATCTTTTGATTATCAACTCCCAACAGTACATGGAGAGTAAATTGTAAAACTAAACTCAATGCAGGCTGGTGCAGAAATTTCAAAATTTCAAGAAGAGAATTCTTCCCATAATGCAACTAGGAATTCAACCAATGCAGTCTTGTTGGACAGATCTCAATGAGCTCTATCAAAAAAGATTGAATTTCTTCAATTCTAAGTTGGATTTTGAGAAAAAATTGCTACTTGAAATTTTGGTATTTCATAAGTATGGGAAGGGTTAAACACTCACAGAAATGAGCTTCCATTGAAGCAATAAAATATGCTCTATAAAAAATTTGAATAGGCACAATCAAAGGTTCAGACAATGATCCTCCAGGTTCAATTTGGAGGTCCATTACCTGAAACATTGTTTGTGTCTCTTACATTAATTTTGCTCCCAGAATTTGAGAGGTATAGACTGAGTGAATACTCCTCCCCAATGGTGTTTTAGTTGTAGCGCCAACTCTCTACATATCAGTAAAGTTGAACCTTTCTGTCTTAAATAAACACTGTCAGACTTATTCATGTGCCAATGTGATAAACCACCAGCTCACGTCAGCTTAATTTAAACACTCTATATCTGGGTTCATACAGACTTGGCAATTTGATTTTCCATTACTTTTCCCTACTTTTTCCATACCCCTGTCATCAAATTTCCACAATCCCAAAGGTTAAATGTAACTCTATAATTTTGTTTTTTCCTCTCCACCCACACTCCTTGACAATTCTTTCAATCCTAAAGGGCACAATTCCAACTATGATCACACTGTATTGCAATAAAACCGAGGTTCGAACATTGAGGCTTTATGTAAACTTTTAAGTTACATTCTAAGCACCTCGCAGATGTTTCTAGACATGTCTTGACTGCCTATACAGGCAGCCAAGACTTGCCTAGAAACAACTGCAAGGCTGCAAGGCCACCAGATTTATTCTATCAAAGTGTGGCAAAAATGTATACAAGCCACCAGGCCTTTAAGGGTTAATTAAGAAGCCCCAAACACCAATGACACAAGTAACGATTCTGGGAGTACAAATTTTTTTTTAAATGGCCACATTAGACAGGGGAAATACCCATGTTACACACATCTGTTCATTTTCCATAACTTTTCCAAAACACACCCCAAGTTTCCATACTTTTCCAGGGCCTCAATCAATTTACTGTTTTCCATAACCTGTATGAACTCTGTTATATAAAGTGAAATATACTGTTCTCCACTTAAATTTATAATAATGTTTAAACCTTTACCTAATGTAATGGCCATATATCCAGCCAGTATTATACACAAATATCATTATTCAACTTCCATTAGACATTTTAAAAAAACTTGTTTCTCATGCAACTCCACTGTCACGAAAACTCAGTCTTTTCAGTTTTTTTTTAATCTGGAAATCTTTTCATTGATACTATTTTGCAGCGACAGGACTAAAAATTTAACCAGCTATAATATGTTTAACAGAGCTCACTGAGCTCTGTCAGACAAGAAAGAGCTGCTTTAATTGCTCCTGCATTGTGGGAAATTTTCAACACTGAAATCATTACTTTTTCCACATAACAGTGTAAGGAGTTAAATTTCTAATTTCAACTATTTTCAGGACTGTTTTGTGGCTTACCAAACACAAGATGAAAAAAGGAGAAAAAAAAAGAAAAGAAACTTCCCTCAACATCATAAAATTGAGGAAAAACTGCATGAGAAACAAATTTTTCTCATAGGCCTTATATTTCAATTCTTGGCTTAAAAACATACCTGACGACTCCTCAATAGCGGGGGAGGAATTCGTCACATACAGGTGAATTGTGCACTTGGTGATACCTTCTTGAAATTTGGCACACTGTTAGTGTAGGCTATGAGGTTCTCAAAAACGATCGGCTACAAGTTGACACCGACCGGTGGCGACCAGTAGCGGCACAATCCAAAATGGCCGCCAGCGGCTGAAGGGAACCTCCTTTTCGACGGTCTACCGACTATACATCCGATTGTAAGGGCGCGAAAGTGAACTCTGATCCACGCACGTGTTGGAAACAGACGTGGGAGATGATGTAGAATAAAACGAGATTCTCTATACGGACGCATCAATTTCTTGGAACTTGAAAAGAGCGTTGTTTCTCCGGGATCAGCGTCATTCAGGCAAACCTGAATGACGCTGATCCCGGAGAAACAACGCTCTTTATGAAGCAGTCTCTTTGCCATACAATCTCTTGTTTGGCGTAATTCCGCAAGCAATTCTGATTTGTCTGTCGAAATTAATTCGAGAACGCGATTGTTCACAAAAATCATTCACAGAATGAGTGAGAATCCTCTTCGTGTACGGACTAGTACTGACTGGGAACGTTGTTGCTTTTGCCAGCAAGACAGTTCCAAGAAATTGATGCGTCCGTATAGAGAATCTCGTTTTCATGACGCCTATAAAGCTATTGAGGAAGACATAACGCGCTTCCTAGATAATGGCGTTGAGCTTCCATATAATTTGACCATTGATTGTTTGATGAGAGAGAGTGATGAGTGTATGTCGATGTCACTGTTGACGAATAAGGCAATATATCATAAGACATGCCGTGACAGTATTCGGACTCACATCGTACAGCGCGTGCTACACAAGCGAGAGCGAAATGAGGCAGTGGCATCCTGCTCCACGCTGAGTCCTAAAAGAACACGGACAAGTTTTGAATCTGGCTGTGACAGGAAACTGCCCCAGTGTGTTTATTGTCACAAACGCGAAGGTGACAGCAGTGAGCCTATTTGCAGATCAATGTCTGATAACAATAAACTCAAAATTATGGCAAAGGAAGCCGAGAACTGGGTTGTTTTTTCTCGGGTCAATGCAGCATTTGATTCCGCTGCTAGTGATCTTTACTATCACAAAACCTGTTATTGTAAGCTTGCCAATGAAGCACGAGCGGCTAAATCTAAAAAGTCGAAGAACGCCGAACATTCCGCGTCAGGCCTGCCCTATGACCCTCTCGTTATGGCAGAGCTCATAACATTTGTTGAACACAACGATTCCGCGATGAAGCTTGTCGATCTCAAGAATCTGTACAGTCGGAGGTTGAAGCAAGTCGGTTCTGATTGGCTTAGTGAAGAAATACATTCCACTCGATTCAAAGAACATTTGTTGCAGAAATTGGGCGATGGCTGGGACGCCTTCACACAGGGTAGAGATGTGTTTATTTCAAGTAGGTTTCGAGTTGGCTCCTTGTTGTCCGAATCTTTAACTCGTATAGTGTCTGAGGAAGAGGCAAAAAAGATAGTTGATGTGGGTCTTCTTCTGCGTAAACACATACTCATATCTCAAGCTCCTTTCACGGGATCATTTTCATCTTATTGCTTGAGCGAGCCTGTACCCAACTCACTCCTGACTCTTCTTAGAGTTCTACTTGAGGGCACATGTAGTATACAGAACTTAGGCGATGATGAGACTGTTAATGCCAAGACTCGAGTGGCTTGTACTATTTCGCAGATGTTGATCAGCAATTCAGCGAAACGCTCCGAACATGCACAAAATGTTCACCAGAGACGTGACAGAGAAACTCCAATGCCTCTTTATGTGGGTTTGAAGTTGCATGCCCATGATCGTATGAAAAATCTTATCAGAGATTTTCATCAAATGGGACTCTCTGTCTCTTATGATCGCGTAATGGATGTTCGCAGGAGTTTCGCGAGAGCTGTTTCACTGCGGTTCAAGAACGAAGGTGTTGTAGTCCCAGCTAACTGCAAACGTAATGTTTTCTCGATAGGAACCACTGATAACATTGATGTATCTGGTAGATCTGATATGCATGGTACGTCCATCACACTCATTGGTCAACTGAGCAGGGACAATGTGGGTACTGATCCCCCACCACTGAGTTTAGATGTTCCAGAAGACACACAAATTGAACTCCCAGACGACTATGCATTTGTTCCTTTCGTTGAAGACTTTGGTGGGGACATCAGGCTTGAATCTCCAGATGAATGTAATGTACGGCCCAATGAATATGCAGATTTGAACGTGGGAGAGAATGACTGGTTGTCTCATGTGTCACAGATCAGCAATAAAGGGAAGGTTGATGGCAGCTGGCAGCTTGATGAAGTCCCTGTGACCTTTTCAGGCTTCTTTTCAAAACATGAAGATCAAGACAATGTCAAACCTCGTGCAGTTATTGGGGTATTCCCTGTTTTCAGTGAGCAGAAAGCGGACTCACTCAGTATGCAGAAGCATGCTATGTATGTGGTCAGGGAAGCTACTGCTTTCGTAAACCCCGGCCAGATACCTGTCATTGAAGGTGACTGTCCGTTGTATGCCAGGCAGAAAAAATGTCAATGGCTGTTCCCAGAGGAGATAGGTGAGGATCGAATGGTGTGTATGATTGGATTCCTGCATCTTGAAATGTGCACCCAAGAAGCTGGTGGTAAGCTTATGGGTGGTTCTGGTTGGGAGCGAATGTTTCACCTCGCAAAGATATTCACACCCGGTGTAGCATCATCCCTACTTGGTGGGAAACATGTCAAGAGGACGCGACAGGCATATCTTCTCACTCTAGCTTGGCTTGAGATCCTCAGAAAGAATGCTTATGAGATTTACTGTCAGCAGACTGGGCCCCATGAGTCATTTGAAATGTGGGAACAGAGGATTCTTTCACAATCTCCAACTGCGCGCTATTGGGGTGAAATCGTTCGGAACTTTCTCTTGACAAGCTGTCAATTCGTTCGGAACCAACGAATCGGTAACTGGCCTGGTACACTGTGTTCTATCGATGAGTTGTGCAGTTACTTTTTTGCCCTAGGACATACAAATTATTGTCGGTGGGTCCCCGTATTTCTGAGAGACATGTCTCAGCTACCCAGGCGGCATCCTTCAATCCACAACAAATTCATGGAAGGCCATTTTGTGGTCCAGCGTAGTGAGAGGAAGTTCAGTATGATGGGTTTAGATCAGAGCCAAGAACATAGTATCCAACTACTCAAAGAAGACAGTGGTCCAAAAGGTCTCTATGGCCAGGCTGAAGAGAAAGTCGTTATTGAGCTTTCAAGGTCAGAAGTTCTGCGTGTTATAGATGAGTATGAATATGCAAGTTTCCACACAACATCATCAGATAACACGGAACACCCGGAAAGTTCGGTATCAGAGCAGAAAAAATTTCTGAATCAATTGAAATCTCTCCTCGATCTGGTGAATCAGGGACTCATTATCAACCCTTATGATGAAACTAGTGGTCAGCTGGTGACATTAGATACTGGTGAATATATGGACCCCGAAGTTAGTAAGAGTTTACGGTCATTACCCGAAAGGGGCAAGCATTTATATTCCACTTTCTTGAAGGAAAGGCTTGTGGAATGCACCGTACCCCTGAATGATGTTATTCCCAAGGCAAATATATATACCTTCCTTAACCCACCCCCAGCCAACCTGGACAAAGGCCGAGACAAACTCATGTCAAGTAAAGCAACTGCCGCAATAGTTACCCAGATGTTCGTTTCACTGCAAGCCCGGCCTGATTCAAACATGGATGAGTTTTTCATGCACGAGAATGCACGTGATCCGCCAGCATTATCCGATAGAGGTAAGCTACGGAGTGGGACAAAATCTCAAATTCTCAATTGTTTACCAGCTATTCCTGCACAAGGGAAGAATTCAGCAGCTAGACAAGCTTCAGTTGTCATCTTGGATATGCCTGCTGTAGTCCATGTAATCAAACCACAGAAAGCGGATCTGTTTGGAGAATATGCTCGATTGCAATTATTGCCATACATCGAATCTCTGATTAACACGAACACCACAAGGGTTGATGCGATCTATGACTGTTACCCCGAAGGCAGTTTGAAGAATCAGACGCGAGCAAAACGCCTCGGTGAGACAGCAGTTAGGTTGATACGGGTGTCCGAGAACGTCCCTTTACCTAAAGGGAAGAATTGGCAGGCATTCTTGAAAGTTAGTGAGAATAAAGACGAATTTTTCAAGTTCCTGTCTGCTGAACTGCTGAAATTAACATCAACATCTGAGTACCAGTTGTTAACGACATCAGGAGAATATGTACTATGCAATAAGGATGTTAGCTTATGTGACATATCTCCATCGAACCACGAGGAAGCAGACACGCGCATGATGCTTCATCTCAACCATGCAGTCTCACAAGGTCACAAAATAGCTTTTCTTCGCACGGTTGATTCTGATGTCGTCATTCTGTCTTTGCACCATTTCGCAACATTCCGTGACCTTGGACTCAGTGAGCTGTGGATTGGGTTTGGAATTGGAAAGGCATATAAAGATATGCCAATTCATGAGATAGCTTCACAACTTGGACCTGATTACTGTAAGGCCCTGACTTTCTTCCACGCCTTCACAGGTTGTGATGTAACATCCAGCATGCTCGGCATTGGGAAGAAGACAGGATGGAATGCATGGATGAATTTTCCCGCATCAACTGAAATGATGATAGAATTGACTGAGAATCCGCAAGTCTTTTCAGAGGATTCCCCTCATATGCAGCATATCGAAAAACTCACCATACAGATGTACAGTAACAGTTGTGTCAGTACACGTGTCAATGATGCGAGACGGCATATGTTCACACATGGCCTTAAGTCTATGGAAAACATCCCGCCCACCAAAGCAGCTCTGTATCAACATGTAAAAAGGGTAATTCTTGTGTCATCTTTCATTTGGCATCGTGCTCTGCAGAAACACTTATGTGTGCCAGACCCATCACAGTACGGATGGGAGTGGAATCCACGTCTCAATATTCTGGTCCCATTTTGGACTCACCTAGGAGACGCAAGTGCTGCATGTGCACTGATGCTCCACTGTAGTTGTGCCAAGGCCTGCAAGGGCAATTGCAAATGCTTGAAAGCTGGATTAAGGTGCACACCTTTGTGTAAGTGTGAAGGTGGCTGTTGTAACAATATTGAGTAGTATACTGTCATGTTAGGACCAGTCATCTCCTATTCTGGTATTTTTTTTTCCATTTTCGGCCAGTTAACACATGTCATGTTTCTAGTTGAGTTGATTTTGCTAACAAATGTTCATCCCATGTGGCTTGCTACATTGTCCGGGGTATAGGAATACAGTTTTAGATTTCGGAAAATAGTCTGTTATTTACTGCACAAGACGGTGTTAATTCATGCATAGCATGATACAATATCCCCAACTATTTTGCCTCTGTACAACAGTTGATACCTTCGTTCACCCGTGTGTTCATCTATGGTATCCTTGTCTTTCTCTGGCCATAGGCCACATGTGACTAGTCAGTTCCTACTCCATAGCAAATCAACTTGGAAATCCTTCATCTTGTAGCGCACTCATGTCTCAATGAATCCATACCTGAGTTGATCTAATAAATCTAACGTAAGGTATCAAATTGCCATACCGGATCATATTTCGATAAGTTATTCGCTAAAACATTTCGACCACTCATCGACATCAAAGGTCATGTTTTGGCTCCCAGTGGTGGCTATATCTCTATATCCCTGGTAAAGTAGCATACCATGAGGGATGGGCATTAAGTGTCGGCAACATTAATCCTGACTTGGAACACACCACATCTTAACTGGCCGAAAATGAAGAATACTACTTGTAGTCAAAAAATATTCCTGTACCTCGAATGACTGCAAACATACACTCACCCCTTCTAGTCCCATTTTGCCAATGTTCTATACTGGCAAGATAACATTGTATAATTAACAACGGGAACTAATGCATCCCGAGTTCATTCCAGCACTGCCCTTGCTGGCAGACGTGTCGCTATGGTGTTGAGATTGAACCAGAACTCCTCTAGAAATTTGATAGTTTTATTTTCTTAGAAAATAAATCTATCGAAAATGCCGGAAGTTGAGAACAGACTGTCACTTTAATTGGATTATCAAATGTCCAAGTATCCCCACTGCTGCATACTATCGAGTACCCTTGTTCATGTGTTGACAGGAATCTCTCATACCATGTTCATTTGACCATTGCATTCCCGAGAAACATTCAACACTAATTTATCTACGGACGGACGATCATACTGACAGTCAGACACACAGACGCACACATCGACGGAAATTCTGATCCCATTATCCATTAATCTTCCCCCCAACTTGTTCCAAGGGCTTCACTCCATCATTCACATCAATTACAGCACATGTATGGTGTTAGGTTTGGAGCTTCAGTTGTGCGATCGGCGAAAATAGCTTTTTTTCGATCCGCTTGGCGGCCATTTTGGATTTCGCTGCTAGTGGTGGCTAGAGGATGGTGCCAACTTGTAGCCGATCGATTTTGAAATCTCTGATGCCTACCCTTACATCATGCCAAATTTCAGGAAGGTATCACCAAGTGCACAATTCTAGCGAATTCCTCCCCCGCTATCAATGAAATCTGCTGAAAGTGCCATTCTAGTCCTGTTAGGTAAAGGGTTAAGCACAAAGTAACATGTTATGTTTCATGAAAAGTACAGACAAGAACAAGAAGTCTCACATAATGCACCAGGTCCATTGCCTGAAACATTGTGTCTTTTACAAAATTATTATCATTTCTCCACATAATAATATTTTATTAATCAAGAGGAACCAGCCTGCCAGATAAAATAACAAGAGTATCACCTAGCATTGCATAATATGTCCAGTAAGCTTTTTCGAATTGTACATAATTCCATTTTTGATCCATGGACCAACCAATAATATCGGACAGAACCTCAGTTCATGCTGAATTTGTATTTTGGTATGACGGAGACACAAACCAAGTTTGGTGCTGATCGACAAATCCAAACCCAAGTTATCGTCCAAAAAACGAAATGCTGACAAAAATGTAAAATTTCTAGAGTTGAAAAGGGGCATAAAGAATACTATGACCGAAATTATAATCACAGGTGCACAGGTTCCCAGGGTGAACATGCATACCAAGTTTTTTGTTGGTCCCAAATCCTCAGAGAAATCCCTCCGCACAAAATTTTGACTTATGCGGCAGATTATTCCTAGTGAAAAAGGGGTATAACTCTAAAAAAAAAAAGACTGACCAGAACTATAATCACAGGTGCAAGGGTTCCCATGGTGGTAATCATGCATACCAAGTTTCGAAAGAATTAGTCTATAAACCTCCGAGGAAATCTCTGGACAAAATTCGACCAATGTGGTAAATTATTCTGAGTCAAAAAGGGACATAACTCTTGCAAAAATAGTCCAACTGGAACTATAATCGCAGGTGCACAGGTTCACATGGTGGTGACTATGCACACCAAGTTTCGAAACAATTGGTCAATGAATCTCCAAGAAAATTTCCAGACAAAATTAAGACCGATGAGGCAAATTATTCTAAGTTGTAAAGGAGCATAACTCTGGCAAAAATAGTCCCACCGGAACTATCATGCACATGAACAGGTTCCCATGGTGGTGAACATGCATTCTAAGTTTCAGAAGAATTGGTCCATAAACCTCTGAGAAAATCTCCAGACAAAATTCAGACTGAGGAGGCAAATTATTCTAAGTCAAAAGGGGCATAACTCTGACAAAAATAGTCCCACCAGAGCTATAAGTGCACAAGCTCAGGATCCCATGGTGGTGAACATGCATACCAAGCTTCGAAGGAAATGGCCCTCAAACAGCCAAGAAAATCTCTGGACAAAAAATGGATGGACGGCGGACGAACAATCCATTTATATAATACAACTATTTTTTTCAAGCAGGCGTATAAAAACTGTATTGTTTGTTTGTTTGTTTATTGTGGACTAAAACACTTTCAACAACCAGGATCATATTGTGTCAGGCAGGTTGACAAATGGACAAAGCCAGAGTATGCAAAAAAGCACCAATGAGAAGTGGCAAGTAACTTTCAGGCAGATCAACTTAATAACCTAGCACAATCAGGATAATCATTGGTTGAAAGCATATGTACCATCACTGTGTTGTATGCATTAGTACATGGTGCCACCATTCTCCAAGTCTGGCAATCAGGATTAACTGGTTGCGGGCTAGATTAATTTTGGTGGTCTGATGTGTTCATCAAAATTTGTTTTATTACAAATTATTGGAGTGTCCATAGACACTCTCCAATAATTTGTAATAAAACAAATCTATATAAACAAAGTAACATTTGGCATTGACTGAATATGAAACATGAGCAAGGAAAATATTGGCTTTTGTTCTGGTACCCTCATTTTTTTGAAAGCCCTGATAGTGGCTTCCAGTACTCAACCAGTTAAGTGTCTTGACAAGGTCACCAACACAGATGATTTGGGTAGGAGCAAACATTTGATCTAAGTCCAATGTACTAACCAAGGAGGCACCATGCTCATAAACACTGTCATTCTTAATCATGTTTCGATGTGAAAAAAAATGGCAGTTCAAATAAGCCCAATAGAAACATGACATCAAGTGAAATATGTATATGCTTAAATGCTTACTGGTTAATAAAATTAATATGTTAATTGTATATTTCTAAAACAAATTCCATTTTCCACATAATAGAAATTTGACCCATTTAATAACATGTACAAACAAGGAATAGGTGAAACCATCATTTAATTGAATATGATTTTTGTGTGTTTCAGAAATTCAACTTCAATGGCATCATCCGACATCAACATAAAACCCAAAGCAGACTGGTTATAAAATAAAATTATATATGATAACACTTATTTTCATATTCAAGAGGAATTTAACCATTCATATCTTGTTTGACAAAGCTCTGAGAATAACAAGAAAATGTTTAAGTCTTAAGGGCCTGGACAATTGTCCTGAATTAACACATGACCACAGCCTGTACATGTCCAGTGGCTTAACAGTGATTTCTAGTCAAGTTGAATGTCTCTGTCCACTAACTTCCCAACATCACTGTAGAATCTCACTTGCCATAAAAAGAAATGTGAGAACTTTGAATCTCAGATGCCTTTGTCCATTTGCTTCTCTTGATTCAGTCTTGACATCAGAATATTTTATTTATGATATCTCAACCCACTGGCATATAAGTGCATCACGATTTCAACATGATCTGATCAAGAAAGAGACCAGTTTTGTGTTCACAGTACTGTAATTACATTATTGAGCTCTATCAAACAAGATACAATAGAATAAATGGTCAGTTTATCTCCAGAATACAACAAAGTGACCAAATCCCTGTTAACTGGTAGAGTGCTGGAAGCCCATATTTGGTCTTTATTCTGAAGTGTGATTACTGCAACTTAAAGGCTTCATATTCAGTGGCTGTGCTTCATATTATCTTTGAAGTGATATTATTTATTCAGTAACGATTTGCCTTGTTACAATTTATGGGAGAGTGCCCTAAGGCACTCTCCCATAAATTGTAACAAGTCAAAGATGTGTGAACAAATTTTGATAGTCAAAAATAATTTAGCGCTCTACCAGTTAAGTGAATACTGTTAAATGAATAATCTTCACTGGCAAAGTGGCTATTCAATTATCAAGGTTCCACTGTATTACAATCCAGGAAGTGTCACATTGTGATGAACTGTACAAATATTTACCAGGTTGCTATGCATAAGCCATTTAAAGTTTTTAAACTGAATTGTCATCATTTTTGGTATGGATGCTTCAAAGTGAAGTTGCACATATATTTCTGTCTACTGAACATCCCATCGTAAAGATTTGAGCTGGTGACTCATGAAAATTGTACTGGCACTCCATTGAGAAGCCAGCAAGCATCACCACATACCACATACCTTTGTATATTTTGGTATTGTCAGGTATACGGACTGTTCTAACAGCATCTTATATGCACTCATGTGCTTACACCTGTTGATTACATTATACATTTTACAAGAGAGTAATCACAGTAGGCTATCTTGTGAAGTCGGCATAATAATAATAACACTTTTAAATTAGTCGGCCGCTGATTTGTCGTGGCTCTCGGATGAGAAGGCCTTGGTTACCCCTGTACTCCCAACTGCCTCCCTATCCCAATTCTTCTTCTCTCCTCCCAACACTCGGAGATGAACTGCTTGATGACATCCCTTGCCCCATTCTTCCCAATCTCTCAGATTAGCATATTAACCCTCTCCTTTGAGTCTCCCACTAACCACAAGTCATTCATTCTCCCATCCCACTTCCCCATTATACTCCCAGTGAATCTTATTCTTATAGACTGGTATTTTGGGCATTCTAGACGAAAGTGTTCCAGGGTCTCCCCCACACCCAAATTACACATCTAGCACTCCTTTTCACTGTTTTTCACAATTTTTCCCCTCAGCTCCAGGGACCGCGACCTCAGCTTGAACAACAGTGACCACCTAAAGGTGCCATCAAGGTACTCTTCAAAACCAGGCTTCTTTTATCATGCAGGTCACCCAAAGATCTCTTTGATTTGACCCCTGCTCGCCAATTAAGGTTACCACCCTCCGTGACCCTTTCTCTGACGATTTTTTACCCTGGTTTGCCCCAACGTGTAGGTCTGAGATCTCCAATGAGTAGTTCTCTATTAGTTCCCTCACTTGGACCATCCATCCTGTCTTGATATTTGAGTTGAAAATTCGCAGGAACATTACTTTACGTCATTGGCTGTCGGGGAGATTTACCAAATAATTAAGAGAACCGAGTTTCAATAAGTCTATCGTGTCCTTGATCCTCACCCACCCAAGCTCACCCCTGATTGCTTCTAGTGCTGCGGCATTACTCAACCCCGTTATCCATCGGATAAGCTCTTTACAGCCATCTGGTTTAGGGGTACCACTTCCGTTCCATATGTTATACTTGGCAGACCCACCATTTCCCAAATGGTTTTCCTCTCGAAAACCTTATTGAAACTGTTTCTCCCTATAAGTTTCGTTTGGTTAAGGATTTGCCTTCCCTTCAGAATCAATTTATTTGTGTGGTTTCGGTAGATGCCTCTTCCTGTGATGTTTATATTTACCCCCAGACACTCGTAGTCACCTGTCTCTCCTACACTAAGAAGTTTGCTGCTACCTCCCGAATACAGAACTCCCCCACTCTCCACCTTAAATGGGGTCCACTTTGCGGCCCACAGGTATAACTTTGCTCTTGCTTTCATTAAGTGTGAGTCCCCATTTGCTACTATATTTCCCAACAATTCAAAGCATTTTCGCTAGACCCTCTTCGCTTTCTGACACTAGCACCATATCGTCTGCAAAAAATAGCCCTGGGATCTTCAAGTCTCCAACTGCTACCCCCTTGTTGCTATGCAGGAGTTCATCTCCTAAACCTTTGATGTACGATGCAAATAGAATTGGCGAAAGGATACACCCCTGTGTGGCACCAAGTTTTATTTGTAAATAAGTCATATCAATAAACACTACGCAAGAAAAAGACAATAATTAGCACAAGAACAAAATGGTAAAAGAAAGAATTTTCCATTCTACCTACCAAGAATTTTTGCATTATCAAATCAAAAGTAGATATATTTTTGGTTTAATCTCAGTGTGCCATCCCACTGAAATTACCGTGTATAAACATAAGGCTTAATTGGTTGTTATAGCCTGTTTTAAATAATGACAACAGGTCACCAGTTTGGTGATATGCATTTGTTGTTTTAATTTTATACATACAATCACTGAATTTACTTCACTGAATTTGTTTGATTTTATTTTTAATGTAAACCTCATCTTGACTATAGTTCACAACCATGTACAAACAAATTTCTGTATAAAAGTGTGTGGAAAAGTCAGGGATAATATTCAGTCTTGAGATGGCAAACGTACAAGTAAATGTTAGGTTTATTCCCAACAACCAATGTGGCCAAAATTTAGTACATCAAGGATATAAATATAGAATAAGAAACAGAAAAACCAATTTTGCAATTTGCAAGAGAACAGAACATTCCATTGCGGCCATCAGTGATATTCACAGACTTTGAAAAAGCAGCCCAAAATGCCGCCCAGATAGTTTTCTCTTGTAATCTTAAAGCTTGTATGTTTCATTTTCGTCAGGTGATCTGGCGAAATGCTCAGAAGTGTGGACTGCAGACATTATATTCTGAAAATGATGGTGTTAACCTTTTGGTACGACGAGCAGCAGCTCTTCCACTAGTGAGGATGTGTGACATAGACGATGTTTGGTTCAATGCGCTGAATGAATCAGACCAGGAAAACCCCAAAGTCGAACAATTCAATTCTGCAAGTGTTGGGTGGTGGTAGACTACCACCAAAGAGGAAAATACAGACAGTTAGACAATCGTATTCAGAACGCCAAACATGACTTTTATCTGGTTTGAAAACACCAATTGAATATGCTGATATTTCCCATTTAGTTGGCTTCTGAACTGCTGTATGTGATTATTTATGTATTCTTGTTGTAAATTATTGTACCGAACTGCTGTATGTGATTATTTGTGTATTCTCGTTGTAAATTATTATACTGAACTGCTGTATGCAGATATTTATGTATTGTTGTTCCATATAGAAAATATATACTTATACTGAACTGCCATTTTTACTTATGTCTATACAAGTTAACTTCATTGGGGTGGCACACTGAGATTTCAGTTTCTCAATCACACCTGTAATTAATACAGACTATAACCTAATCCCTATTGTGTCCCTGTAAAAACACTCAACTAACCTGAACAACAGGAGGTGGCACACGGAGATGTTCCGATATTTTTTCACTTTGGCCTTTCTTATCATTGGACAGTAGACATTATTATTTTTTTTTTATTTCCATCTTACTTAACCAAAATTGTGGATTAGGGCTGTGGAATGTCCTCAACAACCACTAAATCTAACATACTGAAATTTGGTATATAAATAGATAGCAATCTCTCTCATACTAGATCTCATATGGTCTAGCCTTCTATGGGTACGTTCCTTCAGTTACAATGCTCCAAGACTTTTTAATATTGTGCCTGAATATGTGAGGGTGGTCCTCTTCTCTTCCCATTTTCAAATCAAAGTTAAAAATCTAATCTATTTAATAAAATATTATCTTGATGTTGATTAATCTAATGTTTCAAGTACGTAAAGACTGAACATGTTATATTTTATCTGGTAGTGTTTCTGTTATGTTGTTCAGTGCCTTTAACTTTTATCATTGTAATATGCTTGCACTATATACATTTTTTTTTTATTATTATTAGTAGTGGCAGCGGTACTTTAGCTATAATTTGTTGGAAATGTTGCCAAATTTCATACATGATAACTGGAAAAAAATTCAGGAGGCTATAGTTTTACTCTGCACAGATTTTTACCCAAAACTTTAGAAAGCGATTGATAAAGCTTACCTAGATACATAATATATTTACATTAATTATGAGTTATCTGACGTACCTGTCCAAAAAAACTTCTCAATAATTTTCAAAATATTTCTTTTCTTTCTTGCTCATTTTTGTCATTAATCGCACCAATTTGTAACATTGTTTTTGATGGATCCTACACTTGAATGAGTAGTCAGTCAATTCAATGAGTGTCCAGAATTATCCAGATGTTTTTTCAAGGGTTTCCAAGGACAGGGTACCTGCAGCCTGCAGGCAAGTGTCCAGAACCATCCAGATATACATAATTTATGTAAGTTGATTATGGGTTGTCTGAAGTACCTATCAAAATAAACTTCTCAATAATTACAAATTTTATTTTTCTTGCCCTTTTGTCATTAACCCTTTACCCAATGCAGGCGACATCAAAATTTATTATTTTAAATATCATTCCTTTTTAAATTTTCAAAAAATTTCAACAAAACCATATCATGGGTTCATATGATATGGTTTTGTTGAAATTTTTTTAAAAATAACTTTTTTTCAGCTGCTGAATTGCATATAACGTGGGCGGATGTGGCTGATTCGTTGGTTAAAGGGTTAACTGGTAGAGTGCTGGAAGCTCATATTTGGGCTCTCTTCTGAAGAGCACGAATCACGAAGTGCACGAATCACAATTAAAAAGGCTTCATATACCGTGGATGAGTTTAATATTATCTTTGAATTGAAAACATTTAATCTGTATGAACTTGCATTATTACAATTCATGTGAGAGTGCCTTTAAGCACTCTCACATAAATTGTAACAAGGCAAAGACATAAGAAATTTTGGATGACCAAAAATAATTTCACACTCCACCAGTTAAAGGTACCAATCTGCTACATTGTTTTTGAGGGTTCCTACACTTGAATGAGAAGTCAATTCAAGGAGTGTCCAGAACCATCCGGATATTTTTTCATGGGTTTCCAAGGACAGGGTACCTGCAGGCAAGGCCTGATGAAATTCAAGGCTATTCAAAGCCATTTATCAACACTTTTCAAGGTCCTACAATTGAAAAAATGCCGATAGGATCACTGATCCAATGTCAAGTTGTGACAGCACAAAAGTGGGTTTAAGCATTATCAACTTATCATCAGAAACCAATCGTTTACAATTTACTGTGTGAAGGGTCACTGTGACCTTCACCTTTGACCTATTGATTCCAAAATAAACTGGCTTCATCCTCCCATCAAGGCTAACCTACCTTTGAAAATTAACAAAAGTGGGTTGAACGATTTTCAAGTTGTGCAGAAACCAATTGTTTACGATTTACTATGTTCAGGGTCACTGTGACCTTGACCTTTGACCTAGCATATCCAATATAGATAGGGTTCTTCCTCTCACCAAGGCCAACCTACCTATGAAGTTTCATGAATGTGTGTCAAACCATTATCATGTTATCGTCTGGAAATCAATTGTTGTGGTTACTATGTTCAGGGTCACTGTGACCTTGACCTTTCACCTAGCAAGTCCAAAATATATAGGGTTTTCCCTCTCACCTTGGCCAACCTACCTATGAAGTTTCATGAATGTGGGTTCAACTAAAGTCGAGTTATCATCCAGAAACCAATTGTTTATGATTTAGTATGTTCATGGTCACTGTGACCTTCAACGTTGACCTAGTGAGTCCAAAATTAATAGGGTTCTTCCTCTCACCAAGTTTCATGAATGTGGGTCGAACCATTATCAAGTTATCATCTAGAATCCAATTGTTTACGTCCACCCGCCAGTCCGCCATTCATCAAACTATAAGTCGAGTTTGACATCGTCACAACTCGACTAAAAGTCAAGGATTTTCAAGGCCCTGCATTTACCAGTCCTAACTATGGGACCCTCTGATCATTACCACTAGAGATGGGAGGTTAACCGAAAATTGGGTTTGATTTTGGTTTCATTATCAAAGTCAAAACTGAAACCGAAACAATTACAGAAAACCCACCGTCACAGTTTTCAACTTCAATGTTGAAAAACTTTAATCAGGTCTTCACTTCTCAGAATAAAGAGAGAAACAACCTAAAGTTAACCTTGTTTTCAAACTTCAGAGTCACAATACCCCTTTTTCATAACAGCTATACAAATTGGTATAGCGTTACACCGTGGCATTTAGATGACAAAATTACTTCTTATGAATCGTGTTTTAAACGTTCATCTGTTTATCAAATGCCATTTCCTTTGCAGAATTGGAACTTGTCACTTGTTCCACATTTATAATGACAAATATATTTATTTCTACACGTAATTTTGAAAGCTTGAACTCCAAAGCAAGCATCAAAATCATAGTTGAAGTTGGATGGAAAGTTAGGGTTACAACAACCTATCTGAGCGACATTTACTCGATAAACGTTTTATGGTCGCCATAATTTTTTAGGGTACAGGAAGATTCGGAAGATTTGGCCGAGAAGATTCAGCCCCCAAAAAGGACGAATTTTCTCACTTCAGCAGCAAATTTAGAGGGCTGAATCTTCTCACCTCAGAGTATTTTTTCTCTGTTAAAATTTGAGGTTTTTTATACTTTTTATTTAGAATTATATGTTTTTTAGATTTCTAATATGTTGTAATGTTGATGCTAAATATTTTATATGTAATTTTCAGGTTAAAAATGTTGTTTTTTTATGCTGATATTGTTGACAATGGACAGCTGATAATATGAAGTAATCAGTGAGAAGACATCGACTGTTTAGTTTGTTCATTACTTCTTGTAGATCACTTTAGAATTGCCATCTCTTTTGAGAACCAGCACCAAAATAGTATTTAAGGAATGGATGTCTTGTTCTCAATCACATTAAGTTTTAAAGCAAGTTGGCAGGAGAATGGTTTTGATGTGCTGAAGGAGCACAGGGGCACTGTGGGGTGGTTCCACCCCTTTTGACCCTGTTGGCAGTGTTTTTGGATGTCTGATGCAGCATGTGGAATGGAGATCTTCAGGCAAGTATCGTCTGCCAATTGTCTACTTTTAGGGGCCGTCATGAGCAAGTATAGTCTGTTTCTGGCCTTGTGTTTTGTGTTTGAGGAGAGAAGGCAGCTAAGTCAGCTGTGGATAGTGGTGAATACAGAGGTGAAGGACTGAAGGCGGTCGTGGCGGTGATGATCGATAAGGCAAAAGGCAGCAAGAGGCACAGCCACTGTTAACCCTGTGAAGAAAAGAAAAAATGGCCTCATGCAGGGTTCCAACTACCTGAACTTCCCTGGTTCAGGAACAGGCCTGTTATTTATCCTATTTGTCCGGGACCTTGATACGTTGCGACATTTACAAAAAGGGCATGTTTGGGATGCAGGACCAATGCTTGCCTCCCCAGGGGTGGAAGACCACCTCCAGGGACGGATAAAGTTAGTCTGTAGATCATGCCTGGATTATATCACCTTTGTGTTAAGTAGCAATATTTCTTTACAAACAGGCACCATACAAATATAGATTTCATTTGAACCAATTAATTTAAGATTAAGTCCTCGACAAAAGCAGGGGAATATACTTAAGGTTATTT
Source organism: Pictodentalium vernedei (assembly GCA_031216915.1). Taxonomy (NCBI): domain Eukaryota; kingdom Metazoa; phylum Mollusca; class Scaphopoda; order Dentaliida; family Dentaliidae; genus Pictodentalium; species Pictodentalium vernedei. The sequence goes on from CM062293.1 coordinate 320,827,911, forward strand.
TATGGTTATATTTTATTGTTAATTCTTTTGTTCTTTTATTAAGCGAAAGCCATAAACCACTGCCAGATAACTAACCTTAATTAAGACATCAAATACCGGGGCCGAAAAAGACGAGGCCAAATCTTTCTGAGGCTGAATCTTCCTGTTCCCATTTTTTAGGGTGTGTCAGGTTACCCTAAACACAGGTATTGGGGGGGGGGGGGATTTTGTAACAGACTCAAGGCAAAAATCATTTAACTTGAAACTCTTGAGATAATTTATGCAAATACATTGTGTTCAGGAAATCAGAGTACCGGTATATTACACAGGTGCGTTGCCCTGGACAGGGAGTCACTGTGACACTGACTGGCGCCAAATACATCTACTTATATGCAAATGCAATGCATTGTAATGTTTGTACAATGAAAACCGAAACTGAAATCAAAAACCCCAACTCTTTGACTGAAACCGAAACCAGAATCGACACGAAATTTGAAAACCACCCATCTCTAATTACCGACTCCTCCCAGTTCCCTTTGAGGGAAGTGGGAGGAGGTGGTTAAGACCAGAGGAACCTAGTGAGGACTTAGCCTTCACATACTCTAACATATAAAACTATACAGTTATGATTACGTGCTTCAACAGTATTTTTATTTCGTGAATATTCAAGGCTTTTCAAGGCCTCCTGGCCCATATTCCAGGATTTCAAGGCTTTGAATGGCTCTTCAAGTCAAATTCAAGGTCACTCCTTAAATCAAATCAAAGGCCCCCACAGGAACCCTTAAGGAGCAGATGAGGAATTCAAGAATATTATGGGGCAAAAACCAGGGAACTCCACTCTAAAAGCATGAAAATGTAAGCCAAGACAATTTGTACTCAATATTTCTCTTTCAATGTCAAATCACAATCATATACAAAATCAAATGCACGTTTTTTATTTTATTATACAGACATTCTGTGAGGGAGAGAAGATACATTCCAGCAGTATTTAGTATGCCATTAGGAGAGTTGAATATCAATGAAATGAATCTCCCCTGATTGCCTGATATCTCATTTTGAAATGGTTTTTTAGGGAAGTTTCAATTTAAGGTCTTTATCGGACCTTGGCAAGGTATTTCGAAATTCAGGAAATTTCAAGGAGCCTCTGGAACCATGTCTCTTGAAATCTCTCTCTGAGTACTTTCCAAGAATAGGGTTCCAATTGCTCCTTCAATTCTATTCTGGTTCAAGGATTTACTGGAATCCTATTCCTGAAAAGCTTCAAGTTCTCCCCAAGAACAGGATTCCAGTGGCTACTTTAATTCCACTACGAGAGCTTTCCTTGAAAAGGATTCTAGTAGCTCCTTCAATTCCTCTCTGAGGGCATTCCTTGTAAAGGGTTCCAGTGGCTTCTTCAATTCATCTATGCTTCAAGGAGCTACTGGAATCTGGTCCACAGAAAGCTCTGACAGCCTTCCAAAAGCAGGGTTCTGGTGGCTCCTTAAATTCCTCTCTGCTTCTAGGAGCCACACGAATGCTGTCACTGGAAAGCTTGGAGAGCTTCCCAAGAACAGGATTTCATTAGCTCCTTGCATTTCTCTCTGCTTCTAGGAGCCACAGGAACCCTGTCCTGCAAAGTTCAGAGAGCTTTCCAAGAACAGGGTACCAATGGCTCTTTGAATTCCTCTCTGCTTCAAGGAGCCACTGGAACCCTGTCCCTGGAAAGCTACAAGAGCCTATCAAGGTTCCAGTGGCTCCTTAAATTCCTAAGAACTTTCCAAAAGCAGGGTTTTCATGGCTTCTTAATTTCCTCTCCGAAAGCTCTCAAAGAACAGGTTTGCAGTTGCCCCTAGAATGTGGAAATCCATTGCCAAGAGTCAAAGCAAGAGATTACTGGGTTCTAGATGCTCTGTGAATTCCTTGAAATGTCTGGGATGTGGAAATCCCTTGCCAAGAGTCAAAGCAGGAGGTTAGTTCCAACAATATATTTATGAAGAAACAAGAAATATTTCATGCAATTATCAACCAGTGTTCTGCACTGTACACTACATTCATGAAGTTATAAAGTGCTATGCAGCAGAAGTCACATGATCAGGTCTGATATCCCTACTAACAGTTGGTCAAGTTGAGTATCTATTTTGTTTGTAGTATAGTTTATGCATCATGAATGTAATTAACAATTACAATCCAAATCAAGTAAAATTAATCATACATTTATTTTTATTGTATTTTGATAAATTCTTTGCTTATCATTCAATCATTCCTTGCCACAACTTATCATTATTTTTATACCCTCTCCTTTTTTAGCCCTTTCAAAAGCATCCAAGGTATCCTCGAGTTTTACTCTGTGTGTAATAAGGGGTTTCACATCAACTTTCCCTGATGCAACCATTGCAAGAGCTGTCGGGTAGCTAAAATGAAAAGATCAAGTATTTATTACTCTTCGCTTGCTGTATTTGGAGAGTCAATTATGACTAAATCACATTCAGAGTGGAGTTTCCACCCATATAATACCTCTCAGAATTGTGGGAACAAGTTTAAAAATACAAGCAATGTTTCAGATAACAGACCTGTGGATTGCCCCCAAAGCCTCATTACCCGGTGATACTCTGCTTTACTTTTTCACACAGTACACGGTATCACTTGGATAACTCCCAAAATGGAATGAGCTGGGAGAGACAGTTCCAGTGTTGGTAACGTAAGCTTAAAGGCCCAATCAAAGAAATTGAAAATGTGGAGAAATTAGGGGTGTGCTTTTACCACGAAGAATTGAAATTAATTATCATAAGGAGCAGATGAAAAATTCAAGAAGATTATGGGGTAAAAAAAGGGAATGCCACTCTAAAAGCATGAACATGTAAGCCAAGGAAATTTGTACTCGATATTTCTTTCAATGTCATATTACAATCATATACAAAATCAAATGCATCAGTCTTATTTTATTATTGACATTCTGTAAGGGAGAGACGATCCATTCCAGTAGTATTCAGTATGCTATGAGGAGAGTTGAATATTGATGAAATGAATCTCCTCTGATTGCCTGATATCTCGTTTTTCAATGGTTTTTGAGGGAAGTTTCAATATAAGGTCTTTACAGGTCCTTGGCAAGGTATTTCTAAATTCTGAAAATTTCAAGGAGCCACTGGAACCCTGTCCTTTGGAATCTCTCTCCGAGAGCTTTCCAAAAACAGGGTTTCAATAGCTCCTTCAATTCTATTCTGCTTCAACGAGTTACTGGAATCCTATCCTCTGCATCTGGGAGCCACAGGAGTCTATCACACAAAGTTCAGAAAGCTTTCCAAGAACAAGGTTCCAGTGGCTCCTTGAATTCCTCTCTGCTTCAAGGGGCCACTGGAAGCCTGTACCTGGAAAGCTTCAATAGCTTTCCAAGAACAGGGTTCCAGTGACAACTTAAATTCCTCTCCAGGAGCTTTTTCAAGAGCAGGGTTCTCGGGGTTCCTTAAATTCCCCTCTGAAAGCTTTCCAAGAACAGATTTTGCAGTGGCCCCTGGAATATGGAAATCCCTTGTCAAGAGTCAAAGCAAGAGATTACTGGATTTCAGTGGCTCTGTGAATTCCTTGAAATTTCTGGAATGTGAAAATATCTTCCCAAGAGTCAAAACAATGAGCTCGGTCAAACAAGACTGAATTCCTTGCTGTATTATGAGAAAAATTTCAACAAAATTTTGATATTTTGACATTAGCATGCAGAGGGTTAACTGTATACCTAACATGAGCAAAAAAAATTTGTTTAATAACTAAAGGAGGTCTTTTTCCACCTAAAAAACCTAACTTAGGTTCCTTTACTGGAATGAGCTGAATTCAATGAGGTGTCAGAAGATATATTTTGGATGAAAAATTTGAATTTAAAAAAAAATGAAAGTGTCAATAACACTGTAGCTCAACTTGTGTAAGACATGTACATGTATAGTATGTGACACAGCAATGACACACATCTAGGTAATGACCTGATAACAAAGATACATGTAAAGTACTGTAAAGGTCTATACATAATACTGACCATAGCCTGTAACAAATGTACAGGTAAAGTACTGTAAAGGTAGGTGACAGTTTGATGCTTCTAGACAGAGCCGCATTGAAATGTGCACTTACTGTGTATAAGTAGCACTGAATAAATCAAAGTTTGTCTAATTGGTCGCCGGTGGCCATCTTGAAATGTTTTGACCACACCCCAAAACACTTGTTCACATCCCAAGGTAATAACAAAGGTTCCCAAGAAGTTTTTGTGAAGATCGGTTCATAAATACAGCCTCTAGAACGATATGTGATGTATTCCATGTTACTAACATTCATTCAAAAAATTTATTCAAATCAGAACCTTCATATAGAAGTTCTGTACAAAAAACTGATTGTACCTAATTTCGGTACAAAATTTAGTCAAATCAGAACCTTCATATAGAAGTTCTGTACAAAAAAACTGATTGCACCTAATTGTGGTATCAAATGGACACCGGCAGCCACCTTGAATTTTGGACTGCACCCAAAAACACTTGTTCTCATCCCAAGGTAATAACAAAGGTACCCAAGATCAGTTCATAAATACGGCCTCTAGCCCGAGCCGTATTGAATTGTTGATGGATGGAAGACGTCTAGACAGATGACGGGCCATGATATAACCTAAATTTGACTAGATTAAAGTTGAGCTAAAAAATCAAAATTTGAATGGCATTTTCTGTGAATACCACTCGCAGGGTATAGCCATTACATTATATATTTGTTTTTGTTTTAAGCTTTATTAATTTTACCAGGACAGGGAAGTAAACTAGATATCACGGAGATGGAATCCATCTCTGCGGGCCCCGCAGCAACTAACTGATGTAAGGCATAAACTGATGTGAACCGTAATACTAAAATATTTCAAGCAATAGGTAAAATATGATTAAAATCCCTTCCCGGACACGAACTTGTCAGAAAAAAACCCCAAATTCTGAATAATTTGACCTTGAGGTCAAACTTCAAGGTCAAAGCATGGCAACCTTGGTACGCGACACGTCATCTTGAGATACTCTACCCACATACCAAATATCAAAACCCTATCTATTAAGGGAAAAAAGTTACAGCCCGGACACGAACTTGTCAGAAAAAAAACAACAAAATCTGAATAATTTGACCTTGAGGTCAAACTTCAAGGTCAAAGCATGGCAACCTTGGTACGTGACACGTCGTCTTGAGATAATCTATCCACATACCAACTATCAAAACCCTATCTATTAAGGGAAAAAAGTTATAGACCAGAAACGAACTTGTTAGAAAAGAACCCCGAATTCGGAATAATTTGACCTTGAGGTCAAAGTTCAAGGTCAAAGCATGGTAACCTTGGTACACGATACATCGTCTTGAGATAATCTACCCACATACCAAATATCAAAACCCTATCTATTAAGGGAAAAAAGTTACAGCCCGGACACGAACTTGTCAGAAAAAAAAAAATCTGAATAATTTGACCTTGAGGTCAAACTTCAAGGTCAAAGCATGGCAACCTTGGTACGCGACACGTCGTCTTGAGATAATCTATCCACATACCAAATATCAAAACCCTATCTATTAAGGAAAAAAAGTTACAGCCCGTACACAAACTTGTCAGAAAAGAACCCCGAATTCGGAATAATTTGACCTTGAGGTCAAAGTTCAAGGTCAAAGCATGGCAACCGTGGTACGCGACACATCGTCTTGAGATAATCTACCCACATACCAAATATCAAAACCCTATCTATTAAGGGAAAAAAGTTACAGCCCGGACACGAACTTGTCAAAAAAGAACCTCAAAAACGGAATAATTTGACATTGAGGTCAAAGTTCAAGGTTAAAGCATGGCAACCTTGGCACGCGACACATCGTCTTGAGATAATATACCCACATGTCACATATCAAAACCTTATCTATTAAGAGAGAAAGATTACAGCCCGGACGCACGGATGTTCTTACATGTTCTTACTTGTGGGGTTTTTCCCATGTTAAACCCTAACCCCACAAGGTCAAAAAATTAACCCCACAGTACAAAAAATAACCCCACAAGTGGCCACTGTACTAACCCAACCCCATAACTACCACTGACCCTAAATTGTAAACCCCACAATGTACCTCTGCTAAGCCAGGACGCACGGATGCACGGACACACGGATGCACAGACACACAGAAGCACGGACAGAGCAATCACTATAGGGCATCCGCCTCATGGCGGGTCCCTAATTATACAACTTTATTAAGGACTCCCTCCCAGTGGCATAGTTTGTGGGATAACCATCACATTTGCAACTTTGTGGTCTCACTCTACTTGAATACTATGAAGGAATCTTTAGCCTATACAGAGTATAACTCTCTCTGTACAGGACAGTACATTGTGGCAGTATCAACAACCACAATGGATGCTGCCGGAGAGTGTTTCGACACCTCAAAAACTTTTCTGACGGAGGAGCCATCTGGGGACCTCTGGCATGAGACCAGTGCACTTATTCAGTCAACCACCACTCTCTGTACATTAGCAAATAGAGTTAAAAGATGTAGTGTTTAGAAAAAACACACTGGAAAATACTGACCATTTTGATAATCCATCTGAAGAAATGCTGTTCAATTGACAAAAATACACCCACTTCAGTAATCATATGTACTGTTCACAAGCCAAAGAAACCAAAAAAGATATTTCACAGAATATTTTGATTGACTGTGTATTGTTTATTTGTCTATTGATGTTTAATCCTTAGGGGCCTGGACAAGTATCCTCAATTCCCACCAGCCCACAGCCTTAACTGGTAGAGTGCTAAATTATTTTTCAAAGGTGATTTGTAACGCGAGTATTTATTTCAAGGGTACCACACTACAAGCAAAAGGAATTCCTGTGTAGTAAGATTTTGTTCATAAACAATTGTTTTGTTACAATTTATTGGAAAGTCCCTCTTGGCACTATCCAATAAATTGTAACAAAACAATGTGCTTAAACATTTTTGTGTGTTTCAACTGCTGAGAAAAAGAGGCAATAAATACAGTGTAAAGCCACTATCGTGGCTTTCAGCACTTTTCAATTGAGTCCTGATAGTGCCTTCTAGCACTCAACCAGTTAAAACATCCAGTGGCTTAGCAGTGATTTCTAGTAAAGTCTTGGCTGCCTGTTAAGACTTCAACTAGAAACCACTGCCTAGATAATTTGCCTATTATCATTAGAACCTCATGATGGCATGTTAACCCTTTACCCAACGAATCGCCCGCATTCGCCCACGTAATATGCAAATTCAGCAGTTGAAAAAATATTATTTTTCAAAAAATTTAAAAAAAAACATATCATGTGACCCCTCGTTGGAACGAGCTCATTGAGCTTGTTCCAACGAGAGGTCACATGATAGGGTTTTGTTGAAATGTTTTGAAAAATTTAACAAAATTATATTTAAAATAATAAATTTTGATATCGTCTGCATTGGGTAAAGGGTTAAGGGCACCTGTTTTGAGGTTGTAAAAGTCAGAAGTAGGCCTTTGAGGGTTGACATCATTTTCAACGGCCAGGGTTTGTTGGTGGAGGAAGCAAGAGTACCTGGAGAGAACCACTGAGTAGCAGCAAGCAATTGTCAGGTTCTTCAATGTACATGCAGAGTTAGCAGCAGTCAAAGGTAAGTGCACCATCGACGTGCAGTACACCTTAGTACACAGCACAACCATGCAACCACGTGGGCAATCAGGATTAACTCCTTGGGTGCTGCTGGTGGATATTCCTGCCCAGGACATGAAATCGCTTGTCATTAAAATAAGTAAAATCTGAAGATATTTAACCAGGTTTCTCTTTGCAAAATTGTAGAGACTTTTTGACCAATTTTGTCTTTAGTCAAATTTTTGTGAATTTTTCATCAAATCTAGTCATGGCTGCTTCACAGCAGCCATGATTAGATTTGATGAAAAGTAGTTTAAAATTACTCAGCAAGTTAAGAGTTAAGTGTTTTGACCAAGGACAAAGCAGTAATATTGTTAGTCAGGACTGAACTGTTCATCTTTCAGATTAAAGTTCACTCCTCTAGCCTTTGAGCCACTGCACACCTTAACCCTTTACACAACAAATCGGACTCATCCGCCCACGTAATATGCAAATTCAGCAGTTGAAAAAATATTATTTTTCAAAAAATTTCAACAAAATCATATCATGTGACCCCTCATTGGAACGAGCTCGTCGAGCTTGTTCCAACGAAGGGTCACATGATATATATGGTTTTGTTGAAATTTTTTGAAAAATTAAAACAAATGACATTTAAAATAATAAATTTTGATACCATCTGCGTTGGGTAAAGGGTTAAGCTTATCGATTTTGTGTATAATATTGATAAAAAAATGCTATCAAATATCATTATTAGATCTCTCAGCTTGCAATTAATCTGAACACATGTTATGAGACAGCTGATCTGACATCATATCACCACACTGGAGCAAGTAAATTACTCTTTGAAAATTAAACTCTTCACCTAACAGGAATATTAAATGACACTTGCAACAAATGTCTTGAATAACTGAAAAGTTTCATTTTTTTCCCCTCAAAAACCTATCCTATTACCATTCATTGAAATGAGCTAAATGGGCACATTCCAATGACTAGTTATAAGCTTTGTTTTGGAGGCAGAAACTGAAAAGATAATAAAACATGAATGTTTTTTGTCAATACAGTGGAGCCCACTTAACTGGATATCTTTTATTAATTAAATAATGCTGTTACACAACTATAACTTCCATACACAAAACCATTTCTCATGCCTTAAGAACAAATTTGACCTGTTAATTGCATATGGGTTATAGAGTAAACTTTTGTCAACTGAATGAAAAATCTTGTAATAAGTTGAGAAACTGCCCAGACACTCACCAACTGCCCCTTGTTTATAGACCTATTTAGCCTCTGTACATACATTACAGGCATTTAATCTATTATATCTTGTTTGACAGATTTCTTTGAGAACTGTCCAACAAGATATAATAGAATAAACTCTCAGTTTATCTCTAGAGTCTAGAATACAGGAAAGTGACCAAATCCATGTTAAATGAATACTCCTCTTAACTGTATGACTTTTTTAGACAAAGATGCTATTCAATTATATTAAAAAGGTTCCAAGATTGTACTAGGTAAACATGGGTTAAAGGAGGACTTTAACTCATGTCTACCTAGTACTATCTTGAACTGAAATGCAATTATATAATTTACTGGTGTGATATGTCCACAGAACATACCACACCAAAAAATCATATTATGGCCTCCAAGTCCAAGTTTGGACGAATGTTTACCAAGAGTGGACAGGTTTGAAGCAGTTTTCATTTCTTTTTTTTTTTTCGGGGGGGTGGGGGGGGGGGGGGGGGCACATACATCATTAACCCCCTCAGCCAGGTTCACCATCCTTGTATTGTGGAAAAATATTCATACCAAATCTTAAGTAGAGCTCTGAAGTATGAACAATACTTATCAGTTCACACATCTAAATATTCCTCTTAGATCTACTTCTTTCAATACATTTAAAACTGAAAGATTTATCTCGGCTGGTCACAGCTCAACCAGTAGCAGACAACCCCCTACTATTGATGCCTGTAATTTACATAATGTTGAACAGAAATTCAGTAAAGTTTACTAAAAGTACTTACCAGTTGACATATCGAAATATTCCTCTTATATCAACTTCTCTCACTGAAGCATTAACAATTGGAAGGCTTATCTCAGCTGGTCCCAGTCCAACCAACACCACACAGCCTCCTGATCTTGTTGCCTGTAATTTATACAATTTAATGTTGAGTGGAAATTCAGTAAAGATCACTACAAAACAAAACAATATTATCCTTTCCTTTAATGGTTTTCTATCGCCTTCTTTTTTCTCTCAATCTTTTATATATTATTCTGTTTTTAATGACATTCAGTTTTTTGTTTTCTCTTTTATTCAAGGAATATTTTAACTGGCATTGTATCACATTTTGCGATACAAAATGTCATTAAAGTGATATAAAATCTTGTTATGAATCGATAAGTGCATTATACATGTATTGTTGGTCGTCATTTAAAAAAATTATGCATCACCAAGCTACATGAGTTTACAATTTTACCACACAGTACACTTAATAAACTGTATTTTATGATGCTATATCTGATTGGTACACATGTGCCTTGTTTGGCACATGCATTATAATTTAAAATGCATGTGCTAAACTGCTATGCAAGTTTTAAAAATTGAAATATTCCCTGCATTTATTATTAAAACAAGAGGGGTGTGTCCATCCCCATTAGCTCACCAATGCACAGGGCATCCAATAAACCTAGTCTTATTACAAATCTGCAAAAGATGTCTGGTCATGTACATGTATAGCAAAACAGGCCATAAATTTTCTGAGTCCACACTGACAAAAAAGTCTAACATTGCATTAAAAAAGTCCAGAATCTCCGAAAAATGTCCGGCTAAGGGTTAATGTCATCTTATATTGATGCATTTAACACATATATCAAATATAAAAGCTACAGCATACCGGTGGTAGCCTCCACTCATGTATAGCAAAGCAGGTCAGAAAGTCCACACTGACAAAAAAAATGTAACATTGCAAAAACATTAAAAATCGATAAAATATCACTGGGTAAGGGTCTGTGGGTAATTGTAAGCCATAGAAACACAGTATGAGGTGCATAGCAACAGGGCTTAAAGTCAAAGTGGACTCGTACAATAAATTTAACATGACGAGCCTTGGGTCATGACATAAGCTCACACAACTTCGTTGGTGAGCTAAAAATAGGGTAGGGAGTTACTGACCCACCCCATAGTAGAAACATGACGCTGTTAAGAAAAAGAAATAGCTCAGTCAATACAGTACCCCAGGGTGGTTTGGTATCAACTTGAAATAAAATCCCCAGGAATCTTCTCTGACAGTTGAGTGGAAACTGTATATTTAGTGAACAATACATAAACCACCAACGGATCTTAAATGTCAAACTCGCTCAACTGGTTTTCAACTGGACCGACAAAAAGTAACAAGGAAGATATGGGTCACTGACCACCCAAGCTCTCAGGCCACCAGTCAAATTCTTCATTCATAATATTTTGTAAACAAACATGTCGAATAGTAATGATTATCAAAGATTTGGTCAAGTCTTGATTGAGAAACATTTCTTGTATTAATTGAAACAAAATGAATGTTTATGATATTTTTAGTTTCAAGCAGAGGGAATATTTCAGTTGGTCAGAAAAGTGAACCATTTAGATTTGCTTTCTGACCAACTAAAATATTTCATCTGATTGAATCTAAAAATACTTACTGGACTATTTAAGGGCTTGACTGACTTGTCCACAGCTCAACTGAAAATTAAATGAATAAAACAGAAAAACAAGGATATAAGTAAAATATTTTATCACAAAGGACTCCTTTATTAAATATAATTCACTTGTATGCATACTTTTTGTTTTATTTGTTACGATCGGACCTTCGAAGGCCTATGACTTTACAGGTCTGGTCCCAGACCAAAACAGCATAAAATTCCCTGAAGAATTTGACTGGTGGCTTGATAGCTTGTGTAAAGCCCTACTCAAATGGGAATATAATCATTTCATTCGCCTATTGGTCACCTCAAATGAAATAAGGTTATTTATTCTTAGTTTGTCTATAATACAAGAGCTTTGCCTTGCGTTGCATATTACGCCCTGTGAGAAATGCTCAAGCTTAAAATAAGTTGGAAAAGGTCCATACCTTATGTAAAATTTATACTGAACCCAAATTCATAATCACTTGCTAAATTTGGTGGAGGTCTTGTAACAAATGTACAGGTAAAGTATTGTAAAGGTGGGTGACAGTTAGATGCCTCAAGCCAGAGCCATATTGAAATGTGCACTTACTGTGTATAATAAAGTTTGTCTAATTGGCCGCCAGCGGCTATCTTGAAATTTCGGACAGCACCCAAAAACACTTGTTCTCGTCCCAAGGTGATAACAAAGGTACCCAAGAATTTTCGTGAAGATCAGTTCATAAATACAGCCCCTAGCTCATGCTGTATGGACACGTGCACTAACTTTGTATAAGTAGCACTGAATAAATCAAAGTTCATCTAATTTGCATAATTTCTGCATGAGAAAAAAATATGTATTATATGTGATGTATTCCATTTTACTAAACATTCACACAAAAATTTATTCAAATCAGAACTTTCACACAGAAGTTCTGTAGAAAAAACTGATTGCACTAATTTCAGTACAAAATGGCTGCCAGTGGCCTTCTTGAATTTCAAACTGCACCCCAAAACACTTGTTCTCGTCCTACAGTGATAACAAAGGTACTCAAGAAGTTTCATAAAGATCGGTTCATAAATACGGCCTCTAGCCCGAGGCGTATTAAATTGTTGATGGACGGACAGATGGACAGACAGACAGATGGACCATGACATAACCTCACATTTGACTATGTCAAAGTTGAGCTAAGAATCATTAAACCAAACCATGTTGAACTTTACCTTTATTTTTATACAACTGAGGCACAAACCAAGTTTGGTCTTGATCAATAAAATCCAAACGCATCAGAAACCAAAGTCTAATCACAATATATGTCCCATTTTTTTCAAAACGGGCATATAAAAAGTAAAAATGAAAGTACACATGAAAAGCCTATGGTATTCATTTGTTTACTTTCCTAGAAGAATGATTTAGTTTATAAAGATGATAAAGCTTTATGTTCAGTGACTGTGGAGATGAACTGCAGTGATGCAACTATAAACCAAGGTTTGAAAGGGCTTTTAGAGCACTTTCCAATCGTGCATTACATCACCACACCTTATTGCCTCAATGAAAGATTTTCATAAAATCTGCCACTATATTCCAAGTTGATCATCTCCGACATTGCACCATCCCTTATAAACATATCAGTATTACTTTACCATTTTCAACTACCCGAAGATCAGAATATTGAGTGCCTGAAGAACATTAACCCTTAAAGGCCTAGTTCCAGAGTTTACGACCTCAGAACAGGTGCTCTTCATGCCATAATGAGGATATCCTGCTAACTGTAGACAAATTACCTAGGCAGTGGTTTCTAGTCAAGACTTGGCTGCCTTAACATGCAGCCAAGACTTGACTAGAAATCACTGCTAAGTCACTGGATGTGTACAGGCTGTGGTCAAGTGTGAATTCAAGACAACTGTCCGGCTGTTAAGGGTTAGGGGCTTGGACAATTTGTCTTGAATTCACACCTGACCACAGTCTGTGCACATACAGAAAATTGTAGCTAGATCATCAAAATTTCCTACTGATTGAGGTGCCACACTACATTTTGCAGTCAATATTCATTCAACAGCAATAGTTCTGCTAAAAGTTATTGGAGGACGCTTATAGGTCCTTCCTAATAAAATATAACAAGATAAATTAATGAGCATAGAAAACCTTTTTGTATCTAATTGAATATACAACACATCCTAAAAATACAAAACCTTTAATACTTTACTCTACATTACTTCTGGTGAAACTTGTACAAAATTGTTCAAAAATATGAACTCTACCAATTTTATTTACACAATACACTATGATGTTCAAATCTGTCCACACAATGTTGAACATTTACCCTTCTTGAAAAGAAGACATCACCTGGTAAAAAAAATTCTTGAAGGACAGAGAATTTTATTTTTTTTGTCTCAAAAACTTAGCGAATGATCCCCTCAGTAGAATGAACTCTGTGATCATTCCAGTGAGGGGTCATAAGCTATTATGGGCTCAGTGATCATTCCAATGAGGGGTCATAAGCTATGTTTTTGTGACAAACAATTAAAAAAATAATAATAATTAAATGTGATTTTTGTGAATAGCATGTGTTGGTTTTTACCATTAAGTTAGGGTAATGGGTTAATATAAGGCAGCTGGTCAATGGCCTTGTTCCACTGAAGTGTCATAAGTTTTGTTTTTAGCATTTAAATTGTGATTTTTGTGAATTACCATTAAAGATTTAAAATAAATTTCACGAAAGGAAAAATAAACAAAGAGCAATAACTGTCTCGATTTTGGGACATTTTGGAGGTAGCAAAAATATCAGAATTTATTGAAATCAGCATTACTGTTCAAGTTATCACATAAACATTAAAACTTTAAGTAAAATTAATAAATAAAGGGCATTAACTCTCTGAATTTTAAATATGTTACCATGCTTTTAAAACTTGTCCAAGATGATGGGCTCTGTCCAGTAAGACTGAATTCGGTAAATTCCTAGTTGCATTATGGGAAACATTTTCAGCCTGAAAATTTGATATTTCGACATCAGTGTGCAGAGTTAATATTGCAACATTATAAACTTTAATGAAATCTGATAATTACTTTTCAAGTGATCACATAAGCATTAAAAATTCAAATAAAACAACAATTTTTGAGAAATAATCATGGTTTACAATTCTGTCAAAGACAATATTAATGTAAGGCAGCACATCAACATTGAATGCTGATGATACTATTCAAGTTATTGCAAAAGTAATAAAATTTCAAACAAATTAAAATCCATCCAACAAGTGCAAAATTTTTTGTTATTTTCATTAAAAAGTGGTAGGTATCAAGCTTGTCAAAGATATTAATATGAAATAGCAGTGTTAACCAAAGGAAAGTTGTGTGATTGCAGGAGTGAGATTAATGTGCAAACTTCGAGGAAATTTTCTGAGGTGCACCATTAATCGCACATTTAGTTTTGACTTTGCTTGCACCATGGTGCACAAATGTGATGGTGCACATCAAAATATCAATATCACTCCTATCAATTCCCAAAATGGATCTAGCCTAAGTAGCCTGCAGTCCATTCTGAGTTGGAATGACACCCCAAGACCAGTCCAGAAGAATTCAAGGTTGACTGGCTCATCAAAGAGCAAATAGGGAGGATACAGGAGTGGCGGTTCCCCTGTCGATGGGAAAAATTCTGGAAGTAGGATGGTAAATATTCAGGTGGTTTTGTAGCCTAACCATTTCCAGGAAAAAACGAACTAAGCTATAAGCTAATCTGTAGTTTTTTTCCCAGGTATTGGTAGCAATGGATTTCTCCTTATACTTGGCAAACTGATTCAAACCTTCATTTTTAACTTGTGTTTACATCCAAATGAAGCTTGTGTGCATACATGGTAGCATGAAATCATTGAGACAGATTGGTCGACCAGATCTTCTGAACGTGATAAATGTAAGCCTCCAGCCGATGATATACTACCTTTCAGCCTACCATGTAACAAACCACAGAGTCTACCAGACCCTCACCTTTTATCAAGAGTGAACCACCTCATGTGCTTCTCAATTCCCATTAGACCATCAAATCTCTCCTTTTGGAACCGAGTCATCTTATGTTAATTTGGCCCACACTCTTAATCGACCCCAGAACATCTGCAGACAGCAATGTGCTAACAAGTTTGCTGACCTTATTCAAATAAGGATTCTTAACCCTTACCTGGCAGAGTGCTAAGTTTTTTTGGTTGTCAAAATTTTGTTCACAAGTTATTGCCTTGCTACAATTTATGGGAGAGTGCCTATAGGCAGGCAGCCAAGACTTGCCTAGAAACAACTGCAAAAGCACAACAGACTTACACTATCAAAGTGTAGCAAAAGTATAGCAAAAATGTATGAAAATCTCCAGTTCTTTAAGCCTTTAACATGGCTCTATTGAAAAGTATTGTTTGCATTAGCATGTTGTTTTCTCAGCAGTAGGAAAAATGTTTAAATTAAATTGTTTTGTCAATAACTTTATAATAAAAACTTAAAGGGCTGTCGAAATATTGGCTCTTAAAGATTTTTATTAAACTGCTTTGTTATAGTTTATTGGAGTGTGCCAAGAGGTACTTTCCAATAAACTGCACCAAACAATTATGTAATAACAAAAGCTTACTAAACTAAGGCCCCTTGCTGATGGCTTGGTATCAAATCGCATTTGAAAAATAGTTGTGCACTGTACCAGTTAAGGGTTAAGATATGTTTGGAGGCAAAAATTGAGAAAAGAAAAAACTTAGAAATTTGAATGATGATTTTTGTGAATGGGGCTAGCTGGATATGGCATCACATTTCAGGGTTAAAAACCAACATTTAAATTTCAGCTGACAACTGGGTAGGCAGTGGTGATCCGTGGGTTGTAATTTGTTAGTTGAGCCTGCATACTTTTCGATTAAATATTCAGAAGCAATCATGTGTAACCAAACCTTACACAAAGAAATCCAAGTCGAGTTTTGAAAAAGTTACATTTGTACTAACAGGACCATGCCTGAAAAATTGAAATTTCAAGTAGCTTCTGTTTTTATCATACCTGCCACTGGTCCAGACAGACTGTCACTCTGTTCATGAGAATTCAGACCAAACACTTAATTTAGAACACACCACATCCCCCAAATTAAGCCAAAACAACAAAAAACTAGAGGCCTGTATAATCTTCCATACACAGCTTCTGCATATGCACAGTGGAAAGGAAGTGGCCTCAATTCATGCCAGTAACCATTCTTTTGTGATGCCTGCTGAATGTAATAGTTCTATGCACAGAGGTGTGAGTGAATAGCTCATGGAAGGGCACTTCCTGTCTAGGCCAATAGTAGTTATAATGGATACATAAATTACTTGAAATTTTCATTATTTATCCACCACACCACTGACCCAGACATGCCAAATAGATAATAGAATGAGGGCCAACACAGCATTAAAAGAAAGAAAAAATAAACAAATAAGCTATTGCTTACTCCAAACAGTAGGAATCCTTAACAGCCTGTTAAAGATAATATAAGGATTTATTCACATCCAAGAATGATAGATGAATATCATTGTTAGATGTAATACCTACAGGATACAAGAATCCAGAACTGGAGTAAGACAAGGTACCCCTTATTAGACTACAGCATATCCCAAATGCTATATTTTAGGTTAAAGGGACCAAAATGTAAATGGGTCCAGAGGTAACGTGAGATGATTTATATCAAGATTACAAATCATGAGTTATTGTATGGAATGAGCCCATTACTTCTAAAACTTCTAAAACTATATACAAATATACATTATACCAAACATTGTAATTAACTGTGATCCACCCATAGCCAAGAGACAGAGGCTCGCAGTCTTTTCCCTATAAAGCCATGATACTGTATGTAAGAACACTCCCCCCCCCCCCTGTTTTTCAAGAGGTATATTGCAACTCAAAAGGGTAAGCCACGATAAGCTTGAAATTTAAATTAAATAATATTTAAATAATATTTTGATTAGCAGACAGGTGACATCTTCAGTCACCTGCCAGATTCTAGATTCCTCAGGGAGAAAGTAATAAAAGTAGAAGGCTGAGTACAGTAAGTAGTCTTCATGATATCTGATAGAGCAATACAAATTAGCATACTTCCAGGAGGAAGATAAAGCTTTAACCTCATGGGCTGACATTCTATTCACTCTACTATCCCTATTGGATAAATTATTGTAAACAATACAGATAGTAGACTGAATCCATCTGGAAATGGAAATAACTGAGATATCTTTTCTGCCTGGGATGAGCCTTTCCTTCCTTTCCTAATGAAACTAGACTGCTTCACGTAAATTCCTACAGCCCTTACTGGACATAGTAAAGGTCTCGAGTTATTGACAGGTGGTAAGGCATGAATAACTAAAGGAGCAGGTAACTTATCTGGAGCTTGATTCCTGGCTAGAAAACCTATTCGAGTAGTAAGGGTAATAGAATTACTCATACTATGATAATGTGAATCCTCAATAGAAAGAGCATGAAGCTCATTAACTCTTCTAGCTGTAGCAAAAGCAAGCAAGAACCATCTTGAATGTCAGTGACTTAAACGCCACAGAATCCAGATGTTCAAATTGAGATTCGTGTAGTTTTAAATGGACTCAAGCAAGATTCCACTTAGGAATTAACCTTAAAGTTCAAGGCTTTTTAATGGAAAAATTCATTAGTAATTTTGACAAGGAATGATCTGAACCTATATTAATTTGGCCTTCATGAGCATAAGTGTTTGACAACATAGAACGGTATCCTTTAGTGGTAATAGGTGTAATTTTTTTACATCAAAATGAAACACCAGAAAATCTGTGATGTTAGGAATTGTTGGAGGCAGATAACTGACACCATTGTCTTGGTACCAGGCAAAGAAAAACCTACATTTTACTGCATAATTTTGAGAAGCAGAGATTCTACATCAAGCAGACATACAGTCCATTGCACTTCTGGAAAAATGTTTACATCCGAGGAAGGACATGACAACAAGACGTGAAGGTTGGGAACTGCCAGATTGCCGTGTAAATTGCAGGTTTTGACTTGAAACAGAAGGCCCTTCCAATGAGGTAAATGACGCTCAAGTAACTGAGGTCTGAGTAGGTTGACCCATGATCTCTGAGGAGACGGAGGGGCAACCAGAATAATTTTGAAGGTTGTTTGATTTTTTGAAGCACCCGAAGTATTAACCAAGTTGTAGGAAAGGCATAGCCAATGACTCTGTCCCAGGAAATGGACAGAGCATCTACTGCAAAGGCTAACAGAACCAAGCACAGAGAGAGGAACGTCTGGAGCTGTTTGAGACATCTTGTGTCAAAAAGATCCATCATAGGATGTTCCCCCAGGTTGCTGATAGCTAGAAAGACTTTCTTACTGAGAGTCCATTCTGTTGAAAGATTATGTCCATGCATGGACAGAGAGTCTGCGATCACATTGGGCCGACTCGGAATTGAAAGACAGATGTTCAGATTCTGAACAAAAAGAAGAATCTTTTCTATTGGACTGAACATTGGAAAGGAGTGGGTCCCACCTTCGTTCCACAGATAAGCTACAACTATTGAGTTGTCTGAAAGAATCTGAACCTGAGAATTTGAAAAGTGAGAAAAACTTAGGAGAATAGCAAACATCACCAAATTGATGTGAAGAAGGGACTGTTGATGATTCCATTGACAGTTCCTTACCGACCAGATGTTTTCCAAGTAAAACTTCAAAGCAAGAATGAGCTTGTTGATCCAGCTGAGGTCTATGACTGGTCTGAAGGCACCGCCTGGCTTTGACACCAGGAAAATCCTTGCGTAACAAGTGCAATGCTGATCATCATGGTCAGACAATAATCTCCCAAAATTGGGTGTGTCACTAAATTGTGGACTATTATCTTGATTCGTCATATGGATGTAGGGTGTTACTCCCGGCATAACAGTATAGACAGGGTTGAAGCTTCTGGATGACTTATCCCTAATGTTCATTATGATCAGAAATTAAATGCATCACATTTTAGATATCAGAGCTCAATGAGCTCTAGCACAAAAGTGTGATTGCTAGGTTTACTGGTCCAATATTTTCAAAGAGCACTATACTTACTTGGTAAAATGTTCAAAATGCTCATAAATGAACTAAGTAAGGGCCATACCCCGGCTCAGTATGATCAAACCACACCAGTTTTTGAACTCATTCAAGACATTGTTAGTAAAGTCTCATATCCCAAATGTTAACCAAATCAGTCAGAATTTCTTCAAGTTATCACACTAACAATCTGAAAATGCGCAAAAATGACCTAACTAAGGGCAATAACTCTGATCTAATTTCTCAGATATTCGAACTCATTCAAGACATGGTTAGGAAAGTCTCATATCCCAAATATCAACCAAATCTGTTAAAATTTTGTTCAAGTTATCGCACTAATGCTATTATCAAACCCAACCAGTTTTCTAACTCAGTGAAGACATTGTTAAGAAAGTCACACATACCGAATTTTGACGGAGTCCATTGATATCCGTCAAGTTAGTGCGCTAACAAGAAAGGTGATGCACATCCAAATGCCCACACACTTGCCTGAAAACCCACCTGCCTGCCCACTCAACTTCATCAAACTAAAGGTCGAGTTTTTTAAAAATATTTGAAACACCAACAGCTAAGCTTCTCAATGATACAGGTGGTATAATATAAAAATATGAAAAAATACCCCAAAAATTGCAACAAAAATGATTTTATACAAAACTTGACATTTATTTATTTATTGGGGTTTAACGACACTTTTGACAGCCAGGGTCACCTCGTCGTGTCAGACAGTTTTATGGGTGGAGGAAGCCTGAGTACCTGGAGAGAAACACCACACAACTAACAGGCTCCCCAACATACTAACTCCATACACATAGTTAGCACTGGTTGAAGACAAGTGCACCATTGACGTGCAGTATGCCTTAGTGCACGTCACTGTGACCCCATGTTGGCAATAGGGTGATGTGTCTTGCCCAAGGACACAATGCGGTTTGCCGCAGGTGGGATTCGACCGAGGACCTCTCAGACTGCAGCCTGCACCTCAAACTTCTGAGCCACCGCACCCCCACAAAATTTGGCATGCATCATATTTACATAATATCTATTTTATTTGTTTATTTATTTATTTATTTATTTATTTATTTATTTATTTATTTATTTATTGGTGTTTAAGGTCACATATTTATGCACAATGGCTAACCATGACCATGACAGTTTTACGGGTGGAGGAAGTACCCGGAGAGAACCACCGAGCAACGGCGAGCAACTGTCAGCTCCCCAACATACCAACTCCACACAAGCAGGGTTAGCATTGGTTGAAGACAGGTGCACCATCGATGTGCAATACGCCTTAGTACACAACATCACCGTGCCTCCACGTTGGCAATGGGGGGGAAGTGTCTTGCCCAAGGATACAGCGTGGTTGCCACAGGTGGGATTCGAACCGAGGACCTCTCGGCTTGCAGCCTGCACCTCAACCTACTGAGACGCCGCACCCACACAAAATTGCATCATATTTACATAATATCAGATTTAATTTTTAAAATCTAACACGAATGGCTGCCTTTCAGCTACCTTTAATTTTTTTTTCTACAAAATTTGACGTCCATTATATTTTCATAATGTATGATTAATGTTAAAAATTTGAAACATCAACATCCAAGCATCTCGGATATACAGGTGATAACGTATAAAAATATGAAAAAAGTACAACAAAAATGGCAATCAGTCAGCTATCTTTAATTTTTTTTCTGCAATAATTGACGTGCATTATATTTTCATAATGTCGGCTAAATGTTAAAAATTTAAAACACCAAATCCAAGCATCTCGGAGATACAGGTGGTAACATATAAAAATATGAATAAATTACAACAAAAATGGCCACCATTCAGCCATCTTTTTTTTCTACAACATTTGATGTGAATCATATTTTCAGATTGTCTGATTTATGTTAAAAATTTGAAACTCTAACATTCAACTATCTCGGAGATACAGGTATTAACAGGACTGACAGACGGATGGAGTAAAATCCATAAGGCCCCTCACAGTAACCATGGGGGACTAAAAACCTACAGATGAAACACTGTCGACTATCTCTATTGTCTTCTTCGAGATCATTAAGTTTACTCTTCAAGAAGACCGTTCCTTTTTGTAATGCTGACTGAAGGATTTGTAAATGAAGGAAAATTTGACAGAGGAGGTTTTCTTCTTGAAGAAAGAATTAATCCCTCCTGAATAACTTTTAGAACCCATGGATCTTTTGCATTTTCTTCCAGTTTTCAAGATGTGGGAAAGCCTCCGCCAACCGGATGACAGTATAGGTTGAAAGCCTCATCTTGAACCTCCTTGAGGCTAGACCTTGGATCAAAGTCATGACACACCTTTGAGTCATGAGCAATAATTGTACCCAATATGAACAGGATCTGCCAATTAGATCAAATTATATAGACCTTGTGACCTTGACTATGAGAATATGACCTTGGGTTAAGATCATGACACACTCTTTGGTTATGGTCAGCAACTGTGTCAAGTATAAACAAGATCAATCATATGGATCAGATTATAGAGACCGGACAAGGGCTATATCTAAATATTATTTTTTGTGACCTTGACCATGACCTTCACCTTGAGGGTAGAGACCTTATTATGACTGATGACACACTGTCTAGTGACAAAACATATGGTTACAAAATTTTGTTAAAAAATATTCAGTGGTTAAGAAATAATCACACAAACAAAATGTTGACGACGGATGGATGGGCGGACGTTTTTACAAATGGCTACTTATGTGGCTATTTTATGGACATATTAGGTGGCTTATTATGTTTAAAACTCTTCAGGCCCTTAAGCTTTAAATGATTGTTCAAGGAGATATGTGAGAACTGTGAGAGCAATTTCTAAACTAAACTCCAATAGAGATAACTCAAAGAGGGACAATAATTCTTGATTTCTGAAAAAAGCTTGAGAAGCACTTCGAAAGTTTCGGCGAATGGACCTTTGTGATAAACTCAGAAGTCCATGTGCTGAAATTTAATAACACGAGGCCCCAAGGGACCTTAATCGCTCACCTGCCAAAGTGGTTAAAAGAAGTATTTGGGGTCAAATTCAGTTAGACATGGTTCATTAACACTACAAAGGAATAAGTCATGAAAGGCAAATTTTATGGAAAAACACTAAGGAATGGATTTGAACAAACCTGAACCTAACATGCACCCCCTCCCCCCTGCCACCCCCCACCACACCGACCGAGAGCCCATATATTAAACCAGGATCTCAAATTGAACAAACTTGAATCTGTTCCCCCTTGAGATGTTATATACCAAATATGAAAGAATTCTGACTGGTGGATCTAAAGAAGAAGATTTTTTAAAGAAATGCCCTCACCCTGCACTAAGTTAAACTTTGGGCTCAAATAGGGAAAGGAAATATTAACCCAAGGACCCAATTTGAACAAACTTGAATCTGACCTAGAGATGTTGTATACCAAATATGAAAGGATTCTGATTGGAACATTTTGTTACATCTAACTGCCCTAGCCCAGGAAGGGAGGGGAGGACATTTTCACATAAAACCACTCTAATTCATCTAGGAACTCGATTTTGGAATGAACTGAAAAAAAAAGTCGGAACTGGACCCTAAATTTTCAGGCAAAAAATCCCAGAAAATTTTTTCTCCGAATTTTGGTCCAAAATTTCAGAGTTCGAACCGCAGCAAAAAATTTTTTTTTTTTCTGTCTTAAAATTGAAAATGCATAAAAAACCAAAATTCTTTTTCCAAATTTTGGTCGAAATTTCAAAGTCTGAACCGGACTCAAAATTTTTTTTTATGTCTCAAAATTGACCAAAATGCATAAATGAAAGTGTCAATGACACTGTAGCTCAACTTGTCAAGACAAAGACATGTACATGTATAGTATGTGACACAGCAATGACAAACATCTAGGTAATGACCTGATAACAAAGGTACATATAAAGTATTGTAACGGTCTGTACATAAATACTGACCGTTGCCTGTAACAAATGTATAGGTAAAGTATTGTAAAGGTGGGTGACAGTCAGATGCTAAACTAGAAAAAAATCTTTGAGTCCCAGAGTGGGTCTGACTGAACCCCAAAATATTTGTTCTCATAGCACAGTGATAACAAAGGCACCCCAAAACACACTCATTCTTGTCCAAAGGTGAAAACAAAGGTACCCAAGAAGTTTCGTGAAGATTAGTTCACAAATATGAGCAGTGTAGAAGTTGTGACGAAAAACTGATTGCACTTAATTTCGGTACAAAATGGCCACTGGCAGCCATCTTGAATTTTGGACCGCACCCGGAAACACTCGTTCTCGTCCGAAGGTGATAACAAAGGTACCCAAGAAGTTTTGTGAAGATCGGTTCATAAATACAGCCTCTAGCCCAAGCCGTATTGACATGTGCACTTACAGTGTATAAGTAGCACTGAATAAATCAAAGTTCATCTAATTTGCATAATTTCTGCACGAGAAAAAAACCCGTACTATATGTGATGTATTCCATGTTACTAAACATTCATACAAAAATTTATTCAAATCAGAACTTTCATACAGAAGTTCTGTACAAAAGACTGATTGCACTAATTTTGGTACAAAATGGCTGCTGGTGGCCATCTTGAATTTCAGACCACACCCAAAAACACTCGTTTTCATCCCACGGTGATAACAAAGGTACCCAAGAAGTTTCGTAAAGATCGGTTCATAAATACGGCCTCTAGCCTGAGCCGTATAGAAGTTGTGTACAAAAAACTGATTAGACCTAATTTCGGTACAAAATGGCCACTGGCAGCCATCTTAAATTTTGGACCACATCCAGAAACACTCGTTCTCGTCCCAAGGTGATAACAAAGGTACCCAAGACGTTTTGTGAAGATCGGTTCATAAATACAGACTCCAGCCCGAGCCGTATTGACATGTGTACTTACTGTGTGTAAGTAGCACTGAAAAAATCAAATTTCTGCACGAGAAAAAAACCTGTATTACATGTGATGTATCCCATGGTACTAAACATTCACACACAAAATTATTCAAAATTAGCGCTTTCATATGGAAGTTCTGTGCAAAAATCTGATTGCACCAAATTTTGTACAAAATGGCTGCCATCGGCCATCTTGAATTTCAGACCGGACCCAAAAACACTCGTTCTCATCCCACGGTGATAATAAAGGTACCCAAGGAGTTTCGTAAAGATCAGTTCATAAATACGGCCTCTAGCCCGAGCCGTATTGGCATTTGCACTTACAGTCCTGAAAGTAACACCAAAAAACATCAAAGTTTGTCTAATTTGCATAATTTATGCACGAGAAAAAAACCTGTATTATATGTGATGTATCCCATGGTACTAAACATTCATACAAAAAAATTATTCAAATCAGAGCTTTCATATGGAAGTTCTGTACAAAAAACAGATTTCTGCATCATCGGTACAAAATGGTGGCTGACAGCCATCCACCCAAAAACACTCGTTCTCGTCCCATGGTCATAATAAAGGTACCCAAGAAGTTTCGTAAAGATCGGTTCATAAATACGGCCTCTAGCCCGAGCCGTATCCAATTGTTGACGGACAGATGGCCGACGGGCCATGGCATAAGCTCAAATTTGGCTTCGCCAAAGTTGAGCTAAAAATAAAAAAAAAATTGGGGGGAATTTTGGTCCAAAATTTCAAAGTCCAAACCAGACCCAAAATTTTCAAACCAGGGACCCGATTTGAACAAACTTGAATCAGCCCCTCCCCCAACACTCCCCTCCTCCACCCCCTCCCCACAGAGATGATGTATACCAAATGTTAAAGGATTCTAACTGGTGGATCTGAAGAAGATTTTTAAAGAAATTTCCTTATACTGCACTAAGCCCAAATATTAACCGAGGAACTCGATTTGAACAAACTTGAATCTGCCCCCCCCCCCCCCCCCCCCCCCCCCTAGGGATGATGTATACCAAATATGAGAGGATTCTGACTTGTGGATCTGAAGAAGAAGATTTTTAAAGAATATTCCATGTATTACACAAAGTTAAAATTTGGGCTCCAATACAGAGCCCAAATCTTAACCCAGGGACTCGATTTGAACAAACTTGAATCTGACCCTCCTAGAGATGTTGAATAACAAATATGAAAAGATTCTGACTGGTGGATCTGAAGAAGAAGATTTTTTCAAATTTTTGAAAAAATGAATGGGTGCTATCAGAGCTGTGCCCCTTGTGGTGCCCTTGTGGACATGGCAAGTTTATTTGAACAAACTTGAAATGACATACGATAGGAAACATGCACCCAGATTTGGTTCAATTTGGTCATGTAGTTTATGAGGAGAAGTCAATAATGTAAAGTTCACGACGGACGATGACGACAGACGACAAGTGATAAGTTAATCTCCCTTCGGTGAGCTAAAAAACAAGCTCCTTATACTTTGGCTATAAATCCTTTGAACAGGGACCAGCCTAGGGGGGAATTGTAGGGAGACTTCACGTCTCCCTCCAGAAAAAATAGGGAGACTGCAGAGTCATGTAGGGAGACTTCATAGGCAAGTGGGGAAAATTAAGAATATTCATGTACCACCCCCGCCGCCCCTTCATATTTTCAATTTATGGTCCTCCATTAACGTACAAATAATCCAGGTCCAGTTGTCTATGATGCATCTGTGCCAGGTTAAAAAATTACAATGTAATTATTGACTGAAAATCCCCCACTGCTACCTTCTCCTTCATGACCCCTCACTTCTTCTTCGTGCCAATCCCCCATCACCCTCCTGTGGTTGCCTTTCAACAAAGTCTACTAAGCTAATAATTTCCTAAGTCTGAAAGTGTGAACAGGACCAGATGTAAGAAGGTTGCTTGGGAGGTACTTTGTTAGTTAATAAACAAAATACATTCTGGGGTCGAGTATTTTGTAAAAGAAATGTCATTCCGCATCATTTTTATGGCATTTCGGTGTCATTCCGCGTCATTTCATGTCATTCCGATGTTTAGGAGGACCCTTTTTCAAGATCGTCCACATGCACACTTGTGTCCTGTACAAAGCTTTTCTTGGCATCACTAAAGCTTTTTTTCATGTGTTTCAATTCCATTCGTGTTTTTCTGGGAATAGACAGCCCAACAGTTAACAGTCGTCAACAAATCGAAATGAAAATAATGTGTTATAAAATACGTCCGTTGTGTATACATTTTCGGCATCCTAAGCGACGTAACCTACTTTCAAACTGGGTTGTTTTGTTGAGTCGTGTAAGTCACCTATTTTCGTTTCGACACTTGAAGCTCCGACTGGAACGCAACAAAATAGAAATAAAAAAATCCGCCAAAAGCGACAATGGACAATTGCTTGTCGTGTGATTTCAAATAAATGGACGTTTATTTGACGAATTAAAATGCCCATTTATCACACTTGAGCACATTCGATTTTTGAAAATACTCGTTTTCATGTAAACCTTGTATCACTCAGTTCAGCCTTTTCTCATTTTGGCGAATTTTTAGAGGGCGACTTGTAATCGCCCCGACTATTTTTCTAGGCGACTTTGGGCTTAGAAGGGCGACTTAATCGCCCTAGTCGCCCTCACAGCTGGTCCCTGCCTTTGAACCTTGGTGGTATATTCCATATCAGTTCAGAGGCATCAATTGGATGAGTCAATATTTGTTATTTGGTTGTAGATCAATGAATAGTTTCAATGTGCAGACTTGGGGCTGCACGCTGAATATATTCATTTGTATACCATTAGAATTCACGAAGCAACCATCTAGGTTATGATTTCAAGTCGCATCACGATCATGAACCAGAAAAGCAGTCTCTGTGGGCCAAGGGATTAAAAAAAGACTTGTTTCTCAGGCACCTCCCTCATCATTAAAATTCTGCAGAAAATTTTTTATTGATTATCAGTAAATCTAACTCTTTTCAAATTTTCTTTTTTTAATAAATATAATAGAAACCCTGACATGTAAAAAAAAAATGCCTGTTGAATGACTAATAATTCCCAAGAGAGTAATCATTTCAAACTTCTGACACAGTGAAAAAATGTTTTCAGGGATGAAAGGGGAGAGAAAAATGCTTCCTCCCTCATCCAAAAAATTCTGGAAAAATTGGCTGAGAAACAAGAAAATTTTTGATAGCCTTTTCAACAGAATTTGTGATAATTCCAGTGTAACAGATTTTTTACCCCCCGCCAAAGTTCCCCACCTCCGGGGGGCAGGGGGGGGGGGGGGGGGGGGGAGGGGGGTTGGAACTAGTTTTTTTACCCCCGGCCTGATTTTTTGCCCCCCCACCTGAATTTGTTTTCTTCTCAGTTTTTTTTGTCATATTATTTGCTAATATGGCAAGAAAACCTTTCGCTGACCAAGAAAAAAAAATTCAAATTTTTTAAATGGTCAATGTCAGGTGGGGGCAATTTTCATAGGCCACAGAAATCTTACCCCCCCTCCCCTCCCCCTCCCCATTTCAGTAAAGAAATGTTTTCAATGTCGTATTATTGTATTACTGCTAATTTGGCTCGAAAACCTATCTTTGACAGTTTTTTTTTTTAATCTCGACATGGTTAACCTTTGGTTGGTGGAGTGGGGGAGGGGGGGGGGATGTGTGAAATTTTAATAGGCCACCAAAAAGAAAATTTTTGCGCCACACGATTTGCTCCTGTGGCGTAAAACCCTCTGCTTGATATTTGTTTTCTCATTCTGATGTTGAAAGGCCAACATCAGGTGGGGCAATTTTTCCATGTCATATCATTGCAAGAAAATCCCTCTTTAACCCAAATTTTCCAATTAATTTGACAATGGTCAATGTCAGGTTGGGGGCGATTTTCACCCGGCTACTGAAATCTACTCCTCCCCACCTCATCTTTGTCGCACACTACCTTCAGAGTTTTCCCTGCAATAAGAAATGTATCTTATATTGACTTTTGCAAGACTTGAATGAAGTTAATTCTCAACAAGTTTGACAAAGTAACAACAAAGTGACCCCTACAAACTATGTGCTAAATTTAATTTACGTTCGATTAATCTTGTCTTGTCAACAGGGTTTCAAGAATTCAAGGCATGAGGTATTTATTTCTGAGCAGTCATAACTATGCTTGAGACGCAGGGTTCTCGGTGACAAGGAATTCCCTGAGGAACAGACTATTTTGTATATGACAGGGCGGGCAGGTGGAGGGGGGGGGGAACTAGTTTTTTCCCCCCCCAGAGGGGGAGGGGAAAAAAGCTAGAAATATTTATGAAAGTCTTATACACAATTGATACCTGTCACCAAAGACACTAAATATGGGCAATATATAACAGGCCTGCTGCCAAATGCCAAAAAGTTTTGATAATACAGTAATCCTTCTGACAAGGAATCTTCATGATTCTATCAAACCTCAGTCCCCAGTTCAGCACTGTCTAAAGTTACTCAGCAGGGTTTCAGGAATTCAAAACATGAGGTATTTATTTCTGAGCAGTCATAACTATGCTTGAGGTACAGGGTTCTCAGCGACAAGGAATTCCCTGAGGAACAGACTATTTTGTATATGACATGGTGTGTGGGGGGGAGGGGGGGGGAGGGAAGGGAAAAAAACTTGAAATATTTATTAAAGTCTTATATTCACCAAAGACACTAAATATAGGCAATATATAACAGGCCTGCTGCCAAATGCAAAAAGGTTTTGATAATATAGTAATCCTTCTGATGACAAGGAATCTTCATGATTTTATCAAACCTCAGCCCCAGTTCAGCACTGTCTAAAGTTACTCAACAGGGTTTCAGGAATTCAAGAGATGAGGTATTTATTTCTGAGCAGTCATAACTATGCTTGAGGCACAGGGTTCTCGTCAAAAAGGAATTCCCTGAGGAACAGACTATTTTGTATATGACAGGGCAGGAGGGTGGGGGGGGGTGGGCAACTAGGGAAGAAACTTTACTTGTTGAGTTTATTCACAGAAAAACACTCTATATTGATGATAAAATATTTTAATTAGTTACATAAATAGCAGTCTGGATACTTGATGGTGCACCACTACATTCTATGGTAATATCTGGTTGATCACTGAGGGCTTCCTCCACTTGTTTTGCTGTTTCTTTTGGATCCTTACTCTGAACAAGAATAGTACGGTCAGCTCCAAGTTTCTTGGCAAACTCGAGTCTTGATTTATCAATGTCTACCAATAAATGATAAAGGAGATCAGTAATGAAGTTCTCTGTTGCGTGTCATAGATCCTCATTTAGCAGTAAAACAGAACTTGTGTATCACAGTAAACAAGCACTGCTGCACTTCCTGGTGTTCACACAGGGAAATCAATTCTACCAAATAATCATCAGCAAATAGCTCATTACAGAAATATCGTTCACAACACATCTAATAAATACATGATATCAGAAGTAAACATTGATGATGTGACATTGTGAGTGTGTCGGTTTCGAAAGAAAAATTGAATTAATCTTCCTGTATTTTTCATTAACTGTTTGACTAATATGGATAGCAGACAATATTTCTAAAAAAAAACATCTCTCGAATAACTAATTGTCATTTTATGCTTTGAAAACATAATTTATGACCCTTCATTGATATTAGCTTGATGAACTCATTCTAATCGGATGTCATAAGCTGTTTTTGAGGTAAAAACTGAAGAAAATATACTTAACTTTGGTTGGTGATTTTTGTGGAATACTAGTTAAAATGTAACCACACCAAAACCACACCAAAACGTAACATTTCACTTTGGTCAAAACGTAACATTTTTTGGTCGAAACGTAACTTTTTTTTAGACAAAACGTAACATTTCACTTTGGTCAAAACGTAACATTTGTTTGGCCGAAATGTAACTTTTTTTTAGTCAAAACGTAACATTTTTTTTTTATCTCCTTATGTTTACTCAAGTTCTTGTGGATCCACTATGACAACTCTCCCTCCCCAAGCCCACAAATCTTCTAGCCTTTATACTGATGAACTGTTGAGTGAAATTCATTAATGCTTTTTCCACTGTGCTCTCTATTTTCTGTGCGAGTAACCTTAGCTGCCTTTGTAAGCCAACCGATGGTTTTATTGCGTCAAAGGCACGCTGGGATGGTGTGGGAGAAACTAAGCCCTTATGACCCATTTAGCTTGTATTTTGTGGAATCACCACTGGACATGGGCAGGTGGATATTATTGCTGGACTCGGATGCATAAGGTCCCCTTTGAGTCCAGTCACGCCTGATGAGTCCGGGCGAGTCTGCAGGCAAAGTAGGGGGCTAAAGTCTCCAAATGATCACCATCAGGTTTTCCATCTGTCGTGGAATCATAAGCAAATAGTTATATGGGTCGCAAGGGACTTCAAGTCCCATATCGTCCCTGTATGCCTTCGGCGCTCTGAAACTTTCCATCCATTCATTCATTCAATCATTCAGTGTCATTCAGTAATTTAATCATGGAGATTATTACCAGTAATAAAGGTGGAAAAGAATTTGTTATTTGATGGAGAGATGTACACCAAAAAGACAGAAAATAAGTCCACAATTTGATGGAGTTGTTTTGGTAGAAATAGTTTCAATTGTAAATCAACTACGACCACAGATTTGGAGGTAAAATAAATTACAATAAAATCTTCCAATATTATAATTATTTTCTTTCGAAAACATCTTTTGGTGACCAGCAACTATGAATTTCAAAAGAACACGATAATTTGCCATTGTTAAAACAATGGATTTGGGGTCACATGCAACTTTAAATAATTAAATAAAATTAATTTGCTTCAATTTCAGATTTTCCAAATTCTTTGTATTGTGTCCCCAAAACAAATACAGAAAAAATACCATTCCAACAAATTATTTTATTTCCATTTAATATCAGATGTGTTCTCTGTAGATATATCTAGATATATATATTTTTAATAAACATGTTTCATAACTTAAATGTTCTTTTTTTCAATTGAGCGCATTTTGTCAGAGCGTATTGTGTCTTAAGGGCATTTTGTCCACCCATACATATTCCATGAGGGCATTATGTTCTAGGGCATTTTGTCTGCCCATACATATTCCATGAGGGCATTATGTCCTGGGAAATTTTGTCTGGGGGATTCCGAGTGCATTTTGTCGAAAGGGCATTTTGTCCGGATACCTTCTGGGACGAGCTGGGACAAAGAGACCGCAAGTAAACTACTAATCTTAAAAACACCAAATAAACTCAAAAGTATATGCTAGATCGCACATAAATTTTATTCTAAAGATGGTTGTAATATCTTGATTTTACACCATATTTTTCTGCACTTAACGTCTGACAGGAAATCACATTTGCAGTCTCGTTTTCAACCAGGCAGAGAGACACAGAAATTAAAAGAAAACCCTTCATTATAAAGATCAATTAAGAGGATTTGCTAATTGTTATTAGGTGTGAATAACAATAAAAACTTCACTCGCCCTTCATCAGAGCTTCACACGAACGGCAGAAAACAAAAATAACTGCGATCAAAACTGATTAAAATGTGATTTTTTTTATTATTATTGTTTTCCGGCAGTGAATTGCCCTGTAACAATTGCAACAGATATGCACAGTATAGGACCAGTTTTTGTATTATTTAGACTTTGAAATAACTCAAGGACTGGATTCTAATGAGTGGTGTTTTGTTGTGTGTTTGTTTGTATTTGCTTTTGATGAGTATGATACTGTGTCACACAGGGATAATTGGCCTTATTGAAAAAAAATGTTTTTGTTTTGTTGGGATTCATCTCTGAAATGGCGGTTGATGACTTTCACCACATTTGTGCGGAGTCCATACGTTACCAGTTTTGGACTTGCATATAGAATTGATCATATTAAATTGTTTAAAAAAAATGCACGACTTACAGTTCTCTCTGAAACATAAATATTGAGTTTAGTGACAGATAGGCAGGCAGACAGGTATCAATTGTGTATACTTTAATTCCTAATAACAAGTTATTAATTCAAAATAGAAGATGTTTTCATTTTTGGAATTCACTCCAAAAAATATTTTCCACACTAAATACCAATGAGCGGTCATAAGTTTAGTTTGAATGCTTTTTGAGAATAGCATCAGCTGGTTTTGACCATTATGCTGGGTAAAGAGTCAATATAGATGAGATTTACACTAAGGCTGTACAGTTTATGGGGTTGGTTACTCGGTTAATAATCAACATGTTTTATAACCAGAAAGTGTGATTAACCCTATGCAGTGCCCGGGTTAGTCACACTTTCTGGTTATAAAAAATTAGTTGCTGTTGTATCACACATTACATGAAAATATACACTGACTAAGGCTGTAAACATGCATTGGGTTATTTGGTTACATGTTATATGGAGTGCAGGATTCAAGGAACTAATGGAAACACTTATACTGGATTGTGGAAATTTTTTAAATGTGAATTCCAAAAATAATAAAAACATACTCTATTTTCAATTAACAGCTTGTTTCATACTTTTTTGGTGTCTTCCCACTAGACCAATTCCCTTTAGACCAACTCCCACAGGGCCAATTCCCAAAAGACCAAAAAACTGCAATGCCCCTTCGGGACCATCATTCACACAAACTTTCACTTGAATTGGCCCAGTGGTTTTGGAGAAGGCCAAAACATGGTGTTGACGGACCAGGAGCAATTAGATTAGTTTAAACAATATTTATTTCCAGTAGTATCAGGTAGTAATGTACAATAGTATGTGGATTGGATTCGACAGTAAGCCACAGGCTTATTGTTGTCCTTTCCATATGTATAATAATATTACAAACAGAAAAGATCAGATATGACAGATAGCAAGTGTATATTGATCATTAAGTTTGTCAAGGGGCTGGGTCACTATTTCTTTGTTCCAGTATCTATTGGAAATATAGGTTTGAGAGAGAGAGAATAAATGTTAATTTTAATAGTGCAAATTAGATTAGCTCAGCTTGACTTTGTCAAGGTGAGCTAAAAAGATTCACATCCTTTGAAAGTGTATGATTACAATAACAAATGTAATGAAAAATCAGCCCAACATCTATAAAATATCAATAACATTAAGTACATTTATAAATATTTATAAATAAATCGAATTATTGATATAAAGTTATTTCAACAGTAGAACATATCAGTTGGTCTAAGGAGAATTTGTTTGGGAACTGGTCTAGTGAGAGTTGATCTAAAGGTAACTGGTCTAGTGGGAATGAACCACTTTTTTAATCAGTCGAGAAAATATCCTAAAACAGAAACAAGCTATGTGTGCTCTTGACTCATTTAACTGGCATTCCTAACTAGAATTGAATAGAGTATGATGGTGTGTGCAATTCAGCTCTAAAACAAACAAAAAATATAAACTACACGTTTTCAATGAGACAAATGTGAGAATTGAAATATACAATCATTGATTATAAATTTTCACAACTGAATTGTTGCATCAAAATTACAGTGAGCCCAATTAATTCATCTTCACCCTGTTAATAAAACAATAACATGACTTTGGAGGGCATTGTGGTTTACTAACGGTCCAACAGGTGTGAATAACAGCCTGACAGCTTATATATGGCCAGAGACAAATTTTTAATCCATTAACGGCCAGACACATCACGTGACTTTTTGAAGTAGGGCATTACGGTCTTGTTACACCCTATTAAACATTGTTAATGTACTAGAGAATGCCCGCTAAAGTGGTAATAATTGAATATAATTTCCAAACATAAAACCATTTACAATACCTTCAGTACAAATTTGACCTGTTAATGGCTTATAGGTAATTTACTGGTTGAGTGCTTGAAGCCACCATCAGCGCTTTCAAAAAGTGAGCGTACCAGTGTAAAAGCTAACATTTTCCTTGCTCACGTTACATATTCAGTCAAAAGCAAATAATACTTTGTTTATACAAATTTGTTCTCTTACAAATTATTGGAGAGTGGCTGTGGGTACTCTCCAATAATTTGTAATAAAACAAATTTCGCTGAATATATTCAGACCACCAAAAATAATCCAGCCCCCTATCAGTTAAAGAGTCAACTCCTCTTATAGACCTATTTGGGCTCAGTTCATTCAATACAGATATTTGACTTTGTACATGCCGCTGGCAGATACTCCTGCCAGGACAACTAAGCTCTTGCCAATAGAATGGGTATAATCTGGCTTTGCTTCAAGAGAATGCATCACTGTAAATTGGACCAATCATATCAGGAATGATAGCTGTATAATTTGGCTTCTCTTGAAGAGAATGCATCACTGTAAATTGGACCTATTATATCAGGAATGATAGCTGGGCTTTTATTGTTCAAATCTTTCATCAAATTCAGTCATGGCTGCTTCATAGTATCCATGACTGGATGTAATGAAAAAAATTAAGAAAATATGCAGCAGGTTAAGAGTTAATCAAGAATATCTTGTTTGCCAGAGCTCTGTCAAACAAGATATATACACCTGGAACGTAAATAAGCACCCCCTGAAATGTTTCATGACAGTGAAGTTGCTGTTACTGATTATTATGTTTTAATGATTGCCTTCAGAACAACACTATTACAATACTACCTTGGCCTGCAATGAGCCCCGATTTGAATCCCTTAGAACACATCTGGGATTTTCTTGGATGTTGTGTGCAAGCAAGGGATCTGCCTGTACAGAATTTAGCTGATTTGGTAGCTGTATTGCATGAGGAGTGGCAGCAGTTGCCTCTGGACTGTATCAGAAGGCTCACTGGTGGCATTAGAAGGAGGGTTTAGGCTGTTATTCGGGCACGTGGAGGATACACTTGCTAATGATGTCAGACACTGCTATTGTGTTCAGGAGATCACAAGTTACATTTTCTGTCAGTAATTACCAACATTGTTTCATCATGGACCATTCCAGCACCATACTTGTCGAGAGAACATTTTTCCATCAAAAACATTAGTGACAGATATGTGTAATTAGCGTCATTAAAATATTGCATATTTTGATCACTGTGTTGTTTTTCATTTGTCAATAGATCATTCTTTCTGCAAACAATCACTTTTGGCCATCTAAAAGATAGCATGATAGCAACGACAGTTTCTATTAACACCACTGCAAAAAACCAGGGGGTGCTTAATTAAGTTCCAGGTGTCTAGTTGGATAAATGGTCAGTTTATCTCTAGAAAATAGCAAAGTGACCAAATCCCTCTTGAATACTCCCATTAACTGAATGACTTTTATTGGCAAAGTAGCTATTCAATTACCAGGGTCTCATTGCATAAATCAGTGACTACTGTCACTGAATAAGTCCATAATTAAAAATTAGTCCATTTATCAACTTCTTAGATTTCAGTTTTCCTCCTTCTAAATAAGCTGGTCCCTGACATTGGAATGACAAAATTGATGACAGTCATGCTGGCAAGTTATCCAATGCATATGATATTAAAATTTGTCATTTTAATTTTTTTTTTTTTTTAAATGCTTAGAAAAATTTCAACAAAATTATATCGTGACTCATTATTTATTTATTTATTTATTGGTGTTTTTAATGTCACATATTTCTGCACAATGGCTAATCATGACCACGACAGTTTTATGGGTGGAGAAAGCCAGAGTACCTGGAGAAAACCACCAAGCAACGGCAAGCAACTGTCAGTTCCCCAACATACTGACTCCACACAAGCAGGGTTAGCAATGGTTGAAGACAGGTGCACCATCGACGTGCAGTACGCCTTAGTACACAACATCACCGTGCCCCCACGTGTGACTCCTCATTGGAACAAACTCAATGAGTTTATTCCAATGAGGGATCACCTGATGATATGGTTTTGTTGAAATTGTTTGTTTTCAACTGTTCAGTTTGTAAACTACCTGGGCGCCTGCAGCCCAGGTAAATAGTTAATGCATCTTTGTTCTGGGACTGTCCGGGTCACCAAACCTTGTATCTACTTAGTGTGCGAATTCTTCTGAGGTTTTGGGCCTCTCAAAAATAATCCCACCCATATACTTTTGCCCTATTTTACTTCACACACCTCTGGGCTTATACCAATTCAATTTTAACATTTGTCTCAGATATAGTACTATGATTACAAAAGTGGTCTTTTAGCCAATCTGATAGAAACAGAATTTTAACAAAGTCGCGACTGAAAAATGCGATTTTATGTTAAGAACAAAACATAACTGACCGAAAATCGAAAGAAAACCACGATTCGTTTTTGACGACCGAAGCGACGAGTCATTAATTCGAAAGGAAAAGAATCGCGATTATAGTGA
This sequence comes from Pictodentalium vernedei, assembly GCA_031216915.1. Taxonomy (NCBI): domain Eukaryota; kingdom Metazoa; phylum Mollusca; class Scaphopoda; order Dentaliida; family Dentaliidae; genus Pictodentalium; species Pictodentalium vernedei. The sequence continues at coordinate 320,864,179 of CM062293.1, forward strand.
CGATCAATTCGGCATGATAGACACACATGTGCAGTACATAATTATACATTGTACATGTATAATATTAACAAGCGCGAACGTTTATATATAAACTAAATTCTAAGGCAGGAGACCATTAATGAAACTTACGCCAATCGCATCTTTTTTGAAGTGACCAATTTACAATGTAAATCTATTATGTAAATACACTTTAACTACACTACAAGTCAGAAGGGTTATGGGACGTTTCATCCCAAAACCAGTTCATCCTGTGATGATTCGCACAGGTAGTTTTGTCCCAAAATGACAACCGGGATGATTCATCCCAAATATCGGGACGATTCGTTCCAACAATTCTTTTTCAATGTACTGCGACGATTCGTCCCAAACGAAGGTTTCTTTTCAAATATCAGGACGATTCATCCCAACATTTATTGTCATGGTATCGGGCAAATCGTCCTGGATGCAATTTTTCAGCAGATTACATATACTTTGATTTATAGTGAAAAAAGAATATAGTAATGCCCCGAAAATTATTCTGTGCTGAACCCAAAATGTTTAGCAAATCGATTAAACAATATACATAACAAGAAATTTGATAAAGGCATTTGCAGCGAGTGGTGAAGACTCAATCAATCATAGGGTGGTTTGAGTGAGGGATCAGGTTCTCCCCCAAGAAAATTTTGAAATCAGTTATTAAATGTGGAGTCTTTTGGTGGTTTTGGGGATAAAAAATCACATTATTTTTGGGCCGTCAAAATGACATTTTTAATAGCATGTTTCAAATTTCCAAGTTCATCAGTGATCATCCAAATATCTAGAGTTATATATTGACTGCACAATTCTTGAACTGATAACTTTATTACGTCAAGTTGATTTGAGTATTAGTAACAACTGTGGTATAATCAGGAATCAAAACACAGTTATAAACATTCAAAAAATGCGTTTATCATGTTTGTAGTGGTTACTCTACGGAAAAATCATTTATCAGTTCATTTCTAGTCCCGTTTATAAATGATGATAAACGTTCACACAAATGAAAAACGAAGAAACCCGGAACTTCAATTGTTTAACAGCATGCAGGCTAATAGAAATGAACTTGGAAAACAAAAGATGGGACCTATATTGGTACCCATTATTAACATTACATAGGCAGGGGTGTGGGGTGTGTGTGTGGGGGGGGGGACTGTTCAAACTTAATTTGGTATATTTCTATTATTTGCTGGCTGTCAGCAACACCCCCACCTCCCCCCCACCCCCCTGAAAAAAAGAAAATAAGATGAAAAATCATCTGTTGGCCTATAGTTGTACAAAATGGGCCCCTTCCACCAACAAATGTCTATACCACCGCAAACGCAACTCATTTCCCTAAAGTAGGGACCATGTGGCCTCAAACATGTGTACACTGTCTTGCTCTTGAGTCGCAATCATCGAGAAAAAAAATTCATTTCACCATAAATTCAGGGTGAAAGAGCTGCTGTATGATCGCCTCAAAACGTGCAGTTTTCCTGCCCTTTCACCACGTGTTTTGTGAGGTGGCATTTACCACTGAATAAAGGTATGAACCCCAGTCTATGACAACCCATCCCCACCCTACCAACTATCGCTTGAAGAATCAATGAATAAAGGCTTAAATTTCATAGCCTTGGTTTTCGAACTCCCTTTTTATATGGATCTCAGTTTGTGGTATAATGATATCTTGTCGCCAAGCCTGAAAATAAGCAGTCTGTCATTTGCAGAATGAGGTCCCCAGAGGGTGAATTTGCTGATGCTTTCCCATACAGTGGGCCAGTTTATCCTCTGGGTACCTCTTTCTGTTTATGTTTGAGACCTTGATTCAGGTTGAGGTTCCCAGATGGTAAATTAAGTGATGCTACCCTGCACAGCAGGATAGCATCACCAAATTCACCCTCTGGGGACATCATTTTTCAGATGACAGTCTGCTTATTTTCTGGCTTGCCTGTCGCTTTCATTCAGTCAAATTGAATAAAATGTGCTAACACAACAGAAAACACAGAAAAACGCGTTTTAATTATCCCTTTTCATATTCATTGTATGTGACAATTTTAAACTTTATTTATAGTCAAAACACAACCTACAAGATCAACATATAACATTCATAAAAAGGATAGGGAGCACGGTGGCTCAGTAGGTAGAGGTGCAGGCTGCAAGCCGAGAGGTCTTTGGTTCGATTCCGTCCTGCAGCAACTGCGTTGTGTGCTTGGGCAAGACACTTCATCCCCATTGCCCATGTGGGGGCATGGTGGCATTGTGTATTAAGGCATACTACATGTCAATGGTGCACTTGGGGTAGCTGACAGTTGCTCTCCATTGCTTGGTGGTTCTCTCCAGGTACTCCTGCTTCCTCCACTCATAAAACTGCCGGGCTCATAATTAGCCATGGTGCAGAAATATGTGACCTTAAACACCAAAAAATAAACTGGAGGATAAATCATCCCTATCAAGTTTGGACCCAGGCAGTCGTCGTGCTAACGTGAAGAACATTCATGTCATTGTGCCGATGTATGTTACTGAAATTTACCTTTTGCAGTTCATATTACAGGAGATTACCACTCAACCACCATGGAAGGGAGTTTACCAATTATCTTCAAGTTTTAGGGATCAACAGAAGCGCCAACAGTACTTGAAAGATAGCCAGCAGTGCCCTAACTTTTACCATTAAATGTATGTGTACGTCGCGTGTGAAATGCCTCCCACAACAGGTGGCATAGAAAACCCATGGGGGTTCCCCCTCCCCCCCACCAATTCCAGACCATGTTGTGACTCACAGCCTCCATCCCACCCCTGCGATGCATAGATGCCCTAACCCAGTGCCCCATTCTCAAGTTCCAGAGAGAGGCATTGTCAGACACATACAGAGGCGTCACTGGGGGAGGGGGGGATTGGGTGTGGAAAACCCATTTTATGTTTAATGCAAATAAAACCCCAAATGGTCACAAGAGATCTCCATTTGACAGTAAATTTGAAAATCCCCCCCCCCCCCCCCCCCAGTATGCCCATTTCTTCGGCGCACACGCCCAGTGCCGGGCGTACCCCCAGTGTACCTTTTTCATCAAAGTCAAACTACTTTTGAAAAATCCTGGCGATTGCCCATGAGAGAGAGAGAGAGTTTCATTTTCTGCATTAAATGGGCGAAGAAGAGTTAGGCTATTGACAAGTGATTATGCTGGAATGATAATTTAAAGTTAATGCATCCACAACAATAGGCTACTGAAAACATCAGAAGGTTTATACAATAATCGGTAGCTGTTTGATTATTTCACTAATTCCCTGTGTTGACTGTGTCATTGAAAGATTATTACCACTGGTTTTAATTCCTGTATAAACAACTGTAATCACACAGCATCTGATTTCATTGGGAAGCCACCTTGCTAATGTTTTAAGGTTTTTTGCACAGTTTCACTGAACTTGAGATATTATCTGTGTGGAATTTTGGTGGGTGTTTCCAAATCCATACAATATTCATGTACTGTTTCTGAGTTTGAACCAGGCTACTTGACAACCTCAAGCAAAATATAAGTTTTCCACGCATATAAGATCATGTTTGATTCAATTTATAAGAATGGGTCGATATGCATAAGAGCGACATTTTAAGAATCAAAAAGAATATCAGCCTGCCCAAGAACATTTGAAATTTGTGAAAAACTTTCTCCTCGTGAAAAACACACACGTTTCCGGACGTGTTCTTTCACACGTTATTGTGGAATAAATAGTTGAATCACACTTTCATTGTTTTCTGTTATTTGGGTATGCTTTCCCTTATCCATTTATCACAATAAGTGAAGAATATCGAACCACCCAAATGGCCGTTTTTCTGGTAAGCGGATGCACAAACCACAATATTGTCTTCTGACTGCTCCACTGATAAACAGCCTATTTTGTTGTATGCCCATGGTTAGGGAGTACATCACTGGTGGAGAATGCTTTTATTTATATATAGATACTTTTTTTTCCATAATTCTCAATTGATAACTTCATGAACAACAATCATTTTTACTGATCACTGATGCTTACGTGGTGAATGGGAGGGGGGGAATACATCATCGAATCCTACATTCCTGTACCCCATCCCCACAGACACATACACACAAGCACTTTTGAAAATAATTGGTTTTCTTTTTCATTAATATTTAATTATTTTAACCCCACAACCAGTGGAAAACTGCACTCGCCTGTAGATAAATTTCTGCACTAAAGCATACATGTAGGCTTACTAAAACAAAAATAAATTTTTGGGCCCCAAAAACATAGCTTATAGACCCTCTTTGGAAACTATAACTTGTTCCACTGTGAAGTCACAGCCCATATTCCTTCAGGGAAGAAGTGGAAAATTAATTAAATTTGAAGGGTGGGGACTGATGGTGTATCTGTTCAACCACTGAGTAGGGAGGGTGTCAAACCTTTCCCAAATTGTACATCAATTGTATACAAAGAGCATAAACAGAGCATACAATTTTCTATGAATGAAAGGAGATATAGCATTGATACTGGTAAACTTAACCCTTTGCCTAACATGAAAAGCAGATGACACTTGCAAATAAAATTCTTGAATAACTAATTTTGATTTTTTTGTGTCAAAAACATAGCTTATGGCACCTCATTGGAACGAGCTTGCTGAGCTTGTTCCAAGAGGGGTCATGAGCTATGTTTTCGAGACAAAAAATGAAAAATAATGAAAATTGAATGGTGATTTCTGTGAACAGCGCTGGCCGGTTTGGGTCATGATGTTGGGTAAAGGGTTAATATATTTCATTTCTCGTTTGTTGGTGGGGAGGGGGAGGGGCATAATCCTGTACCTGTGTTGACCTTTAGGCTGTTCATAAATACCCATTCAAATCTCTGCATGAGGTATTATACTTTTTTGTTACAAACACACTTTTAAAATTTTCTTCTCCATTTGTTGTCTACAGAGTGTTGTATTCTGAATAACGATTATAGTCAATGATTTGGAACATTGGGAATAGGCAGGCCTAGATATCGAACCTCAGCACGTCTGTCATGGTATTTTTATTTCCGATTTAAAGTGAAATTACAAATTATATGAGTATACTCACTGAACATTTCCATTCTCATAACAATGCTTTTAAAAGCGTTTTAAAAGTCTTAGATGATTTCTATTAACTGCAAACTTTGTTGAAGAGCGAAAAATGACGACGCTACAGTCGGCTGTGTTAAAAACCTGAAAATATTTATATTATTTCTCATTTTTGTAACGGGAACGTACCAGTAGGTCTTTTTCAGACAATAATTCCCTGTGGGGGACGAGTTTGCAATGGGTAGCATTCTCTGTACTCCTGTCAGTGTTAGGCAGTGCCGGCAAATTGGCTTTCCTCAAACTCAACTCCTATTAAACTCGCTCCAAAAGTAAGTACAGTGAATCCTAATTATGTTTTTAAATGTGTAAAAAGTTTGTGGTTATTTTAGGTGTGAACCTGACATAAGGGCAGGAATAAATATCCAAACATTCTGCAATAATGAGCTAGTGTGAAAAGGTTCAACATATCCTCGGCGTAGTGGCTAAAAATCTTCTGCGAAATGTCAAAACTGCTCGGGGTCATCGTTTTTGCAAATTTACAGCTTCAAGATGCCTACAACTCATATTCTATTAATTATTAAAGATAATTCCAGGCCTAGTAGGCATAACCATTTCTTCGGGAGCCCAAAGACACTTCTTTATACATTCTTGCCTGGCATAAATCAGTTGAGATAATCTGAGTGGGTGTGTGTGTTGTGAAATAAAAAAGATTGTGTAGCATTTCGACTTTAAAATATTTCTCAGTTACCCGTGCAATTGTTGTGTCCTCTATTCAGTATGTGCTGCAGAAATTTTCATTCATGTATTAAATCCGAAAATTTGAGTCTTCGCCAAAGCCGTGACACAGTTGATTGTTGGCGTTCAGCTCATCTTAAAAATCGCGATTTTGTACCTTTTTTTCAAGCATTTTTATCGATGAATTTTTATTTAGTGTCATTGATCGCTTTCTATACATTTCTGACAGGAGATGGACAATGAGGTGTACTCTAATAAAAATGAAGAACAGGACATCGAGTTGTGCACCATGTACTTTTGCCCCACTCGGTCCAGTACAGGCCATTCTGTGATCTTTTGATTTTTCTCACTTTTTGTTAGGGTTGTCCATTAAAAAGGGAGCATGGTGGCTCAGTGGTTACAGCATTGGACTTTAAACTTTAAAGGTCCACAGTTCGATCCCCACCAGGGGCAACTGCATTGTGTCCTTGGGCAAGGCACTTAATCTTGACTGCCCATGTGGCGCTGTGTACTAAGGCCTACTGCACATTGTTAACATTGGGGCACGTGTCTTCAACCAATGCTAACCCAGCCTTTTAGTATGATAGGTAGACTGACAGTTGCTCACTGCTGCTTGATGGTTAATAATAAATAAATAATAAACTAAATAAGGCTTGTCCCAACTTGGGACCAAGAATATCCCCTGCGACACACTTTCTGATAGTGGGCAACAATAATACCAAGTATCATTAATATCCATCAAGGCCATCAAAAGTTCTGAGCCAGATACGTCTTGTTATAGTTGGATCTGGGTGTGGGGGTAAGTAAGCTTGATGAGGACTGTCCCAACTTGGGACCAAGAATATCCCTGCAACAAACTCTCTGATAGTGGTTTGGGTTCGGGTTTCTGTAAAAAAAAACAAGAGGCCCCACGTGGCCTGAAGTGCTCATCTTGAACAGAACGCAATTTAAACAGAGTCCAAGAATGAGTCTACATTAAGCAAGCCATTTCCATAGGCTACACTGTCAATCCTTGAGTCCCTCAGGAGTGACAAAAATAATCCGGGCATCATGCCTTTTCTTCAGTTGATCATAAAGTAAAATGTAGAGCTCCCGTATGAAGCCCCTTGATACAACCTATGTGGATTAATCTTAGTTACACACCTCTAGAGGGTACTGAATACAAAATTTTTAATTCTTCAGCAAAATGGCCAATTCCGGCTCCCATAGAGAGCCCAAACATTAACCCAGGCTCTTGATTTGAACACAGTTGAATCTGACTTCCCTAGAAATGTTGTGCACCAAATATAAAAGCATTCTGACTGTTGGATCTGAAGAAGAGAAATTGTAAAGAAATTTCTTCGAATTGAACTAAGTTCAAATTTGGGCTACCATAGCTAGCCCAAATATTAACCTATGGATCCGATTTGAATAAACTTCAATCTGACCCCCCTAGAGATGTTGTATACCAAATATGAAAGCATTCTGATGAGTGGATCTGAAGAAGATTTTTGAAGAAATTCCCTCATATTGTACTAAGTTAAATTTCATGTTCCCATATGGAGCCCAAATATTAACCCAGGCACTGGAATTGAACAACCTGGAAACTGACCCTCCCCCCCCCCCACCCCTGCCCCCTAGAGATGTTGTATACTAAATATGAAAGCATTCCGACTGGTGGATCTGAAGAAGATTTTTCAAGAAATTTCCTCATATCGCACTAAGTAAAAATATGGGCTACCATAGCGAGCCCAAATATATACCTAGAGATCTGATTTGAACAAACTTGAATCTGACCCCACCCTCCACCCCCTCCCCCCCCCCCCCCCCCCAGAGATGTTGCATACCAAATATCAAAGCATTCTGACAGGTGGATATGAAGAATAAGATTTTTTTAAATTACCCTCCATATTGAACAAAGTTCAAATTTGGGCTTCTGTAGGAAGCCCAAATATTAACCCAGGGACATGGTTTGAACAATCTTGAATCTGACCCTCATAACAATGATGTATACCAAACATTAAAAGATTCTGACTGGTGGTTCCGAAGAAGAAGATTTTTAAAGAATATTCCCCATATTACCCTATGTTAAAACTTCGGGCTCCTGTAGAGAGCCCAAATATGAACCAATGAGCTTTATTTCAACAAACTTGTATCTGATCCCCCCACCCCCCCCTCCCCCTTATGAATGCTGTATACCAAATATGAAAAGATTCTGATGATTGGTTCTGGAGAAAAGAGTTTTTTTAAATTTTTGCAAATATGCTGACTCAGCATTTTTTCGATGCCCATTACAGAACACTCTAATATAACCGATGGCAATTTTTTTTTACCATTCAATTCTACTGGTCCTAAGGACACTTCATACCAAATAACAGCTCTCTGTTCCGTGTGGTTTGGGAAATATGGGCATTTGAAAATATTTCTATTTTTAGCTCCCAGGGTTCCCATGGGGATGCGGGAATTTTTTTTTTTTGTATGGGTCAAGTACTTATGACCCAATAATACCACAAACCAAATTTGGTTCATACCGGACCATCGGTTCAGAAAATAGAAATTTTGGGCGGGGCCAAAAATCTTACCCCAGCTATTACAAAGCCAAATATTGCTTCACGAACTTTGTTTGAACAGACTTGATTCTACACCTCAGAAGGAAGCTCCATAGCAAATATCAAGTTATTGTACACACTGGTTCTTGAGAAGATTTTCAGAATATTTTGCAGCATTTTCCCCCACTCCCTCCGTATGGGGCTGGGCATGTTGAGTTGAACAATAATGAAATGCCCCTTTGGGATCATCACTCACACAAATTTTCACTTGAATTGGCCCACTGGCTTTGGAGGAGAAGGCCAAAACATGGTGTTGATGGATGACGGACGGACAGACGACGGACGGAGAGCGATGAGATTAGCTCGGCTTGACTTTGTCAAGATGAGCTAAAAAACTGAGATTGTTCTTCAGTTAATCAGACAGTTATCTTCAGAATCATAAAACTTCCAACAGAAACAAGTGATGTTCATCATAATCTAACCTGTGGAATATTAATAAGCAAAGAAAAATACATCACTAGTTAATGTAAAAATGACTGGAGGGAAGTTATGTTCAATTGAATTTGCTGATTACTGATTTACATACCTGTGATACACACTTGTGAAGCTCCCATTGCTTTAGCTGTCAGAAGATTCACTAATCCTATGGGTCCTAAAAATAAATACTTGATATTCACTAGTTAACAGAATAATGGTGAACAGAAAATCTCTTACTAATATATTTTTACCAGACTATTAATTGAATATAGAATATGCTTTCATTTTTAGAATTAACTTTAACCCTTTACCCAACGCAGACGATATCAAAATTTATTATTTTAAATATCATTTTTTAATTTTTTTCAAAAATTTTCAACAAAAACCATATCATGTGACCCCCCCTTTGGAACGAGCTCGACGAGCTCGTTCCAAAGAGGGGTCACATGATATGGTTTTGTTGAAATTTTTCGAAAAATAATATTTTTTTATCTGCTGAATTTGCATATTACACGGGCGGATGCGGGCGATTCGTTGGGTAAAGGGTTAAACAAATTTCCACAATTCAGTATAAGTATATCCATTTGTTGCATGAATCCTGCATCCTATGCAGCATGTAATCAACTAACCCAGTGCATTTTTACTGCCTTATCACAGCCTATGATTTGGCAGCTTATCAACTAATCTTGAGCAATGCCTATGGTTAAGTGGTAGAGTACTTTTAATCATCAAAATTTGTTCACATCTTTGCCTAGTTACCATTTATGGGTGAGTGCCTCTTGACACTCTCCCATAAATTGTAACAAGGCAAATCCTTACAAATGAAATAATTTCACTTCAAAGATAATATGAAGCACATCCACTGAATATGAGGCCTTTAAGTCACAGTGCCTGTACTTCTGAATAAAGCCCAAATATGGGCTTCCAGCAGTCTACCAATTAACCAGTGTATGTTGGCTTTCCAGGTTCTTCTGTGCAATGTACAAGGTTAGTCACTCTGTTCTTTCTGGTTATAAATAAGATCATCAGAGAGTGTGTCGCGGGGATATTCTTGGTCCCAAGTTAGGACAGGCCTCATCAAGTTTACTTCCCCCCAAATCCAAATCCAACTATAACAAGCTGCCAAATCATAGGCTGTGATAAGGCAGTAAAAATGCACAGCGTTAGTTGGTTACATGCTGCATAGGATGCAGGATTCATGCAACAAGTATAGACAGCAGCGTGTATCAATAAACAGTAATCTGTCAAAAGATTTCCATCTTGAATGAAATGACTAAAGCTCTAAAAACTACTGAATCATATATTTCGGACATTCGGACATGGATGGTTTCAAACAAATTAATGATAAATGATGATAAGACTGAATTCCTAATAATTGGTTCACGACAACAACTCACTAAAGTTGACATCAATTCAGTGAAGGTAGGAGATTCTGCCATCAGTGCAAGTAACATTGTACATAATCATGGTGCCTTCTTCGACTCTACCATGTCTATGGACAGACATGTTACAAATATGTGCAATAAGGCTTTTAGAGGTCAATACAAAGTTAAACAGATAAGACAGTTACTCACCAAAGACTCAACAATAACCCTAGTTCATGCCTTTGTAACTTCACATTTGGATTATTGTAATGCCTTACTGTTCAACCTTCCACAATATCAGTACTCTCGCCTGCAGATGGTACTAAATGCATCAGTCCGAGTGGTATGTAAGGTATCACTATCTCAACACATCACTCTGGTTCTGAGGGATATGCTCTGGCTGCCAGTCAAGTACAGAATAATTTTCAAAACTTTATTTTTAGTTTTTAAGACATAAAAGAACATGTCACCAGCCTACTTAGAAGAACTCCTTAATACCAAGAACATGTGTCAATACAACCTGAGGTCCGATGGTAAAATGCTGCTACATGTTCCAAAACATAGGTGTAAGACAACTGGAGATAGGTCATTCTCATTTGCTGGCCCTCACTTGTGGAATAATTTACAAGAACACCTAAAAAGACTGTCAAATGTCAACCTTTTCAAGAAAGATCTCAAAACATACCTGTTTCAAAAAGCCTATAAGTGATGTTCTGGACTGTAAGATACTGTATATATTCCGTTTGTATATTTGCACGAGCTCAGTAACATGTACAGTGCCTTAGAATATGGTTCTATATCTTCTGAACTATAATTTTGGCACTATATAAATGTGTATATTATTATTATTATTATCTCTATTATGCAACTAATTCTGTGCATTGTACATCCTCAATGAGTGAACATTTTCATGTAGTGTGTGGTATGACAGTTACCATTTTTTATGACCAGAAAGTTTTACTAAAATGTACATCGCACAGGTGTCACACTTTCTGGTTATAAAACATTTTCATTATTAACTGAGTAACTTACCCTGTGGACTGTACAGCCTTAGTGTAAATCTCATCTATAGCAACTCTTTACCCAATGTAATGGTAATAACCAGCCTGTATTATTTACAAAAGGCATTTAAATTCAGCTTATGGCCCCTCATTGAAATGAATTGTGGAAGGTTTTTTTTTAATGAATTCTAAAACATATTCTATTTTCAATTAATAGCTTACTGAAATAAGACAAAATTATGCATCTTCTTAAGTATGTAATAGAAAAGCTGAAATATTAAACATTTAAAGTAATTTCTGTATTTATCATACCTTCCACTGGCCCAGACTAGCGATTGCCTCCATAGCCCAAAATCCACATTGTGAAATGAACAAGAAAACTTGAATGAACAAGGCAACTTTAAGGATAACAAATTTTGTAATTTAGTCAAGATTACTCCATCTCAGCTCAAATCATAAACTAAGAAGTTAAATAACACATCATTTGGATTAGATGCAGCCTGTTCAGGAGGGTTCTTGGTGAAAGGTAGATACTACTGTATATTTTGTTGCTGATCTATTCATAGTGAACAATCTCCCCTTTGCCACACAATTTTATTTCTGCCAATCCAGTCTTGAAAAATTCATTGTTGCACACCAAATATCAAAAGATTCTGCCTGCTGGATCTGGAGAAGATGATTTTTTAATGTTTTTCCAATTGCCTACAGTGTTAAAAAGTGCTGACTCAGCACTTTTTCAAAGTCCTGAAAAAAGTACCTTGTGATCAAAACGATAGGGATTTTTTTTTAACCATTCTATTCTACTCGATAAAAGTAAGCTTTATACAAAATGAGAATTCTCTGTGCCATGTAGTTTTGGAGATAGGGCAGTTTTAAGGTTTTTCCCAAGGGGCAATGAGAAAATTTTTTTTTGCATCAATCAACTACTTATGACTCATTATCATCTCATATCAAATTCGGTTCAAATCGACCTCACAGTTCTGAAAATAGAAATTTTAGCCATGGCCAAAATTTTTGCCCATCCCATAACGAAGGCAAAAGAAATTTGCCTGAAATGCACTAAGTTCGAATTCGAGCTTCCATAGTGAGCCCAAATATGAATCTAGGGAGCCGATTTGAACAAACTTGAATCAGATCCACCCCACAATGTTGCATACCAAATATCAAAAGATTCTGCCTGCTGGATCTGGAGAAGAAGATTTTTTAAGAAATTTGCCTGAAATGCACTAAGTTCGAAATTGGGCGCCTATACTGAGCCCAAATATGAACCCAGGGGGCCGATTTGAACAAACTTGAATCAGATCCACCCTACAATGTTGCATACCAAATATCAAAAGATTCTGCCTGCTGGATATGGAAAAGAAGATTTTTGAAGAAATTTGCCTGAAATTCACTAAGTTCGAATTCGAGCTTCTATAGTGAGGCCAAATATGAATCTAGGGAGCCGATTTGAACAAACTTGAATCAGATCCACCCCACAATGCTGCATACCATATATCAAAAGAGTCTGTCTGCTGGATCTGGAGAAGAAGATTTTTTAAAAAATTTGCTTGAAATGCACTAAGTTCGAAATCGGGCTCCTATACTGAGCCCAAATATGAACCCAGGGGGCCGATTTGAACAAACTTGAATCAGATCCACCCTACAATGTTGCATACCAAATATCAAAAGATTCTGCCTGCTGGATCTGGAGAAGAAGATTTTTGAAGAAATTTGAATGAAATTCACTAAGTTTGAATTCAAGCTTCTATAGTGAGCCCAAATATGAATCTAGGGAGCCGATTTGAACAAACTTGAATCAGATCCACCCCTCAATGTTGCATACCAAATATCAAAAGATTCTGCCTGCTGGATCTGGGGAAGAAGATTATTTAAGAAATTTGCCTGAAATGCACTAAGTTCGAAATTGGGTGCCTATACTGAGCCCAAATATGAACCCAGGGGGCCGATTTGAACAAACTTGAATCAGATCCACCCTACAATGTTGCATACCAAATATCAAAAGATTCTGTCTGCTGGATATGGAAAAGAAGATTTTTGAAGAAATTTGCCTGAAATTCACTAAGTTCGAATTCGAGCTCTATAGTGAGCCCAAATATGAATCTAGGGAGCCGATTTGAACAAACTTGAATCAGATCCACCCCACAATGCTGCATACCAAATATCAAAAGAGTCTGTCTGCTGGATCTGGAGAAGAAGATTTTTTTAAAAATTTGCTTGAAATGCACTAAGTTCGAAATCGGGCTCCTATACTGAGCCCAAATATGAACCCAGGGGGCCGATTTGAACAAACTTGAATCAGATCCACCCTACAATGTTGCATACCAAATATCAAAAGATTTTGCCTGCTGGATCTGGAGAAGAAGATTTTTTAAGAAATTTGCCTGAAATTCACTAAGTTTGAATTCGAGCTTCTATAGTGAGCCCAAATATGAATCTAGGGAGCCGATTTGAACAAATTTGAATCAGATCCACCCCACAATGTTGCATACCAAATATCAAAAGATTCTGCCTGCTGGATCTGGGGAAGAAGATTATTTAAGAAATTTGCCTGAAATGCACTAAGTTCGAAATCGGGCTCCTATACTAAGCCCAAATATGAACCCAGGGGGCCGATTTGAACAAACTTGAATCAGATCCACCCTACAATGTTGCATACCAAATATCAAAAGATTCTGCCTGCTGGATCTGGAGAAGAATATTTTTTAATGTTTTTCCCATTGCCTACAGTGTTAAAAAGTGCTTTTAACCATTCTATTCTACTGGATAAAAGTAAGCTTTATACAAAATAAGAATTCTCTGTGCCGTGTAGTTTTGGAGATATGGCAGTTTTAAGGTTTTTCCTATTTTTAGCTCCCGAGGTTCCCACAGAGCAATGAGAAAATTTTTTTTTGCATCAATCAACTACTTATGACCCATTATCATCTCATATCAAATTTGGTTCAAATCGACCTCACGGTTCTGAAAACAGAAATTTTAGGCGTGGCCAAAATTTTTGCCCATCCCATAAAGAAGGCAAATAATGCCCGACAAACTTCTCTTGAACTTGATTCTAAACCTCAAAAGGACTCTGTATACCACATATCAAGTCTCTGCTACTGGTGGTTCATTAGAATAAGATTTTCAAAAAATTTGGCCATTTTTCCCCTCCCCTCTGGTCAATATGAGCCGAAATCTAATTTGCATAAAAATCAAAATGCCCCTATATAACCACTACTTACATGAAATTTAATTAAAATGTGGCCAGCGGTTTAGGAGAAAGAGGCTCAAACACCACCTTTACGCAGGACAACAGACGACGGACGACGAGTGATAAGAAAAGCTCACCCTGACTTTCAGTCAGGTGAGCTAAAAATACCCTGTAAAATAAAAATGTTCTAGCTTGAAAACTGAGGGAGGAGTTAGGCAGACAAACCTTGTACTCTATATTCAAAATTTCACAAGCTGTAGAAGGAGTTACTGGTAGGCGGACAAACCGTGTACCCTATATTCAAAATTTCACAAAAATTTCTCAAACTGTGGAAGGAGCCTACAAGTACAAGCAACAAAAGACCAACAATCATCCACTTATGGGATGCAAGTCACATCCTCAAGTGCACATTCTTTTGGAGTGTCATTCTTAATGTACAAATGGAGTATTATTGTGCAGGCTTCTATTTCTCTTTGTTTCTGTTTCTCCACTAAGTGTACGCATATACAAATGCATGTGATGTGATGCATGATAAACACAGATATTGGGAGGGTTAAGATTTAAATATCATGTTTATTTGAATTCATTATTAATTTCTGGGATAATATCTACAAAAAAAAAATATTTGAAGTGATGAAAAAAATGTTCAGTTTGAGATCACAAATTATACTTGTTTGAAACAGGTACCAAAAGTAACAGGGATGTCTCACCCATGTCTTCAGTGCCATCAAACAGCTTATTAATATCCATAATTTCAAAGTTCACAATGACAGTGTTGATGGAAATGTTGATGAACTTGGCTCCAGGTTTTATCTGTTTCTCCGATGGATAGAATAAATAAAAGAAACACTCCCTATAATGATTTGATGAGTAAATTTATTGCCTACACATGAAAACATCAGAGTATATACACAAATGTGTTGGGAGTGTGGAGGCGCAGTGGTTACTGTATTGAATTTATATTTGAAAGGTCCACAGTTTGATCCCTGCCAGGGGTAACTGCATTGTTTCCTTGGGCAAGACACTTAATCCTGATTGCCCACTTTGGGGTATGGTGGTGCTGTGTACTAAGACATCCTGCAAGTCGATAGTGCACTTGTCATCAACCAATGCTAACCTTGCTTGTGCAGAGTTAGTGCATTGGGGAGTCTGACAGTTTCTCACCATTGCTCAGTGGTTCTCTCCAGGTACTCTGGCTTCTTCCACCCATAAAACTGTCTGACTAAAGGTGACCCTGGCTGTCAAAAGTGTTGTTAAACACCAATTAATAAATAAATACACAAATGGGTCAACATATTCATTCCGTGAATTGTTGGTATGGGTATACTTGCACGACTGAGAGTACTTGGAGTGATCACTGGTTGAATGTCATTGTGACTTATATGACAGTTACATGTAAAGGGGGCAATTTAGCTGAAAATTTGGGAATGCAACTTATACACTAGTGCCACTTATGCACCAGCCTGTAATTTACTTACCACTTAGCAACCTTGCTCCCTTCCTGGCTGTACACAAACAGGAACAAGAGAAAAGCATCTCTTTGCACAACAAATCCCCCGTGCCCCAGATTGAACCATGGCATAAACAAAAGTGTAATGGGCTAAACATTATTGAAATCTGATAATTACAGTTCAAGTTATCAAACTTTATCCTTAAAATTACCAACAAAAAGAAAAAAGGGCTATAACTCTATCAATTTAGAATTGGATGATTACTTCACAGGAAATCACATAAACATTGAAAAATTCAAGTCAAATGGAACCAACAAAGGGAAATAACTCCCTTAGTTTTCAAGACAGCATCGTGATTTTTGAGTTTGTCCATGACATTATTAATACAATACAACATATCAAAATTTATTGGAATCCGATATTCAATGTTACAAGTTATTTCATAAACAATGAAATTTCGAACAAAATTCACCAAAGGGCAATTACTCTCTCAATAACTTGAGAAAACACCATGGTTTTGAAATGCATCAAAGACAATGTTATAAAGCATTACATCAAATTTTATTGAAATCTTCTAACGTTAAAAGTTATTGCATAAACAAAGAAACTTTGCACAAAATTCCAAAAAGGGCAACAACTCCCATAATTTTCATTGAATGATCAAGTTATCATTAAAGTTGTTAAAGTTGCCCAACAAATTATAGAAGAACATCAAAATTCATTGAAATCTGACTGCAAGGGTTCAAGTAATCTTATAAACAAACTTACAGAGATGAAAAGACAAACAGATGGACATCTGGATGGGTGGATGGTGAGATGGATGGAAGCATAGATCGAAGGATGGGGCTCTAGTATATCCCTTTACTGCGTGGGGATAATAACAGTATGGTTAAACAATCATTCATACTTATGTCATTCACTTTAGAGAACTTGCATCTAGGGCCCTGAGAGTCATATATTTTCAATTCAAATCAAAGTTTTAATGAAACTTAGTCTATTACTTGAAATAAAATCAAACCTCAAATCGAATACAGGCATCTTGAAGTCCCACTTGATAAAATATTCCATCAACATCATTAAGGCATGCCTTCAACGAAGGCATTCTTTGATGATGTAGTTGGAATATTACCCAGTAGGCATTTTTGTTCAAAAACAGGAATGGGTGCAAGAATTCTGTACTGGGTACTGCACGGGGCTAGCTGCCAGCAACCATGACCTCATCGTCGATATTGCTTGGGAACTTGAAATTTACTTTCAGCAGTGGTAGTGACTAGTGAAACTGGAATTAGCATGGATGGTGGCATGGGTGCAAATGCTTTTCATATTAATATAGCGGAAATTATTTTCAACATCATTTATGCATAATTTCCATCTCAGCTATATGTTTTGTGAGATGACCAAGATGACTGATACAAAGTGAAATTGCCCAAGTGGAAAAATTCAAAGGATAATGCATCACACAGCCTATTTTGAATAGAATTGAATACCAACTTAAGATTTAGAATCGAATCGAATCTCAAAGCTTCCATCCCAGGAGTTGATCACCGTGTCGTATTTTACCAGTAAAACAAAGCTTGATTATAATAGTAGAGACATGGTGCAGAACTGCAAAGATTGTTGAAATGCAAGCTGATCACTTCTTGCAAATCTATCACTTATACTGTCCTTACATACAAAGTTTGTTTAGAATCCACTGACAGCTGTGGGCTGGAGATACAATGACATGGTTTTAGACTACATGCCAAGAGGCATAAATCTTAAAAAAAATGTCAGACCACAATTAGTTACTTATTGCAGAGATGAGACCAAGAGAAAAGAAAACAAGAGATTGTCACTCTATGAGTGACTATGCGCCCAACGTGGCAATGACCTTGATAGGTGACCTTGACTGCCATCAAACAAAAAACAATTTGTGCTTGACACATCGTCTACCCATAAGCAACATGTATGCCAAGTTTCAACAAAATCCAAGGAAGCATCTCAGAGTTATAGAGCAGGCACGAAAATCTTCCTGACGGACAGTTAACCTTGATCTGTGACCTTGACCTCCATCAAACCAAAAAACATTTTGTATGCAACACATCATCTCTCCATAAGCAACATTTACGCCAAGTTTCAAAAAAATCCAAAGAAGCATCTCAGAGGACCACTGTCAAGTAACCGTCAGATTCTTCAACTTATTAACCTAGCGCAAGCATGGTTAGCATTGTCTGAAGACAAGTGTACCCCCCCAATGTACAGTAAGCCTTAGTGCACTACTAATATGCCACTTTGCTTCCATTTGAGTGCTTGACTACAGACACAATGTAAATGCTAGGGATCATGATCAACATTCAGCCTGTCATTTGATGACATGACAACACAATAAACCACATTCAAGCCTGGAAATAAAAAGACTTTCATCTGCAGAATACGGTTCCCGGGGGGGGGTGAATTTGGTGATGCTACCCTATCTGAATCAAGGTCTCAAGCCTAAACAGAAAGAGGTACCCGGAGGATAAATTGGCCCACTGTAGCATCAGCAAATACCCCCTCTGGGAACCTCATTTTGCAAATGACAGGTTGCTTATTTCAGGGCTTGACACATTTATATTTATTATTAATTGGTGTTTAAGATCAATTTCGGCTGCAAGCCGAGAGGTCCTCGGTTCGAATCCCACCTGCGGCAACCACGTTGTGTCCTTGGGCAAGACACTTCACCCCCATTGCACATGTGGGGGCACGATGACGCCGTGTACTAAGGCGTACTGCACGTCGATGGTACGCATGTCTTCAACCAATCTAACCCTGCCTGTCCTGCAGTGTGGAGTTACGATGTTGGGGAGCTGGCAGCTACTCGTCGTTGCTCGGTGGTTCTCTCCGGGTACTCCGGCTTCCTCCACCTGTAAAACTGTCACGGTCATGATTAGCCATTGTGCATAAATATGTGACCTTAAACATCAATAAATAAATAAATAAATAAGATCAATTTCAGCATCTATGGCTATATAATGACCACAACATAGGAATTATATCAAGTCAATCGTTTATACCAATGCTACTCCCACTTTATAGGCGTTGGATTTCAGGTCATTTTAGAGTAAAGCAAAACCTGTTTATTACAGTAAACAAGCACAGTCCAATTCCTGGAGTCCCTATGAGGGGAGGGTCAATAAAGCACAAATGGAAAGGTCGATGGTGATGGTTGGTGAAATTGGTGAGAGGGGTCAAAGCAAAGAGCTCTTGGGAGAAGCCAGGTTTTCAAAAGTACCTTGATGGCACCTTTGGAGGGCATCACCACTGTTTAAGTGGAGGTTTGCAGCCACTGAACCTGAGGGGCAAACTGGAATGACAGTGAAAAGGAGTGCCAAATGTGTAATTTAGGAGTTATGGAGACCCTGGAACACTTTCTACCAGAATGTCCAAAATAAGTTTCCAACAGAATACACTGGAAGTATATGGGGACATGGAATGGGAGAATGATATGTGGGTATTGGGTGACACAAAGGAGGGTGTTAGTATGTTTACTGAAGAGAGTGAGAAGAATTGGGTATGGGATGCCATCAAACAGTTCATTTTTGGGTGCTGGGAGGACAGGAGAGGCAAGGGGATAGGGAAGCATTTGGGAGCAGTGTGTTAATCAAAGCCTTCTCATCTGAGAACAGTGACAAATTAGTGGCCAGCCAAAGTGTTATTATATTAGTGAGCCTTCTAAGATGTACAAAATAGATTTGATCAGTCTGCTGTAAACTGAAGTACAATGGATCTCACTTATATTAATTGAATATCTCTCTGAATATGCCTGTTAACTGAATATAACTTCCAGCCAAAAAAACATTTACCATACCTTCAGTACAAATTTGACCTGTTATCTGAAATTATATTATTGAGTAAACTTCAGTTATTTGAATAAAAAATCTTGTAACATGTTGAGGAATTATCCTGATAACCAACTAATTACCTATGTTTCTTATCATGTTTGGTCTAAGTACATTCCATACAGCCTATCATATATTGTTTGACAGGGCTCAAGAGGCTATTCAGTTAACAGGGTTTCACGAAACTGTGTCTGATGATTCCATTCATGAACATAGTTTGAAATGATTAAAAATGTTCAACTAACCAGCTCCACAAACTAAGACATTACTGCCTAGTGTAACACCAGCCCTGTTACATGCATGAACTCCTACTGATAAAGGCTCAAGTAAAGCACCCTCTTCAGTTGAAACATGATCTGGTAATCTGCAACAGAAACAGTGAATTTTGATTTTAGTTGTACTGTTATGTGCCAGCCTGGAAATAAGCAATCTGTCATTTGCAAAATGAGGTTCCCAGAGGATGAATTTGCTTATACTGTCCATACTGTAGGCTAGAATGTCCCAATTTATCCTGTGGGTACCTCTTTCTGTTCAGGCCTGAGACCTTGATTCAGATTAAGGTTCACAGTCGGTGAAGTTCACATTCTGGGGACGTCATTCCTCAGATGACAGTCTGTTTATTTCCAGGTTTGGTTATGTGTAGAGTACTGTAATCACAAAAATGTTATTTTTATTGATGGGATCGCAATCATGACACATTTATACATCAGAGGGCACAGATTTAAAAAATAAATGAAAGTGTCAATGACACTGTAGCTCAACTTGTTTAATACACAGCAATGACAAACATCTAGGTAATGACCTGATAACAAAAGTTTATATAAACTATTGTAACGGTCTGTACATAAATGCTGAACGTAGCCTGTAACAAATGTATTGATAAAGTATTGTAAAGGTGGGCAACAGTTAGATGCTAAACTAGAAAAGAAATCTTTGAGTCCCAGAGTGGTTCTGACTGAACCCCAAAATATTTGTTCTCATAGCACAGTGATAACAAAGGCACCCAAAAACACTCGTTCCTGTCCCAAGGTGATAACAAAGGTACCCAAGAAGTTTTGTGAAGATCGGTTCATAAATACAGACTTTAGCCCAATACGTGTTGACGAGTGTACCTACTGTGTATAAGAAGCACTGAATAAATCAAAGTTCATCTAATTTGCCTAATTACATTTCTTTTCCAACGAGTGATATTCTACAGTGCTGTGGGGAGAAAAATGGAAAGATAAATTGGTCTGGACTGTGACGTGGGATGCGATCTAGTCAAAATTCTCCATCTGCTTTTCTGATCATAGTACTGTGAACACAAACATGTTCTTTTTTGCAATCAGATTGCGATCGGGTTCCATCACACTTGTACACCCAAAGGTCAATATTTCATATCAAGGTTGATTCATGAAACCCAACCAAAATAGAATCTTTGATTCAATGTTCAAGCATTTCTTTTCTCACAGGGGAGATTTTGCCATGTTGTAGTGAGAAAAGAGTTAAAGACCACTGCTACTAGATCATAACCCAACTGCAATCCGATCGAAATTATTTGTCCATTTTGGTGATCAGGCCCGGCATTCTTTAGGAGTGCTGCACGCCTACTGCATGCCCAGAAAAAATTGAGGAGGGCAATTTGTTTGCACTCCTTGATTTTCTGGAATGCCAGACCTGTTTGGGACTGATTTTAAAATCTATTATAATTTCGTACCCTGAGTTCCAATGTGTTCCTTGTGCATACTGGCACAGAGAACACATTAGAATTCAGGGGACAATTTGTCAATGTTGCATTGATTCGCAATAATTCATGACCCTTTCTGTGTCGCATTTCAATAGATTTTGAGTGTAGAAGACAGTCACCTAAGAACTGAATGCAACATTTTGAATAATGAGAAGATGTGCGTGCCATTTTTTCCACTATGTAGCTGAATGTAATACAATTTTTCAGTCACAATATTAATACCTTGAAGTGAATATAACAAAATAGCATACAAGTTTTTGCATTGAAAATTTCAGGTGCAACTGCACTCCCAAGCAACTGTTTTGCACTCCTTGATTTTCTAGATTGCCCGGCCTGGGTGATCAAAGTACTGGACACAGAATTTGTACTTGGAACATTTTGAATGACTCTTCATACAAATCAAATTAACCCTTTACCTACCGATTCAGCCACATCCACCCACGTAATTTACAACTTAAGCAATTGAAAAATATATTTTTCAAAAAATTTAAACAAAACCATTTCATGTGACCACTCACTGGAACGAGCTCATCAAGCTCGTTCCAATGAGCGAGTCTCATGATATAGTTTTAATGAAAAAAAAATTCAAAAGCAATAATTAAAATAATAAATTTTGATATCCTGTGCATTGGATAAAGGGTTAACACCAATATGTTTGGTCATACAGAGATTCATGGAAGACTTATAAGAAGATTTATGAAAGAAGTATAAAGGTTATTTAACCACAGAGTCAAAAAAGAAGTTGAAAAGACGAGAAAGCAGTAACATGATGTCACTGAAATGTAATCTTATGGAACATGTAAAAAAACATAATATGGCCTCTAGCCCCAGCCGTATTGGCATTTGCACTTACCATGCTGAAGTAACACTAAATAAATCAAAGTTAGTCTAATTTGCATAATTTATGCACAAGAAAAAACGCTGTATTATATGTGATGCATCCCATGGTACTAAACATTCATACAAAACATTATTCAAATCAGAGCTTTCGTATGGAAGTTCTGAGCAAAAATCTGATTGCACTTAATTTTGTACAAAATGGCTGCCAGTGGCCATCTTGAATTTCAGACCGGACCCCAAAACACTCGTTCTCGTCCCACAGTGATAACAAAGGTACCCAAGAAGTTTCGTAAAGATCAATTCATAAATACGGCCTCTAGCCTGAGCCGTGTTGATGGCGCGACAGACGGACGACGGGCCATGACAATACCTCAAATTTGGCTTCGCCAAAGTTGAGCTAATTACTCACAAAATCATTATAGGGATTGTTTATTTTATTTATTCTATTCCTCTCAAAAACAGATAAAACCTGAAGCCACGTTGATCAACATTTCCATCAACACTGTTATTGTGAACTTTGAACTTATGAATATTATAAAGCTGTTCAATGGCAATGAAGGCGTGGGTTGGATGTCCCTGTCACTATTCGTCCCAGTTTTAAAACGACAACTAGCAATCTAAAACTTAACTATTTATTTGTAACTTCAAATATTTTTTTTACAGATGTTGTCCCAGAAATTAATAATGAATTTAAATAAACCTGGTATTTATATCTCAACCCTTTAAGAACTGTGCTAACCACGCATCACATCGGGTGAAGTTTTGGGGGTATGGACATACAGGGTGCAGAAACAGAAATAAAAGGAAAGGCAAGCCTGCACAAAAATAATCCATTCATACATAACATAAATTACTAACTCACCACTGACCATATCTATTGACACTTAAAATACAACAGGCCATAAGAAGAACCAAACAATGGAGAGGGAAATGCAGGGTGTGAAATGCACACACTCCACAAAACAGCTGTATTAATTAATATTCATGAATAAAGGAAAAATAAACACTACAGTCAGCAACAGTGACGAATTGTAGGATATTCTTTTCGAACAGAAAAGACATGGCACTTTATTGTTTTCCCTTATGTCAGAGCTGTCTCTGTGATGTGATTTTAAATCAAAATAAAATAATGCTGTGCACATTTGTATAAAGAAATGCTTTCTTAAAGATATCGGTTTCAGCTGAACATAAGGTACCGAGTAGCCTACAGTAAATTTTATTCAATTGTTAACCTCCCAAAATATAACTGTGTTGTCAATTGTTTACGAACTCAGTTCCCCAGAACATTGCCTGAGTTTTTCACTCTCTGAACTAGTCTACGATATACCAGTATATCGCAGTATTTTTTTCAATACCAATACCGGTATTGAAATTTGAAAACTGTGCAGCCCTAAAGGCAGATGCAGACGATTCATTAGGTATAGGGTTAAAAACATTTGGTAGTTTTTAACATTAAAAAATTTCTCTCTCATTTCACACTACAGAGATGTCATGCAATTGTAGATTAAAGATGTTATGATACGAGCATGTCATTTTCAAGGAGGGCAGGTGGCTTGCTCCCCCTCCTAACAACCCTTCCCACCCATACACCTTCACACACAGACACTCTCAAGGTTCACTGTTAGAACTAGCTGCATCATTGATTACTGATATTACTGCAGTTCTCATTGAGCATCAGACAATTGCAGACGCAATTATTGAATCTGAAAATGAAAGTGTCAAATACACTGTAGCTCAACTTGACAAACTTGAACTTGGTAAGTTATAAATGAAATGGCAAAATTGAAGATCACTGGGACCAATGTCAGTTTTTTTTTGCCAGTGGCAACATTTTTTGACAGAAACCGAAGAAAATCGATAGCTCCCATCTTGAGGCCTCCTCAAACAAGCATGCCAGGTTTCAAAGCAATCCGATCATAAATGTGCCCTGTAGGGTGTACAAAAGGGAAATATTGTGGTCTGACTAGACTAAATTCTAAGAACGTTGGCCGTGGCAACATTTTTTGATGGAAATTGAAGAAAATCAAGAGCTCCCATCTAGAGGTCACCCCAAACAAGCCTGAAAGGTTTCAAAGCAATCTGATCATAAATGTGCCCTGTAGGGTGTGCCAAAGGGAAATATCGAGTCTTCTGACTAAACCAAGTTCTAAGAACGTTGGCCGCGGCAACATTTTTTGATGGAAATTGAAGAAAATCGATAGCTCCCATCTAGAGGTCTCCCCAAACAAGCATACCAGGTTTCAAAGCAATCAAATCATAAATGTGCCCTGTAGGGTGTGCCAAAGGGAAATATTGAGGTCTGACTAAACGGAGTTCTACGAACGTTGGCCGTGGCAACATTTTTTGCCGGAAATTGAAGAAAATCGATAGCTCCCATCTAGAGGTCACCCTAAATAAGCATACCAGGTTTCAAAGCAATCAAATCATAAATGTGCCTTGTAGGGTGTGCCAAAGGGAAATATTGTGGTTTGACTAAACTAAGTTCTAAGAACGTTGGCCGCGGCAACATTTTTTGACAGAAATTGAAGAAAATCGATAGCTCCCATCTAGAGGTCACCCCAAACAAGCATGCCAGGTTTCAAAGCAATCCGATCATAAATGTACCCTGTAGGGTGTGCCAAAGGGAAATATTGAGTCTTCTGACTAAACTAAGTTCTAAGAACGTTGGCCGCGGCAACATTGTTTGACAGAAATTGAAGAAAATCGATAGCTCCCATCTAGAAGTCTCCCCAAACAAGCATACCAGGTTTCAAAGCAATCTGATTGTAAATGTACCCTGTAGGGTGTGCCAAAGGGAAATATTGAGTCTTCTGACTAAACTAAGTTCTAAGAACGTTGGCCGCGGCAACATTTTTTGACGGAAATTGAAGAAAAACGATAGCTCCCATCTAGAGGTCACCCCAAACAAGCATAAGAAGTTTCAAAGTAATCTGATCATAAATGCGACCTGTGAGGTGTGCCAAAGGAAATTGTGGACGTACGTACGTACGCCGATGGACGAGAAGTGATGGCAATAGCTCAGCTTGACTTTGTCAAGTTGAGCTAAAAATCGAGGAATGAAAACTTGAGGTTTAATCCATCATATGAAAAAACAATGCTTCTTCCAACCCAAAAAATCTTATAAACAATGGAATATTATGCATGGGAAATGTGTTTAAGAAACAAATCTCTGACCCAAATGCAATCAAGTCCAATTTGACAGATTTTCAGTTAAACATCAGTTGTACTTTAGAATTTGGAACTGAAAAGTGATCAACTTTTTTTGAATTTGTGTCCCTTACACTGCAAGTACCAGGCTTTCCCTTAGTATACTTCAAAGTAATGTATTATTCACAAACACTCTAAAAATTTGCAAGACAGCAAATGGCATTAACAACAAACTACTCCTGTCAGGCCATAAAATTTGTCCTGATTAGCAAGAATCAGTTTTGATACTCGCAAACTCCTGATGCAGAATCAATTTTCAGTTCTAAAGTAATATGTTACATTGTGAGTGTAACCAGTACATATTCCACAGTAAGAAACAATCATCATTTATTTACAAGAGTTTAACCCTTGAGGGTGTGGTTCAAATTTGGGCAAGTTTTTTGTCTTACATGCACATATAGAACACATGTTCCAACATACAGGCTTCTGGTGGTTTTATTGATGAAAGTTACAGTACCTTGGCAGTGGTTTCTAGTGAAGTCTTGCCTGCTGTAGAGGCAGCCGAGATGTCAATAGAAACCACTGCTACTTGTATGCCCAAGTGCCGAATTATTTTGGGGGAGCAAAAAATGTGGAGAATCCTCTAGGTCTGTGAAGCAGCCATGACTAGATTTGATGAAACATATTTTGAAAATACTCAGCGGGTTAAGAGTTAATGAAAAATCTGAAATTTAAAATAATTTCTATATTTATCATGCTTACCACTGGCCCAGACATACTAGGTAGCTAGCTCTATTCAAAGAATTCAGACCAAACACTCAACTTTGAGCCTGCTGAACCACTCAAATTCACGCCAAATAACACAAGATAAAAAGTCCTGTATGGTTCTCTATAGATGATGTCTGTGAATGCACTGAGATCCAGGTAGTACTAGTACAGTCCATTCCCGCCAGGAACCATTCATTTGTAATGCTTGCTAAGTGCTTTAGTTGAATGCGAGCAGGGGTGAGTGAACAACTCACGGGAGGGTACTTCCTGTGTGGGCCAGTGGTCGGTATGGTACTTTAAATTTCCATTATTTATCCACCATTACCACAGGTCCAGACATGCTGAATAAATATGAGGATGGAGGGACCATACAAAACAAAGAAGAATAGTTTAACCTTTTACACAACATAATGACCCAAAATGGACAGTGCTATTCACAAAAATTGTCAATTAATTTTCATTATTTTTTCATTTTTTGTCTCAAAAACAGGTTATGACCCCTCTTTGGAATGAGCTCACTGAGCTTGTTCCAGTGAGAGGTTATAACCTATGTTTTTGAGACAAAAAATGAAAAAATTAGTTATTCAAGAATTTTGTTTGCAAGTGTTGTCTGCTTTTCGTGTAAGGTAAAGGGTTAAGCAGGCTTGCATAATTAACTCCAGAAAACTTGAATCTCTAACAGAGATTGAGATACCAAAATAGTCTACATCTGGCAATAACAACTAACCTACTAACTGTTGATAGATGAAAAGACTAAGAATGGATGAGAGAATCCAAGACTGGAGTTACATTTATTAATTCTGAACCCTTCGAACCCTGGTGGTATCTTCCACATCAGTTAAATGGCAGCAATTAGAAGAGTCCATATTCATAATTTCAGGGTAGACCAATTAATATTTTCAAAGTGCAGCCTTCACAATAAATGACAAACGTAACCTAGAAAGTGTTTTGTTTGATTAATGTACAACATTTTGTGCCACCAACAGCAGACATCAAGAATTCCAGTTACCTGATTCAAGTTATCTAATATAAGGTGAATGTAGAGGGTTGCATCTGGTATGCAGTCTTCATAATATCCGATAGGCAACAGAATTTAGAAACAGCTCTGCTGTCATGAACCCTAACTCTTGTAGATAAATGAATAATGAGAGAGACTCAGTAATCTATGTGACAGTATAAGGTCGATTGAAACACTAAATCATCATTCCACCCTCAACCCCACAAGTTTGGAAACCAAATGCATAACTTGACAGCAGAGTAACAATTAGTTGGTAACTTTACCACTATATAGTGTGCTAGTATTATGATAATCGACTAAAACAAAAAAGTAATATGTTAAATGCATGAGACAGAGGCATGCCTGGTATTTTCAGGAGAGCAATTTATTCGCTCGCCTTAAAAAAATTAAGGAGGGCAAAAACTAGCCCTCCTGGCCTTAGAAAATAATGAATACCATAACAGCCTATTCCTAAAACCACATCTTTTCAGATCTCTGATATGTTAGTGGTATCTGTGAGATGGCCACACTACACCTCCCACACCACCGGGCCTTGGTGTGGGAGGGGCAGTGTAGCTGTCTCACAGAGACTACCTTGTTAGCAGGACCAAATAAAATGTACAATGCCACCTAGGCAGAATTAATTAATAGTAAGCTTGAGGAGAGCTAATTGCTCCCCTAGGCCATGCGAGGGGAGCGATATTTAGCCCTCCTGAATTTTAAGGAATGCCAGGCCTGCTGAGGGGGGTTGGGGTGGGGGTGAAGGTATGAGGGGCCCCTTATCACAAATTCAAGATTTCTTAGGCTAAATGAAGAGAATTTTGATGGTTCTTACCACTAGATAGCCTTCAAAAAGTCCGATGGGCAATAGAGATAGGTTTGATAATGCTCTAACCCCAAGAGAAACAAGAGGCCCCATGGGGCCTGAGATGCTCACCTGACAAAGTTGTATAAAGAACAAGCTATTAACTGAAAATAGAATATGTTTTCATTTTTGGAATTCAATGAAAAAAATCGCGCCATCAACGCCATAGCTGCGACGGGTGGTGCAATCTGCAAGTCCAAAAAATATTCTCAGGGGCATGAATGAGATACACTTGCATATCAAATATGAAGCCATTCCACCAGGTAGTTTGAAAGTTATTCTCTTAGAAACTCGTTAGTCACAAAATTCTAAGTTCATCAAGGGCCATAACTCCAAGACAAATATTTGGAACAACACATGCATTGAACAGTGGCTAGACATCAATAAGATACACTTACATGTCAAATATAAAGTCATTCCATCAAGTATTTCAAAAGTTATTGAGTTTTGAAACTTGCTGGTCACAGACAGACAGACCGACCGACCGACAGACAGACCGACAGACAGACCGACATTGTCACTTATAGAGCTGCTAGTCACAGCTAAAAACCAATGATAGGTCTACATCTAAAGCTGAGTTTGAATAGTACTGGCTGGTTTGGGCCATTACATTGGGTAAAGAGCAGATACTGATGAGATTTACACTGAGCCTGAACAGTGTACAGTGTTCGTTACTCAGTTAACAATGAACATTTTTTATAACCAGAAAGTGTGACTAACCCTGTACAATGCACAGGGTTAGTCACACTTTCTGGTTACAAAAAATTGGTAACTGCCATATCACACACTGCATGAAAATATACACTGACTAAGGCTGTTAAAGTACTCCGGGTTAGTTGGTTACATGTTGTTTCATAAGGTGCAGGATTCAAGGAACTATTTTAAATAATTATACAGTGGAACCCTGTTAATTGAATAGTCACTTTGCTAATGAAAATTATTAAAATTATTCAATTAACAGGAGTATTCAATTAACAGGGATTGTGTAACTTTTCTGTATTCTAGAGATAAACTTAGCATTTATTCTATTATGTCTTGTTTAACAAGATATAATAGATTAAATGCCTGTATTGGATGTACTGATGCCAAATTGGTCTGTAAACAAAGGAAAACTGGGGAAAGTTAGGGTAATTTCTCGACAGGTTGCAAGATTTTTTATTCAATTAACAGGAATTTACTCTAAAACCTATATTCATTTAACAGGACAAATTTGTACTGGAGGTATGGTAAATGGTTTTGTGTTGGAAAATTATATTCAATTAACAGAGTTATTCAGTTAAGAGATATCCTATTACGTAGACTCCACTGTACTGGATTGCGGAAATTGCTTTAAAGTGAACTCCAAAAATAAAACATATTCTAGTTTCAATTAATAGCTTGTTAAAGAAGGATTAATTGGTATCTATGGCTAGTAAACACTACAGAGGAACAAAGTCATGTAACTATTCAAAACTCTGTTGTCAAGTAAGATGATTTGTTCTGGGATTGAGATGATACCACACTTGTATCTGACTCCCCTAAGGATGGTGTATACCATATATCACAAGATTCTGATTGGGGGTTTGCGATAAGATTTTTAAAGAATATTCCTTATATTGAGCCAAGTTAAAATTCAGGCTGAAATAGGGAGCCCAAATACATATTGAGAGACTTGATTTGAACAAACTTTAATCTGACCCCCGAAAGGATGCTGTATCCAAACATCAGAAGATTTTGACAGGTGGATCTGAAAAAGATTTTTAAAGATTGTTCCTCATATTGCATGAAGCTGAAATTCAGGTTCCCAAAGAGAGCCCAATTATATACCAATGGGATTGATTTGGTCAAATGTGAATCTGACACCTGGAAGGATTCTGTATACCATATGTCAAAAGATTCTGACCAGTGGCTCTGGAGAAAGAGAGTTTTAAAGATTATCCCTCATATTGGACTAAGCCAAAATTTGGGATCCAACAAGGAGTCCTAATATTAACACAAGGACTTGGCTTCAACAAACATAGATCGGACCTCTCGAAGGATGCTGTATACTACTTATTTATTTATTAGTGTTTAACCCTCTGCACTCTGGTGTCAAAATATTAAAACTTCAACATGCAATTATTTCCCATAATGCAACTAGGAAATTAACCAATTCAATCTTGTTTGACAGAGCTCCATGAGCTCTGTTAAACAAGATCAAACTGGTTAAATTACAAGTTGCATCATGGAAAAAATTAGCAGACTGAAATTTAGAGATTTCGACATCAGTGTGCAGGGGGTTAAGGTCACATATTTCTGCACACTGGCTAATCATGACCACGATAGTTTTATGGGTGGAGGAAGTCGGAGTGCCCAGAGAGAACCATCAAGCAATGGTGAGCAACTGTTAGCTCCCCAATATACAAACTCCACACAAGCAGGGTTAGTACTGATTGAAGACAGGTGCACCATCAATGTGCAGTATGCCTTAGTACACAATGCCACCATGCCCCCACATGGGCAATGGGGGTGAAGTGTCTTGCCCAAGGACACAAGGCGGTTGCTGCAGGTGGGATTCGAACCGAGGACCTCTCAGCTTGCAGCCTGTGCCTCTACGTACTGAGCCACCATGCCCCCAGGATGCTGTATACCAAAAATCAGAAGATTCTGACTGGTGGATCTGAAGAAGAAGAATTTTTAAAGAGTAATTCCCATATTGCACTGAGTTAAAATTTGGGATCGCATGCAGAGCCTAATTATTAATTGATGGGTTTGCTTTGAACATACTTGAAACTGATCCTTTCTGTTTGATTTGAACATACATGAAACTGATCCCTTCTGTTTGATTTGAACATACTTGAATCCGATCCCTTTAAGGATTCTGCATACCAGTTATCAAAAGATTCTGACCAGTGGTTTTGGAGAAAAAGAGTTTTAAAGATTATTCCTCGTACTGAACTTAGCCCAAATATTAACACAGGATCTTGGTTTGAAAAAACTTAGATCTGACCTCCTTTAGGATGTTGTTTACCAAAATCAAAAGATTCTGAATGGTGGATCTGAAGATGTGGCCTCACCACCAACTTTTTTAAAAGTTATCGCCATACATCCTTTGAATCTACCAAGCCATCCAACTGAGGCCATAAATTCTGGACATTCTAGCTTGGCTTCAAACTCATCAGCCTTCAACTGTAACATTGGTCATAAATTGGAAGATTTTGGTCTCTGGCAAACTTAAACCATTTGATCAGGGTTGACTCCACATCTTCAAATGTACTCCCACTGCATTCATGCCTGTTTTACACAGATACCCTTCTTTGTTGTTGTCTTTCTATTTTATCCATGGCGAGAGGGTACTAGCTGGAATATTGGCTTGAAAAACATCTTAGTGATTTGTCATTCAGAAATCTGACACTTATTGGGAAAATGGTAGTTTTTAAAACCCTTGCTCTCCCAATGATAATATACTGCCTGACAGTTCTTCCAGATCCACCAGAAAATATCATATGTAGATTAAATACGCTCTTTTACAAGTTCCTTTGGTCAGGTTAAAGGAAAAAGTACAATGCCATACATAAATCAAATGAAAAAGACCTCTTGTATCCCAACCATAAGAAAGGAATAGATTAAAAAATTGAAGTTTTCAAAGAACACATGTCAAATTTTCTACCCCATTTTTTTTCAAGTTACCTGTTGCGGGACCTTACAAATCCCCAAAAAAGTGGGAAGAGTCTTTGGGTATCAACCTCCAACAGACAAACAGGGAGTCAATATACAAAGGCTCTTTTACCATTAGTGTTAACCCTTTCCTTCAAAGTCTCCAATACAAAATATTGGACAGATCAATTTATACGAATTCCAAACTACTTATAAGTAAGCTGTCTGAAATGGAACTATGTACCTTCTGCAGCAATACAAAAGAAACAACTCTGTTGCACCTATTTTTCAAATGAAGTCATTCTAAGACAATACTCGTGAACCTCCAAGATAAATTGAGAATTAACTGTGTTCTGTCCTTCCCTCTTACTCCACAGAATGTACTTCTGGGTTTCCCAAACCAGGAAGTACCGTCAGAAGTTGCTAATCTGTGTGTACAGCTTTTCAAAAAATGTATTTATTGTTGCAAGGTGAGGGGGGTATTCACCTGTCTTCAAAAGCTTCCTAGAGCAGATAAAAGTATACTGTACATTAGAGCTAATGTCCATTCATAAATATCTGCCCAAAAAAGCCAAGTCCATCCAAGAGTGATGTGACCAACTACAAGGTCTGCTTAGTATACAGCTTCCTCTATATGAGATGGGAGGGAAAGCTCTTGTCGAATCCACAGTTCCCATTAATATTCCCTATTAGGCCCAATTCTGCCCTTTTATTCTAAGACCCTATAGGAACAACAGTACATACCGATCATCGCCCTTTGTTCACACACCAGTATAATCTTCTCATAACACCCAGAACTCACTTCAGAAACCAAAAAGTGTGTATTATTTTTTTTATACATTTATTTATATATATCACATTGTTAGTTTGCTAAGACAAACTCTGTAAAAAAGTTTTTTGCACATATCTGATGAAACAAAGTTATTAAAAAAAAAAAAACTCACTTGAAACAAAAGTCTGCAGAATGAACATAATATCGTGCTAGGTTGCCATGAATGGGTGGCGTAGCACAAAACTTCATGTCCAGACAGAGGTTATAGCGACCTCTCTTACAATGATGACATGTTGAACAGGGTACTCCAGGTTCAATGGCCACTCGGTCACCTATCAAATTATTAACATACATGTACATAACAAGAAAGTACATACATACATGCACATAATAGAACAGTAAAATTTGTATGAATTTTTGGCTTTACCTTATCAGCATTGTCACAACCTCAACTAACAAGCATGTGGTGACATATTTATTTATTTTAATTTACTTATTTGAGTTTAAGATCATACATTTCTGCACAATGGCTAATCAAGAATAAATCATGGAGATAAAGTCAAGTTCTGTCAATTGTTTATACAATACAGTCACTGCAGAAAGCCAATTTACCACGGGTCCATGGTGGACGTCCCAGTGAAAACCGCAGACCAATAAAATTGGAATCAAATTTCCATGGACTTTTTAATTCATTTAATCTAAAAATAGAGACATCAATCTGAATATCAATTTACTCCAAATCTCCATGTGTTGACTGAAACTTAATGGTTAAGAGTAAATGAGGCTTTCACCTATTTCTATCAGAACTTGGTACACGATTTTTCAGTTGACAAAATACTCTGAGGAAGTACTGACAGAAATGAATTCTCACTATTTCAGAGCTATTTCAAATAAACAGCACCAAATGATGATGCCGTTCTCGAAAAATTTTCTCATGAGGCTTCTGAAAAATAAATCTTGAGGGCTGGTGCTAGTTGATAAGAGAGAATATTAGGCATTCTGAGCTACTGTATTTTGATTAAGGTTCTCCTGCAGTTCATTAAGACTAGTGCTATTAATCAAGCCTAAAAGTTTTGTCTTGAGGAGCACAGTGGCTCAGTGGTTACAGCACTGGACTTCACACCAAAAGGTCTCTTGGTTTGATCCCTGCCAGGGTAATTGTGTTGTGTGCTTGGGCAAGGCGCTTAATCCTGACTGCTCACATGGGGGAATGATAGTTATGTGTACTAAGGCATACAGAATGTTGATGGTGCATTTGTCTTAAACCAATGCTAACCCTGCTTGTGCAGAGTTAGTATGTTGCTCGACACTGCTTGGTGGTTCTCTGGACACTCTAGATTCCTCCACCCATGAAACTGTCCGATGTGACCATAGGTGTCAAAAGTATCATTAAACCCCAATACAAGAAAAGTTTGGTCATCATAATCAAGTAGAACTGTGGGACTATAACAGCAGAATGGAACTCAGGGGAAAGGGGTATGGGGCATTATTGGCCTAGTAACTTACCACGCTCACAGTTCTCCAGTAAAGGCCTTCATCATTCGGGTTTTTTTTCCTTACACAACAGCAGGGGTGTAGGGGTGTAGCAGGGAAGGTTTGCCAGATCACATGAGCCCCTCCAAAAATTGAAAAGGATCAGAAATGATTTCCCTTGCACCTTTGTTCACAAAACTTGGTAAGTGTAATGGGCATTACAGATCTCCATTTTAATGACTGACTGTGTGTGTGACACAAGTCTGCACATCCAATCTAGCCTTTTCAAAAAAGCATATGATTACTCGCAAGAGAAAATTGATTTCTTCAATTCCAATGCAGATGAAAATGTCAGACTGGAAATTTTCAGATAGTGTGGTAGCTTTTCATCCTACAGCTCCCCCCTCCCCCAATTAGGCCTGCCTAGTGGGGTGAGTGCTGTTGACTTACAGCAGCTGTGAATACAGGACAATGCTCCCCCCCACCCCCACCCCCAAACACCTGATCTACCTGTTTCCTCCATAAACATTTGCCCCCAAACTGTTCATGTTTCTGTATACCTTGAATAGGTGGGGACAGGTGTCTTTGATATTGAATTCTGTATTCAGCTGTCAAACAGATGCATTTCAATAGCAACACAGCTGTTACTATCTGTTGAAACACTATATTTCGTTTGTTGGCCCAGACAATCTTTAATGTTCTTTCTAAATAGAACAGTTTTTTTCATATTCAGATTTTCTAGGTTTTTTTTCGAAGGACAGCTTCATTCTTTTCATGCCCCACCCATAAGGTTGCTGGTTGGAAACCGCAGAATATGCAGTTTAATTCCTTGAAAGAACGTGGTAAGGCCACTTTTTCCTCCTATATTTTTGGGAGTTGCATTAATTTCCCAAATTATGAATGAAAAAAATCACGGAATAACATGATTCAACATTAAGAATCAGGTCAAATTAACACTATAGGTAGAGTAAAGAATGCTCATTTTCGAGAAAGAATACATGTGTGATTTCGAAATTTGAACAGGAGCAGCCACTTCATTTTGTGTTTTATATTCTATTTGTACATGTCTAACTGATTTATTTTTTTAAATCCCAACAAATGATATTTTCCCAAAATGGCATGAGAAGGGTGCCTTCAGTTTTAATTTCTTTTCGATAAATTTATCACAATAGTCATGTCCTTTTTATTTTAAAAATATCGCCACTGATTTAAAAACAAGAGGCCCCACGGGGCCTGAAGCGCTCATCTTGTACAGAACACAATTTAAACAGAGTCCAAGAATGAGTCTACATTAAGCAAGCCATCTCCATAGGCTACACTGTCAATCCTTGAGTCCCTCAGGAGTGACAAAAATAATCTGGGCATCATGCCTTTTCTTCAGTTGATCATAAGTAAAATGTAGAGCTCCCCTATGAAGCCCCTTGATTTGAACAAACTTGAATCTGACCCCCCTAGAGATGTTGTATACCAAATGTGAAAGCATTCTGACAAGTGAATCTGAAGAAGAAGATTTTTGAAGAAATTCCCTCATATTGTACTAAGTTAAATTTCATGTTCCCATATGGAGCCCAAATATTAACCTAGGCACTCGAATTGAACAACCTGGAATCTGCCCCCCCCCCCCCCCCCCCAAATATATACCTATACCTGATTTGAACAAACTTGAATCTGACCCCCATAGAGATGTTGCATACCAAATATCAAAGCATTCTGACTGATGGATCTGAAGAAGAAGATTTTTGTAAATTACCCTCCATATTGAACAAAGATAAAATTTGGGCTTCCGTAGGAAGCCCAAATATTAACCTAGGGACTTGGTTTGAACAATCTTGAATCTGACCCTCATAACAATGATGTATACCAAATATTAAAAGATTCTGACTGGTGGTTCTGAAGAAGAAGATTTTCAAAGAATATTCCCCATATTACCCTATGTTAAAACTTCGGGCTCCTGTAGAGAGCCCAAATATGAACCAATGAGCTTTATTTCAACATACTTTTATCTGACCCCCCTATGAATGCTGTATACCAAATATCAAAAGATTCTGATGATTGGTTCTGGAGAAAAGATTTTTTAAAAATTTTGCAAATATGCTGACTCAGCATTTTTTCGATGCCCATTACAGAACACCCTAACATAACCGATGGCAATTTTTTTTTACCATTCAATTCTACTGGTCATAAGGATACTTCATACCAAATAAAAGCTCTCTGTTCCGTGGGGTTTGGGAAATATGGGCGTTTGAAAATATTTCTATTTTTAGCTCCCAGGGTTCCCATGGGGATGCGGGAAATTTTTTTTTTGCATAGGTCATGTACTTATGACCCAATAATACCACAAACCAAATTTGGTTCATACCGGACCATCGGTTCAGAAAATAGAAATTTTGGGCGGGGCCAAAAATCTTACCCCTCCTATTACAAAGCCAAATAATACTTCACGAACTTCGTTTGAACAAACTTGATTTTACACCTCATATGGAAGCTCCATAGCAAATATCAAGTCATTGTACACACTGGTTCTTGAGAAGAAGATTTTTAAAATATTTGGGTGCATTTTCCCCCACTCCCTCCCTATGGGGCTGGGCATGCTGAGTTGAACAAAAATGAAATGCCCCTTTGGGACCATCACTCACACAAACTTTCACTTGAATTGGCCCAGTGGCTTTGGAGGAGAAGACCAAAACATGGTGTTGACGGACGACAGACGACGGACGACAGACGAAAGACGACGGACGGGAAGTGATGAGATTAGCTCAGCTTGACTTTGTCAAGATGAGCTAAAAAATTCTATGTGCAGTTTTATTTTGTCCCTATATCCCGATAAATTCTGTCTTCTGATTGGATAGGATGCCTAGGAGAAATAGCCATGGCAAAGGGTACACCCAACATCCAAGGTATACGAGGACATGCAACATCCAGGGTAGAAGGGCACACAAAACATCAGAGGTATATGGTTTAAGTGAAAGCTTTTCGCTTTTGCTCACCACAATACAAAAATTAAACCAAACAAGAAAAATGTTACTAAGGTAACATATGCCCCCTCCCCCCCCCCCCCCCCCGCCCCAATTGTGACCTTCACCTTGCAGACGCGGCAGAAACAATTATACGTGACACACCTTCTGACAGTTCTTAACATTTGTAAAAGGTTTAACAATTGTACAATGATTCGTTTCTGAGTTATGGCTGAGACACAAATATTGACCGATTTTTAGTGTGACCTTGAAATGTGACCTTCACCTTGAAGGTACGAACCCAACTATGGTGTGTGACACATCCACCCACGGTCCTTTATAATTGTGTGAAGTTTGATGACTGTGGCCCTAACCGTGTTTAGTGTGACCTTGAAATGTGACCTTGACCTTACAGACCTGGCTATGGTGTGTGACACATCCACCCGTTGTCCTTTATAACTGAGCGATGTTAGATGATTGTAGCCCTAATACTTTTGGAGTTATGTTCGAGACACGATTTGTGACCCTGAACATATGAAGGTCAATTGTGACCTCCACCTTGCAGATGCAGCGGAAACTATTATACGCG
This sequence comes from Pictodentalium vernedei, assembly GCA_031216915.1. Taxonomy (NCBI): domain Eukaryota; kingdom Metazoa; phylum Mollusca; class Scaphopoda; order Dentaliida; family Dentaliidae; genus Pictodentalium; species Pictodentalium vernedei. The sequence goes on from CM062293.1 coordinate 320,901,563, forward strand.
ACACACCTTCTGACTGTCCTTAACATTTGTAAAAAGTTTAACAATTGTACTATGAGTCATTTCTGAGTTATGTCTAAGACACGAATATTGATCAATTTTTAGCATGACTTGAAATGTGACCTTGACCTTGAAGGTACGAACCCGCCTATGGTGTGTGACACATCCTCCCATGGTCCTTTATAATTGTGTGAAGTTTGATGACTGTCACCCTAACCATTTTCGAGTTATTGGCTTGGACACACACACACACACACACATGGATGGATGGATGGACGGACACACGCACACTTCAAGTCGAGGGGCATAAAAGCTGAAAATAGTCACAAATATCATCAGATTTCTGAGAATTAAATCATATTTTGCCATTATAAAAAATTAAATAGTCAAAAAATTAAATCAAACAACAACTTGAAAAAAATAAAACTAGAGGATGGCCACCAAAGGGTGGCTGATTCCAACGAAAAAAGCCTTGATAGCCATTCCAACCTTATTCGCGACACACCCTCTAGTTGTGGGCAATAATAATACCAAGTATCATTAATATCCTTGAAGGCTGTAAGAAGTTATGGAGCGGACACGAATTCCGTCTACGCCCGGACGGACAGACGGACGACGTCATGGCTAGATTCCCCCGAATTTTTTTCGGGGGAATAATAAGAGCAAATATGTCAACAAAATACTGTTTGCTCATTTCCTTAATGACCCAAGGGATGTTACTCTATCTGTTGTCTTGTGCATTTGTAAAAACAAAACAATTATTCATGAATTTGGTCCAACTGATTGCGCAGCGTGAGAAATGAGTCCACAAATTTATTTCCACTATGTTTCTATTGGGTTTCAATCGGGACAAAAATGTTATCTCTGCCGACATAAATGGTACATGGAGATTTAATACCTGGATGTCTCATTTAAACACCATGCCTGCAGCTAGGAGTTTAAAATCAAACATCCAGGTATCTCCACATACCATACATGTTGGTGGAGATAACTTATAATGGCAATGATGAACTGTTGATTACTCTGACTGCACCATCTTTAATCCATTCCTTGATAGCTTCTCGGAAATGCTACGGAAAGCATTAAAGCCACCGATGACACTTGAAAGGAACCACTGAGCATCGAATTGTTACTTCCTCTTATGTCAGTGAGGAAATATTGCTTTTTCCAGGCTCATTCACGTCCACCATGGACCCGTGGAAAAGTGTTTTTTAAAGGTGACTGTACTGTACCCATGTCGCCCATTTTATAGGACTTTCACCCCAAACATTGGTGATTGGGTCCTATTCTACCAGTAAAACAGACCTTGTTTACCACAGTAAACAAGCACTACTTACTTCCTGGGGTTCCTACAGGGATGGGGGTTATGTAGCCATGTCGTTCAAATGTTGGAAAAATAGGCTCACAAAGAAGGGTTGGAATCTGGGTGTGGATCAAACTGTAATCTTAAAGTAAGAAATGTACTATTATTTTACCACAACAAAGTAAGCCTCATAGTTTCATTTTTCATTAGGTGTGATTCCTCATCCCTTCAGGCTGGGTGAGGGAACAATGATTAAAGCAAAAACAATTTTTTTATGTACATACTAAAATAAACCAATTCCAATCTTTTAAACGTTAACCCTTTACCCAATGCAGACATAACAAAATTTATTATTTTAAATATCATTTTTTTTTAAATTTTGAAAAAATTTCAACAAAACCATGTTATGTGACCCTCATTGGAATGAGCTCGTTCCAATAAGGGGTCACATGACTTGATTTTTTTCAAAATTTTGTGACAAATAGTATTTTTTCAACTGATGAATTTGCATATTACACAGACAGATAAGGACAATTCATTTGGCAAAGGGTTAAACAATTTGAATCACAAGAATGAAAAGGAAATACATCAAAATCAAACTTTAGCTGCATTTTCTTTAAATGAGTCCAAAAACCAAATGTGGATTTGTTGTGTGAAGTGTAGCTAAAATTATCATCCCACAACCAAAAATCTTGGAAATTCAGAGGTAATGACGGCCAATTTCTCAACAATGGAAAGTTCCACAACTGTCAAAATAGGAAGCATGCTGAACTTTTTGTGGAAGAAGTCGAACACCAAACTTGGATGATATGTCACAAGTACAGTACAAATTATTATCTGGAATATGACCTGTTTACTTAGGGTGTACAAAAAAGAAATTAATTAAAGGTCAGTGTCTCTGCTGTTCAATGGGGGAGTAGCAGAAACAAACTTTCACAGACACAAACACCAGGGTGTCTGATGTTTTCAAAAATTTGATTATCAATTCTCATCTTGGCTTTCCAAAGGTGATGAGAAATACAGATAAAAATGCTTAAATGACAGAAAATGATTAGAAATTGGGTATTTTTTATACCATTCTCCTATGTGAATCCAGTCATCAGACACCCTGGTAATTGCTAACAACTACAAAACTTTGAATATCATAAAATGCTTTCTGAAGGTTGGAGAATTATGGAAAACACTGAAAAATTATTAACCCCTTATGCAACATGCACGATATCAAAATTCGTTATTTTATTTATTTTTAATCATATATTTCAAAACATTTCAACAAAACCAAATCATGTGACCCCCTCAATGGAACGAGCTAGTTGAGTTTGTTCTAATGAGAGGTCACATGATATGGTTTTGTTGAAATTGTTTGAAAAATTTGTTTTTTTCAACTGCTCAATTTGTAAATTGCGCTGACAGGTGTGGCCTATTCCTCGGGTAAAGGGTAAACTTGGAGAACTGAAAAAAAAAACAAAGTTTACAAGGAATCAAATGAAAAACTACTATCGAGTGGAACCCTGTTAATTGAATAACCACTTTGTCAGTGAGAATTCTCAATTAACAGAGCTCTGTCAAACAAGACATAATAGATTAAATGCCTGTATTGTTCTGAGGCCAAATGTATAGGTCGATAAACAAGGAGAATTTAGAGAATGTCAGGGTAATTTCCAGACATATTAGACGATTTTTTTTATTCAGTTAACTTACTTTTGATTATGGGCTTATTCACGAGTCAGTACAGAAGACACCGATTTATGCAATGGAAGCCTGTTAATTGAACAGCCACTTCAGTGCCAATAAAAATCATTCAGTTAATGGGAATATTCAATTGAGAGGGAATTGGTCACTTTGGTGTATTCTCGAGATAAACTGGCCCTTTATTCTACTATGTCTTGTTTGACAGAGCTCTGGCAAATAAGATATAATAGATTAATTATCTGCATTACATGTAGTGAGGCCAAATAGGTGTGTAACAGGGGTTTACTCCATAACCTATATGCAATGAACAGGTCAAATTTGTACTAAAGGTATGGTACATTGTAAATGGCTTTGTGTTTGGAAGTTCGATTCAGTTAACTGGTAGAGTGCTGGAAGCCCATATTTGGGCTTTATTCTAAGTGTCAGCGCCACAACTTAAAGGCTTCATATTCTGTGGATATTGTTCATATCACCTTTGAAGTGAAATTATTTAGACCATTAGGATTTGCATTGTTACAATTTATGGGAGAGTGCCGATTGGCACTCTCCCATAAATTGTAACAAGGCAAATATATGTGAAAAAATTTTGATGACCAAAAATAATTCAGCACTCTACCAGTTAACAGGGTTATTCAATAAAGAGATATGAAATTAAGTGGGCTCTACTGTACTAGTGATGGCTTTCCTTTTCTAAGTCAAAATTTGAGACATGGGAGAACCACTTATCTCCCAATTGAAGACTAAAAGTGAAGCCTGTTCAAACCATTAAGGATGTTTTTTCAAGATAAAGATCCAATGTAGTTCCTTATCACACCTGATTCGTGTGTTTTGATCGAGGTCAGGGTCACTCGGAAGTACGTCAATAATACGGAAATCCAAATTGTCAGACAAGTGGTCTGGTTCAGTATAGTGTTTGCTGACGGGTTTATCAAGTTTGTTTCTGATATCCCTTAAATGTTCTAAGATATGGAAGCGAAATGCGCATTTAGTCTCAATGACATATTCTATTTTGCCTTTGTTACAGGTCAAAAGGTAAATCACATTTTGGCTTTGGCAGTTGTGTGTCTGCCTTTTGACTTGAACTTATGCTTGGCGTTCAAAGCTTGGAACCAATTGCTGTTGGGTAACCTAGGGCAGATTAGGCAATTGGTGATGTTGCAAGATCGGAAAGGACTGAGAATGCTCCATCCTCTGATTTGTGGTTGGGGGGCGGATACTCTATTTTTAACCGAACGAGAATGTCGCGTAGGTTTGGATCTCTACAGAACGCCAAAAGTGGCAAGTCTGGAAAAAGTTCAATTGTTATTCCTTATTTAATGAAATAAAGAAACTCTGGCCCATTCTTCATCTCTCCAACACATACAGTGAACTTTTTCCGTGTCGGAGATGTTGAATGGGCCAGAGTTTCTTTATTATCTGTCCACTTTTGTGATCACAGCATTGTAGAATCTCAACTGTCAGAAAAGATATGCAAGTTCTTGAATCTGAGATGCTATTTCGTTCATTATTCATGATTCTGTATGACTTCCCAATAGTTCATTTATGAAATCTTGCCTTGCCCACTGGTCTGTAAGTGCATCGTGACACGATCCCTGTTCAAGATTAACCCTTTACCCAAGCCAGACAATTTCAAAATTAATTACTTTAAATATGTTTTCAAAAAATTTCAACAAAACCATTGCATGTGACCCCTCATTGTGATGAGGTCGATGAGCTCATTTCAATGAGAGGGTCCCATGATATGATTTTGTTGAATTTTTTCTTTTAAATATTTGTTTTTACAACTGCTGGATTTGTATATTATGTGGAAGAATTCAGCCAGTTTGTTAGGTAAAGGGTTAATACTGCTTTTGTGATCACGGTACAGTACATTTTAAAATCATAAGGATTCTTCTGCGCACTTTGGGAAAGGGTATGAGGCCCCTTTCATTGCGAAAATTTGGGCCATGAAAGCGATAATTGGATTTTTGTTTTAGAGGAAAAAAAGACGCAAAGAATACAAAATATTACCTTCAAGTTGAATTGAGAACTTTAACCCTTTGAACCCTACAGGCCACTTTTCCAGCCAAGAAACATAATACGTCATAACGTCATTAAGTACGATGGCTTCAAAGAGAATATGTGGAGTAGACCAATCAATATTTTCAATGTGCTGACCCAGCACATTGAAAATATTCATTGGTCAGCCCCCAAATAATGAATATGGACTATTCCATTTGCTGCTATTGAACTGACATGGATTTTATCACTAGGGTTCAAAGGGTTGATACAGCATCTACAACGTACACATGTAGTAAGCTGCACAACGAGTCACAGAGAATCATCATCAATCCAGTCTTTGTAATCTTAATTGAACTGCTCTTATTTTTGATACACTTTATCAGTCTACATTCTGTTGCTTTGCAGTTGTTTCTTGGCAAGTTTTGGCTGCCTACATAGGCAGTGATGATTTGCGTAGAAACAGCTGGCAAGGTTTTCAGAATGTAACTTTCAAGAGTATCTAAAAACTGCCTGTTAGGGCACCTGTTTTGTTCCAGTAAAAAGTGATCAGCGTTGGAATTAAGCCTTTGGTTACCCTTGAATTCAGATGTTTTCTGCCCATCACTAGTTGGTAATTATTGGTTTTCATTATTACTGCCTGGTTCAGGATGCCAACTGTGAATTAGGTGTTTGTTTGAGTGGGGACAGAGATTGGGAAATTTTGGTTTCCCCTAAAACATGGCAAAAATTTCAATGACACAGTAGCTTACCATAACTTTATGCTGCACTTATGTAGCATTTGAGTAAACTTTGTCATAATTATTGACTTCTTGTTATCTAGCAGAATAAAAAATATAAGCCATAGCCAAGCCAGAAAATAAGCAGACTGTCATCTGTAAAATGAGGTCCCCAGAGGGTGAATTTAGTGATGCTAATCACTAAATTTACCCTCTGTGAACCTCAATCTGAATCAAGGTCTCAAAACTGAACAGAAAGAAGTACCCAGAGGATAACTTGGCCCACTGTATGGGATAGCATCATCAAATTCACCCTCTGGGAACCTCATTCTGCAAATGCCAGACTGCTTATTTTCAAGCCTGGCCTTGGCAGCCATTCTAGCCGCCAACTGTGATGGGAAAACTTGTTTAACATTCTCATCTACTCATAATACTACATGCAAGTCATCCTACAAGTTTCGAGAAAACTGATCAATAAATTCAATCTGTAGTATATGCTGAAGAAATCCAAGATGGCTACCATGATAGTAACTGAGGTGGTCAGAATGTGACCAAAATATCACATTCTGATATAGTCATCATACTAAGTCATCCTTCCAGGTTTCAATAAAACTGATGCATAAATGCAACCTGCTTTAGATTCCAACATGGCTGCCATGGTGGACATTATAGGTGACAAGCCATTACCAAAATTTGATGTTCTTATCTATCCATCATACTAAGTCATTCTGCTGAACTGCATACAAGATAAATATGACCTGCAGGATGTTTTGAAGAAATTCAAGATGGCTGCCATGCAGGCCATTACTGGTGACCAATCATTACCAAAATATGATGTTATCAACTCGTCATACAAAGTCACAATGCCAAATTTCAAGAAAGTTAAAAAATTTATAGTAATTTATATATTTTTTTATACTTTCCAATGACCCAGACTTAGCTGGTGCAAACTCCATTAAATTTAGGGCCAAACACAAATTTTGCCCCCCCCCCCCCCCAATCCCCAAAATTTGCATCAAAAACCAAAAATTAGATGTCCTGGTAGGTCCTCCATACTTTTACTCCACTGCGCATGCGCAGTGTCAAGGAGGTCTCGAAATTGGCGCCAAAATGTCATTCTTACAACCAGTGCCTGGTAAGTGTTATGTATGCAGCGGGGAGGCAAGAGTTCCCAACTCCTGGGAAGGCCATCCCCGTCTGGGTCATTGGTAAGTATAAAAAATATATAAATTACTATAAATTTTTTAACATTTTTATACTGTGCCAATGACCCAGACTTAGCTGAATAGTAAAAAGGCTGGAGGGCCCAGGACATAAAGGAAAATCCAATAGACTCAATTACATATGACAGAATTATCCCCTCAAGGAGAAAAGGAGAGATAGGATTTACATGTATCTTTCTTATTCTTAACAAAGAAGAAAGACACAATACCATTCCGAAATTGAGCACAAAAACATCAATGATCTCTATTAATATCCAGTATAACCCTTTATACTAATCATTATAAAAGGTAAGCCAATAAATAAAAGGAGTCCAGAGAAATGAGACTCTTTATACTCATTAAAAGTGTCCGAGGATTGTATATTAATGCTCGTTTGACACGTGACATATACAAATGCTTCACACCGAGCTTCACTTTAAAAATATTACATGACATGAGTAAACAATAGCTTTACACTTTAAAACCATCCCAGTACCGACTCGGAATTACTGGACCCACCCCCCCTACTTCCCCTTGCCCTGGGTCAAATACCCCAGAGCGAAGCAGGACAGAGTCCCTGCTGGAACAGAAAGCCTACATAACTATAGTTGCAACTGTTTAGTGGAGGATATTCTGAGCAATTGATAACGGACCTAAATAATGCAGATCTCCAGAAATGGACTCAATATTTCTGAGATAAAAATTTGTGAAAGTGGAAGGCTGAGACCAATATGCAGCCTTCATTAAATCTGTAACAGCAACACTATTAGCATAAGCCCAAGATGTTGATAGAGCTCTTACTTCATGAGCCGAAATCTTAAGAGCAGACTGCTGAGATGTAGATAACTTTTCATAAGCAGTACGTATAGTTAACTGAATCCATCTAGCAATAGAATGAACCATAATGTCCTTTCTATTAGGCATCAAAGACAAAAAGAAACGCTTATGTCCCTTTCTAATAAACTCAGACCTACGTTTATAAATACGTATTGCTCTAACAGGACAGAGTAAAGGCCTACGCCCGTTGGAAGATGGAAGGGCTTGAACAACAATAGGTTCAGGATACTTATTAGGAGCCTGTTTCTTAGCCAAAAATCCAACATTAGTAGTAAAGGTAATAGTATTACCGACACTAGGATAGTGAGAATCATCTACAGATAAAGCATGAAGCTCACTAACTCTTCTAGCAGAAGAGAAGGCTAAGAGAAAAGCTGTCTTATATGTTAAGAATTTGAAGTCCACTGTGTCAAGAGGCTCAAAGGGTGCTTCCTTTAGCTTAAGAAGAACTCATGCTAAATTCCACTTCGGAAATTAACCTAAGGGTTCTAGGTCTATTTATCGAAAAGTTTCTCACTAATTTAGATAAAGAGACATTAGATCCAATCATTATTAATGTATCATGGTGTGCATAGGTATCAGATAACATAAACCTATAACCCTTGATATTAACAGGCTGCAGTTTGATCTCATCAAACAAATAGACCAGAAAATTAGCAATGTCAGGAATGGAGGGATCATAAATATCTAGAGTGATCCCTACACCTCTGACAAAAGACCTTCCATTTTGCAGCATAATTTAGCGAAGAGGAGGTCCTCCTGCAGTTAGAAATCGTGTCCACTCCTCGTCCTGCAAAATGTTTACTGTGCAAGGACCGCACAACGGAAATATGTGAAGGTTGAGACCTTGTGGATTGTGGTGAAGAGTGCGCAATTTCCCCTGCGACAGAAGATCCTCCCGTGGAGGAAGCTTCAGCGGCATGTCCCACAACAGACACCTGAGTAGATTTATCCACGGTCTCTGTTGTGACAGAGATGCTACAAACAGAATCTTGCACTGGGATTGCTTAATCTTGAGCAATATCTGCTGAATCAACGGTGCTGGAGGATACGCATATCCTATTATCTCGTCCCACGAGATCGAAAGAGCGTCTCCATGAAAGGGAGTCTGCTAACACATTCAGACGACCCGGAATATGATGGACCGATAGTAGAACCTGATGTTCCAATACAAACAGAAGGATTCTTTCCGTTAACTGGAACAATGGAATGGAATGAGTGCCTCCCTGATTCCGAATATACGCTACTACCGTCGTATTGTCGATTAGAATTTGGACGTGTGCATTCTGAATAACATCCATCCAATGACACAACGCAAGCCAAATTGACATCATTTCTTTGATATTTATGTGCTTGCTTAAAAACTGCGGATCCCAAAGATCCTGGCACCTCGAATACGATGGGCATAGTGTCGCGCCCCAACCTGTTTGACTGGCATCCGTCATAATAGTAAAACTCGGATCCGGCAATTGCAGTGGAACTCCCTGCGTTAACCACTGAATGTCTGCCCAAGTCTGAATCTCTTGTTTCACTTGGCTTGACAAGAGGATGTCCGTATCGAGCGAATGAGTCTTCGCCTTCCAATTCTGAGTCAGAAAGATTTAAAGGGGACGAGTGCGTAGCCGCCCTATTGGAATGAGATCCGCGGCCGCTCCGCACAGACCTATCAGTCTCATGAATTCTCTTGCTGTAACCTTCTCTGAGTTTAGACAACAGCGAGCGTAACAACTGACTAACTTCGCTCTGGTTAATGGCAGATGAACGAGATTGTTGTGCATCTCGAAGCTCATCCCCAGGTGGGTGAATGACTTGGACGGCACAAGATCCGACTTCTGCTCGTTTACTATGAAACCAAGACGTCGGAGCAACAGAAGCAGATTCTGCACATCCTTCTGAAGCGTTAACTCATTGCCGTACCTTTGAAGAATATCGTCCAGGTAGGGCGACGTTACTGCAGACGAATGAGCTCGGAAGTAAATCATGACCGAGTTCATTATCCGAGTGAAAGCCCAGGGTGCTAGAATCAGACTGAAGCACATCGCACGGAACTGATATACGACACCTAGGACAGCAAAACAAAGATACTTTCAGAATGCCAGATGTACCATGACGTGAAAGTATGCATCCTTGAGATCTATGCTCGTGGCATAGTCGTTCACTCGAATACTCGCTCTGACCGATCAAATGGTCTCCATATAAAATTTTGGAGCCACAATCAGCTTGTTTATCCAGCTTAAGTCTATTACTGGACGGAACGAGCCGTCTGGTTTCGAAACCAGAAAAAGATGGCTGTAGAAACCTGGAGATTCCTGGTTTTCTATGACCTCTATTGCATTCTTCTGTAAGAGAGACTGGACTTCTGAAAGAAGCGCGTCTCTTTTTTGTATATTTGATGGAAGTTGAGTCCATCTTGGACTTCAAGTTAACAGAGTTTTTCCTTTGAAGGACAGCTTCAGTCCTTCCGCTATTACCCTTTGAACCCAAGGGTCCTCCGTAATTAATTCCCAATTTACTAAGAAACTCGACAACCTTCCGCTCACTGAAATGCGACAGAGGTTTACACCATCAATTCCTGGACCTGCGAGGCTTGCGGACGGAGAAAGACCTAGGGGCGTCTGACCTGTTATTACGGCCAGCGTTACGGCCCCAAATAGAGTTTCTGCCTTGACGGTCTCTAGAATAAGGCCTAGAGGACGCGTATGCACCTCTATAGGAACTTGCCCTGGACGTACCCGTCCCAGAAGATCCTGTCCTACTTTTCTCCGCTGGTTCCGACTTTTTAGAAGCGGACTTAAATAGCAGAGAGTCTGATGCTTTCTTTGTTAACTGATCATAAATAGCAGAAAGCTTGCCGTCAAAGAGAAATTCTCCGGAGACCGGAGCGACTCTAAGAGACTTTTTCACCTTACTATCCACTCTCGTGGACGTAGCTATGGCTCCATCACGTCCAACCAACTCCAGATTAGCCACTGAAAGGGCAGAGTTATACGTGGAAAAGGCAATAGCCCTTGACAGAACTCTCAAGGAAGTTTGTACGTCCTGAAATTCCTGTCCTTCAAGGCGTAATGACAATGCTCTGGTAAGGTGATCTGCGTATGAGAGTGCGTCTAAATTTGCTCTATTAGAAGTAATTGTCGTTTCCAACGTAGAGCTTAGAATAGACATAGACGACGGCATTGATAATTCAAGGTCTTCAGCCTGGTTGTCTAGACGCAGAGGAACTCTCTGAACGCCCTGTCCTGCCGTTTCAAATCTATTTCTTGAATTAATGAAAGGCAAATGAAGAGCCGAAAGGAAGGCTGACTTGCCCATTTTAGAAGCAAGCTTACTGATAGCGTTGTTCAAAAGCTTGAATGCCTGTGAGACATTCCTGGACTGAGATGTAAATTCAGGGACGGAGTCCCTAAACCGATTGAAAAAATTGGTGTCCAGTGGCACTATAAGCCTCCTATCTGGCTGAGCAGCATCCTGGTCCGCTGGAACAACTTCAGGAAGGAAATGTCGGATTAACTCGACGGCGATATTATGTTGTTCCGAAAGGGAGAATTCCAACTTGTCAACATCCCTTTCTCCATCCTGACGGACCTCATGAATATCTCGGTCGTCCGCTCCAGATCCAGCTGCGGAACGTACCGACCCAGCATCGTCAGATAACTCTTGCTCCGACAGAACATCTGCCGGCTGCTGGGATGCTGCTATGATCTGTGCTATCCGCGATAGTACGTCCATTAACAAGGCCTGCGGAGCTGCGGTCTTACAGGATTTTGCCGCAGGAAGCTCCGTGGACGTTGTCTCCTGCATACTTCTTTTATGCAAACGTCCGGAAGAAGAAGGCCTCGAATCCTTGGCTACCAGATGGCGTGACCTGGCTGTCGAGGAATCTCTGGACGGCAATGCTGGCTGGATATCGGCGGTCACGTAGCCAAGGTGCGGTCGAGTGCGCTGTTGTGAGGATGAAGAAGCCACTGATACAGTCTCGCCGGACTGTCTATACACCGGAGCGTCCTGAGGGGTGGACGTAAGCTCCGACTGCAGAACATTATGTACAACAACATCCGGACCATGATGTTGTTGTACGAGAGAGGGGCCTCTCTCGCTCGCAGCCCGTGCAGAGCTGGACGAGCTAGGAAACGAACCCAAGGGCTTCTTCCATCCTGATCTAAGTTCCGTCATCACTGGGTGTGCCTGTGGTAAGATTATAGTGCTCGCAACACCTGTATTTCCCTCCTGGACCGCAACAGACGAACCTGGGTGCTGACCCATTCGGTGAATGGACGTGACACCGGGCGAGCTAGCGGACGTAGACGCCAACGCCATCGACTCTACTAGGGGCCTCTTAGGCATTTGCCATATATCCATGAGCACTTTTGCCGCTAGCTCTTCTCTAGATTGTGACGGCAGACGCGCACTTGTGGACGATATCACGGAACCATCACCCAATTCTTGTTCCTCTGAAAAAGAGAGTGAAATACTTGAGTGACCCTGCGGCGAGAGGACCGGCATGGTCCTCTCCCCGCTAACAACATACCGTGACACACGTGTCCAATGTTTGTCATCCCAATTGATACACACTGAACAAGGATTAGTGCGAGTACATTGACTACAATTAATACAGAAATCATGAGAATCAGAGGAAGATTTCCTTCCATTACAATTTGAGCAATAATCTTTCATTGTGAAAATAAACAGTCATAGTACTCGCAATAAGCCTTGAAAACAAAGATACATAATATAATAATCCATTATAATAATACGAAAAAATAATTCAAAAAGAAAAAATTTTGAAAAAAGGGAACCCTGAGCCCAAATGGATCCCAAAAAAGCTAAAGTGTGGACAAAAATTTTAAATCATTTTAGAAAATTAATGTAACACTTACGGACAATATTAATGTATCTTACTATGAATTAAACTAGGTACAAGACAAGAAAGCACTATCAGAAGTAACTGTTGTCAACATAAACAAAAGGTGTAAACAAACCAAAAACATGACTCCAGGTACTGGTAACCATGGCCCAGAAATCAGTGTCTAATTCAAACACTTTCTGATGCTAAACAGAGCCTTCCCCAGAAGAAACTGCAGAGCATCAGATGGTAGATGCAGACAAAAACGCCTAAACACCCAAAGGTGAGGACGTAAATATGGGGAAAAAACAGAAAATAATTCTGTTTCCAAGCCAAAACTCCCAAGAAAATTTAGTAATAAACATTACAAAAAATAAGCCAAAAGCATGGGAGAATAGCTAGGGGGGGAATGAAGGAAAGGGAGAGAGGAAACACTCATCAAACAATGGATCATTCATAGCAAGAATGACAACAACAGGGCCATGCCTCGAAAATAGGCAACATGAAATAATTTTTGTAAAATAATTATAAGTTACAGCCCTGAACATCTGAAACCACTGTTTTTCCTCTCCTCATCCTATATCCACTTTATATCCACCATTTCTCTCATAATTATGTGTCTGGCATCATTAAAACTGAGATTTACAGCACAAATATCGGTGAGGTGACACTGTATTTAGGGCCAAACAAAGAATGACATTTTGGCGCCAATTTCGAGACCTCCTTGACACTGCACATGCGCAGTGGAGTAAAAGTATGGAGGACCTACCAGGACATCTAATTTTCGGTTTTTGATGCAAATTTTGGGGATGGGGGGGGGGGAATTTGTTTGGCCCTGAATTTAATGGAGTTTGCACCAGCTGAGTCTGGGTCATTGGTACAGTATAAAAATATTGATGCGTAAATACACACTGTAACATGTGCAGAAGAAATCCAAGATGGTAACTGTGTGTGTTCAGTCATCGCAGACAGCCAACTGAGACCATAATACGATGTGGTCATCTGGGTAAGAATCTGAATATGTAAATGAAATTTGGTGATGACTGGAGACCTGCAGGCTGTAGCCCATGCTGAAAGAATTATGGAGAGTGTTCTGAAGAAATCCAAGATGGCTGTCATGACAGCCATTATAGGCAGCCAACCATTACCAAAATGCAACTTCCTCATCTACTCCTCATATTTAGTCATCCTGCCAGGTTTGAAGAAAATTGATGAATAAATGTCACCTGTAGCTTGTGATGAACTAATCCAAGATGGCTGTTGTGGCAACAATCATGGATGAGTGGCTGACCATGTCGATGACCATAACAGGACATTCTCATCTAAGCATGGACCTGAACATGCAAATGAAACTGAATGACAGTCAGAAAAGAACTGCAGGCTGTAGACCCTGAAGAATGAAATGTGGACCAATAGTTCGATTCAGACTCGTAGACATCTGCCTCACCCTGGCTTCATCAAGTTAAGCTAAAATCAATGAGCAAAAAGTGTTTTGTACATACCCACTTTAAGGGAGGTTACTCCTTCACCAAGCTTACTGACAACAACATCTGCCTCACCCTGGCTTCATCAAGTTAAGCTAAAATCAATGAGCAAAAAGTATTTTGTACATACCCACTTTAAGGGAGGTTACTCCTTCACCAAGCTTACTGACAACACCACTTGCTTCATGTCCCATAATCATTGGTTCTTTGACAATGAAGTCTCCAATACAACCATTCACCCAGTAATGGACATCTGATCCACATATTCCAACATGGCTCATAGACAGCTGTACCTCTAGCAAAAGTAAAAAGAAGGAATTGCCAGTTACATGTATTTATTCTTAGAAAAACTGACACAAAAAAAATGGGGGAAATTTATTTGGAAAAAAAGTCTCCAACAGGAAACAATTTTCTGCAGTCTGCTGAATCCTTTGAAATATGCAATAGGCATTGCCTATTGCATGTATCAAACGATTCAGCAGGCTGTAGACTGGTACAATTATTTTAATACCGATATCAACAAGCATACAAAAATGCCATGTAGCCTTATTAGGCAATTGCATTTTTATCCAAATATCACTATATCAGTGAACACTCTTTCACAAATGCACTGTTTACTCTCAATCTCATTCAGACAATTTGGGTTGAATTGGTAAATGCTTGTGATAGGCCTACAATTCATACTCTACCCCTAATCCATCACTCTACCTCTACCCTTTCCATCTGCAAGGGGGTAGGGCATATATGAGATTCAGGGCAGGAGGACAATGCTCAATTAGGAATTTGCTTCCATCACCCATGAATACAGTTCAGAGAGAGGGGATCGTCACTAAGATACTCATAGAATGGAATTTCCTCCTTGATAAAAATCCAATGGCTGTGAAAAAAAACCTTAAGAACAAGCGACTTTTCAGCCAATGAACCAACGTGTTGAACCAGGAGGTCCATTGGCTAAAAAAAACAAGAGGCCCCAAGGGGCCTGAGGGCGCACACCTGACATGGTAGCCTAAATATCAACCCAGAGAATTGATTTCAACAAGTTGCATCTGCTCCTCCTAAGAAAAGCTTTCACCAAATATCCAAAGATTCTGACAAGTGGATCTAAAAAAAAAAAAATTTTTAAAGAATGTTCGTCATATTGAACTAAGTTATAATGTGGGCTCCCACAGGGAGCCCATATATGAAACCAGGGACTTGGCTTTAACAAACTTGAATCTCACCCCTCTAAGGATGTTGTACATCAAATATCAAAACATTCTGACTGCTGGATCTGAAGAAGAAAATTTTTAAAGAAAATTCCTCATTTTAAACTAAGTTACAATTCAAGCTCCCAAAGTGAGCCCAAATATTGATCTAGGGACATGGCTTGAACAAATTTGAATCTCATCCCCTAAGGATGCTGCATACCAAATATCAAAACATTCCGACTGCTGGATCTGAAGAAGATTTTTAAAGAAAATTCCTCATTTTGAACTAAGTTATAATTCAGGCTACCACAGTGAGCCCAAATATGAACCCAGGGACTTGGCTTGAACAAACTTGAATCTCACCCCCCTAAGCATGGTGCATACCCTATATCAAAAGATTCTGCCTGCTGGATCTTGAGAAGAAGATTTTCAAAGGCATTTGCCTGAAATGCACTAAGTTCGAATTCGAACTTCTATAGTGAGCCCAAATATGAATCTAGGGAGCCGATTTGAACAAACTTGAATCAGATCCACCCCACAATGTTGCATACCAAATATCAAAAGATTCTGCCTGCAGGATCTGGAGAAGAAGGTTTTATAAGAAATTTGCCTGAAATGCACTAAGTTCGAATTCGAGCTTCTATAGTGAGCCCATATATGAATCCAGGGGGCCGATTTGAACAAACTTGAATCAGATCCACCCCACAATGTTGCATACCAAATATCAAAAGGTTCTGCCTTCTGGATCTGGAGAAGAAGATTTTTGAAGAAATTTGCCTGAAATGCACTAAGCTCGAATTCGGGCTTCTGTAGTGAGCCCAAATATGAATCCAGGGGGCCGACTTGAAGAAACTTGAATCAGATCTACCCCACAATGTTGCATACCAAATATCAAAAGATTCTGCCTTCTGGATCTGGAGAAGAAGATTTTTGAAGAAATTTGCCTGAAAAGCACTAAGTTCGAATTCGGGCTTCTATAGTGAGCCCAAATATGAATCTAGGGAGCCGATTTGAACAAACTTGAATCAGATCCACCCCACAATGTTGCATACCAAATATCAAAGGATTCTGCCTGCTGGATCTGGAGAAGAAGATTTTTGAAGAAATTTGCCTGAAATGCACCAAGTTCGAAATCGGGCTCCTATACTGAGCCCAAATATGAACCCAGGGGGCCGATTTGAACAAACTTGAATCAGATCCACCCTACAATGTTGCATACTGAATATCAAAAGATTCTGCCTGCTGGATCTGGAGAAGATTTTTTAATCTTTTTCCCATTGCCTACAGTGTTAAAAAGTGCTGACTCAGTACTTTTTCAAAGTCCTGAAAAAAGTACCTGGTGATCAAACCGATAGGGATTTTTTTTTAACCTATTCTACTGGATAAAAGTAAGCTTTATACAAAATAAGAATTCTCTGTGCCGTGTAGTTTTGGAGATATGGCAGTTTTAAGGTTTTTCCTATTTTTAGCTCCCGAGGTTCCCACGGGGTTTTTTGGCATCAATCAACTACTTATGACCCATTATCATCTCATATCAAATTTGGTTCAAATCGACCTCACGGTTCTGAAAATAGAAATTTTAGGCGTGGCCAAAATTTTTGCCCCTCCCATAACGAAGGCAAATAATGCCCAACAAACTTCTCTTGAACAAACTTGATTCTAAACCTCAAAAGGACTCTGTATACCACATATCAAGTCTCTGCAACTGGTGGTTAATTAGAAGAAGATTTTCAAAAAAATTGGGCCATTTTTTCCCCACACCTCTGCTCAATATGAGCTGAAATATAATTTGGATGAAAATCAAAATGCCCTTATATAACCCCTACTCACATGAAATTTCATTAATATGCGGCCAGTGGTTTGGGAGAAAAAGGCCCAAACACCACCTTCACGACAGACGACAGACGACGGACGACAGATGAAAAGTGATCAGAAAAGCTCACCCTGACTTTCAGTCAGGTGAGCTAACAAGAGGCCCCATGGGGCCTGAAGTGCTCACCTTTAACAGAACACCATATAAACAGTGGCCTATAATGGATATACATTACGCAATCAATCTCCATAGGATCCATTGTCATTGTTTGAGCCTCTCCGGATCCAAGCTTCATGCCTTTTTCCAGTTATCATAACTTAAAAAGTACAGAACCCTTATCAGGCCCCCTGATACAACCTATGGGGATTTATTTTAGTTACAGTATTGAGAACACAAAAGTGGTATTTACCTCAATCAAATCGTGATCAGATCGCAAACATCTTATACACCAGTATATCGATATTTCATA
The DNA here is from genome assembly GCA_031216915.1 of Pictodentalium vernedei. Taxonomy (NCBI): domain Eukaryota; kingdom Metazoa; phylum Mollusca; class Scaphopoda; order Dentaliida; family Dentaliidae; genus Pictodentalium; species Pictodentalium vernedei. Next base: position 320,919,107 of record CM062293.1, read on the forward strand.
AAAATATTGTGAAATCAAGATCGAATCATGAAAATTAACTGAAAATGGTGTCAACTCAATGTTCTCGAATTTCTTTTCCAGTGGGTGAGATTCAATGATGCTGTCAGATGAAAAGTGGAAAGTTAATTACGACTGGATCATGACTGGGTCACTTTTGTGATCACAGTACTGTACACACCTCTAAAGGGTACTTAAGAAATAATAACAAATTCTTCAACCACATAGTTTCTTATTTAAATGGTCTTGGAATTAGGTTTTGTTTCTATTTTTAGTCCCATGAGAGCTAGGGTTAATTTTTTCATATACATCAAATACCTATTGCCCACTTATGCAGCATATCAAATTTTGTTAAAATCGGACTAAGAGTTCTAATTAGTGAAAAATTGGATTGTGTCAAATTTTGACCCTTACAGTCTGACAACAAAAATTGAACCACAAACTTCATTTAAACAAATTTTATTCTTGACCCAAAAGGAAGCCGAATATCAAAAAAAACAAAGCATTACATCCACTGGTTCATGAGAAGAAATTTTTTAAAAGTTTTGGGCAAATTTCCTCCACCCCAACCCCATTGAAGCAGAGACATTTCAAGAAAATAAAATTGAAAGGTTATCACCCTTTAATATTGTGTATACAATTTGTCTGAATTAAGCCAAGTAGTGTTTGATTAATAAGATTTCAACTGTCATATTATAAACAGTAGTAATGTCATTATAATGTCACTGTTTTTTCTATTTTCAATCCTGCAGAGCCCCCACAGAGTCATGGGCAATTTGTTTTCACATAACTCCAATACATGTTACCTACTTACGTTACAAACTGAATTCCATTCAAATCAGTACAGGGGGCCTGATTTTTGAAAATTTAGGAGGACCCCTCCCCCAAAACTTGCCCCTCCCAGGCTGATTACAAATACAGCCCTAAACATTTGTTTGAACAAACTTAGATCTAGACCTCAAAAGAAAGCTATATAACAAAAATGGAATCACTACATCCACTGGTTCACGAGAAGATTTTTAAAGGTATCGCAGAACTAAATATTGAAATTACAGTGAACCGCCTTGATATGTTGCACTCGGAAATGACGCAATCTCTAAAAATAAACAGCCTTGGGAAAATCTGTTGTTTCAATAAAAGTTTGAAACATTCTATTGACATCTTGCATTATTGTTGAATATTCCTGATAAAAAAGAGGGTGATTTGATGACTTGTGGACCTAAAAAATACAATTTACTTTTTGTGTGTTTTTGTAGGGAATTCCCTGAAAAATATGTGCACGTGACCGGTACTTCCCTTTGTGTCAGTTTTTCTCTCTTATTTGTTGCATGACCCGCTGTTTTCAGATCAGAAAAAGTTGTCTAAAGGGCTATACTTGACAGAGATATTTGAATGCCAAAATTAAAGTGATGCGATCATATTTTTTTCCACCTGAAAGTTATAATGGTCGCCTATGGGAAAATATTTAGTTCTGTGAGACCTATAGGAAATATGTTTTTTGGCTTCCAGACCAGATTCAGTTATTATTTTGGGGGATTATTTCACACTTAAATATTTATTTGGGGACCATACACCTTACCAAACCATTTTACTGTGTTGAGAAGTTACATTTTTGACACAGTCAGCAATTAAAGCTATATATTTCCAAAACTAAGGCTGTTCATGTAAGAAAATTCACATCTTGAGCAAGTGTATTCCCCAGGAGCACACTATAACCTCTGGCAGCTGCTAACTAACAGCCTATCTTACCCTATTAACATATTTATTTAAACCATGGTTTCTCCTCATATTTCTAGGGGCAGGGAGGATTCCAAATCTTCCAACCCCCTCCCAAATCACCATTCAAACACAGACAGAAAACCTACACTGCCCTTCTATTCACTATTATTTAGAAGTTTTTCTCTTCTGTATTATGCTCTTCAAAATGTTGGAAAACAATTCCTTCATTGAAAGAGTATCCTGGAACACAAATTTGAGGAAGGGGTGGGGCTACAGTGGAAAATAACATAATAAAATTACAAATGTGAGTGAATGGCATTTGTGCATAGCTACCAATATAGTTGTCTAGTACTAGTGCTGCCATGGTTCCCCTGACACAGCATAAATTTACAGTGACAGTTGTGAAATATTGCTCTTTCCCTGAACCAAGTCCTCTCTCCCACACATATTTAACCCTTCTGCAATTGATAAACATTTGGAAAGACTGAACAGCATGTTTTTAGAGACTGAAGTTAGTATCATACACTTTCAGTTTCTTATGATTTACTTTGAGGCTTCAGCACTCATGGACCACTGAGTTATTTTTCAATTTAATAACCTTGCCCTGGCTCTTCCACTATATTTTTTTTTATTGTATGCCATTCAGTACTCTCATGTAGACCTCCTACATGTGTGACTGCAAGCCTATCTGTCTGTCTGTCTGTCTGTCTGTGTGTCTGTCTCTTCATCAGACATGGTGTTTCTTTGCTTTTCACTTGCCTGGATCTACATTTTCAATAATTGGCAGCTGACTAACTTTCACCACCCCCCCCCCCCCCCCCACACACACCCAAGTATATTAAACATCAAATACCACTATATTCTTGAAGCAAATGTCTGATTCATCCTCTTTGGAAACATGTTTTCAACAATTTCAATCTTTTTGCCAGAATGGGTGTCTGCGGGGATTAAAACAAAGGTTATGAAAGTGCACTTATGGGAACTTGCAGCATAAGCATAGCACTATAGAATCAATATTTGATGGTTTTAGGCATCTTACCAGTGTTATGATATATCACAGTAGCAGGTACTGGTCATTCTTTTGGAAAAAAACACTGTTTTATGTTTTGTCAGTGCCATACCAATGACTCTATGTGCCTTTACTGAGAAAACTGAGGCTTTTCCTTTACAAAAATTGCAAAATATTCATTAATACAATGTGAAATGTCTTCAGAAGCCAGACTGTGATTTAAAAACTATTACAGATGGGAAAGTTCATATCACAGTAGGTTTGTTTTGGGTCATTATCAATTAAATTATGAATTATATCACATATTTTGATGAAAAGGGGCATACCGGGGGTCCTATTCATGGCAAAATTTTACTACATCAGATGGTGGAATAAAATTTGACATCAGTTGTTAGGATAAACTGGTAGAGTCCTCTCATATTGGTGAAATATATAGCTGCATCCCCAGTTTTGGAAACAAAATTAACATCCATATTGTTCCATAGGGGTTGGGACACTGTTTTGCTTGCAGTATGGTTAAATGAGACAGATTTTTTCTAAAAATATTTTGTGCTGATGCAGATGTTAGTTTTATTTTGGGATCAGGGTAGTTTTTTAAAGAAAGCTGTAAATTCTCATCCTTCTCAGTTAATTTATAAAGGAACAGGATAGAAAAATCTTTTGGAGGCAATACCAGTTTTCAAGCTTACTTGACAAAGTTTGGACACTTTTCCTTAAAAGAGCAAATTTTCCATGTTTTTGACTCAACCAAAGCCAAAAGTTGGATTCTAATGCAGAAATGACTCTTTTATCTCATGGAAGTGGTAAAATGTCTCTTTGGTGGGGTTGGGGATGATTATAGGTATCGCGGAACTAAATATTGAAATTAGAGTGAACCGCCTTAAAATGTTCCACTCGGAAATGACGCAATCTCTAAAAATAAACAGCCTTGGGAAAATCTGTTGTTTCAATAAAAGTTTGAAACATTCTATTGACATCTTGCATCATTGTTGAATATTCCTGATAAAAAAGAGGGTGATTTGATGACTTTTGGACCTAAAAAATACAATTTACTTTTTGTGTGTTTTTGTAGGGAATTCCCTGAAAAATATGTGCACGTGACCGGTACTTCCCTTTGTGTCAGTTTTTCTCTCTTATTTGTTGCATGACACCCTGTTTTCAGATCAGAAAAGGTTGTCTGAAGGGCTATACTTGACAGAGATATTTGAATGCCAAAATTAAAGTGATGCGATCATATTTTTTCCACCTGAACATTATAATGGTCGCCTATGGGAAAATATTTAGTTCTGTGAGACCTAAAACTACACATGCTGTATACAAAATATGAAAGGATTCTGACTGGTGAATCTGAAGAAGAGTTTTAAAGAAATTGCCTCATTTTGCACTAATTTAAAAGTTAAAAAGTTTAAAAGCCCAAATATTAACCCAGGCACTCAATTTGAACAAACTTGAATCTGACCCCTCCCCCTAGAGATGCTGTATATAAAATATGAAAGTAATCTAACTGGTGGATCTGAAGAAGATTTTTACAGAAATTTCCTCATATTGCACTAAGATAAAATTTGGGCTACCAAACACACATGAATCTGACCTCCCTAGCGATGTTGTATACTAAATATGAAAGGATTCTGATTGGTGAATCTGAAGCAGATTTTTGAAGAAATTCCCTCATATTTCACAAAGTTTAAATTTGGGCTCCCATAGAGAGCTAAATATTTACTAAGGCACTCGATTTGAACAAATGTGAATCTCAACGCCTTAGAGATGAATACCAAATAAAAAAAGCATTCTGACAAGAGGATCTGAAGATGATTTTTAAAAAAAAGTTCTTCATAGAGCACTAATTTAAAATTCGGACTCCCATAGGGAGCCCAAATATTAACCCAGGGACTCGATTTGAATAAACTTCAATTTGACCCCCCCCCCCCCCCTCCCCCCACCCACCTCCCTAGAGACGTTGAAAAATCCAAATATGAAAGCATTCTGACTGGTGGATCTGAAGAAGAAAATTTTTAAAGAAATTTCCTCATATTTAAAGATAGAGCGCCCAAATATTGACCCAGGAACCCGAATTGAACAAACTTAGGGAGCCCAAATATTAACACGGAGACTCTATTTGAACAAATTTGAATCTGACCCTATGGATAGCTGTAGTATACAAGTCATTATTCAGAGACAAAGAAATTATGAAGAAAGAATGAGGGCACACCCATCTCACAACCTACAGAGGGTGAAAATAGAAAAAATTCCTACAGAATGGAAATTATTATTTTAGTGGTCATTTGAAAAAAAAACAGTTTTTTTAGCTGGGTGTTCATCTGTGTATGTCTCATTGCAAGCACTTTGGGTGACATGAATTCAAGACCTGGACAATGAAGGTAATATAATGATGATAAAGACTGAATCCATTTCCTTGTAGAAGAAACATATGCAACACTGGTTTCTGTCAGAAATGTCATGGATTGTATACTCTCCACCTTCTCATGCCGAAAAAAACAGTTATAGCTGCCACTGAAATTTTAACTCCCTTCACTCTGATGTCAAAATATCCAAATTTCAAGTAGCCATTTTCCCATAATGCAACTGGGAATTTAACCAATTCAATCTTGTTTGACAGAGCTCAATGAGCTCTGTCAAACAAGATTGAATTGGTTAAATTTCTAGTTGCATTATGGGAAAAATTGCACCTTGAACTTTAGATATTTCGACATCAGTGTGCAAGGGGTTAACCCTTTACCTAAAGAAATAGCCACAGCGGTCTGCACTATCAGAGAAATCACAAGAAAAAAAATTTAGTTGTTACTTTGGGAGTGTGATGGCTCAATGGTCAGATTATCAAGACTTCAAACTGAGAGGACCAATGTTCGATCCTGAGCAGGGGAATCTGTGTTGTGTCTTTGAGCAAGGCAGTTAATCCTGGTTGCTCACATAACTTATGATGTTGACTGGAATGAGCTTAACGAGGTTATAAGCTACATTTTGGAGACAAAAGTTTATTATTGTTAGATATTTAGAAACATTTTTTCAAATGTCATCCACTTGTCATGTACAGTACAGTTGTGGTGGACTGGTCATAATCCACACATGGTCAGTGATGTTCATCCATTCATTTACCAGGCAATAATAAAAACAACATCTGAAAAATTTGGTGTCAATCCGTCAAGGCTTTCAGCTTTAAATGAACGGAAACCAATTTTTTTTAGAAAAATTGTGTTTTTCAAAGGGCCATAACTCTGCAGCGGATGGACTGAGAAACACCAATATTGAACTTGACCTGTATTTTATTGCTAAAAACAAACAACTTCTGAAAGTTTGATGTCGATCCATCAAGGCGTTCAACTTTAAATGAACGGAAACCAAATTGTTTTAGGACAGACAGACAGACAGACGGATGGACAGACAGACTGATAACATAATACGTCCCATTTTTGTGAACGGGCGTATAAAAATCAATAGCAGCAATATTTTAATTAATGAAGCACTGGATTGTACACAGTGCTTCATTAATTAAATTGTTGATGCTTTTTCCTATAATCAGTGTTTGGAATCAAATATTATTGTGTTGTGGAAATGTTGCCCACCGATGGAAATGACCAATCCATGGCGACCACACTGTAAGGTAAGGGGTTAAATAATGAATATTAAGCCTCTCAAAACACCCACATTTCCAGTAGCAATTTTTGAACCAAATCAATTTTGTTAAACTCCATGTCAGAAGAGGAACAATATATGTTGAATCCCATGGCAACGTGCTGAGGCATTACTCAGATGTCATGCACAAAGTATTGGTTGTATGCTTAAATGCAAATGTCATGTCACAGATAATATTTGTACTTACCTCCGGGACCTGGCTCTGGTATAGGAAGATCTTCCTGAAAATGTAAGGTATACTGTATGTAATCTGAGAATTAACCCTTTAACAAACAATACTAGGGAACAACACTTGCAATATTTTTTCTTAACTGGTAGAGTTATTTTTCAAAGGTAATTGGAAACATGAGTATTTTTCTATGACATCAAACTACTAGCAAGGATAGCCTTAGTGTTGCATGATTTTGTTCATAAATACTTGTTTTGTTACAATTTATTGGAAAGTGCACTGTCCAATAAATTATAACAAAACAATTTTATATAAAGATTTTTTTTTAAAACTGAGAAAACGAGCTAATTCATACAGTGTGAAGCATAGTGGCTTTCAGCACTTTTCAGCAGAGCCATGATAGTAGCTTCTAGCACTCAACCAGTTACGTAACCAAAATGTATCAAATACTGCTTCCAAAACATAGCTTATCATCCCTCTTTGAAATGAGCTCAACCTGATCTTTCCAATAAGAGGGGGTCAATATATCTTGAATGCAGGGAACGCGGTTGCTCATTGGTTATGGCTTGGACTTCAAAATGAAAGGTCCCCTATTTGATCCCCGATAGGGGTTACTGTGTTGTGTCCTCGGGCAAGGTAAAGGCAAGTCATCCCGATTGCCCATGTGGGGGCACAGTGACGCTGTGTACTAAGGCATAGTGCATGTTGATGGTGCACTGGTCTTCAACCAATGCTAACCCTGCTTGTGCAGAGTTAGTATGTTGTGGAGTCTGGAAATTGCTTGTCATTGCTCAGTGAATCTGTCTGGGTACTCCGGCTTCCTCCACACATAAAACTGTCTGAGACAAGGTGACTTTGGCTGTCAAAAGTGTCATTAAACCCCAATCAATAAATAACAATACATAATATCTTGAATGGAAAACTAATACCACTTCACATTGGAACGAAGTGATCGGCAGGTCCACAAACAAGATCTATTTTTACTAAAACATAGGTTGCAGTACAGTGATCACCAAAGTGGACAGAGAATTTTGACCAGATTGCAATCCGGTTGACATTCTCAACTCGCTCACTTCTTATCTAGAATCTCAGGTATGTTGCAAAACAAATGCTAGAACATGGAATCTCAGACACTATTCTCATTTGATTTTCTTCATTCAGTCATTTTCGCAAAATTATGTTTCTGAAATCTCAAGCAATTGGAGTAATTATAGTGCAAAAGCATTGCAATTGGATTGCAATCTGATGGAGAAAGATATGACTTTTGTGATCAAAGTTCTGTACTTGTGGCTGTTATGTTTTTTAATCAACTTTCTGTCTAAACCCTTTCCCGACAGACCGACCATATATGGGCATACACAGACAAGTGGTCTGTTACCCTAGATGTGGATGCTTTGTGTGGTGTAAGAGGGCTAACTTTGATCAATATATGAGCAAATTTACATGAAGAACAATTCAAAACTTGTTAATGATCATATTGTAACATTTATCATGACAACATCATATGGGGTGTGTGTGTGTGGGGGGGAGGGGGGGGGGGGCATCTGGCTATGAAACACATACTCATGGATCTTGTTGAAACGATATTTGCAATTTCAACTGGAATCAATTTGATGGTCATTTAAAAGTAGGTGCTCTGCTAGGAATCTATACCTAAAGATCCCTACTTCACACTCAATGGCAAATAATGAAGATCTGAGAGAGAAAGTGTATGAAAGGGGGTGTCCCCAACCATTAGGGAGGAGTAGGGGCCTTCCCCATAGAATGCTTTTTGACAAATATGCCCCAAATTATGGCATCTGGAACATTTTGAGACGACTGAAAGTCAGTTGCTAGCAAGAAACTTTTCTCTTACCATGGTGTTTATAGAGAGAGCACTCAGAAAATGTATTATTTATGTTCACATGACCAGTTGAGGGCTACTGATACATTCAGGAGAAGGCTAAATGAAAGTGTCAATGACACTGTAGCTTAACTTGTGTGTTGTGTTTGATGAAAAGGATAATGTTCAATGTTTATGAAAGGATTATGAAATAAGACAAGAATTGTGATAATTGGGAATATGTTCATTTCTGTTCCCTGATGCTATGTTTATGATAAAAATAATATGAGGTGTACACTGTACTAAAGAGCTGAGGAGTGGGTTAATATGACCTCACAGTTAATGTATGTGGCCCTCACAGTTAATGTATATCAACAAAAGTTACCAAGTTACAGAGAAATTATTCCAAAAAGAGTCATCCTATCAAGTTACATTAAAAATCCCTTCATAAATATGGCCTGTAGACTGTGCTAAAGGTTTTCGGGCTTCGGGCCCCTGTAGCCGTCATTTTCACAATTGCGTCCAAAGGGCACATTCTCATCTAGACATTATATGAAGTCAGCCTACCAAGTTACAATGAAATCCCTTAATATATATGACCTGTCGACTGTGCTAAAGGTTTTTGGGCTTTGGGCTCTGGCAGCCATAATGGTTGAATGATCGCAACCAAAAGGGGACATTCTCATCTGGGCATAATGTGGAGTGATCCTACAAAGTTACAATGAAATCCCTTCATAAATATGACCTGTAGACTGTGTTCAAGGTTTTTTGGGCTTTGGGCCGTTGACCAATCACGACCAAAAGGAGATATCATTATCTAGGCATTATATGGAGTCAAACTTTCGGGTTACAATGAAGTCCTTCCATAAATATGACCAATAGACTATGCTGAAGATTTTGGGGTTTTGGGTTCAGGCAGCCATCAAGGCTGAATGATCACGACCAAAAGGGGACGTTCTCATCTAGACATTATTTAGAGTCATCCTACCAAGGTACAATGAAATCCCTTCATAAATATCACCTGTAGACTGTGCTAAAGATTTTCGGGCTTTGGGCCCCCTGCAGCCAACACAGTTGCCTAATGGTGTCCAAAAGGAGCTGTTCTCATCTAGACATTACATGAAGTCAACCTACCAAGTTACAATGAAATCCCTTCATAAATATGATCTGAAGACTGTGCTAAAGGTTTTCGGGCTTTAGGCTTGGGCAGCCATCATGGTTGAATGATCACAACCAAAAGGGGACACTCTCATCTGGACATCATCTGGAGTGATCCTATGAAGTTACATGAAATCCCTTCATAAATATGACCTGTAGACTGTGCTCAAGATTTTCGGGCTTCAGGCACCTGTAGCCATCACAGCTGACCAACCACGACCAAAAGGGGATGTCATCATCTAGGCATTATATGGAGTCAACCTAACAAGTTATAATGAAATCCTTCCATAAATACGACCTATAGACATGCTAAAGGTTTTTGGGCGCGGGCAGCCATCAAGGCTGAATGATCGCGATCAAAAGGGGACGTTCTCATCTAGACATGATTTGGAGTCATCCTACCAAGTTACAATGAAATCCCTTCATAAATATGACCTGTAGACTGTGCTTACGGTTTTCGGGTTTCAGGCTCGGGCAGCCATCATGGTTGAATGATCGCAACCAAAGGGGACAATCTCATCTGGGCATCATCTGGAGTGATCCTACGAAGTTACAATGAAATCCCTTCATAAATATGACCTGTAGACTGTGCTCACAGTTTTCAGGCTTCGGGCACTTGTAGCCATCACAGCTGACCAATCAAGACCAAAAGGGGATGTCATCATCTAGGCATTATATGGAGTCAACCTAATAGGTTACAATGAAATCCTTCAATAAATATGACCTTTTACCTATGCTAAAGATTTTTGGGCTAGGGCACCCATCAAGGCTGTATGATCGCGATCAAAATGGGACGTTCTCATCTAGACATTATTTGGAGTCATCCTACCAAGTTACAATGAAATCTCCTCATAAATATGACCTGTAGACTGTGCTAAAGGTTTTCAGGCTTCAGGCACCTTTAGCCGATACAGTTGCCCAATCATGTCCAAAAGGGGACGTTCTCAACTAGACATTATATGAAGTTAACCTACCAAGTTACAATGAAATCCCTTCATAAATATGACCTGTAGACTGTGCTAAAGGTTTTTCGGGCTTCGGGCAGCCATCATGGCTGAATGATCGCAACCATAGGGGACAATCTCATCTGGGCATCATCTGGAGTGATCCTAAGAAGTTACAATGAAATCCCTTCATAAATATCACCTGTAGACTGTGCTCAAGGTTTTCGGGCTTCGGGCACTTGTAGCCACCACAACTGACCAATCATGACCAAAAGGGGTTGTCACCATCTAGGCATTACATGGAGTCAACCTAACAGGTTACAATGAAATCCTTCCATAAATATGACCTTTTGCCTATGCTAAAGGTTTTTGGGCTCGGGCACCCATCAAGGCTGCATGATCGCAATCAAAATGGGACGTTCTCATCTAGACATTATGTGGAGTCATCCTACCAAGTTACAATGAAATGTCTTCATAAATATGACCTCTAGACTGTGCTAAAGGTTTTCGAGCTTCGGGTCCCTGTAGCCGTCACAGTTGCCCAATCACGTCCAAAAGGGGACTTTCTCATCTAGACATTGTATGAAGTCAACCCACCAAGTTACAATGAAATTCCTCAATAAATATGACCTGTAGACTGTGCTAAAGGTTTTCGGGTTTTGGGCTCGGGCAGTCGTCACGGTTGGCAGATCATGCCCAAATGGGGAAATTCTCATCTAGACATCATAAGGAGTCATCCTACCAAGTTACAATGAAATCCCTCCACATTAAACATGACCTGCAGACTGTGCTAAAAGTTTTTGGGTTTCGGGCTTGGCCAGCCATCACGGTTAATAGATCATGCCCAAAAGGGGACGTTCTCATGTAGGCATTATACAGAGGCATCCTACCAAGTTACAATGAAATCCCTTCATAAATACGACCTGTAGACTGTGCTAATGGTTTTCGGGTTTTGGGCTCGGGCAGCCATACCAGTTGCCTGATCGCGACCAAAAGGGGATGTTCTCATCTAGACATGACCCCAAACCTGGATATGAAATTTTGTGACGATCAGACAAGAACTGCGGGGTGTAGCCCGTGCTAAAGGAAAATGTGAACAGACGTCACAGACGTCACAGACTAACAGACTTCCGCACGCGTGATGGCAATAGCTTATCTTGACTATGTCAAGTTAAGCTAAAAATAAACTTAGTATATAAATAAACATATAAATAGTATAAACTTAAATATAATCAGTGTGGAAAGGGTGATGTAACTTCACTCAGTTCACTTTAATACTCATTAAATTTAATTTTAATCATGTGACATCCAACTGAACCACCATCTTACAAACTCTGTATAAACCATTACTTAATGTGATAAATTTTGTTCCCCTGTTAGGTACAGCTAATTGCTTCACACAAGATATTTTATGTAGCATTTACATGAACAGTACTGTTATTATTTATTGGGGTTTAATGACACTTTTGACAGCTAGGTTCACCTCGCATCAGACAGTTTTATGAGTGAAAGAAGCTGGAGAGAACCACTGAGTAGTGCCAAGAATCTGTCAGACTCTCTAATGTATGAATACCATACAAGCAGGGTTGGCACTGGTTGAAGAAAAGTGCACCATGCATGTGCAGTATGCCTTAGTACACAGCGACAGTGTTAGAGCTGAAACGGTTAAGGGGTTTTCTTGATCGATTAATCACGTGGATAATGGATTAACCTTGGTTAAACAATTAATCACTTGTCCAAATAGATATCTGAATAATTGCCATACCGTTGATGATTTACCGCATGAACCCTTTACCCAACGTAACAAACAAAAACTGATTAGGCCTATATACAAAAATCTCCATTCAAATTTATTATGTTTTCAATTTTTGTCTCAAAAACATAGCTTATGACCCCTTATTGGAATGAACTCGTTCCAATGAGGGGTCATAAGCTATGTTTTCGAGACAAAAATTGAAAATTTTTAGTAATTCATGAATTTATTTTGCTAGTATCGTCTGCTTCCCACAATGGGTAAAGGGTTAAGAATGACCATTTCCAGCTACTGATACAGTATGATGATCATGCAAGTAAACAAGTAGGTCAGCAATTAACATGCATGCTTTAATCTGTCTCCCACCTGCGGCAACCGCGTTGTGTCCTTGCCCACGTGGGGGCACGGTGACGTTGTGTACTAAGGCGTACTGCACATCGATGGTGCACCTGTCTTCAACCAACGCTAACCCTGTTTGTGTGGAGTTGGTATGTTGGGGAGCTGACAGTTGCTCGCCATTGCTCGGTGGTTCTCTCTGGGTACTCCGGCTTCCTCCACCCGTAAAACTGTCACGGTCATGGTTAGCCATTGTGCAGAAGTATGTGACCTTAAACACCAATAAATAAATAAATTTAATCTGTCTCATATTATTGATGTGAGTCAGTGTGACAATGTTTACCTTGTTTTGGAGCAAGTATGTTCCTTTGTTAACCTATATAATACAGTAGTTCAAAAGTAAAGGTTAATCGATCAATTACTTTTTGGATCGATCAAGATGTTGTTGATCATTGATTAATCGATTAATCAGTTAACTGTTTCAGCTCTAGACAGTGTGCCCCCACACAGGCAATCAGAATGAAATGCCTTGCACAAGGAGTCAAGGACACAACTCAGTAACCACTGGTCAGGATAGTACTGTGATTACAAATGAGTACATAGAATTTTGACCAGATTGCAACCTCCTGGCATGTTGTGGCCAAAATTTTCTGTTTGTTTTCCTCCTACAACACGATAGAATCTCACCTCTTCAAAAGGAAAATGTGAGAACACTGACAGGGTTTAAAATTTGGTGAACATCCAGAAGCTGATTCGTGTAAACTATTCTCGCAAATTGTTCAACATCCTATAGTAACAGTATAGCAGGATTCTCATTTGCATTAACGTAAAATTAAAAGTCTGGATGTCCTGACTGAAGCTCAGATAGTATTTCCTTCGTTTTTCTTGATCTTGATTTCACAATATTTTTGGTATGCAAACTGGAGACACTTCGATATACCCATATCGGTACCTGTATGAGTTGTACATGAAATAACAAAAAAATTAATTTTGCACATGAAATCAACAAGCATACAAACAAATATATCATGAAACAATGATAAGCCTTATAAACTTGCATTTATTCGAGTTTTTCAGTTGCTACAAACTGGGATACTTGGAGAAATTAGGCTTGCTTTATAAATTTCCATAATTATCTTGTAATTATTCAAGAAATAATTGTGAAATAGTTAGAGAAATTGGAGTAGTATTTACTGGCAGTTAAAAATTTGATGTTTTGACTTCAGCTAATTAGCTACTCAATCCTGAAGTGTTTGTTTTGTCATAATCAAATCAAACTTAGGTTATTTTCAAAATTTTGGATGATTGGGGCTGCCGATGTAATTTAGCCCACAGGTTAGAGAGTAATGAACAGAACACAATCGGATAGACAGATACCCCTGCCTGTTTAAAGAGTTGTTTAACAATAATAAAAAACAAACAAACAAACGTTACTCAGCAGCAACATGTGCTTCAAACTCTTTTTATCAACTGATTACAAAGTGAACTGGAATGGTGTCTTTTGTGTGCAAAGCATGCTAGGGTGTATCCGTGAATTTTCAATATGCCATCAGGATAGTCACAAATCAATTCACATTCTTTAACGACAAAAGTAGCACTACTGATGACACATGGGGCCACATCAAAAATCCAAAACCTTTATGCACATCTAGAAACCCTACCTGAACATACTTTCAACATTTTGAATTAAAACCCCTAGGAGCCAGAAACCGGAAATCGGTTTTCTAATGACAAAAGTGGTGATACAGGTGCCACATGGGGCCAAATCCCAAACCTTTATGCACATCTAGAGACCCTACCAGAATATATGAACACACTTTCAACGTTTCGAATCAAAACCCCTAGGAGTCTTTCACCAGAAACCGATTCTCTAATGACAAAAGTGGTTCTACGGGTACCATATGGGGGCACAATAAAAAGTCTGAAACCGTTATGCACGTCTAGAGACCCTACCGAAACATATGAACACACTTTCAAAGCTTCAAATTAAAAACCCTAGGTGCCTTTCACTGGAAACTGATTCTCAAATGACAAAAGTGGTGCTACAGATGCCACATGGGGCCAAATCAATGTTTCAAATTAAAATGCAAAGAAGCCTTTTGCCAGAAATAGAGCTGAAACGGTTAACCGGTTAATCGATTAACCATGATCAATATCATGACTGGTCAAAAAAGTCCTTGATCGATTAACCATTACAATTCATTGTGGGTATTTTCAGTCTAAATTTAAAAATATATTTACTCAAGAGAAAAAAACCCAGATTGTTAAGGAAATTCATTCCATACTCAGCAGAATACTTTTTCCCATAACTGACACTTTCCAAATTCACTTTGAATAATATTAAATTTGCCAGTGTTTTATAACTTCTTCCATTTTCCCAGAGCGGAAAGACACTCAAAGGAAAGTCCACATTTTCGTTGAATGGAAAGTTAAAACCGAACCTGAACTTTACAAATTTTTGCGGAATTTGAACTTTACACTATACATCAATAAGCCAAACATTCTTTTCAGTTCTATTAACTTATATTTGTCAAAGACTGACAATGTTGTTCACCCACTACACTGGGTAAACAAGTTTGCAAAATCAACCTAAATTCGATGAATGAACTTGGCCTGTTCCACCACCACCAACCACACCGCAACCGCGGTTTTACTTCTTGAAAAACACTGACACCAACTTGAAAATTTACCACCGACTCTCCTCTAATCATGGAATTGAACCATTGTTCTGTTATTTTTCTGTAACTACCAGACCTTGTTCATGTAAGCAATATCATTGAACCATTAGTCTGTTATTTTTGTGTTACTATCTGCCCAACCCTTTGTAAATAATATCAGGTACGTGTTGTCCAGCTGTGAGTACGAGCTGTCCAATCGTGTGTACGAGTTGTCCAGACAAAAATGGGTACGAGTCTTCCAATTTTGGTTACAACTTGGCTGGTACGAGTTGCTGTGGGCACAAGTTGTCCTGATACAGAATATCAGAGGAGGGAATTTCAAAGTAAACAAATTTCTCTTTCTTATATAGATAGCATCTTGAGGTCTATACGAACTGGCGAATTTCCCCAAACAGATAAAAACAAATGGTTCCAATACACGATAATTAAACAATTTTCATATTTTGAGTGCTGAAGTTTCAAACTAAAAAGTGATTTTATTGTTGAAAAAAGACTTTTAAATTGCAAATTGCACTAACAACAGAACTAATGAAAGTGTCAATGACACTGTAGCTTAACTTGATTGTGTGTTGTGTTTGATGAAAAGGATGTTCAACGTTTATGAAAGAATTATGAAATAAAACAAGAATTGTGATAATTGAGAATATTTTAATTTCTGTTCCCTGTATGCTACATTTTCAATAAAAACTAGAAAGTGTTTTAGCACACTAAAACATATGTCTCCCCTTCCTTTCTATTTTATGCAACATGAAGGTCATGATTACATGTGACATGCGGTCTAATTGCGATACATCCACATGTCAAATATCCAAGTCCTAGGTCAAAAAACAAAAAAGTTCTGGTCTGGATAATTATTCCCTATTTGAAGTACATAAATTTGACCTTAAGGTTAGAGGTCAAGGTCACATGAAGGTCATCGAGGTAGACGACATGCGGTCTCCTGGTGACACATTCGCATGTCAAATAACCAAGTCCTAGGTCAAAAAACAAAAAAATTCTGGTCTGGACAATTACTCCCTATTTGAAGTACAGAAATTTGACCTTGAGGTCAAGGTCACATAAAGGTCACAATGGTATGCGACACACCGGCTCATGGTGATACATCCACGTGCCAAATATCTAAGGCCTGGCTCAAAAGACAAACAAGTTTTGGTCCGGACAAAGTTTCCTTGAAAAAAGCACAAATCTGACCTTCAGATCAAAGGTCAAGGTCACATGAAGGTCACAATGGTACACTACACACCGGCTCATGGTGATACATCCACATGCCAAATATCTAAAGCCTGACTCAAAACACAAAAAAGTTCTAGTCCAGACAGTTTCCCTTAAAAAAGCGCATAAATCTGACCTTCAGGTCAAAGGTCAAGGTCACATGAAGGTCACTATGGTACACTGCACACCGGTTCATGGTGATACATCCACATGCCAAGTATCTAAGGTGTAGGTCAAAAGACAAAAAAGTTATGGCCCGGACAAAGTTTGTGTGATGTTTCCCTTAAAAAAACACATAAATCTGACCTTCAGGTCAAAGGTCAAGGTCAAGGTCACATGAAGGTCACTATGGTACACTGCACATTGGCTCATGGTGATACATCCACATGCCAAGTATCTAAGGTGTAGGTCAAAAGACAAAAAAGTTATGGCCCGGACAAAGTTTGTATGAGAAGAAGAAGAAGAATATGCACTAAAACAATATGTCTCCCTTCTGAGAAGGGGAGACATAATAATTTAAGGTATACATTGTACTAACGAATTGAGGGGAGGGTTAACATGGCCCCCACAGTTAATGTAGGTCAACCAAAGTTACCAAGTTACAGTGTAATTATTCCAAAATGAGTCACCCTATCAAGTTACAATGAAATCCCTTCATAAATATAACTCATAGACTTTGCTAAAGGAATCCTGGTCACATGACAGCTCAGCAGTCACGGTTGACAATCATGACCAAAATAGGTTAGTCTCATCTAGATATCATACCAAGTTATCCTACCAAGTTACAATTAAATTCCTTTATAAAAAGAACCTGTAGACAGTTCTAAATGAATCCAGGTCACGTGACCAGTTGGTGGTAACAGTTGACTACTCGTGACCAAAATACGAAAGTCTCATCCAGACATCATATCAGGTTATGCTTCCAAGTTACAATGAAATCACTTCATAAATATGAACTGCAGACTGCAAAACAAATGTAGGTGACAGGCCTGTGCAGCCATAACAGTTCATCGATCACAGCTAAAATAGGACGTTCTCATCCAGACATTATACTGAGTCATCCATCCAAGTTACCATGAAATCCCTTCATAAATACGACCTGTAGACTGAGCTAAAGGTTTTTGGGTTTCGGGCTTGGACAGCCATCACGGCTGACAGACTGCGACCAAAAAGGGAAGTTCTCATCTAGACATTATACAGAGTCAGCATACCAAGTTACAATGAAATCCCTTCTTAAAAAAATCTAGGTCACAGGCCTGTACGACCATCATGGTTGACTAATCATGGCTAAAATAGGATGTTCGATCGCGCCTGAAAGGGGACGTTCTCATCTAGACATTATACCATCATCATACCAAGTTACAATGAAATCCCTTCATAAATATGGCCTGCAGACTGTGCTAAAGGTTTTCGGGCTTTGGGCCTGTATAGCCATCATGGTTAATTGATCGCAACCAAAAGGGGATATCCTCATCTAGACATTATACTGAGTCATCCTACCAAGTTACAATCAAATCTCTTCATAAATAAGACCTGTAGTCTCATCTAGACATTATCTGGAGTTATCCAACGAAGTTACAATGAAATCCCTTCATAAATACGACCTGTAGATTGTGCTAAAGGATTTCGGGTTTTGGGCCCCTGTAGCCATCATACTTGACTGATCGCGTCCAAAAGGGGACGTTCTCATACAGACATTATATGGAGTCATCCTACCAATTTACTAGTGTTCAAACGATTATTCGCCTAGTCATTGTCGATGCTGATATAGCCTGAAGTCGACTCTGAATTTCAGGGTCGACTAGTTGGAACAATACCATTTGCTATAAAAACATTGCAATGAATCATAATTCAGATGCAAAGTCTACTGAGGTTGAAGTGATTGTCAGTTGAGCTGTTCGTAGATGTGAAAGTTAACTGTGTTGAGTTGCTTTTGAATTCACAAGACTGTGGATGGTTCAATGCTCGAAGCTTCTATTAGGGCTTTCAAAAAAAGTGAGGCATCTCGGAACAAAAGCCAACATTTTCCTTGCTCATGTTTCATATTCAGCCAAGTGCAAATAATGTTTTGTTCATATAAATTTGTTTTATTACAAATTAGGCACTCACCTATAATTTGTAATAAAATAAATCTTCATGACCAAATTCAGACCACAAAAAATAATCTATCCTTCAACCAGTTAATAATGTTAATGGTGTAGTTATTTGAAAAGATTCCCATGTCATTTAATTTATTACATATGTGATCGATGCAGTGCTATTGCTCTGTAACTCTTGGTCCCGACTAGTTGAATTTGATTCGACTTTTGGGTGTTGACTAATCAATTCCAGAATTCCAGAGTTGTTTCAACACTACAAGTTACACTGATATCCCTCCATAAATACGACCTGTACACTGTGCTAAAGGTTTTTGGGTTTACGGCTTGGGCAGCCATCATGGTTGACAGATCATGGCCAAATGGGAAAGTACTCATCTGGACATCATATGGAGTCATCCTACCAAGTTACAATGAAATCCCTCCATACTAAATATGACCTGTAGACTGCTAAACTTTTTTGGGTTTCGGGCTTGGGCAGCCATCATGGTTGACAGATCATGACCAAAAGGGGACGTTCTCATCTAGACATTATACGGAGTCATTTTCGATATCATTGGATTGTCAGAAATATTTCAAATTCCACCAGACTCATCTTATGTATTGGAAGGTTATCAGCCCCTCGTTAAAAACTTACGACCAGACAATGATGATAAAAGGGGTGGGGTAGGTGTTTATATAAAACAGGACATACCATTCAAAATACGTTATGATTTATCAGTCTTTATCCCACATGTTATTGAATCCCTCTTTATAGAAGTTAAAATAAATAAAGTTTTCAAACTAATAGGTATTATTTATAGACCTAACACTCCACCGAAAGCTGACATTGACCTCTTCCTATCCAAGCTAGGTGAAATTACTGATAAAATTAATCAAGAAAACAAAAAATGTTACATAATGGGTGATTTAAATGTAGATTTACTAAAGTTAGGAACTCACACAAAAACAAACTATTATCTAGACTTAATGCTAAGTGAAGGCTTCCTGCCTTATATTACGAAACCGACTAGAGTCACGAGTCACTTGGCAACATTGATCGATCATATCTTCTTAAATAATCCTATTACAAACTACGTCTCTGGTATAATCACATCCGATGTTTCAGACCATTTCGGAATCTTCCACAAAGAGTTACACAACACCCCAATCTCAGAACCTAAATTTTTATTAAAACGCATGGTAATCGCTGAAAATATTGCATTGTTTAACCAGTACCTAGAGCAATGTGATTTTTCTTCAGTTTATGAAGAAAGCTGTCCGAATTTAGCATATGACAAGCTAATATGTATTTGCACACCAGGTTATGAACAGTCATTCCCACTAAAATCCACAAAGTTGAGCAGTAAGTACATAAAAAAGCAACCATGGATGACGAGAGGATTATTGACATCGTAAAGAAAAAAAGCCAACTTCTATCACAAAAAACTAAAATACCCAAATGAGGAAAACATTTTAAAGTACAAAAGATATTGTCGAGTATTCAATAAAATTAAAAAGCAAAGCAAGTCAATGTACTATAAAAACATATTAAATGACAACAGGAATAACTTACGCAAGATATGGCAAATTTTAAATGAGACAATAAATAAAACTAAAAAGGTTGTGACGTCACCGTCCTCTTTTACTTTAGATAACAACCAGGAAATAAATAATCCAGATTCAACTGCCCAAGAGTTTAATAATTTTTTTGTAAACATAGGAAAATGCACAATTGATAAAATTAAGAAACCCCGCAAATCATTTCTGGGCTACCTAAAAATTAATTATCAAAATAATTTCTTCATAAGCCCCAAAACTCCAGACGAGGTTGTAAAGGTAACTACATGTAAAACCTTAAAACTCAGAAACAGTGAAGATTGTGATGGACTAACAACAAATATTGTGAAACAATCAATATTTAATTTGGCCTCACCCCTGTCTCACATAATAAATAACTCATTTACTAGTGGCTCGGTTCCAGACCAGATGAAGGTTGCCAAGGTAATTCCAATTTTTAAAACCGAGGATGAGAACAAATTTAACAACTACAGACCAATTAGTATACTCCCAACATTTTCTAAAATATCAGAAAAGCTGATGGCAAACAGAATGACTAGTTTCATGACGACTTTCAATATTTTATATGAACACCAGTATGGATTTAGAAGTAAACATTCCACTATACACCCAATCATGCAACTTTTAAAACATATAGGGCAAGAAAATAACCGACAGACCAAGGACATCACGTCAGCAACATCTATCGATTTTTCTAAAGCGTTTGACACAATAAATCATGACATTCTTTTGACAAAATTGGAAAAATACAGATTTAGAGGTATCAGTAATACATGGTTTAAAAGTTATTTGACAAATAGAGCTCAATTTGTTAAATATGGAAATGGAAAATCGGATTTAGCATATATAAAATGTGGGGTACCCCAAGGGAGTGTATTAGGGCCTATTCTCTTTCTATTATATGTAAACGATATTGCTTCCTCAACGTCATTAAAAGTCTTATCTTTTGCAGATGACACTGCTTCATATTCTTCATCCCCGAATGCCAGTAATCTAGCAGCCCATTTTAACAGTGAACTATAAAAATATTTAACTGGTGCTCGGCAAATCACTTAGCTCTCAATGCGATAAAGACAAAATACATGATCATAAATCCATCAAAAGCGGCTAGGACACTCTTGATATTGCAAAAACGAACAATACGAATTACCAATAATAAAAGATATACATGTAACTCCCATACAGACCCACTATTTGCAAAGAACAAAATTCTTAAAGTGACTGACATTTTCAAACTTCAAGCTAGCCTCTTCATGTTTGATTGGAAAAATGGTAATCTTCCCCGTTCTTTCAGTAACTATTTTAATATCTCATCAAATTCACTGAATATAACTACTAGGCAATCTGATTCAGTACATGTTAGCAGGACCAGAATTAAAGCTCTAGACAAATTGCCAATTTTTGCCTATCCCATAATTTGGAATAGCTGGAGCCAGAATCTTCATAACATTACAAACAGAGTTGAGTTTAAGAATAAACTTAAACTACGGCTATTATCATCTTACTGTATGGAAATGCAGTGTGACAATCCCTACTGTCAAGAGTGTAATCCGTAGTACTTCATTTTTCGCCTCACCCCCCCAACGAGAACAGGCAGTCTAACATTACTTGTCAATTCTTTCACAATAACAGTTTGAGCTATATGGTAAGTTTCTACCCTGTCAAATTGCATTGTGATTATTGTGTTAAATAGATAGCTCCAGATGACTGTGAACTCGTCATTAACCTTCTTGTGTGATGTGCGCCACCGAGTTTAATCAAAAGCATATTTCTTCCCCAAGAAAGGGTCAGCTATGGTCTGCAAATATTTCTAAAACATTCATTTATTTGTCAGGTGATGCCAGGAAGACAGCCAATCTGGCTATGGCATTTCCCAACGGTATAGCCTGTATTGTTACAAATGTTGTAATATATCAAAACATCATGATTGTAAAACATGTATACTGTTAAATAAACTATCTAAATATCTATCTATCCTACCAAGTTACAATGAAATCCCTTCATAAATACGACCTGTAGACTGTGCTAAAGGTTTTGGTGTTTTGGACTTGGGCAGCCATCACGGTTGACAAATCACGACCAAAAGGGGACGTTCTCATCTAGACATGACCTCAAACCATCAAATGAAATTTATTGACAATCGGACAAGAACTGAGGGGTGTAGCATATGCTAAAGGAAAATGAGAACAGACTTCCGAATGTGTGAAGGCAATAGCTTATCTTTGTCAAGTTCAGTTAAGCTAAATATTCACATTTGGAACACTTAAATTACTGAAACCAAAATTAATCCGAACCATGTATCCACAGCACTTTACCAACAAATTAACTTTGAGGAGCTTTTTGAATTATTTAAAACACATTTTTAATCTCCACTCTGAAAGATTTTTTAAGTATCAATTTTAAGATGTGCAATCTTAACAATGGGGTTCACTGGATCATTACACTTTTCATTAGTTCTGTTTACCATCAACTGAACAATGGTTGTCCATCTAGAGTTAGAGACAAAATAATTAGTGTATTTATCCTTGACCAGTCAGCTATATCGTGTATTACCATTACATACGAAGGTTCAACATTGTACAACTCTGTCAGTGTTAGACGTTTGGATTTAGCAATCAGTGTCAACAAACATTCAGGCATTTCTGTACCAAATACATCAGCCAAGGTGTTTTGTACATCTTGCATGTGCCATTTTTCTCTTAAGGTGTCACGTCTTGGTGTCATTACTGGAAAAATATTTTGGAATGAACATTATAAACATGTTTTAATTAATTTTAAAGGCACCTCAGAGTTCATTTCTCGGTAAAGTGCTAAAGATATATGTTTTGGATTAATTTTGGTTTCATTAATTTAAGAGCGCCATGTGTGAATTTTCCATTCTGTTGTTAGTGCGATCTACATTTTAAAAGGTGATTTTCAACAATAAAATTACTTTTTAGTTTAAAACGTGAGCACTCAAGATATTCTTTAATCAAAACAGTATCATTGCTTTTCACCGTTTGTATGAAAATCATTTAATTTACTTGTTTTGGAACTCTTCGGTTTTTGTCCATTTGGGGAAATTCACCGATTCCTATAGACTGTAAGCCTTATGTTCTGTATTTCTCATAACTTTTTGAAAGCCAAGATGAAAATTGCTAATCAAATTTTTGAAAACATCAGACACCGGGATTTAAGGTGCTGTATAAGTAATGGAATTTGGTTTATTTTGAAATTCCCACCTCTGATATGCCTTAAATTCAGATTAAATATACACAAATTATATATCAAAATGAAGGTTGGGAGGTACAGAACACGAAAAATATATGAAATCAACTCATAGAGTTTACTGCAGGCACTGCACCACTGGTTCCTGGAAGTCTGCTACCGTATTTGTCTATTTGAACCAGAACTAATAATACAATAATATTTCCTGAGAAAAACTTAAGGCCAAACGTGCTTCACATATACAAGAACAAAGCTAGGGCATCAAAATCCTTCAAAATACAGCAATAGAGATGCATGGTGGTAAACTGACGCCTTTGCTGACACTGTAAATTACTTTCGATTTCCGGTCTACGTCATCGGACGGAAAAGTATCGAAAAACAACGCCATCTAAAATCAAATCATGAGAAAGATTCGCCTTAATACTGCATAAGTTATTATTATATAAAGACTGCACAATTGCCATATTCTACGTAAGGTATCCTGACACCTGGTGAAATTTCTTAGAAATTAGAATTACGTTTTTGTTTTTTGATGAAAATTAGTGGCATCAGTGATTTGTGCATGTCTGCCAAACATGGAATCCATCTACAATAAAAAAAAATGCAGACAGTGTCGTCCTTTTGGCTTTTCTCAAATACAGTCCTATCGCTACATCCTAAAGTGTTTTGTATGCGTAGCTTTGTTCTTGGATATGTGAAGAACAGTTGGCCACAAGTTGTTCTCAGGAAATATTATTGTATTATCAGTTCTGGTACGAATACAGTAGCAGACCTCCAGGAACCAGTGGTGCCCGCAGTCAACTCTATGAGATGATTTCATATATTTTTTGTATCCTTTACCTCCCAACCTTCAGGCTTCATTTTGATGTATAGGCTTATTCTCAATACAATAGACCACCAGGATATGGAAATGAAAGTGTCAGTGACACTGTAGCTCAACTTGTTTGAGACATGTACATGTATAGTATATGACACAGCAATGACAAACATCTAGGTAATGACCTGATAACAAAGGTACATGTAAAGTATTGTAAAGATCAGTTCATAAATACAGCCTTTAGTCTGAGCCGTATAGAAGTTGTGTACAAAAAACTGATTGGACCTAATTTCGGTACAAGATGGCCACTGGCAGCCATCTTGAATTTTGGACCGCACCCAGAAACACTCATTCTCGTCCCAAGGTGATATTGATAACAAAGGTACCCAAGAAGTTTTGTGAAGATCGCTTCATAAATATAGACTCTAGCCCGAGCCGTATAGACATGTGCACTTACTGTGTATAAGTGGCACTGAATAAATCAAAGTTCATCTAATTTGCAGAATTTCTGCACGAGAAAAAAAACGCATTATATGTGATGTATTCCATTTTACTAAACATTCAGACAAAAATTTATTCGAATCAGAACTTTCATACAGAAGTTCTGTATAAAAAACTGATTGCACTAATTTTGGTACAAAATGGCTGCTGGTGGCCATCTTGAATTTCGGACCGCACCCCAAGACACTCGTTCTCGTCCCATGGTGATAACAAAGGTACTCAAGAAGTTTCGTAAAGATCAGTTCATAAATACGGCCTCTAGCCCGAGCCGTATTGAACTGTTTGATTTTTATTCCTATTTTTCGAGTTTTGAGTTCCCATAAAAACTTAATGGGAACGTTTTCTATAGGATTGAATGGGAAGAATCTGAACGTAGAGGGGTAGGCCCGGTATCCACTACGTTCAGATCGCTGAACTCTTTGAAGAACAGTTGTTTTACAAACATTCGCTCTACGATAAATAAATATTCTTTGACTTCAAAAATGCTTTTAAATGCAACAATTTTAGTTATATTGGGTGGCCTTCGGTATTTAGTAGGACCCCCATCACGGCATCAGCTAGTCCAATAATATTAGCCTTCGCCTGTGCTCCGAATTTATTATTTTTTTATTTTTAATATGTCGCACCGTCGAAGTCTAATCTGATCTTTCGTTTTTCCAGCAGCAAAGTACGAAATTAGGCGACATAACACTAAAATGATGAATAGACATTCTCGATACATGTTCCCACATTCGACAAGAATAATGTGCCTTCACATTCATATTAGATGTATAAATTTCCTATACTTACTGTCGAATTACGTATTAAATACCAATAATTAAATAAAAACATTTTTTCAAGCGGTAAAGTTACAGCGGTTGGAAAATTGTTAAAAATCGTATCCCATTTCCGGGAACGGACCTCAGCGGTATTGCAACGACTGCCGCGTCGTTTGACTTGGTGTGCACTACATTATCGGTATTCCGTTTTTCACTCCACGTTTTCCTATCAACCCATTTTCTGGTTCAACAGTTTGTTTCGAGTTGAAAAAATTGCAGTGCAAATGACGCCTAAATAATTCAAAATATCGATTTATTTGAAAGAAAATGACCACCAGAATGAAGAAAAATGTGTTTTACACAACTGTCAATCGGAAGTAGGAACCAGGTGGGGAAATTTGATCTTTAATCGAGGTCCAACCGTTCAGCGAGAGTCTCTCGCTGAACTTTGCTGCTGGAAAAACGAAAGATCAGATTAGACTTCGACGGTGCGACATATTAAAAATAAAAAAATAATAAATTCGGAGCACAGGCGAAGGCTAATATTATTGGACTAGGCATCAGCAGATCTTCTCCGTCGCGATAGCCGTTACGGTAATTAGACAAGCGACGTTTTTCTTTTGAACTTTGAGCACTGTCTGCACTGAAGTAAACATTTCATACTAACCAATCTCAGGTCACCCTTCTCGCGTAATATTGCCGTCAAATTTGCGTCAGTCATTGCTTCAGTTGTGGATGAAAAGGTGAGAGTCTCAGTGTATTTATTTTGAACGTTATCAGTCAGGTGAGCAACGTTGGAAAACTGACCTTCACCTCTCGGTTTACTTAGGAGTTGTGGAAATGAGACGATACCTCTCACCGAAAACTAGAGAGCGGGGCGAGGGGGGGGGGGGGGGGGAGTGGGGCTGCAGGGTCCCGTTTTTTACGGCCTTGGAAACATTCGGCCCCAGGTATTTTTCCGGGGACATTCGGCCTCAGTTGAGGCCGAATGTTCCGACTTTTAGTAAAAATTTTCTGAGTTTGGGAGTTGAAAAATAACTTAAAATAATAACTTTTTATTTCATTTTGTTGTTGTTTTTCAGTTTTGTATATTAGGTGGTTTTCCAGAATATTGTTTTTATAGAATAATATATGCGGCGTACCTACCTTTATTCTTCTCTAGTAGTGATTAAATTCTGTCCTTTGGTGAGATACTCATACAGCGTTTTTTACAGTGAAACTGAAGCTTGATTGATTTAATCGCACTCGATTAGGCGATGATATACTGTTTTTGTTGACAAATAAATGATCTGCAAATGGACACTCGAAATACGGGACACACTAAAATGTGTACCCCGGCCCCGGCTCCGGCTCCGGAAAAGGTGTGTCTGGGAAATATAAAGTTGCATTTCTTTCTTATTCGTATGTATAATGTGATCATTTTTGGTATGTAGCATCCTATAGTGGTACTTTAAAGGTTTGTGGAGAAATATTTAGAATTATTTTATTGTTGGGAGTTTTATTGAAGTTTTCCCTTCAGAAACACATTAAAAGGTGTACCCCGGTCGGGTTGTTAATTAGTTAGCTCGCACTGTTATCCGATGACAATAGAGGTGTTGTACAAGTTGAGTGTACAAAAACTTGGTTGAATTGCCTTACCAGTTCGCTAAGTGGATTATAATTCTTATTCATCTTATTCAGTTATTAGGGCATTCTTGGTTGGAGTAAAGTGGGGACGGTTTCCGTACAGACAAACAAAAACGACATTCGGCGTTAGGACGATTCACCTGGATAACTACGGAAGCGTTAAGGCGCCAGTTGCGTATTATTTCTATCTTGCACGTGCAAGTTAGCTATATTGCACCTGCAAGTTACTATCTTGCACGTGCAGGTTAGCTATCTTGCCCCTGTAGGTTACTAACTTGATCCTGCAAGTTACTATCTTGCACGTGCAGGTTAGCTATCTTGCACGTGCAGGTTAGCTATCTTGCACCTGCAAGTTACTATCTTGCACGTGCAGGTTAGCTATCTTGCACCTGCAAATTACTATCTTGCACGTGCAGGTTAACTATCTTGCACGTGCAAGTTAGCTATCTTGCACCTGCAGGTTACTATCTTGCACGTGCAGGTTAGCTAACTTGCACGTGCAGGTTAGCTATCTTGCACCTGCAAGTTATTATCTTGCACGTGCAGGTTAGATATCTTGCAGGTGCAGGTTAGCTATCTTGCACGTGCAGGTTACTATCTTGCATGTGCAGGTTAGCTATCTTGCACCTGCAAGTTACTATCTTGCACGTGCAGGTTAGCTATCTTGCACGTGCAGGTTACCTATCTTGCACTTGCATGTTAGCTATCTTGCACCTGCAAGTTAGTTATCTAGCGTTTTCGGGTTTGCAATGTATGAGTTGCTTTTGGGGGACAATGGCTTCTTGGAACGCAGATGAGACGAACTTGATTAAATTGTATTTTTCAATTGCTTTATCTCAGAAAGAGATTCTCTATTGTTTATCGCACATTAATGACGTTTTCATAAGTAGACGGACATTGCAATTATTTTAAAGAAAGCGGTCCTTTATAGGAGGAGGGAGTATTCTGATATTTTGGACGTTACTCTGTTTCTGCTCGAGGAATGTCAAGGGCCAAATAACCTACATGGATACCCATTTATGCATCGTCGTTGTTTGCAAGCTGGACACGTTGTGACCGAAGAAACCGCCCGCCTGCTACTCTATGTCCTAGATCCAGGAGGGATTGAAAGAAGGAAATCTCGCCGAATCAAACGCCGATTATACACAGGAAAAGGCCCGAATTTTATGCGGTAACAGGAAGAATCGGACCCTGGAAGAATCGGACCCTGGAAGAATCGGACCTTTTGTTGGAAGAATCGGACCCTGGAAGAATCGGACCCTAAGTGATTGGAAGAATCGGACCTTTTTTGGAAGAATCGGACCTCCGGTAATATTTCAGCAGCATGGATTGAGGGGTGATGAATGAAATGGATTGGGGGGGGGGGGGGTGATGATGATGATGATGAATGAAAGGGGTTTTTTTTGGGGGGGGGGGTTAAATTAAACCATTTTATATAGTAGTGTGCTTTATCGTTGTATTTTCTGTGATTTTTGTTGCTTCTTGTTTGTTTTGGTTACATGATATCAGCCGTGTTTTGATAACAAGTGACAGAGACAGGTATTAACCGTATTCATGCATTATTTTTTATATATATTTATGTCATTTCAACCTCGTTTTTCAATATCATGTTTTTAACCTTTTTTTGCCTTTTCTTTTTCAGCCTGCTTACAACAGTCGCGACGAAGTCTACAAGTGTCTGAGAAAGTTCTTCGCCTTACCTTTCCTTCCTGCTGAAGATATACCACCAGCTTTTGAAAGCTTAAAAGCTAAAGTAGATGATGATGCGACAAATCTCTGCCAATTTGTAAACTACGTCGACACAACATGGATACAACACCCTGTTTGGAAGGTAAAATTTCTGTTCATCTCATTTGTAATAGTTTAAACAATATTTATTAAAATAAACCGTAACAACACAAGATACACGAGTATACAAGAAACCAAAGGAATTCGAAATACATTCGGATACATACTATATTGAAATACATTTTTTTTACAAAATGATAACTTTCGTACATAATAATAATAATAATATTTGAATATAGTAATACGATAAACGTGTCACAATAATATAATACTCGTGTGAGCAAACAGTACAAAATTTCTTTCATTTGTCATTTCAGGTTGATGAGTGGTCGGTATTTGGGCGAAGTGTGAGGACCAATAATGACGTTGAAGGCTGGCACCACAAACTGAACAGGAGAGCAGCGAAGGCTAATTTACCCTTCTATGTGATGGTCACGCTACTTTATACAGAAGCCAAGGACATTCCCACTGAGGTAAATATGGTGAGTGAAGGCAAACTGCATCGCTACCAGAGGAAACAGACACACAACA
The DNA here is from genome assembly GCA_031216915.1 of Pictodentalium vernedei. NCBI lineage: Eukaryota > Metazoa > Mollusca > Scaphopoda > Dentaliida > Dentaliidae > Pictodentalium > Pictodentalium vernedei. Next base: position 320,948,439 of record CM062293.1, read on the forward strand.
CCCAAGGTCAACTGATGGAGCTCTGGGAGAACTACAGCAAGAATATCATTTCCACCAACAGGTTATTGAAAGAATGTAGTAAGATTTATGCTCCTGTTTGATATGTATACCTGCTTGTAATATATTTATATCATTTATATGTCACTCATTTCCGTGTAACTTATTATTATTTATTGTTAGTTGTGTTTGTTGCTATATTGCTAAATATTTCCAGTGAGCATTAAAAATAAACAAATTCACCACACATGTTCTTCTGTTGTCATTTCAGCAATAAATTCCTGAAGGTCCGATTCACTTAGGGTCCTATTCTTTAAATTCATTCATTCAGTCCAGGGTCCTATTCTTTAAATTCATTCATTCAGTCCATGCGACATACATATTTTACCCGAGGTCCGATTCTTCCAAAAAAGGTCCGATTCTTCCAGGGTCCGATTCTTCCTGTATTCGTTGACTCATATGATAAGCTAAAACCGTATGGGATCTGCAATCAATGGGTTCTCAAGATACGGCTAAAAGTGTACCGATCAAGCAGCGATCCTCGTATAATTTTTTAGAGTATGTGGATAATGTCGGCGGCTGTTCGTCTCGAATTCGAGCTGACTTTGGAACTGAGAATGTGAGAGTGAAAGCTATGCAAGAGGCTTTACGAATTGGCCACGGTGACGACTTTTCAAGGAAAAGTTATGTATCTGGGACAAGTACCCATAACCAACGAATCGAAAGCTGATGGGCATTTCTCAGGAAGCACATTTTGGATAGAAAATTTCCATGAGCTGAAAGAGGACGATCTATTCTGTGGTAGTTACATAGACAAAAACCTCATCAAGTTTGTGTTTACGACCATTATTCAGGTAAGTTTAGTTGAAGCTTATTCATTTTACAAGGACTGGCGAGCAAGTTCTTACAACTTATATTAACGTCTCTATTTGGCTCCATGGCGCAGATTTGTGGGATGGCCTACGTATTTATTTATTTATATTTATTTATCTATTTATTTATTTATTAAGGTTCAACGACACTTTTAACTTTTGTATCTGTCAATATATCTGTCGATGTTAAATTTATTTTATATTGTATATTACGCTGTATTTATTTTTGTTTTTGGTTGTAATAAAGGTGTTTAAACTCATCTTAAAAAATCGCGTCTCTCTTAGTCTTCCTAGTTTAAAACGGAGGCCGAATGTTCCCAGGCTGAATGTTCCCGAGGCCGAAAAGACCCGCTCCCGGGCTGCAGATAAAGTCTTGTTGTATCACAGTACTAAATATTTTCCCACAGGCGACCATTATAACGTTCAGTTTGGCATTCAAATATCTTTGTCAAGCATTACGTGTACGCTCCATTTAAAACCCCCTTTCGTCACACCCGGTGAACACATTGTCTTCACGGGTCCACAACCCCCCTTGCGAGGCTAATTAAAGACGACGGGAAAATCTAGACATCAAAGGCGGTTCGTTTCTTGATGAAACCGAATTACTGATATTCAGTCGCATATGAAAAACATTCTGTGTTCATGCAATTAATACATCGATTCGTTTTCAAACATAATAAAAATGAATGTAGACTAATTCATTATTTGTCCCCCAATAGGAATCAACTATTTATTTAAACAAAAAAAAAAACAGCATAAATGATGGACAATAAGTTTGTTGTGAATGCGAATTAATTTCAAGCACATTGATAACAAGAACGCCCTCATCTTTGCATGACGTGTACATTGCATACAAAACCGCACTTGTTAATTACCCCGTCGTTTATGTAGAAACGACCGGGTGTATGAAAAGCTGTTTTAGTGAGGTCATGTGAGAAGGATTACATAACCAATTAATGTTTGGCGAAACAAATCTCTCAGAGACTGTCCCTGATTAGCAATTATATTGTTCAGTCAGGAAATTTCTAAACCCTACATTTTATAAAATATTCAGATACAAATGCAATATCTTTCATTTCCAGAACTCTGTACTGCGGTTTAATATAGGAATTGAAAAAAACCCGTTCGTTAATTCGTGAGATTTTCGATTTGTTTTCATATTAAAATAAAATTTTCGCTGATATATGATTTGGATTCCCTGGAATAGAACGAGTATTTCAGTGAATAAAATGTGTTCTTGGTGTACGGTGTTTTTGAAACAACAATGTGACAGTCTTGGCGAAACATCCTGGCGTTTCGTTGCGGCAATAGCTTTTCCGATACGGGATTATGGATTCTATACTGTGTCGAGTGCCCGAACATTTCAAAGTTAAAACCCGGTGATTTAATTTTTATTATAGCATAAGCATTTTACTGAAATAGTTGAGATGAACTAAAATGAGAATGTATTATTCATTAAAAAAATTAATCGTTCAATATGCGGAAAAAGCATGAAAACCGCTAGCAAGCTTTCTGTTTTTACCCAACGTCAACAGCCAAATTCGGCCAGCACTATACACAAAAATCTCCATTCAAATTTTATTATGTTTTAAATTTTTGTTAAAAAACATAGCTTATGGCCTCTCATTGGAACGATCTCGATGATCGCGGTAAGGGAATGTCAACCAAGGTTTATGTTGTTTTGAACAGCGATGGAGCACTGAAAGGGAAAAAGATTCCCATTCCGATAAGGCAAGCACTTCGAGGGGTTTTCCCCGTCATGTCCTTCCATCACATCCTGGACTGTATTGACAGTAAAACTTGTTTACCAACAGAAAATGATCAGTTAAATTTACCGAAAAATGTGTCCATTTTAAAAGATACCACCCTTCAAAAAAAATATTTTGGCAGGACACGCAACATGATCAGTGACATGGAAAAAAAAATGAAGAGGAAAAAAATAAAAACACCGGTCAAACTTATCTCCCCTGGTCGAAACAGTTCTTTGTACTTTGTTTTCAAAAAAAGAAGTGAAATTATAAAAAGGACCCCGATTACATTTTAAAGAGACTCGTGGGTATAACCAAATCACGTTTCCCAACCACAAAAAATTACCCCCCCCCCCCCCCCAGTTAAATTATTCTCGTGTGTTTAAACAAACACGTTGAATGGATCACAACCTCGCTCAAGAGGTGTGCTGTCTGAAATATTGTGGGGGGGGGGGGGGGGTCATTGCATTTCCACAGAATTTCTTAGACAATAATGTACACTGTGAAAATATTTAATAGTGCTTCTTTCCCCGTGGCAACGGGAAGTGAAGCAGTGCTTATTTACTATGGTAAGAAAGTTCCGCTTTACTGGTGAAATAGGACCCAGTCACCAGTGCCTGGGATGGATGTCCACTAAAATGGGCACCAAAGGGGTAAACGATCGGCTAAACTTGACTTTAGACATTTGTTGTGGTCGCAGTTTATTTATTTATTGATGTTTAATGTCACTTTTCTGCAAATATTGCCAATTGCGACCGATGGGCACAATTAGCCATAGCTGATGAAAAGTGACCTTAAACACCAATAAATAGATAAATAAATAGCTAATGCTTCTTGCAAAGTATCTAGTTTGTTCACACAATTTATTTCGTGTGTGTAGAAAGTACAGGGTGGATTACAACTAAATCACACACAGAGTGAATTATCCACTCAACTTCAACTTACAGGCGCCGAAAAACAGCAGACAAGCAAGCAAATTGTCTCTTGATGGATGCGTAGATAAATCTGGTGGCCCTTAAAAAATCAGTTTGTGTAAAAAGAATATGAGTTCTGTAAAACATTCACTTGACAAGTGATTTGGTAGTAGTCCACCTGTCACGTACTGTGTATTTTTACCCATTAGTAGTTGAGTGCTAACTCCATGGAATATTAGCATAGATTTTCTATTCAAAGATGCAAACAAAACCCGATCGATATTATAGCGCTTTGAAAGAGTGCTTGTGTATATATTTTTTTTTAAAAGATAATATATTCTGTTATTCGTATGAGCAAATGTTTGTAGATAAAGCATTAAAGTCAGATATCATTAATAAAAAAAATTGCTTAATAAAGTATTGTTTGTTAAAATCACTTGGCCCATATAATCAGTCAACACAGATGACTGTCCATAAGATCATCATTGACAACTGCACTTGTTATTGTTGAAGTAATTACCATGGATACTAAAAAGTTCCTCTCAAAGCCAATTAGCTTATCCTATTTTTAGACACCCTATTATACAATCGACCAGTGGAGATGAGAGAATATTTTAAATGGACTGTACACGTAATGGTATAGCCGGTCCGACAACTTTTTCTGAATGCTGGACGAAACTGCCCAGATTGATTTTGGTCAGAACGGCCCAGATTTCTAGACAGAATGGCTATATTTTTGGACTGAACGGCTCTTATTTATAATTATGCCCCCATTATTTTTTTTTTACAAAAGTACTTACGATCTGGAGGCTGTGTCAAACAATTACCACTTTGTTTTTTGTATTATGTCCAGAAGAAAGAAAATAGATCATAAAAAAGGTATTTGTTCTTCACTAATAATAATAATTATTATTATGTCACGTTATTTCAGCTGTAATAACAACTTTTATGTTTTGTAGGGTAACCACAAGAAAACGTTAATGCCAGCAGTTATGACATTAACATTTTTTGTGGAAAACCCACAACTTATTTGGACTGGCACTATAATCACGTGTTTTGTGGATAATGTCAGCGACAGAAAGAAGGGATTATAAAAAAGTATTTAATTACTGTAATCAGGTATACAAAGCAATGGTCAACAATTATCATTTTTCGACTTCTGTTTTTGTGACAATCATTCCCAGTTAATTACAATTATCGAGGATACTTGTTCAATTTACACCCAAACCGTCCTCTAACCGAACCGTCCTCTGCAATTTGATCCAAACCGGCCGCTGCATTTAGACCTAAACCGGCCTCTAATGGACCCAAACCGTCCTGTAGAAAAAAAATTATACCCATCTTTTTTTAATATTTTAAACTGAATGTTTATTATTTTGAGTAAATAATAAGTTATTTTCGAAAGTTTGAGAGTTTTTCAAAATCATTTTTCATGTTTGTTTTCGATAAAATTACTTATCACTAGTTGTTTGCCTCCGGCGTTATCTCTCATGTGTTCTTGCTTGTATTGACCTATATAGTTATTGAGTAAACATTAGTTGAGTACATTTAATTGATTGTGATTAATTGTGAAATGTTTGTTTCGTTATCTCTGTGTACTTGTTTGTATTGTCCTAGGAGTTATTGAGTAAACATTATTTGAGTAATATGGGTGTTTCATACACCAGAAAGGAGGAGTAGAAAGGTGTTGTCGACTGGAGTTGCTCTGTAAGATCAAAATCAAATGTGTGTTTTATCAACTGTGAAACAGACTGGTGACAATTTTACCCCTGGCCTAATATTATATTTATTTATTGGTGTTTAAGGTCACATACTTATGCACAATGGCTAATCGTGACCGTGACAGTTTTACGGGTGGAGGAAGCCAGAGTACCCGGAGAGAACCACCGAGCAACGACGAGCAGCTGTCAGCTCTCCAACATCGTAACTCTGAACTCTGCACCACAGCACAGGCAGGGTTAGATTGGTTGAAGACATGCGCACCATCGACGTGCAGTACGCCTCAGTACACAGCGTTATCGTGCCCCCATGTAGGCAATCGGGGTGAAGTGTCTTGCCCAAGGACACAACGCGGTTGCCGCAGGTGGGATTCGAACCGAGGACCTCTCGGCTTGCAGCCTGCACCTCTACCAACTGAGCCACCGCGCCCCACCCCTGGCCTAAAGCCACACAGATACGAGGGTAAGCCCGGGATAGACACTATATCAATTAAGACTGTTGAGATAAAAGACGCATTATATTTACAAAACATCGTTTACATTTATAAACGTTGCACCGCAAGAACTCATTTAAAATTATTTCTTTTTCTTGTTTTCCACATAGACCTTGTGGTCACCACAAGTTCTAGAGGACGGTATGGGCCAAATTGCGTAGAGGACGGCTGGGGCACTGTAGAGGACGGTTCGGGCGCTATGGAGGATGGTTTGGGCTAAACGTAGCGGCCGGTTTGGGTCGAAATGCAGAAGACGGTTCGGTACAGGACGGTTTGGGTGTTTTCAACTTGTTCTTCACTAATAATAATAATTATAATGGCATGTTATTTCAGCTGTAATACCGACTTTAACATTTCGTTGGATAACCACAAGAAAATGCCCAATACCACTTTTGACATTAACATTTTTGTTGGTCCTGTTTTCGTACATTATTTATTCATCATTTTTTTTTTAAAATAATGTTACATTTGCGCAAGGATGGAAGAAGTCAGTTAAACATTTTCACTAAAAGATTACAGGTTTTTCAAGTATGGCTTATATGTGGGCATAAGAAATATTTTTTTTAATAAATGAGGTTTTTTTTAATAGGGGCTGTTCTGTCCAAAATTGTGGGCCGTTCTGTCTCGAAATCTGGGCCGTTCCGTCTCAAAATCTGAGCCGTTCTGACCAAAATCAATCGGGGCCGTTTCGTCCATGGGCCGTTTCATCCTGTTCCGACCCGAAAACATGAGTTTATGCAACAAATAATAGAGGAAAAACTGACACACATAGCCAAAAAAGTCCCACAGAACAAAAGCCCCAGGCAAAAAATGAAAAGTTCCAAACTTTGAAAATCAATGGTAAAACACTAACTGGCAATTAAATTTTTCTCTTTTGTGAGTATAATGAAAGAATAAATACTCTAACCACACTTTATCAGTTTCTCTATGGTGAGAATCGAGAAGAAGAAAGAGTAAAACTCGATGTAAAAAATGCAAGAGAAATTGCAAAGCTCCTGTGAAAATTTCAAAAATAAGAAAATGTGTACATCTGAATTTCTAAGTGCAGTATGAGCGTGTGTCAGACTCAAATAACCCCACAGACAAGGATATTTGCTTCATTTTCAAATCTATTGAAATTGGATAAATCTGCACTTGTTTTATTGGGACGGAGGGGGCGGAGGAGGTGGCAAGTGCAGAGTAATGGAATGTCAACCAGAAAATGAAAGCAAAGTAATTTATCTCACAACAGGATCAGTGAATGTAAGTTGTATGACAACCGCTAGAAATTGGGTGTGAAAGCTAGATGAGTAAGGGGAGCTGGGGGGGGGGGGGTAAATGACAAATGAAGAGAGAGGAAGGTGAGGGCCGTTGATAATTCTTACCCTTGAAATCATTTCATCGGAAGCTCTCAAGGAATGAATGTTCTTGTGTTTATCCACGGGGACTATATTCTATGTATTTTATGAGTCTGCTATGCTGTTAAAAAATTATAATAAGACATAATTAATGTGTTAAAATTACCAATGTATGAAACTTATTGTGCTTACGTTTTTCAAAGGCTATGTTTGGTTGTTAGCATTTAAACAACTTGCCATAAAGATGGTTGAGAAATCAGCTTGCCAAATCGTTATTCTATTAGCCCGGTAAAGATAATGAAAAAGTCTTGTTAATCACTTAGAACTCTGAGTTGTCATTTTGAAGAAATACAGAACCAGAGTCCTTGGATAGGTATAGTACCTTTCAATGGGTGATTTCATCCCACGCTGGTCACCAGTCAAGTGACCCGCATGATGTTGACAATGATGCTAACCATCGAATCCATAAGAAGGTCAAGAAGAAGAGAAAGAGAAAGAAGGGACCCTCCGCCAGACAACGTGATGCTCGGCGAATGACAGAATTCTTCGAGACAAAATGGGAGAAGGGAGAGAATGAGGCAAGTGAGGACATCCAAAGAACGACACCTGTCGCCCCTGACCTAACCTTGTCTAGCCCGGCACCCCTCTCAGGAGGGTGATCCGGAGTACACTGTCACCAAGAGACAAATCAGTCACCACTTACTCCTCCAGCTTATTCGGACAAAAGCTCCGACCAGGAAGTGATCATCATGGAATGCCTGGAGGCATTCCTGGGAAAGTAGGTCATATACATGTATGAGGATCTGCGACGCAGCTAGCAGAGAGACGCCGGAACCTAACGTGCTGAGGATTAGCCCAGGAAAGAATTAGACGCTGACTGCTATTCAACGTAGTGAGTCATGAAATGAGAGAAAACACAAGAGACCACTTAAGCAATCGTCAGATTCTCCCGAAGTAGCCAGAACCAGACCCCATGTATCAAAGAGGTCAGCATGGGACTCCTCCAACATCTCCAATTGCATCGGTCTCCCTGTCTCAAACTGCACCTCCAAAGAAGAACCGAAAGAGACACAAGTGCCGCTGAGTACCTCAACCTCTTGCTCCTTTGCCACGCATGGACATGACAGTGAAAAATTATACATGTAAAGAGAGTTGAAAGGGGCTTGACCCACACCGCCCCTGCGCGCATTCCGAGCGCTAAAACCATTGATTTTGATTAGACTTGATTTGTTAATAGTGCTGTTATAGCTTGTTTTTCACTTAAAATAATAAAAGAAATAAACTTGAATGAACGGGTTGTTGTTGATGTATACATTCCTTGTGAATTTGAAACGGACGTTTGTGAACGTCTCAACTTTATCGTGGGTTTTTGTCCTTTGTTTATCTTTTCTGCCATGAGGCTTTTGCCCTATGGGCTTTTTACTATGAGGGTTTCGTCCTATGGGGTTTTTGTCCATGTAGCTCAATGCCTGTGGGGGTTTGTTTGGTGGGGCTTTTGGCCTACATTCGAGAAACCTAGGGAATGGGGGGGGGGGGGGGGGGGGGGGGCTTGTTTGTAAAGTTATACAAATGGGAAATGCCTATTGTCAAATACTCTTCAGTGAATTAAAAGGTTATACAAGACCATAAACTAAATAGTCACAGATGAGATTGTCAAAGAGATTGCAGGGAAACTGGACTGCTCGGCGAAAGACAACTTCAGCAGAATACACTCATTTGCTAAGTCCGAACCACCATTTTGTGTGACATCAGATGTGAACGGTAATTTGTGCAAACTGTAATGATTACAACAGTCGATCACTCATTTGGGTCCTACATTTTCCATCCATCAACTGGCCGACTCGTATAAATATTCTACAAACATATGTGTTTCATTGTTTATTAGTTTCGGATACATTAATAACTGATATGAATAATAGTGATGGCAGGAACCACCACGCCAGCTTCCCGGGCGTAGGATATTATCGCCAGAAGAAAACCGGCATCAAAAATTAGCTGGGTCACAAACTGTTAATGCTAATAATAACTCTTTGTCTGGCCGCCGATTTGTCGCTAACTGAAGAAATTTCTGTTCAAAGTTTTGTGGCCAACGCTTTAACATTCTCGGCACATGTATGCTGGAGTCCAGTGAGGTGTTATTAAATTCGTTACATTGTAAAGACGTTTCATTTTCGTATGCCTTGAGTTATCTACTCTGCATGTTCTGGTAGCATGATTCCTGTTTACCGAAGCTCCTGAAAGTGTCTCCACATTCCAACACCCGGTCCACAATTCCTATCTAAACCTCATTTTGTTTGATAATTACATCCTATAAACATCATTTGAAATGTAGGACATTTTTGTGTTAACAGACTAAAATGTGTCAACATTTCTGTAACCCGCAACGGTGCAGATTGTTTACTCTCTGACATCATGCAACAACCTGCAAATGTTCGGTGTTACACGATGCCAGTGTCCTCAGCATAGATTCAATTCTGCCTAAAAACATTTCAATAGAGCTGGAAAAATAAATGAACAGTGATGACAGGCGAATTAATGTACTACACACATACACAGGTTTTCACAAAATAATTTATTATTGCCTCTGACACTTCCATGAAACACATTTTGTCAACACTGGTATATCTTCAAATGGCCCCCTGCACGAATGTCCTTTTCTCAGATTGTACTATCAGCTGACTATATTTGGCACAAAAGTAGTTGTAACCGTGTGAGACATATAGGACTCAGTGACACTCTTTTTTATTCTTTCCCAGTACTTACTGTACTTACTGTCTTTGCTAGTGACCGCTCTCTCCTTTCACAGATCCCACGAGCTCTCTCCGACTAGAATGTTTTGTTCGAGGAACAATAACAATGGGGACATTTCCACACATTTAACCCTTAGGCCTCATATTAATGTTACGATTATAACTAAGGGATACAAGGGATAATTGTAACACTTTTTGGATTTTCCAAGATTACCAGGTCATCAGGAAGCAATGGAAGAAAACTTCTGCGTATTGTACTCACTTGACCGTCCTGTTAAAAATATTATAAAATTGTTATTTTCGAAGGAATCGCAGGCTATGAGGAACATGCCACTTTCTATGGTTACAGTCGCTGTTACAACTGTCCCCAGTTGTAACACCGGCAGGGGTAAGAAGTAACAGTATTGCCAATTGCTTAACAAAAAGAGACATGGCTTGATTTTCATTCTGATAACTTCAATCCATCACAGCACCGGAGGAAAATATATCAGATTATCGACTTAGCACCTTAAGGTTCATGTCATCGGCAATACGGCAACACGTGACGAAAATGTCACGGTGAAAAAAGACAAAACCCTTCCAAAAACAAACAAAAAGAAATAAAAACAAAGTAGGCCTACTAGAATTGTGAACACAACAACGTGTCCGCGCCTCTCGCGGAACATGTCTATCGGTGTATTGCCCATATAAACTCAACACCAATTTAACGACCAGAGAGTAGGTTGTAATATGTTACATCTGTCCACGCGGAGTTTGTTACAACCGTCCCAACTGTATGGTCAAGTAACGAAAACGTTTGCCAAATATTTACAAGAAAATATGTTTAAAAGGCACGCACCTACTTGAAAGAGAAATGTATAATTGTAGCGTGTTGCGCCGAGCGGTGCGCTGTAGCGAGATTACAGCAAGTGGGTTACTTTCTCACTCCTGTATCTCAGGAGGTTTCTGAGCGCAGCTCTCTGTTATCACTGCGTCAATAAAAACAAGACCTGGTTACTGTTCCGCCTTTTATTCTAGTACCTTTACAACATCTTGTACAATCTCCGAAGGCTATGACTTGGGTTTCTGATGGCCTATCTCAGGCGCCAACTGAGCGCCTCTTTTCCTCCGCTGGGAGTACGATCTGCCGCCGTATAGCCTCGGCCGATCTTGCGCCACTATGAACTCTTGGAGGTGAACAAAACGCCGCCCCAGTATTGGACTTTCCCCAATTCTTTGTTGGACCGTGGCTGTAATCCCTTTAGGTCTTCCTTCGTGTCCCAACCAGGTTCTGCCATCCAAGACAAGACAAGGCCTCGAGATCGAATCAAATGGTTTTGCGCGCCGAAGGCGCGCAGGGACGGTATGGGGGACAAGCCCCTTTCGACCCTCGTTGACTGTATAATTTTGGTGATGTCGAGGCGTGACCGAGGAGGAAAAGGAAGGAGGGAGAAGGTTTATCCCCTTCTGGGCTTTTTCCGGCTCTTTTTCTTGGGTGGAGGTTGGCATGGTGATGGTGATGAGGCTGGTGGTGGTATTGATGTACGTCCTGTTAATTTCCTAGATTCTTTTATCCATTCTTCAGTTCTGGCTGATGTTGTTTCCATTACTTTTAGTGCATTTTGGATGATGAGGTCTATAGGATGTGGTGGCTGTTCATCTGCTTCATCCGCTCCGGGGCTTTCCGGTAGTGAAGGAAGAGGGGAGTGAGGGATGGGAGGCGGTGAAAAAGCAGCTTACAGTTCCTCCTCAGTCTCCACTGGATGTTCCTCATCCAACTGTACCGGCTCAGGAGCCGGCAGTTGATTGGGTGTACCAGTGGGACTAGGAGGGGAACGGGCGGCTGCCTCCAGAACCTCCACCCCTCACTCAACTCTTTCTTCCTATTCCGGAATGCCTCCAAGCGCCGGGCGTCCCTGCGCTTGGTTGATGGACTCTTTTTCCTCTTTACAGGGCCTCCGTGCATCTTCGGGTGAGGGGATCCTCTCTCCAGAGGTACTACCTCTCCCCGAAGAGGGTGGTGTAGTGGTTGTTTCAGTCTCGAACTCGAAGTTCAGGTGGACTCTCTTGCCTGTCTCCTGGACAGTCCAGGTGACAGGGCAAGAGATGCCCAGAGCTGAAATGGTCTTAATTAATCTATCTGTTAGCTCCAGCTTTTCCATGATTATTGAATCAGGTCTTCACGCCCTGGATTCAGAAGTGTGATGAGCCTTTGATGCACGGCCTGGCGAAAATGAGGCCTCGAGACGAGTTAAACATAAGACGCCGAATGGAATGGTTTAACGCGCCGAAGGCGCGCAGGGGCGGTATGGGGAGCAAGCCCCTTTCGACCCTCATTGGCTGTAAATGATTAATTTCCACATGTCTACTCGTGTTGAAGGAGGAACAGGTTCAGGTACTCGGCAGGTGTCACCGGTTGCGGCGTGAAGGTCTCTTTGACTGATGTCGGTTGAACCCTCGGGTGAGGACCAGTGTGGGAGGTTGGGCCCTCTCACAAAGGTACTACCTCTCCCCGAGGGTGCAGTCTATCTAGATTTTCGGGCAAGTATAGTCTGCCACTTCGGAGATGATTTTAAGTGTTGGCCATCACTGGCAAGTATAATCTGCCTCAGGCTGTCTCTGTTTGATAGGATGTCTTTGAAGGAAACAACAACGACCCCTTTCGGGGACCACCAAGAAGAAGACCCGAACTTCCCTGGTTCGGGGGCAGGCCTGCATTGTAATCCTAATGGGTTGGGACACAAAGATGCGCAATGCGCTTACAAAAAGGGGCCGAGGCGGGACGCAGGACCAACGCTCGCCTCCCTTAAAGTGGTCGACCACTTTTAGGGAAGGAGCGGAGGATGTTCAGGAACCGTGGGGGTGACTGTTTCCATAACGGTTAGACTCTCTGTAGCGGTTATTGGGGTGCTGGTCAAAAAGCATCTTCTGTGTACCTGCTTAAAAGAAGAAGGTAGAATTAGTTTTCATTAAAGTATGTAAACTGTAAAGATAAAAGTACATCTTGTTCGATCTTAAGGTTTAATCTTAAGCCTCGAGATCCCGAATGGAATGGTTTAACGCGCCGAAGGCGCGCAGGGACGGTATGGGGAACAAGCCCCTTTCGACCCTCGTTGACTGTAAGTGACTAATTTCCACATGTCTACTCGTGTTGAAGGAGGAACAGGTTCAGGTACTCGGCAGGTGTCTCCGGTTGCGGCGTCGTGATGGTCTCTGACTGATGTCGGTTGAACCCTCGGGTGAGGACCAGTGTGAGAGGTTGGGTCCTCTCACAAAGGTACTACCTCTCCCCGAGGGTGCAGTCGGTCTGGATTTTCAGGCAAGTATAGTCTGCCACTTCGGAGATGATATTGAGTGATGGCCATCACTGGCAAGTATAATCTGCCTCAGGCTGTCTCTGTTAGATAGGATGTCTTTTGAAGGAAACAACAACGACCTCTTTCGGGGACCACCAAGAAGAAGACCCGAACTTCCCTGGTTCGGGGGCAGGCCTGCATTGTAATCCTATTGGGTTGGGACAAAAAGATGCGCAATGCGCTTACAAAAAGGGGCAGAGGCGGGACGCAGGACCAGCGCTCGCCTCCCTTAAAGTGGTTGACCACTTTTAGGGATGGAGCGGAGGATGTTCAGGAACCGTGGGGGTGACTGTTTCCATAACGGTTAGACTGTCTGTAGCGGTTATTGAGATATGCTGTTCACCGCCTTAAATACCCTTCAGCGCAAGTCAAAGCGAGGCCAACCAACCAGAGCATTCGATAATGAGCCATCTTCCGGCCGTACAAGAAAGATAACTCGGGCAGAGGCTCCATCTCGGGCAAAGGCTCCATCAGCGGCGCTCAGTATAACTCAGCCGCTACACAACCCACGCCTCCGATGAAACCTCGACCCGATGTGTCAAAGCCTAGGACATTTAAAGCATTTTATTTAAAAAAGATATATAACAATTAAAAAATATCTTTATTCTTTTCTCTTCACTACATTATTCTACCCAACTCGTCACTCTCTTGGTTGTGGGCTTTTCCTCTTCTGTCGCTGTTCTCTTAATCACAATCTTCGTCACCACTTCTCTCACATTCTTTCTCGGTGGGCTCTCTGGCATACTCTCGGACTGCGTGTAGGTATTACTGGTTTCTACCCTCTCTGTCTGAGCTCTGTCTGAGCTTCCCGAGTCTCAAGGACTACTGGTACAGCGGGATTCTGACCATGTTCGCCTTTATACCTGGGAGACACTGACCACTGCCTCTACCATCTCTCTAATGTCTTCTTCTATGTCCACCGATCTCATGGATCCAACATCAACCCTGGTTGGCGTCCTCTTCTCTTTCTTTTGGCTCTTTCTTATGAGGACTTTCAAACAATCAATTTATCTTTTCCCGCCTGTGGCGCAGCAGATCTTTCCTATACAAGTACGACCGGGGACATAATTCGCAGGTAAAAGCGATCCCCGTACAGTATCCTGTGTCTGTTCAATTGTTCTTTTTATCTATCGCATCGTTCACATCTCAATAACTTAGCTCTGGTCTTCGTATTTGCCATTTCGACTTTACTGTTGCGGAACATCTCACGAGTGTTTTCCTGACGTTTCTTCATAGTCTCTTTTATAGGCTTGGCCCCGCCCACGCATGAATTTTTGTGTTTCGGCGCCGTTTTATTTGTACTTGATAATTCAGGCGCCGCTTCGATAGGAACATCAATAGAAGCAACTGTCGTCTCTACGCTTAACACAGTCATCCAGCTTTGCTGGTCGCCGCCTCCTCCGCTTCCCTCCTATGTCAATTCCATCTTCATCGGACTCATCAGTGTCTTCGTATATTGAAGGGCTTCCCGTATCTGCCTCATATTTCGTAGTATCAGACGCCGTCACTATATACGGGAACGTTTCCTCCGAGGGTTAATCTGGATTCCTGGCATCAACATCATGGTTGGCTTCTTCTGTCATGGCGTCACTGGGCGAGTCATGGCGTACAATCTTGGGCTTCTTTGTTCCGCACTGGACCCTAAAGGTAACGTCATTCAAAACTTCTATAATTCTATAGGGACCATCCCAGTATGGTAACAGCTTAGGCGATTTCCCTTTCTTCTGGGCTGGGGTAAACAACCAAACCTTCTCCCCTTCCTTGTAGCCGTTCTTGTTTCCGTAGGTCATAAGTCTTCTTCTGTTTCTTCACACTACCACTAAGGCACCCCCTCGCAATTTCATGTATCTTCATGAGTGTTGTCTCAAATCTTCAGCCATTGATGGTCCTCTTAACGCCGCCATCTTGGGGTACAACAACCACAAACTCGACTGGTAGAGTAACTTCTCTCCCTAACATCATCGCATTGGGACTATAGCCAGTCGTTTCGGGGTCCGCCGTCCAGTACGCTATCATCACTAAGGGAAGATGTAAATCCCAATCTGCCTGATCCTCATTCACATAGGCACTTAGCATCGCCGCCGACGTCTTATTCAATCTCTCAATCATTCCATTCGACTGCGATGATAGGCTGTGATTCGTGTCTTTTTAATTCCCAGCAGGTCACACATCTCTTAGAACACGCTACTCTCAAACTGACTACCTTGATCCGAGTGCAGGACTTGCGCCGGAACTCCAAAACGGGATAGATAAAAATCAACTACTGCCCTGGCCACGGTGGTAGCTTCCATATTTGGGAGTGGTGCCGCTTCCATCCACTTTGTAAAATGGTCGCCTATCACTAACACGTATCGGTTTCCTCGTTCTGTGGTTGGTTAGTTTATGTCGACTGCTATTCGTTCTCCTGCTCCGCCCATGACTGGCTTTTTCAACTGCGCCCTGGGTTCTCTTCCTGGAGCTTTCCTTCTGACGCATTTCGCACATTGTCGACACCATTGGCAAACATCTCGCTGTAACCCGGGCCAATAATACCATTGTCTTGTCTTTCTCAACGTTTTTCTTACTCTCAGGTGCCCATCAGTTCTTCCGCCATGGTATTGATCCATCATCGACTCTCTCTGTGCCTTCGGAACCACAGAGAGGTGTCGCTTCAAACGTCCCCTGGCACCAACCCATCGTCTGGTTATTACGCCGTCGATTATCTCCAAAGCATTAAATTGTCCCCATTGAGCTTTTTCATCTGGGCTTCTTGATATTATCTTATCCCATCCCGATCGACTATTCCACTTCAACCATCCGTAAACTCTCTTTAACACCGGATCTGTCTTCGGCTGTTCCTTCATCTTGGCCATTCGCCTAACTAATTCTATGGCGCCGACATGCTCTTGCCGCTAGTCATTGCTCTTTACCTCTATGCCGCCCTGGGCTACTTCCTCATGACTACTTCGGCCACACTGTTTACATGGTACTCGGGACATTGCGTCGGCATTTCTGTGACTCTTTCCAGGTCTAAACTATATCTCAAAATCGTATTCTGACAATATCTCTATCCAGCGTGCTTACTGCCCCTCAGGTTCTTTAAAGTTCCACAGCCAGCGCAAGGAACCATGATCTGTTCTTACTGTAAATCTTCCTCCCAACAGATAAACCTTGAAAAGCTTCACAAAGTGTACCACCGCGAGTAATTCTCTTCGTGTAACACAGTAACGCCACTCAGCTTTTGTCAAACAACGGCTTGTATAGGCTACTACTCGTTCTTGGCCTTCAACCTTCTGTGATAACACCGCCCCTATTCCACTGGCGCTAGTGTCTGTATCCAAGATAAAACTCTCTGTTGGGATCAGGTAACTTCAAGACAGGTGCCGTTATCAATTTCCTCTTCATGTTTTCAAACGCCGTTTGGTACTCTTCAGTCCATAAAAATTACCGACCCTTTTCTGTAAGTTGGTGTAACAGCACCGCTATATACGCAAAATTCGCTTCACTTGACCTCATGCTGTCAAACCTTTTTAGGTTACCTAATAGATTGTTTTTATCTTTTTAATCGAATTAAACTTTCAAAAGTTAATTTAAATTAATTTTTTCATTGTAATGTGATTTTTGGGGCAATGGTTTTCAGTAGTTTGTTGTACAATGTACGTCATTTATTGTATAATGGACTGTTATAGTTGAAATGGGATACTGTATTTACATTTGAACTCCTGCATATCGGTATCTTGCTGTATCAAAAGTGTTTACCTCACAGTTTAATTATTGTAGGATGGAATGATACAGGTTTATAAGATAATCAGATTACGATGTTCCAAAGTCGAACTTTTTGCATATCAGTAGGTTTCCAACACCAGGGCCGTATTATTCATACAGCTGACTAGGCTGAAGCCTAGGGGCCCGCAGGAATTCTTTTCTTTTTTTTCTTTTTTTTGCTGAGGAACTGTTACTAGCGCCTTAGGGCTCCAATGGTTAAAGACACTTTGCACTCTGCGCCGTAGCGATACATGTGCAAATGTATTTATCCATATATATACTCTCTTAAGTATACTATATATATATTTATATACAGTACGTCATTTTAATGCTTATTTATATAATATGTCAGGTTGTGAGCAAAATTCTTCAGGAGACCCGCAAAATGGATATAGCGCTAGTAGTATGTAATGTGGTTTTCACCTCTAGGTTGGTGGACCCCGGTGAGGGACCTAGGAAGTGACGTCATGTCACGCGACCCAGTGCCGCCATGTTGTCTTGTCATGGTAACCCGCGTGAGCGGCCATGTTGTGACGTCATCTCCATAGTGATACGTGGTGTGAGTGCGCACGCGCAGCGCGTGTTGTTAAGGTGATACGTGTTTCCGTTGTCCATTTTGTATACTGGAGGCCGCCATCTTGGTTTCCATGGTAGCACGTGGTCGCTATGTAACCCAATTTTTCTGCAATAGGACGGGGTATGTTTCGAGGGTATGTTCCTTTGTAGAAGAGTAAATCTAATTACCAGAAACAACCCGACAATCCCTCCAAATCACCCAAAATCACCGAAATTGACTTTATTTGATACGGATTTCCCATTTTATCGGCTTAGCACGTAGTGCTATAGTACCGAGGGGTCCCCTGGGGTGTGTTCCTTTGTAGAAGAGTACTTTTCTGGTTCGGATTTTCCCAGAATCCTCGTTTAATTACCCAAATAAACCCGTCAAGTTGTACTATTTCGAATTCTTTCAGAATCCTTTTTTTGGATCCCATGACGTTTTTTCCCAATAAGAGTAGCACGTAGTGCTATAGGACAAAATTACCCAGAATCATCTGCTTCTACTTGGAACTATATTTTTATAAATTCCTACGCTCTATTTTTAGTAACATCCTTAACTGACCCCCTAACTAATTGTTAGGGTCTATATTTAGCAATTTCTTTAAATGACACCTCTAACTACATGATTTTAAATAATAAAATTAATGAGGATCAAGATATTTCTACAATGACCAATCAGAGCGAAGTTAATCCACCAATCAGATTTCTGTATTCCCATTGTGTTTCTTTCCCATTGACTTCTATACTAATTTTCTAAATTTCCCAACTTTAACCTATAATCCTATAGGAAACAGACACAAACGCCCATCGAGAATGAAAATATCGATGAAAAAACGTTGTGACGTCGCGACGCTTTCAAAAACGTCCGTCACGTAGAAATAGATTTCAGAGAAGAGTAACGTCGCGTCATTCTGTTTCGATCCTTCGAACTGAACACATCGCAAGAGAGTTTTCTACAGCAATTTTGCCTTCGCAAACTTTTATGAAGATGGAGTCTGATGCTGCTACTGCCGTTACCAGAACTGATGTTTACGCCTGTGAAGAGTGTGGGAAGACCTTTACGGACCGTCGGAACCGGAATCGCCATGTGCGTACCCAGCACGCCGCCGTAGAGAAGAAGACCCACGATTGCACCAACTGCAACAAGACCTTTACCAGAAAAGAGAAGCTGGATCAACAACTGAAGAAATGTTTGGTGGAATGCGGCCAGGAGTTTAACCAGCTACTCCATTTTAACCGACACAAGAGCGTTGCCCACCAACCAGTTCCTGTACCATCTAAAAGGAAGACCGATGAACCAAAGAGAGGACCAACGAAACAACCACGGACCACGACGACCACCCGTTATAATGTTGACCCAATTGATTTTGACAAGAATATGATGTCTGAAGAAGAAACCGATGAGATGTTGACCATATACGAAGATAACTAGAGTTCTATTAGAACTCGCCACATGATGAACAGAAGAGTCCAGGACCAGTATAACTACCGGATCAACGATGTGAACCTGAAAATGATGGATGATGAATTGATGACTACTGTATTTCTGCCACAACACTTAAGATTTAAAATTAATCTGAGTTTTGGTTTTATCCTGCGACACAATGAAACGAATGAAATGAAGTATTACCATCCATCACAAAACAACGCCCGGGTACTTGATGTTCCACAACTAGTATGTTGCCAAGAAGACTTTGAAGAATTCCTTGACGATGTCATGGAAGAAGATATTCTGGAATGGGCCAAGTTAAAACGACCCAACACCAAATGGCTTGTGGAGAGAATTACCAACGTCACATTTTATGTGAATAAGCTGAAAGACCACCCAATTGGAATGGTAGAAGATCTTTCCGATTATATTCTCCAGAACAAAGCAGTAAATGCTTTGGTGAAAGATGAACAACGCCAGTTTTATTATGATGACAACCTGTGTATTTTCCGCTGTTTAGCTTTATGGAGTGGTTCCACAGCACACAACCTCAACTATACAACAGATGCCATGTACAACAAGTATACACAAAAGCCAAAGAATGAATTCCGTGGAGTAAACATTCGAGTATATGAACTTGTCAAGAATGATGATGATGACCACATTGTTGTCAAATTAGTACAGAGATCTCACAGAAAGTTTGAAAATACCATGTGTGTGAACGTCTACAAGAACCATTTTAGCTACATCATCGATATAGACCAATACTGCAAATCCTTTGAATGCCGCAAATGCGGCAAATTATGGAATACCTCCTGGGCAATAAATCGTCACGAGAAAACATGTACAGATGAAGTAAAATACCAGTATGTTGGCGGTGTATACCATCCATCCCAGTCCGTATTTGATCTGTTAGAAGATGAAGGTATAGAAGTACCCGAAGAGAAGAATTTTATCCATACCGTGCAACGTTTGATTTTGAAAGTTACTTTGTCAAATCCAGTCTACCTGCCGACAGTGATAAACTGATATGGGAAGCAGAACACCGACCATTGAGTGTGAGCATATGTAGTAATGTTCCAGAATACCAAGAACCGAAATGTTTTATTAGAAATGGAAATTCTCAAGAACTTGTTGAAGAAATGATGACATACCTCACAGCTATTTCATCTCATTGCCATCAATTGATGCAGACCTATCATGCTTGGTCCTTATTTAAACTCAGACAGAAAATTGATGAAACGCTGGAAGCGGAAGCCAGAGCTACTGAAGATACATCCAAGATACACCCTTTACAAAAATTGGAGAAGAAATTTCAAGACTGCCTGCAAGAGATGCCCGTCATCGGATTCATCTCTGGAAAATATGATATGAATGTAGTCAAGCGTGAACTGATGGCATACCTGAAGAGACAGAATCCACTCAAGTTTGCAGTGAAGAAATCGAATAACTACATGTGCGTCTCGACAGAATCTTTCAAGTTTGTTGATATTTGCAACTACCTCGCTCCAGGATTCAGCTATGACAAGTTTTTGAAAGCATTTGGCTGCTCCGTGACGAAAGGATTTTTACCATATGAATGGATCGACAGCTTGGACAAATTGGATCAAGACCACCTACCACACCATGAACCCTTCTACAATTCTCTGAAGAAAGAAAATATATCCAATGAAGAATACCAGTACTGCCAGCATGTATGGAACGACCTGGAGATGAAAACTTTCCGTGATTTCTGATCTGGTATAATAACCGAGATGTAAAACCATTCCGAGAAGCAGTTGACAAGCAGTTTGCTTTCTACCAAGAACGCCACATCGACATGTTTAAAGATGGTATCAGTGTTCCAGGCCTTACGTTAAAATACCAGATCCAGACCATGAATGATGACACTTACTTCACATTATTTAACCAGAAAAACAAAGACCTGCATCACTTGGTGAAAGATAATATCGTTGGTGGACCTTCAATTTTCTTCAACCGATACCACGAGAAAGATGTTACCCGAATCAGAGAAACAAAATATGGCAAAGAAGCAAAACCATGTGGTAGTATTATAGGCTTTGATGCGAATGTATTATATCTTTGGTGCCTAATGCAAGAGATACCAACGGGTTGGAGTATTAGACGTCATGAAGAAAACCAGTTTAAACCAGAACATCCAATGAAGTATGGTAAAATAGCTGAACAATGGTTAGAGTTTTTATCAATGAGAGATGACATCCACATCAGACATCAGTTTAACGGAGCTGAAAAAATGATTAGTCGAAGGCGGTTGCCTGTTGATGGTTGGTGCAAAGAGACACAGCCTGTATACCAATTCCATGGCTGCTTCTGGCACGGAATACCTGCATGAAAGATAAGAATGGCCTTCCAATCATCCATAATGAAGTCAGAGATAAACCCATGAAAGAACTGCTACAAGACACCCGTACCAATGCAAAGTACATCACCGATTTGGGCTATAAACTTGTTGAAATCTGGGAGTGTGAGTGGAGAGAGATGAAGAAGACCGATGCCACACTCAAAACCTTCCTGAAAGAGAACTTTTCAGACAAAATAGATGGTGCGATGACAGATGAAGAAATACTAAACAAAGTGAAGTCCGGTGAACTGTTTGGTTTGGTCGAATGTGATATACATGTACCAGATCACCTGAAAGAGTACTTTGAAGAGATGACACCTATCTTCAAGAAAACAGATATTTCCATAGATGATATTGGTGAACACATGAAGTCCTTTGCTGAGAAGAATGGAATGATGAAGAAACCCCGTAGAAGTTTGATCGGAAGCTATGGAGCAGAAAAAATGTTGTTTGCAACCCCTTTAATGCAGTGGTACCTCCAGCAGGGTATTGAAGTTGACCACGTCTATCAAGTTATCCAATATAAACCAAGAATATGTTTTGAAAAATTTGGAGATGAAGTATCTGAAGCAAGAAGACAAGGAGATGTTGGCCCTGACAAGTCGATCGTTGCCGACACCATGAAGCTGTTGGGAAATTTTGGATATGGCAAAACCGTCACCAACAAAGAGAATTACCGGCGTGTGTGCTATTGCGACGACGAAGAAGTTACCAAAGCTGTAAATGACATGTCCTTCAGAGCCTTGAATCCATTAGATGAAACTTTATATGAAGTCGAACTGAACAAGAAGACCATCAAGTTGGATCTGCCACTTCACATCGGATTCTTTGTTTACCAGTATGCGAAACTCCAGATGCTTCAGTTCTATTATGATGTCATCGATACTTTTAT
Source organism: Pictodentalium vernedei (assembly GCA_031216915.1). Lineage (NCBI taxonomy): Eukaryota > Metazoa > Mollusca > Scaphopoda > Dentaliida > Dentaliidae > Pictodentalium > Pictodentalium vernedei. Next base: position 320,970,589 of record CM062293.1, read on the forward strand.
CAACCGCCAAGATTTCGAATATGCTGAAATGGACACAGATTCTGTATATCTATGTACCTCGTCACCATCCATAGATCAATTAGTGAAACCAGAGAAGAGAGTAGAATTTTACAAAGAGAATCACAAGTGGTTTCCATCAGAGTGTTGTGATTTCCACAGAGATGATTAAAACCAAATTAGAAGGCAAAGAATGGCTGTCCCCCTCATGTTGCCTAGAAAGAAAGCGTTTTGACAGGAGAACTCCAGGCTTGTTCAAGGTAGTATAGCAAGGAACCTACATTGTTGGACTATGTAGTAAAACATATTATTGTTTCGGAGCCACCAATAAATTCAGTTGTAAAGCAATCAGCAAACGCCACAATGATTTGACGAAAGAGAGATATTTGCAAGTTTTGAAGACTTAACAAAGTGGATCTGGCATCAACCGAGGATTTGTGATGAATGACAACACTATGTATACCTACCAGCAAAGCAGAGATGGGCTATCATATTTCTACCCAAAACGAAGAGTTTTAGAAGATGGAGATAGCACCATACCACTAGAGATTTAAAGAAGAAACAATGGAGTGAGTGTCATATTTTTCTACAACCTGAACAAAGTGTAGCTTTTGCCTACCAAAAGTTCTATTTAGTTGACCGAAAAATTCCTAAACACCGAAACGGTTTTTAGGTGGCCTACTCAATCAAATTAGGCTCATCAAATTTTTAAAGTCCTTTATGGCAGTCCTCATAAAGTCCTATATGGCAAGTTTTTTTCTCTAAGTAAAAAGTCCTATATGGCATTCTCTAAAGTCCTTTATGGCAAGTTTTTTTCTCTGATTAAAAAGTCCTATATGGCATTTTCTAAAGTCCTTTATGGCAGTCCTCATAAAGTCCTATATGGCATTCTCTAAAGTCATATATGGCAGTCTTTAAAAAATCCTAAATGGCAAGTCTTACAAGGCAATATATTTTTCTAGCGTAAAGATTTTTCAATTTTTTTTATTTATTCTAATACAGAGAGTTTTTTTCATCATCATCTTCATCATCATAATGTTCCTGGTATACCTTAGGCTAACCCTATTGGAAGTGGAGGATACTTCTTTATTCCAAACTTTTTAGTTTCATTCAAAATTTAGTTTCATTCAAAACTTTTCAGTTCCATTTATTTTAAAAAAAAATGTTGATTCATGGTATCTTAAAGGTTACACCTATTGGAACCAGATGATACTTCTTTATTCCAAACTTAGTTTCATTCAACACTTTTTAGTTCCATTTATTTTAAAAAAAACGTTGATTCATGGTATCTTTTAGTTTACACCTATTGGAACCAGATGATACTTCTTTACTTTTTAGTTTCATTCAAAACTTAGTTTCATTCAAAATTTTTTAGTTCCATTTATTTTAAAAACATGTTGATTCATGGTGTCTTTTAGGTTACACCTATTGGAACCAGATGATACTTCTTTACTTTTTAGTTTCATTCAAAACTTAGTTTCATTCAGAACTTTTTAGTTTCATTTCATTTTTTTTAAAGTTGATTCCTGGTGTCTTATAGGCTACCCCTATTGTATAACAAAAAGAATAAATCATCATCATCATCATTACTAAGAAATTCTCTGTTGTGAATATTTAAAAGAAATGAGAAATTTTTATGATAGAAAACTGAATTGCTAAGTTGGACATGTTGTTTTCGATTTATTTTGTTCTTAAGGGTACGAACTGTAGGGGGTGGGAATGCACTCGAGCTATTTTACTCATCTCCATTGGACAGAGGTTTGTAGCTTGACCTGTCCCAAGCCAGTATAAAATGCAGAGGGCCATATCCTACAGTTTAAGGATCAAAATTGCAGTTTGATCGCCAAACTGACCAATCAGATCGAAGTTAATCAACCAATCAGATTAGTGTATCCTCACTGTGCTTCTTTTCATTTAATTTCTATACTAATGTTCTAAATTTTCCAACTTTAACCTATAATCCTATAGGAAACAAACACAAACCCCAACCAAGAATCAAAAAGTCGATCAAAATTTGTTGAACTGGGGTGATGTTTTCAATCAAGTCCGTCAAAGATATATAAGATTAGGCAAAGCATGGACTTGGCATCATTCACTATCGAACCATTGACCAGAGAAGATGTTCCGAATTGGCACCAAGCAGACCTATGCTAACGTCACCCAGTACCAGGGTGAACTGAAGATTCATCTCAGAAGATACTTTGAGGGAAAAGATCAGAAACCTTATCTTACGAAGACTGGTATTGCTCTATCTTTAGAAGAATGGAATGCCTTGAAGTCCCAAATAGAAGAAGTAGATGCAGCCATCAAAACCCAACAAACAACTTTAACTGAAGTTCCTGAAGACACTAAACCTACTAACCATGAAGACTTTAAAAAACGAATTCAAGAACCACCTTTGAAGAAGAGGAAGAAAATCACAGTGAAAAAAACCCCAACCGCGACCATTGATCGTTGATGAAATTGATAGTGAACTCAGGCAAGTTCGGTTGCAACATGAACCTTGCTTGGCATATGCTCATTATGTCGAAGAGAACATTGACGCTGTAGTGAAAGAAAAATGCTACGGATGTACAGTCGATCACCCAAGTCAGATTTAGCGTAATGTATGCCTAATGATGTCTGAAGAAGAGAAGATTATAACATGTTTTAGTGAAGCACTTGAAAGAGTTAACAAGAATGACGTTCATCTACTGTGGCACCATAATACTTCTGGGATGAATCCACCACCAGTACAGAGAGAGTATGAAGATATGTTCAAAAAACCTCTCACAAATGAACAGATGCGTTGTATTATGGATTTGGTGATTGAATTCATGACCGTCAAGAAACCACTCAGTCTGAAGATGTAAATAGATGTTTGTTTTTAATAAAAAAAGAAAAAAAAGAAGAAAAACAGTATAAAATGAAGAAACAAGAAAAAAAGGTGGTAATGACGCTTAAGTTATTTTATTTGATGTTTATCTTCTTGACAAATATCAAACAAACTTAACCTGTCCCCAGCCAGTAAGTCAGAGGGCCACCAATTTTAAATATTTTTGGATGACGGTCATATTGACCACCTCTCCAAAAGGTAAAAAAGGGAAGTAGTACCCACGTTCAGTGGGAGCCACCTTCCCAAAAGGTATAAAAGGAAGTAGTACCCACATAGAACAACAAAGATGGATCCTCATTGGAAACATCCATTCACTTGTTTATTGTGTGGTCCCACGGGTAGTGGTAAATCATCCTTTGTAAATCGGGTTATTCAAAACATTCAAAATATTATATCACCTGTTCCAAGTCACATCATTTGGTGTTATAGTGAATGGCAACCATTATACAATACTTTACCCTAAGTAGAATTCGTAGAGGGTCTCCCTCAAGAATTAAAATCTGATAGTTTAGTCATATTGGATAATCTAATGCTCGATGCAGATGTTCGAGTGTCTAGATTATTTACTAAAGGTAGTCATCACTGTAACATTAGTGTGATGTACATTGTTCAAAACTTATTCGACAAAAATAAAGTTCATAGGACTGTAGCTCTCAATAGTCATTACATGATCTTGTTTAAAAATCCTAGGGATCGTTCTCAGATCTCACACTTGGCAGCACAGATGTATCCTGGTCACTCCATGTTTCTGAGAGAAGTTTTCGAAGATGCCACTTCGACACCATATGGCTACCTCTTAATAGATCTCAAACAAGATACTCCTGAACACATTAGATAAAGAAGTCAAATTTTTCCTGGGGAAACCCAATATGTGTACCTCCGAAAAGTATAAAAGGGGAGCAACAAGTCTGACTCGAGTCAGAAGCATGTCTGACCGTCTCAAGCGCAACATCGCTCTTCTCAAGGTTCTTATTAAATCGAAACCCACACTCGTCAAATCCATACTAAAACATGCACACAAAGAATTGATAACTTGTTTGTGTGACTGTGCCTCGAATATACTAAAGAGAGCAGTACCTCTGACCAAAGCTCAGAGAACCAAACTCATTCGTCATAAACAACTAATGAGGGCAGTGGCAAATAAAGGTACCTCTGACAAAAAGAGGAGACAAATCTTGCAGAAAGGGGGATTCTTGGTGGCATTGCTACCTCCTGTACTATTGGGTGCTGTTAATGGTATATTTGGATGATGGAATATGCAAAGAAGATGGCTTTGGTAGAAACGAGGTTATTGGAACGTCTGCAAGAGACTCCAAGACAACCGAATGAACTGGCTGTTTCATCACTGGATAGAGAAATGAGAGATATTCTCGATGCCCCTTTTCTTTCGGCTGATGAAAAGATGACTCAATATAATCACATTTTACAAAAATACTTGACATTTCAACAAAAGGTAAAGGCTCCTCGACCAATTAAAGTCGAATTCGAGAAAGATAATAAAAAGGAAGACATTCTCGATTTTGTACCTATGAACATGAAGAGAAAGGAAAAGTTGTTGCTGAATCGTATTAGAAGTGACCCAAATATATCTTGGAATGAGAAGGGTGAATTAGTCTACAAAGATCAAACAGTGGTAGGGTCGAATGTAACAGATCTTCTGAACGATTTACTTAGAAGACGAAAATCTTTCCAACCAAAGGGATGGGAAGTGTTGGCCGAAGCGTTGAGAGATAGTAACATACCCCAAGAATTAATTGGTCATAAAGAACGTTGGGATTTAATGAAACAGGCACCGATAAAGTCGGAACCTAAACAACCAAAGTAAACAGAAACGTCAAAGTGGACCGAAAAAGAGTATAAATAGAGTTGACACTTGAACAATGCAGTCATGGAAGCATTGTACTATGATTCTGAAGTGCCTGGTAGTTTCGGTGGTGTAGACGCTCTTCGTAGAGCGTCCAAGAAAAAAACTAAACAAGTTGTAAAATGGTTAGAGACTCAAGACACATACACTCTTCACAAACCTGTTCGTCGTACATTTTCCAGAAGGAAAGTGATAGTTATTGGTATAGATGCACAATGGCAAGCTGACTTGGTAGATGCTTCAAACATAAGTAAATTCAACAAAAACATAAATTTTTTGTTGACATGTATAGATGTGTTTAGTAAATATGCTTTAGTAAAATTTTCAAACAAGGTCGTAAACCAGAAAAATTAAAAACTGATCAAGGCAAAGAATTTCTAAACAGAAAATTTCAGAATTTTCTCAAAGATCACAAAGTCGAATTTTTTACTACACAAAATGTGGAAACAAAATGTTAGTAGAAAGATTCAATAGAACTTTGAAAACCAAAATGTGGAAATATTTTACAAAGAACGATACACTAACGTTTCCACTTCAAAACTTGGTGAAATCATATAATCATTCTCATCATCGCAGTATAGGTATGGGTCCCATTGCCGTGAACTTTGAAAATCAAGAAGAGGTTTGGCAAAGGTTGTATGGACAACCCATAAAACACAAAACACCAAAGTACAAAGTAGGAGACAGAGTGAGAATCAATAAAGTTAAGAAAACTTTTAAGAAAGGTTATATTTGCCCAATTGGACCGAAGAGTTATTCACAGTAGTAGCCATCAAGAAAGGACCAGTCACATACATCTTACAAGATGATAATGGGGAAGTATTAAAAGGGTCGTTCTATACTGAAGAGCTTCAACGAGTTTCACATAAAACTATTTACAAAATCGAACACGTACTCAAGAAACGTGATCGAGGTAAGAAAAGGGAATTGTTCGTAAAGTGGTTGGGACACCCAACTTCGTTCAATTCGTGGATCAAGCAGAGTCAACTCACCTATAAAAGGAAGTGAACCTCTGAAGTTTCTTCAAAATGGAAGAAGGATCGAACGGTTCTTGGCCTCTGTTTGGCAAAAGAATTCCAAGGAGCGAGATCACTTACTTTTCACAAATAATCATTTTATATATCATCACCATTACCAGTGTCGTTAATCTCACTCTCGAAAACACAGACAGTAAGTTGTGGACTGCTCTCTTGAGTAGTAGCATAGGATGTTTGTTACCAAATCCAACCATTAAGAAAAAGTAATGTTTTATTTGACTCTACCAAGTAATAGTTCTTTGAACGTGTTTCCAGAAAACACGTTGACTACGTACACCACTCAGTTATCACAACCAGCGAATCTCACGGGAGAATGGGAAGTAGATCTGGCAGAGATTCAGTATCCAAATACTTGGTTCAATATTCGTGGAGAAGAAGCTTTCGTTACAGTGTTCTGATCTTCGAAAAAGAATTACAGACTTACTCTCAAGGAAGGTCGTTATTCGGATCCCATTGATGTGATACGAGATATCAATGGTGTTAAAGAATTACTCTTGCCTCGTCACGATAAGGTAGCTTTTGAACTGGATGAAGTGACTGGTAAAGTTCGTTCGTATCACGGTACGTGATGGAGTCGTGGTCACATTGAGCCCTACTCTTCAAAATATTTTGGGATTTAATGAGTGTATTTTTAAATCAGGAACTTATAATTCTTCCAGAGTTGCCGATGTCAACCAAGGATTTTATTCACTCTATGTATACTGTGACTTGGTTCGTGACCAAGTCGTAGGAGATTCAAGAATACCACTTCTTCGTATCGGACACGTGTGTGGAAAATATGGGAATATCATCTCTAAAACATTTGAGAATGTGTATTATGTACCAGAGGAACGAAAAAATTTCAGTACCGTCCAGGTGTATATAAGGGGTGACGCAGGAGCCATAGTACCATTCGAGTTCGGGAAAGTGACAGTGACACTTCATTTCAGAAATCGTAGATCTCTTCATTTCACATAAACATGACTTATTGTTGTAAGTCCAAATTATACGAAGAATATTACACGAAACAAGCTGGAAGCGGTCTACCGGCTTTTTCTGGAGCTCAAATACAGAGAGTATATGGTTTGGGAAGTATATTGGGAGGACTGAAGAATATGGTGTTACCGTTATTGAAAACTACAGCCAGGACCGTGGGAAAACAGTTATTGAGAAAAGGAGCAGCCTTTGCCGAAGATGGCATTGAAGGGAAAAATGTAAAAAAGGCAGCAATCAAAAGAGTCAAAGAGGCTGGTGCAGGAGTTTGGAATGAAGTGGTTGGTGGTTCAAAACCACCCGGCAGGAAAAGTATAAAAAGGCCCGCACTACGCAAAACTAGAAAATCGACAAAAAGAAGGAGAACTGTTCAGACCCAAGACCATCTCGGTGCATGATGTCTCTCATCAATGAAAAATCTTGTGAGTGTGTCAACAGTGAACTCGACTTGTTTCCATACCACCAACACAGACTAGTGTGGAACATGGGCAATGGGTAGAACACAGGCCTTTGGCGACTATAGGAAACAGTGGTCCAATAGAATTCCACATTGTGGGATTAGGAGATGATTATTTGAATTTGGCACAGACATACTTGTATGTTAAAGCAACGGTTGTAGATTCCAATGGGGCATCAATTGCACCCGATGCCAAAGTGGGCCCAGTCAATTTATGGATGCATTCCTTATTTAATCAAATCGATATCAGCTTGAATGAAGAACTGGTATCTCCTTCCAACAACACTTATCACTACAGAGCTTTCATAGAAACTTTGTTGAGTTATGGACCAGCTGCCAAGAAGTCACAACTGACTAATGTATTATGGTACAGGGATACGGCCGGACACATGGAAGATTTGACAGATGATAACAAGGGATTTTTTCTTCGAAAGAAATTTATAGAGAAAAGTAAAATCGTGGACATGGCTGGAAGATTACATTTGGACATGTTTTTCCGAGCTCGATTCCAGCCAAACCATTACAACCAAGATTCGAACAACAAGAAGTGGCCAGATGTTATGCGACTCTGTTCCAAGGAACTGGACAAATGTATGAGAATGAAGGAAACCACATCAGCCAAGAAGAGTACATAAATGGATACACTCTATTCGTATTCGACCTGACTCCAGACCTATCACATGGACAACACTTCGATCTGGTGAAGAGAGGAAACTTGAGACTAGAAGTCCATTTCGAAAACCCATTACCAACCACAATCAACGTACTGGTGTATGCAGAATTCCAGAACATCGTAGAAGTGGATAAGAATAGACAAGTAATCTTCGATTACTCAACATGAACACGTTTCAGTTAGAGAATGCACTTCGATCAGATAGTTGTTTGAAGAGAATATGTTTGGGCGTATTTGCAAGAAACAGATTACCAAGAAGATTACCAGACCACAGACCAGTAGCTTTGATAGCCAACACGGATCCAGACCACAGAAAAGGAGAACATTGGGTGGCTCTCTTTGTGAGTCACCACAACGCAGAATACTTTGATTCCTATGGATTACCACCACAACACAGACCATTCGAGAATTTCCTGAAGAAGACTTCCAGATATAGGAAGTCTAATACAAAACGCCTTCAAGGACCATTACCAGTGTGTGGACAATACTGTCTATTTTACTTGAAACATCGCTGTCGCGCTGTACCGATGGAAACCATATCCAACATCTTTACGACTGATCTAATGGATAATGATATGTTGGTTAATGACGTCATAGAGGAAACCAGCCACTAGATGACGCTGTATTGAAGGAAAACTATAAAAAACTGGTGCACTTGGTGTTCAGCTCATTTGTGTTTCGACAACCGAAGAAGAAAGATGTCTACTAATGCGACCGTCTTCAAACTTAACAACGATTTACAGATTCAACTGTTAAAGAACGACGTTGGGTTCCAGTTTACCACAAGAGATTGGGAATAAGTGACCAAAGCAGTGGATATTGCAAAGAAGAAAAGCCTTGAAATAGGAGAACCCAAACCAAAAAGAGAGAGAAAACCAAAGAAGAATGAAGATAAAAAGGATTGAAGAATGTTCACTATTCCATGTTTGATCAGGATGGCACTGAATGATTATCAATCAAGAAACCAAGAAACAAGAAATCCAAGATACTTTGTAGAGAGAATGAGCGTTTCATTCGAAACGTATTTTCGTGATGTTCCACCACCAGTACTGGAGCAGTTATTACGTGGAGAAGAAAAAATAAAAAAGGCAACAGAACAAAGACCACCAAAACACATCAAGTATGCATTGGAGGAAAATCGTCTCAAGGCATTTCAATTCATGTTACAAAGTGAAAGTGTGAAAACCCCGAATGAACTGACAAAAGCTGGATTCTTCAATTTGGGGACAGGAGACAGAGCTCAGTGTTTTCATTGTGGTATTATTGTTCGTCTCTGGGAAACAGAAGATGATGTTATAGAAGAACACAGACAATATTCTCCAGACTGTTATTACATTCATAATTTACCACCTGAATTCATGGACGTTGAAAAAGAAGAAGAAATGACCATCAAAGAAGAAGAAGAAATGGACACTTCATTTCAAGAAGAAGATTCAAAACAAAACAGGACAAAATGTAGTGTGTGTTTATTAGCTGAAGCCAATGTCGCTCCGCGACCATGTAACCATTTGTGCCTGTGCAAAGACTACTGTAAACCACTGAGAAGATGTCCAATCTGCAGAAAGACTGTTTATGAATATCTGACAATCTACATACCATACAAAGATGTGTTTTTGTTGTTGAATAAAAGAAATTTAAATTTATATTCAGTGTTGTTATTTTTTTTAACAAATCCAAAAAGGTATCCTCAAAAACCGAAATGAGGGATAGTAAATTAGACCTCGTATGACACATCTGTTGGTCTATATGGTGGAACTTACCTTCATGGCCTTCGTGTATACATATGGGTCCTACTTGTAATTTAAATAATGGATTCTGGGTAAATTTGTTCTATAGCACTACGTGCTACTCTTATTGGGAAAAAACGTCATGGGATCCAAAAAAGGGATTCTGAAAGAATTCGAAAGAGTACAACTTGACGCATTTATTTGGATAATTAAACGAGGATTCTGGGAAAATCCGAACCAGAAAAATACTCTTCTACAAAGGAACACACCCCCAGGGGACCCATATGTACTATAATACTATGTGCTAAGCCGATAAAATGGGAAATCCGTATAAAAAAAGTCAATTTCGATGATTTGGGGTGGATTTTGGTGATTTGGAGGGATTGTCGGGTTGTTTGTGGTAATTAGATTTACTCTTCTACCACGGAACCTAACCTCGAAACATACCCCGTCCTATTGCAGAAAAATTGGGTTACATAGCAACCACGTGCTACTATAGAAATCAAGATGGCGGCCTCCAGTATACAAAATGGACGACGGAAACACGTATCACCCTAACAACACGCTCTGCGCATGCGCACTAACACCACGTATCACTATGGGGATAACATCACAAGATGGCCGCTCACGCGGGTTACCATGACAACACAACATGGCGGCACTGGGTCACGTGACATGACGTCACTTTCGAGGTCCGGCACCGAGGTCCGGCAACCTAGAGGTGAAAACCACATTACATAATACTGGGGCTGTGTAATGCGGCATAGTGCCTACCGCATCAGGGTCATGGTGCGGGAGTGCTGTAGTGGGGAGAAAGATTGAAGTGCCGGGGGGGGGGGGGCGTCCCGAAGTACCTAAAAGCCTAAGGACCATGGGTTAATATGGCACTGTCCAACACGTGACTGCTACCCTACCCACTTTCGAGGGTCCGTGGGGAAACAAGCACACTTCCCTTCTTCCAGCGGTTCTCGTGTTGAATGCTAAGTGAGGTAAACTTCACCATGCCAGCATCGTTTGCCGCCATAAACAAAAAATATTCCGGAGTTTTTCGTGGGGAGTCCGTTTAAGATCAATTATACTTATCAAAATTCATTTCTCACAGAAACCAAGCAGTGCCTCGCTTATTCGGGGGGCTTTACAGAGAAGAGAGCACCCATCACGGAAATTGTCCAGTGAGGTAAATTTCATTTTGCGAATGAAGGATTCGGAATAGTGATGTAATGGGGGACTGTGGAGGGGCTTGAGAATTGTCGAAGAGGGAAACAGTGGTAATCAAATATGAGAAAGGAAGACGTACATTTTGGCCATCAATGGCTCATATTGGCCCCTTCAGGCTTATATTGGCTCATAGGCATATACGTCTACTGGGACAGAACTACAGTGTGACCATGGCGTTGGGGGGGGGGGGGGGTGTCTTTGTGCCCGTGAGCCAGTGAGAACCACTATGAGCCATTGTAGGTCATTGTGCTCGTAAATGAACCAGTGGGCTCATAGGTGCACCCAAAGCATTTATGAGTATTTGGATACCTCCGCGATAAGAGAAAATATCCGATATTTCAATAGTTGACCCCGACCCCAATAAACCATATCAGAAATATCTGATTTATTTTCCTCGTATGAGGATGAGAGGACAACTGACTCCTGCCCAAATCCAGAAAAAATACACCATGTCTAAAATATAAGATTTTTCTCGTATGAGGACGAAATTAAAGCCATCTGTGAGTATCCTCGTTATTTCTGAGGAAAGCAAAGATGTAGTTTTAGTCATATCAGGATTTGACTCCTGCCCCAGTCTCGAAAAACACACTATGTCTGAAATGTCGAATTAATTAAATAAGAGGTTGTGGGGTTATGTCACGGCTGCGACTCGCTCTCTCTCTCTCTCTCTCTCTCTCTCTCTCTCTCCCCTCTCTCAACAAATGTATGCGTAGATGATGGAATTGGACTATTTTATCAGTCGAGGCATGCCTTGGAGAAGGCGTTGTGGAATATTTATCAGTCCGGACTTCAGTGATTATAGTCGGATCAAATTAGGTTTACACCCCCACCCCCACCCCCACCCCAATCGTCATGTTCACGACGTTTTCCTGTGTGTGTCAAAAGTTTTAGAATTTCCATGAATCATTTCTCATTAGATAAAAGTACAGTGGTTTGAATTGAACGTATTTGGCGTTATTCGACCTATCGTGTATTGGGAATGGAAAACTCTCCGTTCCTTCAAATGACTAATTACATCCGATGTCCGGAAATGCGAGTTTGTAGTTGGTTTATTAGCGATTCTTAGCGCGACAGACTTTGTTCATGTCAAACCTGGTACTTTACAACAATCAAAAGATTTTTAATACTCTGGATTACTCATTTGGAGTCGAGCGAAATCGAAAAGAATTTGATCAGCGAACACGCCAGCAATGGTTCATTATTATGTGAACTGCTGTAAACCACATTTCCTAAAGTACAAATCACAGTGTAAAAGAAATCTTTCAACCAGGAAGTCCCTTTTCTTAAAAGTTTTGGTGGTAGAACCACCGCGGAATCCCTTCAGTAGCCGTTCACTACATCACTATATGGATAACAAAACCGAGACAAGTGTCTTCTTTATTCCTGAACAAGGATAACAATTTCTTACCGCAGAGCACTGGCATCCCTGACTTATCACGTCATGAAAATCTACTTTTAATAAAGTTATCCCCCTGAAATTATTAGACTGGTGAGGAGGGCCCAATTGTAATTGTTGAGAAAACACCTAAGACATAAGTGGGAAACAAGGCGAATTTTTCTTTTGTTACTTTTAATAAACAAAAACAACAAGACAGCTCTCAGAGCTGTCTGTTGTTTTTGTTTATTAAAAGTTAGAAAAGGAAACTTGGCGTTTTATGTCAAGCTAATCAGAAGCAACTAACTGTCTTCTCTGATTGTTTAGCGAATGAGTTTTTACAGTAATTTACAAGTTTTTATTCTTCCCGGGAGAAAAGTAGGAAATCTTATGTCCTAGACTTTTATATTAATTGACAGGATATTGTCTGTATTATATACCACAACGCGCAAACTGTTGATATAATGAATAGAAAAAGTTACAGAACGCCAACACATGGTGAAAGCGCCGTTTTCCTATTTGTAAATGGATTAAAACAGAGAATAATATTCAAACGTTCAAACTGATTGGGAAACAAATTGTAAAAGCCCGCATCTGTATTTTTATACTATTCTACAGAAAAATGACAGTTTGTGAAATGATGTGCACATCGATGATACAACTTCGCTAACATTTCGCCATTTTAATTTTTATAGAAAATTCCCATACCCTTGAAGTTAAATTGACTGAAAAAGTTTAGAAAATTAAGGGGAGCTAATTTTCCTATAAATCTCTTCCAAACACGAGAATTGACAGTCAAGGGCACATTTCAGTCATGGATCATGATAGAAAGCATTTTTTTTACATTTATGAATTTCAAAAAACTTGTTTGTTTCGTCATTGTAACATTTTCTGTATTCATGTTATGGGAGCGGAGGTTTCTACTAAGTGGAAAGCACTTGTCCCCCTATCCCTTTTTGCTCAATAGTTATGGCAAATAAAATATGTTTAAAGTAAGATAGAAAGCATCATGCGATGTAAGTAGTAGTGTATGCACGTTTCAGGGATCATTTGGATGACCCCGGTGGATGACCCCGGAAGTGACGTCATGTCACGTGACCTAGTGGCGCCATGTTGTGTTGTCATGGTAACCCGCGTGAGCGGCCATGTTGTGACGTCATCTCCATAGTAATACGTGGTGTTAGTGCGCATGCGCAGCGCGTGTTGTTAGGGTGATACGTGTTTCCGTCGTCCATTTTGTATACTGGAGGCCGCCATCTTGGTTGCTATGGTAGCACGTGATTGCTATGTTACCTGAGGCCTACAATAGGACAGGGGTATGTTCGGGGGTGTGTTCGATTGTAGAAGAGTATTTTCTGGAACGACTTCCCTGGATAATTACCACAAACAACCCGACAACTTGTATTATTTCGAATTCTTTCAGAATTCTCTGTTTCTATCTATATATGCAATAGTTTACGTCTACCTAGGCATGTTCCTTTATTCTAGAGTATACTCCAGTAGCGTAGTAGAGCCTATTAATTGGAACAGCTTTACTTATTATTACTATATTTAGCAATTTCTGGTCTATTCTTGTTATTTCTGACCCTATTCCAAGTACTCTTGTTGTTTCATTTATCTAGATTATAACTAACCAATCAGATTGCTTGATTTCCCATAATCTGTATGCAGAGTTGTCTCTCTTGTGTATAATAAAAGCCTATATCCAATGGCCATATCCCATGGAATCCCATTTTTTGCAAAACACCTGTGGCTATGGAATCCCCTTTTTGTCGTACGAGGCCATGAGGGCTATGTAAAAGCCCCCAATGAGTCCTCATTGAATAGAATTATTGAAATTTTATTCTGCAGCATACAGATATACAATGTGAGACAAATAAAACAAATTATAAAGTGAGTGTACACTGCATGGAGATGGCATAGCCTGAGAGGCTGTCTTCCTGCCATCCCACACAATTTTCTTTTTCTTGACATCATTGCCTTTTTATTGTTGACTTCATGGATTCAAATTGAGTGGAGCGTTCCCAATGCACAGACCGGAAACAAATAAGTTATTACTTTAATGTACATTCTAAAATCGGCGGGGTCAAGAACTAAACCAAATCACCTGGGTTGGGCAAACATGAACCCATTTGGGGTTCATATTCGCCCAACCCAGGCGACCCGGGCCAATCACCAGAAAGGAGAACAGAAAGCAAACCCGGTTATCCTTCTTGAGGACCCAACAGACCTCAGAGTGCAGTATTTTTGGTGAGATCTCTTTAAGTTGATATACAGCCGGGACAAAATGGATTGGTACAAATGATTATGGAAGAGTATGAATCTAAAATTGTATCGATTATTTTCTTTTTGAATAAGGGCCTACTATATTGCTGTATTTCAGGGTTTAAATCATTCCATACCTTTGGAAAAGAATGTAACGGTAGGTCCGCCGAGAAACGCGTTCTCGGTTTGTATGTAGGTATATTCCCAGCTTGCCTGGTTTCCATTCCAGAAGGATTTCTGTAAATTTCAAAAGTACCGTCAAATGACACTGGTAATCTATCATGATACCAATCGAACATGAACAAAAGGACGGGTAACTTATATAAGTCTTCAAATTTTAGTATGCCACATTTTTTAAATAGAGGTTTTGTGTGCGAGGTATATTTTCTGTTCGCTATTATGCGAATAGCCTTTTTTTGCAGAGTAAGAATTCTGCTTGATGGTGCGTGACCCCCATACAAGTATATCATACAATAGATGGCTACGTATAAGTGAAAAATACAGTGTCTTTAGGGCTTTTATAGGAAGAATTCTTTTTGCCCTATTAAGGGCAAAGATTGCCCTAGCCACTTTTAGACAGATTACTGAAGTATGTTGTTTGAATTTTAGATTCTCGTCCATATGGATTCCTAGGAATTTGACTGTTTTTTCATCGTTCTGGTTTCCAACAAATGGAATATCTGTGTTGTTTAGGGATATTGTTCTGCTAGCAGCGTTGTAAGAATCATTTTGAGGGTGCAATCAGATGCATTTTGTTTTATTTGCGTTAAGGCATAATCCATTTGCGGAACAGCATTCGCTGATTTTTCCTAGTTCGATGTTGGTCCCGTCTATCAAATTGTCTAGATTGTTACTTGACGCAAAAGCTGTAGTATCATCTGCAAAGGACAGCAAATGGGCTATCGATATACTGCACCTAACCTAAACACACAATGTGAGAAAATATTCCAAGTCCGAGCCAGGAACTAGTGGGATTCACCTTGAACAAGAAGCTAGTTTCCCGCCGCTGCTGTGGAACGACTGCAGCAGAAAGACGAACGTCAAGAAAAACTGCCCAAGAGCCACCAGTCCATTGGAACATGAAGTTAAACATTCAAATGTGTTTGTGCCCATGGCCTTGTATTTTTCGACTACGGACACTCCGTAGTCGACATCCAAGGCAAAGACAGTAAAATGGGAAGGTCGCGGTTAGAGCTCTTCTCTTCTTGATTTAATGATCAAATAAAAGTAGCGAATAAAAGTGACGAAGTTGCCAAGTCTGTGCTATTCTTGAGGAGCGACCGTGCAATACCTTTCGACATTCAGGGCCTTGGGCGAGTTTACCAGAGGGGATTGCAAGGTTTGCGAATTGACCGTAGGTTGACCGTAGGTTGGAAGATGTTTTATTTGGAGTTCACTCGCTTATTTTCTCTATCCCTTTACCACGTTGCCCCGTGTTGTTTGATGATGGTCCAGTTTCCCTCCATCAAATAATCAAAAAGAGAGAAGTAGATTTCCGTCCGACCAAGCTAGGGAACTATTGACTTGTGCTTCTGAGACATCGAACGTTTAAACGTGAGCAGGTCTGATCGGAATCGAAACGGACCGGAACGAACCGAAACGGATGGTTGGATGGATGGAGTTCGGAAGATGAAAAATGAAACATTTTTTGCCTGCGTATATGTCGATGAGACAGTTGCGGCCCAAGACTGTCTGAGGACCCCAGACATACTTAAGCAAGGGGCCCCATATATGCCGTCTGGGGTTTGGACAGTGGCAGACCATGGGGTGTTTACGAGGAACAGACCGCCTCCCCAATCTCACCCGGCCCCCAATTCAAACCACATTCAGCACTATTCACCTATCAATCACGTTACAAACACGTTGCCGCAAAATCATTGATACACTATACGGGGCTGGGAACGTTCAACATGATTCTTTCGGGATTGAACCACAAATACTGCTCGGAAGTCAATATGGGCTATTGTCATGATTTGGAAAACCGATCATGTATGTGTAAATGGTTTGTCCATCTCTCCATCTGTCCTAGCATCCATGCAAACTTATTTTGTTTTCCGTATGCTGACTTGAGTAATGAACGGGTTTTCACACTTGGTATGTAAACCATTTATAAGGTACACTGGGTTAAAATGCAGGCATGCAGATATTTGGTGACAGTCACCGACACCAAATAAGCGTTTGAAGCCTGGGTAACTTGTGGCTGTATCTCTTGATATTTGTAAATTTATGACCTATTTGAGAATCTGTTCCTCGAGAGAACGATACAAGCATTAGCACGTCTGTCCACACCGCAAGTTCCATGTCTTTCCGGAACAGAAAAGTACCACCAGTCGGAAGTAAATGTTTCCCCAGAATCACTCTTTATCCCCCCCCCAAAAAAAAAAATCCGGAGAAGCCCCCTCCCCATACCCCACTCTTAGGAGTGAGACACCCTCGCTGAGACTCACCCCACTCGGCACTCGGGACATACCTATAGCATGTCACGTCGTTTCCAAGGATATTGTCCAGGCTCTCTGTCTGAGAATCCTAGCTCATGATCCGTGAAATGTTTATAAGAAAATATCGAGGCCCTGAGAGCGAATCTGAGAACTTTTGGGAGTCAAATTCAAAACTAGCACATGCTGCGTGGCTTGTAAGTGAAGCTAGGCGCACATGTTTGCAGTTACGGCAAAGAATCTAGGATCCGATACTTTATTTCCACTGGATGCGTTTGTTGGAGAGGAAATTAAAAAAGGAACGCATTGACAGCGGTACATGCTTGCGGAAGCGTTCGAAACTGAACTGCCGCTGCGAATCCCATTAGCATCGGACTAAAAATTTCGGTATTGGCTTTCGAACGATGAAACCCGTAGATAAAAAAAATGGTCCCATATTTGGCCGCCATCTTTCTTCTTCCTCTTTTTCTTTTCGTATTTCGAATTTCTTCTTTTTTCTTTTTTTTTGTCTTATCGCTTTTAGCCGTTAAGCATATCTCGTCCCAAACTGAGAAAAATGTTAAGTTGACTGTTTTGTTGGGGCAATTGCGTTGTGTCCTTGGGCAAGTTGATTGCCCTTGTAGGGGCAGACACAGTGACGCTGTTTACTCAAGCGAACAGCACATCGATTGTGCACTTCTGCTCAACCAGTGCTAACCCTGCTTGCGTGGAATTAGTACGTTGGGAGTTTGGTACTTACCGTTGCTCGGTGGTTCCTTCCGGGAACTTCGGCCTCCTCTATACATATAACTGCCCAAAATGAGGTGATCCGGACTATCGAAAGTGTCATTAAAAACCTAATAAATAACTAATAATAAATAGCTATTTTCAGTGCTGTATATATATATATTTTTTCCAAGTGCTGTATATTTGAGATACAAGATGAGGCAAAATGTTGAAATGTGAAAGTATTTTAGTGTCTTTATTTTCATCATGTGTAACTCTTGTTTCTTTTCTTTGAGCATATATGACCCATGTCCATTTCACCGACGTTTCTCACTTAATCTGGATCACTTTTACGTGTCCGTGTGAAGCCCGTAGAGCCCCCCATTACTCCCATGAGTGGCCATTCGGTTTGTTATATTAGTAATTATTGCCACCTTGCAGGGAGTTTCAAGTCCAATAACGTGATTCTTCCAGTCCGGCAGAACTCCATAACGCCCAACTGCGACGTACTGGATGTAATAAGAGGATGTTGCCGTGTGGCACGGTTTATTAACTCTACCCCCCCCCCCTCCCCCGAATGATTAATAACCGTCTGGCGTAATAACGTTC
Source organism: Pictodentalium vernedei (assembly GCA_031216915.1). Lineage (NCBI taxonomy): Eukaryota > Metazoa > Mollusca > Scaphopoda > Dentaliida > Dentaliidae > Pictodentalium > Pictodentalium vernedei. The sequence goes on from CM062293.1 coordinate 320,988,798, forward strand.
TTCAATTCCGCCTCGGGTTGTTAGTCACCCCCCCCCCCCCACACCCCATAATCATATAATCATGCCATTGTTATATTATTTACCCACCTAGAATGGTTAAGTGTGTTTTGGCCAATTAATTGGGTCGGTTCCACCTCAATCTGACCGCTAATACATGGTACAGCTGGCCTCTGGCTGCTATTCCTTCCTGTCGGACAAGAAATAAACCGTAATAACTCCGAAAATCACGTCTTTGTCATATAACAAAGGTCCGTTTCGGTCCCATTTCGGTTCCATTTCGGTCGATTTTTGTCCGTTTCTGTGATTAGTCATACCCCTTTTTCTGATGCCCCCAACTCCTAGATTTTCAAAATTTCGAAATTTTTACTGATCACTTGGCCGATTGCAGCAAACCTTGAAGACAGGAGGGGGGGGGGGGGAGTATACAGGGTGGGACTGCATGTTTTCTATTCTTTCCACCTTCCCTGGGAAAGTCAACTGATAAAATTAGTAGAGCATATGTCAAACTGTGATTTGAACTTTGCTAGCCGTTACATATATCGGGAAGAGCACGGGTGTAACTCTACTCCAGCCTACAAGGTTTGCTCAATATTTAATTTGTTCATTTTGTGTCCTATTTTATTTCCTTTTTGGGATTGTTTTGCGAGTTTTTCTGGGAATTCCAGTTTATGGTTGTTGCTTGTTTTACGGTATGTGATGGATACATAAATCCGAAATTGCATTGAAACTGAGTGGCGCAGGGGTGGGGTGGGGGGGGGGGGGTGGGTAGGGCCAGAATTTTTTATGTGTTTTGTGTGTGTTTGTGTTTTGGTGGAGTGGTCAAAATGAAATGTTCAGACTCACCAGTACAACTAACATGTAAAGCCAAATCCTACATACCAAGTTTGTCGACATTTCTTAAAAAAAAAACAAATCAGAAAATCTTCGACCATTTGTTTTGTTTTTTTTTTTGCTGAGGGTGGGGGGAATTACCTCGCTGTTCACCCACCACACCCTATCTTGGAGGGACATTCTGGCCTAACGGGAGTCTGGGAGATTTCCAGATAGTCCAGTGCCCCATTCAGAAGAAAATTCTCAGATAACATTACAGACGACGTTTCGTTCGGGGATCTTGCCAGTCTAGTGTATCGGACATTTTGCCATTACTTGGCCACACGCGGGTCTGGCGACCTCAAATTTGTTGGTCGATGTGAACTGCAGTTTCATTTTGACCACGTGTTAGATAGCCAATAGTTGAGGATTAGGGAGAGGGGGGTGTTAGTGGCCTGCCCATGAGGGATAGTTGACCTAGTCTTGAGATCAGCCGGCTCATGGTCGAAGACTCTGAGTGTGAACTAGCCTATTGCTGACTGTTGGTCATCCTGTTTTGAGGGTAGGACCGCAGAGGGTTAGGAACTGACCGACCCAGTACTGAGGGTGGGTCGATCCATATTGGGTGTGGGTCACCCATAGTTGAGGGCTCCTCAGACCAACTGTGCATGATAGTTCAGAATTAGTCGACATATTTTCATCCGAAAGGGCTTAAAATCATATAGATGCCACTAATTTTAGATTGAATCATCGCGGTTCTTCTTTTCTAAAAACCTTTCCCGGCTTGACAATTTTCGCCCGGTAAGTGTCTTCATGCATTGGAAGTGGACTTTTTTACCGAAAGATTCCCCGTATGGGTTTGGGGTGTGGGGGGGGGGGGGGGTCAGACCGCCCCTGCCATATTGTTTGTGAGTTTGTGGGTGGGCGTCGGGACTTAAGTATACACTTATAGTGTGTACGGTAATCAAATACTGTTGTCTCGGTAATTATTAACAAACGTCCCCGCAGTGCTTCTCTCAGATGTCCCCGCAGTGTTTCTCTCATTGTTTACCGAAAAATTACCCGTGCTGGTTGGGAGGGGCCAGACCACCCCATGCCATCTTGTTTATTTCCTTGTTGGTGGGTATCAGAACTAAAGTAAACACGTATAGTGTGTTAGGTGACCAAATACTATTGCCTCGGTAATTATTAACAAATGTCCCCACAGCGCATCTCTCAGATGTCCCCACAGCGCTTCTTTCAGATGTCCTCGCAACGTTTCTCTCACTTTTCTCTCACTTTTCTAAAAGTGGTTAAATACAACTTCTTTTGGTTAGATAATGTTAATTATGATCAAATTTAACCTAATCCGGTGTTAATTCATTGAAAAAGCTCACAACAATTTTTGGTCCCCACAGTGCAGGTCTGAGGCTGATGTCCCCACAGTTACGGTAAACCGCCCACAGAGAGAGAGAGAGAGAGAGAGAGGGATATATATATATATATATATATATATATATATATATATATATATATATATATATATAGAGAGAGAGAGAGAGAGAGAGAGAGAGAGAGAGAGAGAGGGAGAGAGAGAGGTACATGTACTGTACAGTGTAGTCCAAAACTGTGTTGGCTCGTAGGTTGCACCTATTTTCATCTTAAAATGGCATGGACTACATCTCTCCACCAAAAACAAGGTTACGAAGTTTCACAGCTGTATATGGAGATGAAATAATGAGGAAATTATGCGTGTCGCCATTTTGGCGTTTTGGGGTTTTAAAAGTTAAAAAGAGAGGAAACTTGAATTGGATTAAAAACGTCTGAAGAGGGGATAAATCGAAAAACCAAAAAACAGATATTTCATATTTTTTAGGTGTACAACATATTAAAATTTCACGATAATATGACGTTCTTTAATTTTTATGAGGCTGACGTCAATAATGTCAACCTTAAATTCGGCATAACGTTTGGGGATTCACCATATCGGTACTAAATTTTAGATAGAGTTTTTATTACAGACGATATATTCAAAATTTAAAATCGGAAGGCATGATACAGGGGTTGATATTAAATGTTGACAGAAAAAACGAAATTGGACGTATTTTAGATAATGGTTGAAATGTGAAAATATTAAAATGTCGCGCACTAAATCTCTCAACCATGCAGAAGGCTACGAAGTTTCATAACTGTAGGTAGAGTAATGAATGAGTCATGCGTGTCGCTGTTTTGACGTTTTTAGGTTTTAAAAGCAAAAGGTGATAAAACTTCAGTTGACGTTAAAACGTCACAAATGAGGACAAATCGAAAAATTAAAAAAAAAACCCCGGCTATCTCCTATTTTTTTTAGCTCTACAACATTATAAAATTTCATGCGACTCCGACGTCATTTAATTTCTTTAACGTTGACGTCAATAACGTCACCCTTAAATTCCGCATGTCAGTACCGAACTTTTAGATATGGTTTATGTTGGAGATGATATAGCCAAAATTTGAAAGAGAGCTGCTTGACACAGGCGTTGATATTAAATGTTGAAAGAAGAAAGGATATTGTATCCGGTGCTCCATTAATTAAATTTTTGATGATTTTTCCTATAATTTGTCTTTGGAATCTAATATTATTGCCTCCGTGGAAATATTGCCCACCCGTGGAAAGCGACCAGTCCACAGCGGTTGTACTGTACATGTAGTAATGATGGAGTTATGCAACCTACACATGACCTCAGATCATAAACATTTCCGAAAACAATAAAATGCCAACAAAAGTGGGAACGTCTTTGATTATAGAGCGATAGTTTTTTTTTCAAGACACGGTGCTCAATATCATTATTACAATCTATCCACTTTATCGACAGTTGTTAGAAGATAAAACCCGACCTTCCCGGGGGACGTGGGAAAGCCAACTCGAAAACTTCGCAGAGCACACACACGCACCCCACCCACCAGGGTTCAGTAAATGAAAACAATTTTTCGGCGGCATATTAAAAAGAAAAAAACGTTTCAGTAGGAAATGTCTGTGCCAGTGCGATTTTTTAACCTCAAACACACATACACAAACGTGTCTCTGTTCCTTCCATTAACAAAACTGCCAAGCAGAAATACTGAAATTCGGTTGATGTTCATGTCTGGAACTTACATATTAAACGCAGTGAATGGAGCATTTCATGTGTTGACGACATAAACAGTCATATGTTCACTAGCATTTTCCCGTTTGGATCTAAATTTCATTTACACAGAGTTTGACGATCGACAAATCAATAGTTTCATGAGATAGAATCTTTGATTTGCTTCCGTTGATTCAAAGGAAAAGTTATTTATTATAAAACTGATAACTTACAATTGATATCTCAGACTCTATTCATGATGACAATGTCCAGACAGGAAGATTATTGGGGGTGTCACCAACAACACCCCCATAGTTACGTCCTTGAATGTGAAACGATAGTTTATAGGATTCACCCGACATGTCACCACTCCGCGGGCTCTGTGAGATATATATTATATACAAGCTTAGAAAAAAGCAGTCTGTCATCCCCAGGAGGTGAATTTGCTGGTGCCATCCCATACAATAGGCTACTATACTCCAATTATCCTCTGGGTTCCTCTTTCAGTTTAGGCCTGAGACCGTGATTCAGATTGAGGTTAACATAGGGTAAATTTAGTGATACTATCCTGCTGTGCAGGATAGCATCACCAAATTCACCCTCTTGGGACCTCATTCTGCAGATAATAGTCTGCTTGTTGCCGTGGTTCTTTTTTTCTGTTTTATTTCATTGTTTACGGTGATCTAACAAATAATGCATAGGGTCTGACAGAGCAAACCATTTCAACAATCATATTGTGGCATCCTTCTTTAAGTAAATGTTAAGTGTAACACTGCGCATGGGCGACAAAGATACTAGAGTACTCTTTCTGGAATCATCTTGAATTTTCAGAAAACTTGTTTTGCGAGTTATCGTCCTCATACCCGTTTTCACATTAGATGTTTCCATGACATTGTGTTTTGGGCGGATAATACCGCACCTCATGCCCATAGCTATAGCTCATGTGTAGGTCTCCTGTGAGAATTGAGCTTCCTTTTTTCGAAATTTGAATGAGTATATATAGTTATATAATCTTGCGGGAATTTTTTGGTGGAAAACAATGAGGTAATTTGCAGAGGAGCCACCCAAGGGTCACACTGACCCGTCATTTTCTAAAATGTCCCCCAGGGAGTCTTCTAACCCTACTGACGAGTGTGAGATACCACTGCTAGTTCTCACTCACAACTCGCCGCTACGCATCTCGGATAACGCCTTGCATCATGATTCATTATTACTCAGGATTTATTCATTATGTATTATTAATGTTAATTATTATTCATTTTTTATTCATGATTGAAATGTGACAACCCCACGCCATTACCCCCCCCCCCCCCCCCCCCACACACACACACACACTACCCGAACCAGAATCCTAGATATGCCACTGTCATCATTTCCGGAGCTTCAAAATAATCCGTTTCAAAGTGCATGCAAACCACATCTACACTGAATGCATCTAGTTCTGTTGTTGACCTTGTTTACACAATAGTTTGTAAAGTAAAGATCTGTGCGGGTGTTGAACATATTTTCGTGCATTGCAGGTGGGGGGGGGGGGGGGGGGGGTTGCGTAAACATAGGTGGGAGTGGATGGGTGGATCTTCAAGTGCCAAAAAAGTGCGTAAACAGTTAATGCATTTATTTTTCCTTTTTTCACTGTTATGGCATCTTTTGTACCTCAAACAGTAACAAAATGTCACGAATTGACCATAAAGGCCCATTTAGAGGCATTATGAACAAAAGTTACCCCCTTAATATGAAAAATATTGGAGAATTTCACTAAAAACTGACTTGAGGATGGGGTGGGTGTCCGATATTGAACGGAAAAAATTGTCCGACAATAATAATTATTTTCTCCAAGTTAGGTAAAGTCGACTAAAATATCCATTCACAACAAAATTCATTCATAGTAAAGCTTTTTTATGTAACATTCTTTAAAATGAAGGATAGTATGTATAATACTGTACAATGAGTGGCAATATCAAGGTGGGACTGATTTTTAAAAATGAAAAAAAATGAAAATATTCATTTTTAACCCTTTACCTAACATGAAAAGCAGACGACACTTGCAAAAATAATTCTTGAATAACTATTTTTTTTCATTTTTTGTCTCAAAAACATAGGTTATGACCCCTCGTTGGAACGAGCTCGACGAGCTCGTTCCAACGAGGGGTCATAACCTATGTTTTTGAGACAAAAAATGAAAAAATAATGAAAATTAATTGGCGATTTTTGAGAATAGCGCTGGCCGGTTTTGGCCGTTACTTTGGGTAGAGGGTTAATTCAACAAAATAAAAAAAGTCCGATTCAACGAAAACACAAAAGTCGTTTTGATAGCTATCCAGCTATGCAGATACTATAACAAAATCAAAATCAGAATTTGCTCTTCTTGAACCAGAACAAAAACAAGTTCCCATTTGCTCAACCAACATTGGAAACATATGCACGGTTGTGGAAGACATAGTGCTCGTATATGCCTGTATATGCCATGATTTGTAGAAACTAGACTGTCCGAAGTGCATATCATTGCATATGAGAGATAAAAATTAGGAAAAGCTTATGCAAATTTGATTTTAAATCGAAGGTTTTGGGGAAAAAGAATAATTGAGTTTCATTTGCAAGGTATACACCAAGAAACTAGATTTGTAAGAATATTAAGTCATTCATTTAGTTTGTCCGATCTGTTTTGATTGGGGTTTTACGTCGTTTTCAACAACCATGGCCATATGATGCCTATATCACGTCGTTGTTAGTCCCCGAGATGAAGATAGAATTACTCAAACAGGTCCAATGGATGGCCTAAGGAATCCTCCATCAACTGGAGGGGAACTAACAAACTCATCCACATAGAGATATCAATATAAGGATGGAACAAATTCCTCAGAATTTGCTACACCAGTGTAGTGAAATGTCAATGCAAACAGCCAGGCTATAGCTGCTTTGCATTAACAACCTGGCTACCAAATATGGACCTTTTAAACCAGGACCCACACGGGGTTCAAGCTATACAATAATGGTGTCTTTGTGAACTGATGTGAATCTGTTAAGTCTTGAAAAATACATCTGATAGTGTAAATGGAAACATGTTTCAGAATATAAAAATATGCATTGAATCAGTGTGCATTATGGGTTTCGAGTTGGTATTCGAGTTCCGAAGTTTTGTATATAAAAATGTATGACAAGGGAGTGGTTCCCAAAAATGTGATGAAAAAAATATGCAAGAAAGGGTGGGTGGGTCAAAAAATCGGCAAAATAAAAATTTCCACCTATGTTCACGCAATTTTCTTCCGACCCCCCCCCCCCCCACACACACACACACCCCATGTGCATTGTGGAAAAAACTATTTTTTCTTTGTTAGTTGTTTTGGGTTTTTTTATTGGTCTTAGAGCCTAGAGCGCTGCTGGTGATTGCAGAGTGAAGAGTCTCGAGATGACAGAGGATGTTATTTTGTTATTTGCTGAGTGATTTACTGAAGTTGATCTTAATTGGATTCACAAAGAGTAGAATAACATTACCTGCAGCAAAAACCTGTTCACCAAACAACCCCTCGCACTTTATCAGTGGCGCACATGTAGAAGTATTGTCACGTGATTTCTTAACAGTGAAAAATCGATGATACAACGGCATTTCGATCAGGCAACAACCTTGACACCCTTACAGAGTTGTAAATTCCGAATTAGCCAAAATAAACCACTGGTGTTCTGCCAACAAATTATGCCTCAACCCCACTAAAACTAAATATATGCTTCTTCACCCACAAAATGCTTTGTATAGATTAAGCAACGTTAAATTATCTCTGAATAAACCAAATTTTGAGGCTCTTGGGAACGACCAAGATCGAGCCGCTCTAAAATTTCTCGGTGTGCACATAGACGAAAATATTAATTCTGAACACCATGTTTCTGAAGTATGCTCAAGAATGACAAATGCATTTTTTGCCCTTAATAGGGCAAAGAAATTTCTCCCCACACTTGACCTACACCAACAGAATTCTAAACTGCAAAAAGAGCCGTCCGAATCACACCTAAGAAGCTTTTCAGAGATTGTGGCATTCTGAAATTTAAAAATCTCTACAGCCTTCAAGTCTCACTCTTTATACATAACTGGATGAACAAAAAACTTCCAATGTCATTCGACAACACCTTTCAGGTCTGCAAAAACCCTTCGGGGATGAATACAATGCAGACCGGTAAAACAGAAACACCCAAAGCAAGAACTCAATTTTCTGCAGAATTGCCCTTCCATTCCTACCCAAGAATTTGGAATAGCTTTGACCCGCTAACTCAGCAATATAGTAGATCCAAGTTCAAAAAATGATTAACACATAAAGCTTTAAGCACTTATTCCTGTTCAAACTGTCCCGATTGCATCAGCCGTCAAAACCCTCTGGAATCTCATCATCCTCCCATCTAGCCGCATGAATCACAGACAATCTATCAGATGTTCCTGTCTTTGAAAAGAATTTTCGTTACACTGATGCCAAACAGAGTTGATATATATTTTATGGGAATGGTATGATCTGCATGAGGCGTCAGCTAATGAAATTACAGATGACACACAATGCTGGACATTCTTTCGAGCCACAAAATAGTGTTATTTGGGGTATATTTTTAAAAAGTTTTCCAAGGAGGCCCAGTCCTGGGCCACCCGGGGAACTTGTTGAAAAATATACCCCTCCCTGACCCAACCAACGCGAAGGGTACACCACATTGATACCTTTCCTCAACTCAAGATTTCGAATTTGTGATATGTCAACGGCAGAAAAATACTTTAACCCTCAAAATCTACATGCGCCACAAATAATATGACTACCTGACTACGCCCCTGATTTTATGATAAAACTGGTATTCTTTACTCATTGTCGACACCGAAGGAGTTTACGTGGCACTATCCTACAGGTATCACAAAATAAAGTATTCTCACCGTATTAACCCTTTATTTATACGATCAAAGAATGACACTTTAAAAAAATGTCGAATACTAAAAAATATGTCCCTTCGAATCGCTAATGTCGGGTCAAAGCAAATCCCAAATCTAATCAGGCAGACTATGTCGAATTGTTTTTGTTCGTTTATTGGGGTTTAACGGCACTTTCAACAAACAGAGACAGATCGTGTCGGAGAGTTTTACGGGTGGAGGAAATCGAAGTACCAAGAGAGAACCACCGAGCAGCGCGAGTGACTGTCAGACTCACCAACATACTAACCCACACAAGCAGAGTTAGCAGGGGCTGAAGGCAAGTGCACCAGAGACATACACACCACCACCGCGCCTCCATGTATTGTGAACTGAGTTGAATCTAAACGCACGGTTCTTCAAATTGTAAATATTGTACCTTTTTTTTTATTAAACCGTAAACATTGTCAGCCTCCAAGTTTTTCTATTCAACAGCGACTCGTCTCTTTGGGCAAGTCAATCAACGCAGATACTCTAGGACGGAATCAAAGTAGTCTGGGTGGAGGAACCGCCCTGAAATCTTCTATCACAAGGGAGACCTGGAGCCAAGACTATACAACTTTTACAATTGTATTTTCTAGAATTGTATTTTCTAGTTATGATTTCAAATGGGTTGAAATGAACAATTATCATTTTCAAAGATCTGGCAATTTGCCACTTGGCAAATTGCCATATCTTTAAAATGCTAATGATTCATTTTAGTCACTTGTATTAATAGGTAGAAAGTACAATTCTTGAAAACACAATTGTAAAAGTTTCATAGTATTGGCTCCAGATGATAGAAGAAGAGTTCAAGAGGAGACAGTTGGTAGAATATTTAGAACATCTCGACGATTCGAAAATTTCTGAAGCAACGCGACCCGAACCGAATCGGATCATCGGAACGATTTTCAATAGAATAGAATTTCGGAGCTTCGATTGGCCCTTATTAAAAAATTTTGATTTTGCCGCAATCAGTTAGGATATGACCTCCTGACTGTAACGAGATTGACAAGCTCGTGATAACGAGTAAGCATAAGCTAGGTTTGGGAAGAAAAAATTGCAATAAAAATTTGATGATGATTTTCGTAAACAGCGCTAGTTGCATATTACAGTCAAGCCTGACAATTTTCGTCATTGGAAGAGATTCACAGAAAAGTACCCCCCCCCCCTTAATTTCCTAAAGCTGTCAGTAAATTTAACACCAAGGGTACGGGGATTTCAAATAAAGATTGAAATTTCGAAATTTTGGCGAATTTGTATCATCGACGTACTCATCATTTTACAAAGTTCAGGCATTTGGGAGTGGAATAAAAAAACAGAAGCTGGTTTCTTACAATTGTTTTCTCAATCAGTTTGAATGTTTGACTATTATTTTCTGTTGAAACCCCATTTAAAAATACGAAAATGGAGTTTTCACCATCTTTTGATGCTCTGTAACCTTTTTTTTCTGTTCATTATATCAACAGTGTGTGCATCGAGACATATAATACAGACACTGTCCCTTCCATCAATATGAAAGTCCAGGAGGTAAGATTTTCTAATTTTTTTTCTGGGAAGAATAAAAATTTGTAATTTACTGTAAAAACACATTCGCTAAACAAAGGGCCAAACTGGACAATTAATTAGTGTTGGTAAGTGTGACACTGATAGATATTTTAATGACTGATTATCTGTGAAATAGTTGCTTCTAATTAGCTTAAAAGGCCAAGTTTCCCTTTGTCACATGTAACAAACCAAAATAACAGAGAGCTCCGCGAGCTGTCTGTTGTTTTCGTTTATTAGAAGTTAAAAAATGAATCTTGGCTTTATTTTCTACTGATTCCATGGCTGTTTTCTCAACAATTATTTCTTCTAAATCGCACCTTCCTCGCCAGTCTAATAATTTCATGGGAGATAACTTTAACTATGTATCTATAAGTTAAATATTGTTTTTCTGTCTACCCGACACTGTCCTCTTGTTCCGGAGTATACTTCAGTTCAGTAGATGAGCTCTTCAGTTGGGACAATTCCAGGCTCTATTCTTCTCTGCCCCCCCCCCCCCACCCCCATCCCTTGGCCTTTTCTACCAATGTTATGATTCTATCTGCTTAGACAGTATTTCGTTATCCATATGTATTTGTGTGCTAATGCACAATGTGCGCACAACATATGCCTAACATGGGTGTATACAGCGCAAAATAGGGATTCAAGGAGTACAGTCAAATACTAGAATGGGATTCCATGGAATGTGGGACTGATGTTTAATGGAATGCGCTTGTGTGTTACAACACAAAGTGTCATACTGTGTACTTATTGCATGTAGCACATGGACACATGCCGAATGTGCTGACATGTGCCTGCGTGCTAGTGCACAATGTGCGCTCAACACATGCAGCATATAGTCACATGCTTGATGTGCTTGTGTGCTAGTGCATACGATGAAAAGGGAAATCTAGAAGTATACTCGGATCCAAGAAAGGGATTCCATGGAAAGTGGGAGTGATAGTTGATAAAATGTGCTTGTGTGCTAGTACGTATGTCCAAATGTGTACACATTGCATGCAGCATGTACGCACATGCTGGATGTGTCGGTATGTGCTAATGTACACACAACACACACGAAGCACATGATACGTTACGATGGGAAATGGATTCTAGAAGTATAATCGTAAAGAGATTCCATGGAACATGATGGAATGTGCAAGTACTGTGTCACAATGTGTGCTTCTGTGCTTATGCACAATGAGTACACGTCACATGCAGCACATAGGATATTTGAGGATACTTTTAACATGGTGCTGTACTACTGGAGGATACCTTTTGAGGATACCCTTGGGGATACTTGTTGGAATTCTCGATCCGAGTACTTCTGTTGAGTAGTTGATAAAAACAACATAAGAATATATAACATTCCATTAATTTTTATTCGAATAAAATGCTCATAGTATACAATCACTTTGTTCATTTACAGTTCAATCACTCAAGTCATCTTCGCCGAAACAATCTTTGAGTTGTCTGTAGTTCTTCTTCTCTCTTCTTCCTGCACCATGGGATAACCATCTGACTACAGATTTCTTGTTGGTCTTCAGTTGAAATTCTTCCTGTTGTTTCACCCTGGAGAGGTCTTTATTCTTGAGAAAACATGTTCGCTCGTTGAAAGCTGGTAGCTTGACTTTGTTGGTTGCTTGATTTCTCTTGCTTTCAACAGGTTTGCGTTGTTGACTTCTTTCTTCGGGGTAGCAACATCATTCATGGGTTGGGTTGCCTTTGGCATCGTTTTCGTTCTCTTGTCGTCTGGCTGCCTCGTGGTTTGAGAAGTAATTTCATTTTTTTTCAATTTATTCGTGATGAGAGCTGCCTTTGGCATCTTTTTCTGTCTCTTGTCTTCACCCCGCTTCGAAGGTCAAGTGGAAACTTCGCTCTTGTTTTTGTCTGTTCCTTGTTGAACTTCAGTCTTCTTCGTATCGTTCTTTATAGGAGCACCCTTTGGCATCTCTTTCATTCTCTTGTTTGTAGTGGTAGCTTCACTCTCCTTCTTTGACTCTTCGTTCTCTATCTCTTCTTTGGTTAACAATCGACACGTGCCATGAGGCGTATCCACACATCTTTGTTTCTTTCCACCAGCACCTATGTGCTGGTCTAGGTTTCTTCTCTTGGCTCCACCTACTACTCAATTCACTTTGACCAATTCTTGGGAAGTCATCTTTAATCCTACATCACTCTTGAAGACCTTAGGTGTAAGTCACCTTTGATTCTCAGCACTGTTTATGACACAGACATCGTTACTCTTCGACGTTCAGAATCGAAATTAATTTATTTTCATACCAACTGTCATATTTATACTTTTTTCTCTGGACCATTTTCTTCTTCTTCTTCATTAACCCTTTACCTAACATGAAAAGCAGACGACACTTGCAAAAAAAATTCTTGAATAACTAATTTTTTTCATTTTTTGTCTCAAAAACATAGGTTATGACCCCTCGTTGGAACGAGCTCGACGAGCTCGTTCCAACGAGGGGTCATAACCTATGTTTTTGAGACAAAAAATGAAAATATTTTGAAAATTAATTGGCGATTTTTGAGAATAGCGCTGGCCGGTTTTGGCCGTTACGTTGGGTAAAGGGTTAACTACCACTTTGAATAAGTATTTTGCCATAAGGTGGTTGAATAGACATTTTCGCTATTCCAAGGAGCGATTTCGTTGATTCTTCAAACCTATTCTCCTCTTCTTCACGAAGACGCTTGGCGGTCTCTTGAATTTACTTGTGTATTGGATCCTTGGAAAAATTCTTAATGTACACTACCGCATCAGTGTATGTTGCGCCGATGGCTTCTCTGACATCCCTTTAAAGTGCTATATATGCTGCTGCAGCTGCATCTTGTTTATAAATTCCATCCTCAAGAAACTTATTCATGAGGTTGCCAAAGTCTTCTTGGTGTTCGGCGTTGGCAGTTTGTGCGATATTTCCCATTATAATAGTAGAATCGTCCTCTGGTTCTTCGTCTTCATATTCCATATCTTCTCTTGGATTTCAGATAGTACCGACACATCGGATTCCGAATCTTCCATCGACGAAGAGTTTCTTGGTGAACAACGACGGCAGGATTGCATTGCGCCCACTCTCATCAAAGGTCAGTTCACAAATAACAAATTTGTTACGCGTACACCCGTTTCATAGGCGGATGATATCTGACAATATATTGATGACGGATTTAGAAACTTCCCGAAAAATCCTCTTTCTGTATGATCTGTCTTTTTTCGATAAGATAGTTTATCCCTTAGTAAGGCTAGCCTCCGTATTTATTTATTTATTTATTTATTTATTTATTTATTTATTTATTTATTTATTTATTTATTTATTGGAATGTAACGACACTTTCGATAGCCAGGGTCACCTCGTGTCGGACAGTTTTTCGGGTGGAGGAAGCTGGCGTATCCGGAGAGACCCACCGAGCAACGGCGAGCAACTGCCAGACTCCCCAACATACTAACTCCACACAAGCAGGGCTATCATTGGTTGAAGACAACTGAACCATCGACGTGCTGTACGCCTTAGTACACAATGCCACCGTGCCCACAAGTGGGCAGTTGGGATTAACTATCTTTCCAAGGACACGACGCGGTTGCCGCAGGTGGGATTCGAACCGAGGACCTCTCGGCCTGCAACTTGCATCTCTACCTACTGAGCCACCGCGCTCCCTCCGTATTTGGTATTCCTACGGGGTCAGCTGAGCTCCCTCATATTTGGTCATTGGCACTTTATAATCCAAAAAGTTCTTGGCACAGTCACATATGCATTTTATCAAATCATCATTACTCGTCTTGACCAAGGTCTTGGCTTCACGGTTAGCATGAGATAGGAATCGCACTAGTTTCTATTTCTGTTCAGTCTTTCATTGTTCTTGTGTTTCCCTCCTCGTCTTTGGTCCTGTTCATCTCTCTTTGCTCGCGAGGCCCCTGGAGAATTCTTTATCACAATATCTGCAACGATGATTGCCATGTCCTTACTCTTTTGTGGTTGTAGAACAAATGGGTATTTGGTATCGATACATCACTTTTATACCTTTCTTAGAACTTTGGCTAAAACTGGGGTGATGAGTGACGAGAAAAAGCAACACCTTCGCAACATTCTTCATTTTATATCTAGTGATACAAGGTAGTAGGTAAGCAACCTCAATATACTGTCGAGCTCTGTCGGGGCAACTGCCAGACTCCCCAACATACTAACTCCACACAAGCAGGGCTATCATTGGTTGAAGACAACTGAACCATCGACGTGCTGTACGCCTTAGTACACAATGCCACCGTGCCCACAAGTGGGCAGTTGGGATTAACTATCTTTCCAAGGACACGACGCGGTTGCCGCAGGTGGGATTCGAACCGAGGACCTCTCGGCCTGCAACTTGCATCTCTACCTACTGAGCCACCGCGCTCCCTCCGTATTTGGTATTCCTACGGGGTCAGCTGAGCTCCCTCATATTTGGTCATTGGCACTTTATAATCCAAAAAGTTCTTGGCACAGTCACATATGCATTTTATCAAATCATCATTACTCGTCTTGACCAAGGTCTTGGCTTCACGGTTAGCATGAGATAGGAATCGCACTAGTTTCTATTTCTGTTCAGTCTTTCATTGTTCTTGTGTTTCCCTCCTCGTCTTTGGTCCTGTTCATCTCTCTTTGCTCGCGAGGCCCCTGGAGAATTCTTTATCACAATATCTGCAACGATGATTGCCATGTCCTTACTCTTTTGTGGTTGTAGAACAAATGGGTATTTGGTATCGATACATCACTTTTATACCTTTCTTAGAACTTTGGCTAAAACTGGGGTGATGAGTGACGAGAAAAAGCAACACCTTCGCAACATTCTTCATTTTATATCTAGTGATACAAGGTAGTAGGTAAGCAACCTCAATATACTGTCGAGCTCTCGCAGGTCATCAAATTCCGTCGAATTCAGTGGTATCCTGTCTTTAATAATGTTGGTAGAAAATCATTACAAACAGGTAGTCAAATCTTCACCTGCAGTTCGAAGAACAGCATCCATTTCTTCCTTGATTGCATCGCGTAAAAATTCTAAAACTACTTTATTCCAGTCGATCATTGGTCGCGGTTCATCGTAGATGTTTCTGCAACGGATTCCTATCTTGAAACACTGCATCTTCTCGTGTCTTGTAGCATTATCAGATCTCAAGAATGCATTAGAACACTATCTCCATCGATCCAATAACATGTCTTCACTCGACGATGACACAAATAATCAAAGAACTGCAAACCACCACTTTGTATACCCAACAGAAGTACCCGGATGACGTCCAAGTATCCTCTAACAGGTATCCCAAAAAGGTATCCTCCAATAGTACATCACCACGTTATAAGTACCCTCAAATACCCGTATATGCTACATGTGATGTGCGCACATTGTACATAAGCGCACGAGCACATATTGTCACATCCAGCATGTGCCTATCTGGTCTATGCGAAGTATAAACAGTGTGACAAAATGCGGACTAGCACACAAGCACATTCACCAACTTCATGTTCCACTTTTCATGAATTCTCTTTCCGACTATACTTCTAGAATCCCTTTTCGTTGTATTTGCCCATGTGCTGCATGTGTTGTGCGCACATTGTGCATTAGCACATATCGGCTCATCCAGAATGTGCCTATGAGCAGCATGCGATTTGTACACATTGTGACACATTATGTTCTAGCGCACAAGCGCATGGGATCGCGGTGGCTCAGTGGTTATGGCATTGGAGTTCAAACTGAAAGGCTCACTATTCGATCCCACTAGGGGTAACTGCGTTGTGTCCTTGGGCAAGACACCTAATCCCGATTTCCCGCGTGGGGGCACGGTGGCGCTGAGTATTAAGGCGTACTGCACGTCAATGGAGCACTTGTCTTCCACTAATGCTAACCCTGCTTGTCCGAAGATTCTAGGTTGGGGAGTCTTGTCAGTTGCTCGGTGGTTCCTCGGGGTATTCTTGCTTTCTCCACCCATAAAACTGTCAGGCACGACGTGACCCTGGCTGTAGAACATGTAGTTAAACCCCAATAAATAAATAAATAAATAAATAAATAAATAAATAAATAAATAAATAAATAAATAAATAAATAAACTAGATGCAATGTTAGGGGAGGGGGGGGGGGGCATCTCTGTGGGCCCCGCATTTGAAACGGTTTGCAATTCGAACAGTATACAGTACAGTAAAACCTTCCGTGAGAGACCACCTGTCTTGAGAGGCCGTTGAAGTCCCTTAATTCTGGAACAACAAATCTGAAAATTGTCAATAAATGAAAGGGAGCTTCGTTTGATCAAGCTCAATAGTGTGTGTATAAATTATGAGAATCGGTCAAAACAAACTTGAATAAAAGTATGACATATGAAAAATTGTCATTTTCTTACGATTAACAAAACTGAAAATCGTAAAAATTGAAAGAGGTACTGCATTTACTAATTGTAACATTGCTGCAAAATTTCAAGAGATTCGGTGAAAGCATTATTGACTTATCATAGGACATGTAAAATAATGCCAATTTTTTAAGATTCAAGTCCCATAACTCTGTTGAGAAAAAACCCAGAAAACTGTCAAAAATGAAAGGGGGCTTCGTTTGATCAATTTCAATATGGTGTATAAGTATTATGGGAATTGGTCAAAGGAAACGTGAGTTATTGAGTTATGGTACGCCATAGGAATATGTTGACGGACAGACGCATTTTTGACGATTAAAGTCCCAAAACTCCAGAATGACAATCCTGGAAATCGTAAAAATTGAAAGGATTGTTGCCATTACTAATTGTAACTTTGCTACAAAATTTCAAGTGATTCGGTGAAAGCATTATAGAGTTATCATAAAACATGTAAAAAATTGCCAATTCTTTGAAGATTCAAGTTTCATAACTCTGGAAAGAAAAAACAGAAAACCGTCAAAAACGGAAGGGAGCTTCGTTT
The DNA here is from genome assembly GCA_031216915.1 of Pictodentalium vernedei. Taxonomy (NCBI): domain Eukaryota; kingdom Metazoa; phylum Mollusca; class Scaphopoda; order Dentaliida; family Dentaliidae; genus Pictodentalium; species Pictodentalium vernedei. Next base: position 321,006,041 of record CM062293.1, read on the forward strand.
GATCCATTTCAATGTTGTGTATAAATATTATGAGAATTGAAAAAGGAAACTTGAGTTATTGAGTTATCGTACGACACAGGACGAACGGACGCATAGACGAACAGACTGACGGACGGACGGACGGACGGCAAGACGGACAGATTGATTACTATAGGGCTACCACCGATTGTTGGCGGGCCCCTAATAAATAAATAAGTAAATAAATAAATAATTTATTTATTTATTTATTGGTGTTTAAGGTCACATATTTCTGCACAAAAATAAATAAATAAACACAAGCACATTCCACAAACATCTGTCCTACGTTTCGTGGAATCCCTCTCTAGTAGTCTACTATCCTTCTAGAATCCTCTTTTCATCGTATGTGCCCATGTACTGCATGTGATGTGTCCATATTGCGCACTAGCTCACAAGCAGATCAAGCACGTGGCTATGTGCTGCATTTGTTGTACGCACATTGCACACTAGCACACACGCACATATCAGCAAATTCAGCATGTGCCCATGTGCTGCATGTAATGTGTACACACTGTATCACATTGTGTACTAAAACACAAGCACATTCCACCAAAAATCAGTCCCACGTTCCGTGGAATCCCTTTCTAGTGTCCCACTATACTTCTAGAATCCTCTTTTCATCGTATGTGCCCATGTGCTGTGTGTGATGTGCGCACATTGTGCACTAGCACACAAACATATAAGGGGCAATCGGAATACTTCGTCTAAAGCAGATAGAAGACATAACACAGGTAGAACATATCCAGGAAAGGTGGGATCAGTTAGAATAAGCATGGAATAGTTAGTGGCAACTAGTGACCAAAAAGAATTTGATGTATAACTCTTCGGAGTGAAAGGCGTTTTCATTCTATCAGAGTACCCCAGGACCATAAAAAAGAAGTAAAACCTTGTTCAGAACAGACAGGAAAAGCTGAAAATAGCAACAATAAACTAAAATTGTTCCAAACTGAGAGGCTCTACTACTCTTTTGGAGTATACTACGGAACAAGCGAATAGGGTCGAGTGACAGAAAAAAAACCCCAATTACATGGGGTATAGATACATCGATAAAATCAGAACAGAGGATTTCGAAGGAATCCGACCAAGTAAAAATAGTTGTCGGATTTTTGGGGATAATTAGATTTACTCCAGTTTAATATAACGCGCCTAAAAGCACTGTTTGCTAATCTTATAAGCCCAAGAGGGCTTCGTCCAGTCCGATTCGGTGATTTGGGGTGGGATATTTGCGATTTGAAATTATTGTCGGGTTGTTTGGGTAATTATATATTCACCAAACAAAACCTCAGAATACACCCCCGACCTATTAGGTGTGTGTTTTTGGGGTCACAAAGGAACCACGTGCCACCATAGAAATCAAGATGGCGGCCGCCAGTACACAAAACACGTATAACCCTAACAACACACGCTGCGCATGCGCACTAACACCACGTATCACTATGCCGTTGACGTCATAACATGGCCGCTCACGTGGGCTACCACGACGATCAACATGACGTAACTGGGTCACGTGACCATGGCGTCACGTTCGGGGTCCCTCAAAACGCTTAAGTGTGCCAGACCCATTCACAAAGCCTGTCATTCCAATTCTATCATTTTTCAATTTATGCCTCAAAAACATAGCTTATGACACTCACTCACTGGAACGCGTTCGCCGAGTTCGTTCCACTGAAGGATCCTATGCTTTTGAGGCCAAAAATGAAAGTTTTTCAATTGTAAAGATTTTTTTCTTTGTAAGTGTCGTCCCCTTGGAATGTTCGTTAAATGTTTAAAAAACTATTGCTTGGTTGTAATTTTCCGTTCATATGATCAGGAATAACAATGCACTTATTAATTATGAACAGATCCCAGTCAATCTTGACGCACTAGCACTAGAATTCAGAAACGCTTTCGACGCCTGAAATCAGGCCCGCAGTGTTCATAAAATTTTAAAATCTTCGACTTTCATTCTTTCAGTGATTGGGCCTTTTCAGAAGGTTTTGTAGTACTGTCCTTGACTGGCAGCAATGCTTTACCAATTAAAAAGATAATGATTTTAGCTGATGCTTTGTGGTGTGTAAATGTACAGATTCACCGCACACTTGCTTACAGGGGTATATTAAAAATTTATGGGAGATAATGGTTTTGCATAAAACAAACTGCCACAACGGTAATAATTAAAATAAAACTGGAAGTATTTTTGCCTGGTCAGAAATTCAGAAAACAACGTAAAAACTCTTAAGGCATTTCTGTGGAAAAGTTGTCAGTCAGCGTTTCTTTCATATTTCGAGCTTGCTGAGTTCATTTCAGATGCCTGTCGCCCTCTACCTATTGTATTAACCCTTCATGCTTAGCATATAAATGCCCCCCCCCCCCGATGGAATATCGGCAAAAATAAAAAATTAGTATAAAACAAATAGTCCCATGTTAATGAAATAATTGAAGGAGTTTGTCTAAAAAAGTGTCTTTCTTACGAATTATATAAACCAAAAATATATTTACCTGAATTTGTAAATTGGTTTAAATTTACTAAATCTCGTGTTTCAGAGTTCAATGAAGTCATGGACTAAATTTTATTTTTTTCAACAAACCATGATTAACTCTTTACCTAACATGAAAAGCAGACGACACTTGCAAAAAAAAAATTCTTGAATAACTAATTTTTTTCATTTTTGTCACAAAAACATAGGTTGTGACCTCTTATTAGAATTATTAGAACGAGCTCGACGAGCTCGTACCAATGAGGTGTCATAACCTATGTTTTTGAGACAAAAAATGGAAAAAATAATGAAAATTAATTGGAGAGTTTTGAGAATAGCACTGGCCGGTTTTGGCTGTTACGTTGGTATAGTATCTATTTATTATGTTTGTTTTGTAAACATCCAGTTTGCCCCGTTCTGCAGGAAATAGCTCAGATATTATGTGGATGGTACCTAGTTTTTGAAAAATCTGCACAAATATAACTTAACATGGACTTTAAAATCAGTTTGGTTAATGTTCAACCCAAATCAACTGGGTGAAGAGAAATGAGTTGATTTTTAACCTAACTAATTTTAGAGTGTAAATGTATTTCATATTTCTTTTATGACAGTTGAGTTCTGGGGGTTCCGATTTGGCAGGTATCGCAACTCAAAGGCTTCATATTCTCTAGATGTGCTTCATATTATCTGTGAAGTGAAATTATTCAGCCTGTATGGATTTGCCTTGTTCTACAATTTATTGAGAGAATGCCTATAGACATAAATTCTAACAAGGTATAAGAACATGCGAACAAGTTTTTCCAACGAAAAATAATTTAGCACTCTACCAGTTATTGAACAAAAAAATAAAAGCCTCCCCCCACCTGAGTGGTTTGAAAAATGAATGGCTCGAGAACCAAATGTAATTTTTATTTCGCTTTGTTTCCTTCACATGGTTACCAAAATTAAGAGCAAGGGCGAAGAACAACAGCTTTTTAACCCTTCACCCACCGTAAAGGACAAAACCGGCCAGCGCTATTCACAAAAATCGGCAATTAATTTTCATTATTTTTTTTTCATTTTTTGTCTCAAAAACATAGGTTATGACCCCTCGTTGGAACGAGCTCGTCGAGCTCATTCCACAGAGGGGTCATAACCTATGTTTTTGAGACAACAAATGAAAAAAATTTGTTATTCACGAATTTTGTTTGCAAGTGTAGTCTGCTTTTCATGTTAGGTAAAGGATTAACACGCATAGAAACCATGCGTGGCATGTAGATATACATTGATGTCAACTCATTACACCCGATGAAATTGCTCTGCTTTGAAATCAGAAAATCAAATGATTTACTTTTATTATTTGTGTTTAGAATTTGCTTATTCCTAGAAATCTGGGAAAGCAAAACATTGTTTTGAGGAACAGCTAGCTCATTGTGGCTTATTTCCCATCCTTAATGTCAATCTGCTGGAAAATAATGTCCCCAAATGTAAATTAAACTTTATTTCCCCTTGTAAGACATGAAACAATCAAAAAATAATTTGAAAACAATTTGAAACACGAAAAACACAACTACACTGATGTAACCCAACACCTGTCCCAGACAGTAACGAAAATCCATCCTTCACCTTTGAAAGTATAACCTGATGTCTTTTAAAATTAAAATTGAAGATTTTTCACTAGAGTTTTAGTCAATTTTATGGTGTATGGCTGGGCATATAGCATTTATAATTTTTTGGACAGGAAGAAAGGCTGTGATAGATTGTCTTCGTACGGATGGGTGAATGTTGAGACACGGCTAGACAGTCCATGATCATTGCCTTTAAAAGACAACATAGCAGTTTGTTTGTCATTACACTGTGTTCTGTTTCAATAAGACTAAAATCCTCGCTCCCCGATTGGACGAAAGCTCGCCAAGTTTTTTCCCACCGAAATCAGACAAAGACTCTTTTCTGATTTCTATGGTTTTTTTTCTATGTTTGCTGCTCCAAACAAGTGAAATATTTGAAGAGATGAGAACAATGAGAGGAGGTTCAAAGTGCATACTGCCTATAAAATCGTATTTTTCGAGGCCAATGATCATTCTATACATGTATAATCACAACCCACTTATAAAAAATATCGAGGTAACTCCCATCTCAGTTCAAGTCAAGAACTTGTTCATGATTTGAACTGAGAGGAGTCACCTCAACCTTTGTTCAAGTTATTGATTTTTTTGTTGATGAGTGATGTCGTGGGGTACACGAGAGGTTTATTTAGTAAATTGAAGCTGCCTTGTTTATTTCACGATGTGGATTTTGGGCTTTGGGTAGGGTCTTTTTGGAACATATACGTTATTGTGATGAATTGACGGTAACATGGCCTGTGGTTTGCGGCTTGGAGCTTACGTTGAACCGAGACGCGAACATTGATCTCAGGTTTGCAGCTCGCAGCGTATGTTCAATAGAGACGCTTCGCCTCGGTTGAACATTAGCTCCGAGCCGCAAACCTCAGACCATGTTGCCGACAATTCGTCGCAATAACTTATAATCTTATCGAAATTTGCAAGTTAGCGAATTTCGAATGGCTTCCACAGAAATGTTCTAGACATCATTCTTCAGAAGAAAATAATCATCACGATGACTTGCAAGTATTGAAAGGTCACATTTAAAACCAGAGATAATTTCAACATAGGGTTTCTGCTTAAACAATTCCAATATCTTCTTCAGACAATGAGTAAATGTCACCAGAAGTTAGAGACCTTGTTTTGCTTTTCATCTTACGGTTTTTGTTTTTTGTACTGCTCGCCTCCGCATCGTTTGCCAACCCATGAAATCGCAGAAGAAAAATGATCGGATAATCTGATATCTTGATAGAATTTAAGTCCCACTTTTGTTAATTTTATACTCATACTCACTGTTTATTAGCTACAGAACTTCGTTTGAACGAAATCATACATGTAAAATTTTACATAGAAACCTATGTCTAATAATGTCCAATTGAATTGTATATATTCACAACTGTGTGTGAAAAAAATTCTGAATAAAAAACAGAAGAAGAAAGATTTCAAAACCTGTTTGAAAATTTGTTCATTCGCAGTTCACTGGGGAGAACTGATGAACACTCTCCAATAAACTGTAAAAAAAACAGTTCTGTCTCAAGAGGCTATCATTCTACCAATATAATATTCCATTGTTGTATGACAACATACAAGAGTAACATATCTCCCTCTTTAAATTCTCGGAGAAGGCAAGTAAATTATCACTAACCATCTGCTGTCTAGATACTGGGGAAACTTTTTAGATCACCACATTATGTGCAGGGGTGCTGTTGTTTTATGACCATTGACCCCATAGAAGAGTTACCGATCTACCTCATGGAATTCCGGGGTACGATAAATAAATTATCATAATCATATCTGCTAGATACTGGTAAAACTTCCATAATTCCACACTGTATGCAAAGGTGCTGAAATACTCATGGAAATTTTTATTGCACCAGTGCAAAATGTCGTGGTTTCAATATCTGTTTGAATATTTGTTCATTCACAGTTCACTTGAGAGTGTCCAGGAACCATCTCCAACAAACTGTGACAAAACAGTTCTATCTCAGCAAACTATCAATCTAGCAATATGATATGCTATTATTTAATGAAAGCATCGAAGAGTTAAATATCTGCCTCATAAAATTTCCGGCGAAGGTAAGTATATTGTCATTAACTACATCTGCTGGCTAGATACTGGGAAAACTTCCATAGCACAACACTGTGTGCATAGGTACAGAAATACTGGAGGAAACTTCTATTCCACTAATGTATAATGGTCATGGTTGTCATATCTGTTTGAATATTTGTTCATTCACAGTTCACAGTGCCCATGAACACTCTCCAATAAGCTGTAACAAAACAGATCTATCTCAACAAACCTTCACTCAACCAACATAATATGCACAGATACTGAAATACTGTGGGAAATGAATTGAGTGGCGAACCTGCGAAGGGCATTGTCTACCTCCTCTCGCCCCCGTGACCGAAGGCAGTTCTATCTCAGCAAACTATCAATCTAGCAATATGATATGCTATTATTTAATGAAAGCATCGAAGAGTTAAATATCTGCCTCATAAAATTTCCGGCGAAGGTAAGTATATTGTCATTAACTACATCTGCTGGCTAGATACTGGGAAAACTTCCATAGCACAACACTGTGTGCATAGGTACAGAAATACTGGAGGAAACTTCTATTCCACTAATGTATAATGGTCATGGTTGTCATATCTGTTTGAATATTTGTTCATTCACAGTTCACAGTGCCCATGAACACTCTCCAATAAGCTGTAACAAAACAGATCTATCTCAACAAACCTTCACTCAACCAACATAATATGCACAGATACTGAAATACTGTGGGAAATGAATTGAGTGGCGAACCTGCGAAGGGCATTGTCTACCTCCTCTCGCCCCCGTGACCGAAGGCAGGGAGGGCGGCTGGCCCCGGCGTCCCTGATGTCAGTTAATTGTATATTGGATGAGAGCCAAGCTCTCACCCAAAATGAAATTAACTGACATCCTATACTAGTATACCGAATTGGGTATGTGGGTAATTCCGTGTCAAATCACCCAATGGTATTAACCTCACCTCTTCCAATTTCACTGAAAGTTGATATTTGTGTTTCGGTTGTTACAAATAGTAACGGTACCAAGTTTTAATGAAATATGACCAGCGGTTCCAAAGATATTGCCGGGCAAAATTTAGCAATTTGGCAATTTTGCCGAAAAATGACCACAAATTTTCAAATTGTTGTTTCTCAGAAACAGCTGCGCCAGTCTAGATAACTTGGATGTCATTGGAAAGTAAATACTGAGATATTTCAGAAATGTCATTATTTGTTATATGGGACTAAGTTGAAATATGATGACCTTTTGACCCTTTCTTTGAACTTGACCTTGTATTTCCACATGTCCTTAAAATTTTATCATGCCTTATTGAAAACTCCATCTCTTTTCTATATAATGTTAACGAAAATCCGTGGGTGTAATGGCTGTAGGTAGTTTGTAGTTATGCAGTGACGAATGCCATTAAATGCCATGTCAGGGACAGCCATAAGATTTGAAGAATGCATTGCCATCGGTGCATAAAGTGAACATTTCTGATTCTTTCAGCTCTATCATTCAGTGTCGACTGCCCTTTTTTCACAAAAGTTAGATATTGTCATTTCATCTTTTTGACCAATACTGTAAATCCCGGATGGGGATGATGTGAGCTGAGCAAGAGTCGTCAATAACACGGACAATGTTCTTCTGTTTAACCCTTTACCTAACACGAAAGGCAGACGGCACTGCCAAAGAAAATTCTTGAATAACTTTTTTTTCATTTTTGCACCAAAAACAAAGTTCATGGCTCCTCATGGGTCACAAGCTATGTTTTTGAGACAAAAAGGGAAAAAATAATGAAAACTGAAAATAGGTTAGTAATTTTTCTGAACAGCCCTGATTCATTTTCCCGTTACGTTGAGTAAAGGGTTAACCCAACAATTGTCATGTGATGTTGGTCAGTGAAATTGTTTTGATGGTCAAAATGAGTTCATGAAATTGATCTTGACGTCATCAAACACATCGGCTACATCTCCAACCACCCCTTTCGAAGGCAATTCATTATATACGCAGCACACAAAGCTGCAGTATGAATGAACATGAACTATTTGGAGAAGAGGCAGTAAAAGCGACACCTTACCGCGAGGTGATTGAGACCTCTGCCATTTTAATTGTACAAATTCCTCATGGTACCCATATTACCGACTCAAAATCAATGGTATTAGTAATCATGCAGAAAACAGCTTTAAAGTTTTAAACATTGGATAATATTTGCAGTGGCGGATATGCAGGGGGAACATATTTGGAACTACTCACGTAAATGCTAATTTGTGAATTTCTTATATCAATATAGCATTGAATATAGACTTACTGATCTTTTAACAAAGACCGAAATTGTTTTAGTGGACATGCGCGAATCATTGTTGTGCATCTAACGCGTGATTACAGTTTTCCAAGCCTTCCTTTATCGTGTGGCTCGTTAAATTTTGATGGACCTGGTGGACAGGCCTACAGTTTTAACTTCAGGTGGGCAGGGAAAAACAATCATACAATAAGAACAAAATTCGCCGGGTTATATAAAACTCATCTCGACCAATCATTTTATACCAAATAGGCTTTGCTTGAAAAAAATTAAATTATATCTAAATGAAAGTATTAAGAATTCTAAGTTTTAATTGCCCTTTACACAAGTAACATCCCAAATCAGACAGGTAATCAGAGCTCGTTCCAATGAGGAGTCATAAACTATGCTCTTGACGCAAAATGGAAAAAAAAATAGTTCAAAATTTTCGGGCAGCGCTATGCACAAAAATCACACTTCAAAATCTTTTTTTTTTTCATTTTTGTCTCAAAAACATAACTTGCGGCCCCTGATGGGAACGAGCACATTGAGCTCGTTCCTATGAGCGGTCATAACCTAGATGTTTGAGACGAAAATGTAATTTTTAGTTATTCAAGAATTTGTTTTGCAAGTGTCGTCTGCTATTCGGGTTGGGTAAATGATTTTGACGTCATCAAACACATCGGATACATGTCCAACCTTTCCTGTCGAAGGCAATTAATCATATACGCAGCATACAAAGCTGCAGTATGAATGAACATGAACTATTTGGAGAAGAGACAGTATAAACGAAACCTTACCGCGAGGTGATTGAGAACTCTGCCATTTTAATTGTACACATTCCTCATGGTGCACAAGCAGGTGTGAAAGCTCAAGGAGCAATGGCATAGGACATCAGCTCCAATGCCCTTTTAGACGAGTATACACCACTGGACATTAATGCTATATTCTTGTACTCTTTCAATTGGTCAATGAAGATTGTGAAAGCTGGAGAGCACTTTCTCACTTTGCAGGAACAAATTAATTTTTTATAGATAAGAATACATATATCTGTTTTTGATACTGTTTTCTCGTTGTTGTTTTAACCCAAAGTGACATATTGTTTTTCGAGCGTTAGTAAGATTCCACATCCCTCTTTTAACTTTTCCTTCAAATTTTATTAATATTGTTTTCGTAAAGGATCATTCAAAAAAGAGGTGTGAGATTGTCTCTTACTTAGCATTATTACAGAAGGTACATAATTCTGTTTCAGATAAATTACATTGATAAAGTTTAGAATTTGTGTCGAGAATCCTATGTAGTATTTTGTATTGCCGACTCTGTAAATAAGAATCATCAGCAACTGTGAATGAATTTGTATATATCTGCTCCCAGTCACCAGACTGTAAGCTGGTATTCAAAATTTCATTCCATTTTCTTTGTGTTTGTAGAGGAGATGTAGCAAACTGTTGCAAGAAAGTTGGATAAAAGGCCTGACCAATATTTTTTATGTTGTCAGTTTTTTCGTACTCTCTCACTGTTTCCTTCCACAATTTTTGAATAGCATGAATGACTCCCTGGTAGAGTTGCACGGCATTGGGATACAAATATACAGCGGTATCAAAGAAAATATACCGTGGTATACCTAATTAGTGAATAATTTTATTCAAATTTCGGGATGGCAGAGGAATTCGGTTCTGTTGTGGTTATTAGTGTTCAAATAATTCGATAATAAATAAAAACACTAAATAACTTTTGTGGAATAAAATTGGGTTTTATTGTTTGTGTAACATCCAAAAACAAAGACCGGCACAGTTAAATGAAAAGTCCATAATCTTCCACAATTCTCATTCATGACCTTATATCATGAATATTAATTAACTGGCGTTAGAAAGACAATCATGTGATCTCTCACAAACTCGGTAAATTAGTTTTGAATATTCATTTGTGTCATTTTTGTTGACGTAAATATTGGAGCATTTTTCCTTCTTTCCTCTGTTTTGGTTGTGATTGATGGTTAATTGAAACACATGTAGAAACAACATATAACTTATGAATATGAAATTTATGGAAAATAAAAATGAGAACTGCAATTTTATTTTGCTAAATACTACCGTACCGCCAGTCATATTCCCCAAGTTCCAGCTTCCAACTACGATTTGTTATTTTTACCTTCTGGTCAAATTCCACGGTTGTAATAAACTGGACTCTTCTCATGACTCATGCCTTCATGGTCGTGTTAGTAAGCCATCTGTATCTTGGAAGTTATGATGTAATACCATAATAGCACAATTACTGTTAGTAGGGGGAATGTGAGTGCTTTGGCTCACCTCCAATTGTGCGAGCCAGAATTTTAGGTGAGCTAGAAAAGTTGAGTTATTTTGGAAAATCCCCAATTTTTCTGGTAAAAAAATTGATTTTCTTGGAAAATGTTGGGTTTTTCCCCAAAATAATTCAATTTGTCCCCAAAAACCTTGGGTTTTTCCCGGGAAGTGTTTAAATTCGAGCATTTCTGGCTCACTCTGGACGGAATTTGTTGAAAATGTCTAACAAATTCACCGGGTTGACAAATTCACTTTTTAAAAAAAATTGACATAAATGTCGGTGAAAAATTCACTTTTTCACAATGTAACATCGACTTCGCCATCGCTGCAAATTTTTTTCGACATGATTGGAATGGGATTTTGCACGATTGTGACTGGCGACATATTAGCACTGAGATTTCCATTGGGAAAAAATCCGAAAAGACAGTGCCTTTTTGCGATTTTGAGGTGGAAAAAATATGCAATCGAAAGTCGATTCCCACGGAAAAAAGATTACAGTTTGACCGGGTGAATTCGTGAAGTGAGTTGGAAAAAATACGCGATCGAACGTCGATTCCCATGGGAAAAAACAATCCGATTCAACCGGCGAATTCGAAATTGAGCTGGTAAAATTCGACCGTTTGAGATCGAGCATGCGAGTCTAAGAATTATTAGATTAGCATGACGACGACGACGATCTGGCGTTTTGGGGGAGGAGGATCGCGATTGAAAAAAAAAACAAATTATGTAATATATTATTATTATGATGAGTTGTGAGATGAGTGATGATAAAAAAAAAAATTGACTGTTTAAAAAAAAAAATTGTAGGCACGACCATTACGTACTTGTTTTTGTCATTAAAGAAAAAAAACTGTAAAAAGTTATTTTATTTTTTTTACATATATATATAAGAAGAAAAAAACAAAAAAACGAAAATAAATATTTTTACAATTAATAATTATTATCATTTAAAAAACCCACAAAATTTAATATTTTTATAAAAAAAAATTCAACAAAACGATGACAAAAAAAAAAAATCAGTCATGAAATCCTCCACAAATACCTAAAAAATCTGCATTAAAATTGAAAAGAGTCGAGAGATATTGAAAGTTCGATACTAAGATTTATAGATTCCAATCCCACAATGCCGTCGAATTGAAAGACATGGAGAGTAGTGGTTTGAAGAGGAATACGAGAAATATCTCTTACCTTTGAAATTGAATGAAGTCGCCCTGGATTTAATGTACGGATGTCAAGACGATCTATTGGCAATCCTATCGGAGAAGATAGAAAATTTCGACCCAGACGATTTATTGCTGTTCTACGGGAGTAATATATATCCGAATATTTCCAAAGAACTAGTTCACAGATTGAATTTAATCCCTAAGAAAAAACTAACATTTGAGAGAGTGAATTTGATTTTCCAATGGATTTATCAACGAGACAATACTTTTAAAACGAATATGCTTGTCATGGACGCGAAATTATGAAGCCTCTCTTTGAGTTGAGGAATGTTGTGTATGTTTTCACACTTGATTAATATTTCAATCGAGGGTGATTCTAGAGGTGTGAATCAAACATGATAATTGCTTTGAAGTGTGCACTTGTAAAATATAACCATGCACTTATCGCTGTGTGAACATCCGGATATTTTTATTGCGATGTTTTTATTCGAAAAAAATAGAACTGGCTTTCACAACGCCTGCATTCATTACTGAATGGAGTGAAAAATGCAAAGTTGATAGATCTTATTTTAATATATACAAATCTAGGGCGAGTGTGTTTTCTCGATGCATGTGACTCTATTCACCTCTGATTGGAATGAATTGGGAAAGTGAGGTAGTACTGGTTTTCTATGGTATACAATTATTTTTTTTTTGCTTTTTACTGATGGGATTTGAGTCATCAAATGTTTTTGTTCTTTGTTTCTTTTTTTTTTGGAGTAGAGGTATAAACGATTAGTTCAGATGCAATGTACCTAATCATCTTAATTTACTTTTTTGGTTGAGTGATGTTTCATTAAAAGGAAAAATATATATATTTTAAATAAGAAGTTTAAAAATTCACAAAATTTAAAAAAAAAAAAAAAACCCTAAAATATTATATATATTAAATAAAAAGTTTTAACATAAAAAATGTCAAAAACAAAAACGTCTATCGTGGAAAAGTTTTTTCCTCTACCATATCCGAATTGAAAAAGTACTGTAGAAATCTAAGAATTAAAAATTACAGCTGTTACAGAACCAAAGGACAATTGATTGAAGCCGTGCGCGAGAAGACCTGTGATCTAACACTGGTGAAGTTACAAGCCAAAGTATGACAGTCATTGAATTTGAAAGGTGTTAATTACATGAAAAAAGATGAATGCGTTGCTCATTTGCACGGCAGAAAGGGAGTGGATGAAAGATCTATGGCAGAGACAAAAACTTGAATCATGAAAAAAAATGAGAAGGTAGCAGTGGCGAAACAACGTCGACAAACGACTGTGGAAACTAAGAAGAAGACTGTTAAATAAAAAGTGGACCGGCAGGTTTCGAAAGAGAATGAAAAAAAATGAAAAGTGATTCATTACAAAAAGCGATGGATGCAGTCATGAGTGTGCTGAAGGAAAAAAAGGGATGGGATGTGATAGAGGAAATCATATTCAAAGCATTAGAGAAATCGTTGATTCCAATAGAACGAAATGTCGCCGTTAAAGGATATTTTTAAACTTTCGACGCGATTCCGGGTCTCTCAAATCTCGATCCCAAATCGTTCATGGAATGGGTGAAGGGTGGAGTGTTGGATGTATTTCGAAAACGTCTAAAAAGGGGTCTAAAAATAAAACTGATTTTGCATTGTCTGATGAAAAGGGTCGATGCAAACACGTGTGAGAGCGTGGTGGAAGATGCCTATTTCCAATCTAAAAACGAGACTGTGTTTAAAGACGATGAATTATCCGATGTTTACGAAGTGATGAAAGACAAGATGTTGGAATCTATGGCTCATTATCATCTCAAGCGGAGTGGTTGGATGTTTGAGAAGGTATTGAATCTTGAGATTCATGTGGACAAACACGGTCCTTTGAGAACGTCTTCCAAAATAAAATTGCCTTATTTCGTATATAATAAACATGCTGTGATTAACGTGAAAAATAAAGATGATAGCGAGTGTTTCAAATGGGCGATCACATCGGCCTTATATCCCGTAAAAAAGAATGTTGATAGAGTTTCCAAGTATGTGGAGACTTGTAAAAATCTCAATTGGACGAGAATGCCTTTTCTGACGCGGTTGGAAGACATCGAGCATTTCGAAAAGCTAAATCCCACCGTGGCCTTGAACGTTTTGGGATGCGACAATGAAAAACGAATAGTCTGTCCTCTCAGACTGACTTCGCACAAAGAGAGAGAAAAGATTGTTAATTTGTTATTAATTTCTGAGAGTGACAATCAACATTATTGCTGGATTAAAAATATGAGTCGATTGCTGTCGAAGCAGACTACTAAACATAAGGGTGAGAGATTTTTCTGTCTCAACTGCATGAATTCGTTCGATCGTCAAGAATCGTTGACGAGTCATCGGGAATATTGCAATGAAAAGCCAAGCGTTGCCATCGAAATGCCTAAACCTAATACTTACGTGGACTTTTGCAACTACAATAGAAGATTAGAAGCGCCATTTGTCATCTATGCCGATTTCGAATGTTTCACCACAAAAATGAATTCTTGCCAGCTCGACGAGCTTAGGCGTTATGCCAACAAATATCAGAAACACGTACCTTCGGGCTATTGTTATTATGTGAAATGTTCTTCTGACGATCGAGAATCGTTAGATCCATTCATCTACACTAAACGTTCAGAATGCGATGACGTGGCTAAAAAATTCGTGGAAGAATTAGAATCGAAAATTCAAGAATTATACAACAAATTTAAAAAATCCAAAGTCATAATCATCACTCCAGAGCAACGGGAAGAATACAATGAAACACTGAATGTCACATCTGTAGACAACCATTCGATGATAATTGTGAAAATAATAGAAAAGTTAAAGATCACGATCACTAGACGGGTCTGTTTCATGGCTCTGCTTACAACAAATGTAATTTAAGATTTTGTGACGCTCACTTTTATTTGGTGATATTTCACAATCTCTCAGGCTATGACAGTCACCTGTTCGTGAAAAATATGGGTGTCAGCAATGGGGAGTTGAACTGCATCGCGCAAAGCAGCAAAAAATATATTACCTTCACTGAATGGAAGGTTGTTGATAAAAAGATAGTCGTCGATGGATCGAGTGAGAAAACGATTCCCATCTGTAGAGAGATACGTTTCATCGACAGTTATAAATTCATGTTGGCCAGTCTGGAAAAATTAGTCGACAGTTTGAATAGGGAGAAATTTAAAATCACGAGTAAACATTTTGATCATCGATGACAATTGGTGGATGTCATGCTGAAGAAAGGCATCTACCCTTACAATTACATGAGTGATCTCAAGAAATTCGTTGACGTCACTCTACCTCCTAAGGGAGGTTTTTATTCGAAATTATACGAGACCCACATTTCTGACGATGATTACGAACATGCGCAAAAAGTGTGGAGATTATTCGAGATGAAATCCATGGGAGATTATCACGACCTCTATCTGAAAACCCACGTGCTTCTCGTGGCTGATGTGTTCGAAAATTTTCGACGAGTGTGTCGTCGACATTACGAACTAGATCCGGCTTGGTATTTAACAGCACCCGGACTTGCTTGCGATGCTCTTTTGAAGATGACCAAAGTCCAATTGGAATTATTAACGGACGTTGACATGTTGCTCATATTTGAAAAAGCCGTGAGGGTGGCGTCTCTATGATTTCCACCAGATATGCTAGAGCTAATAATTCTCACATGGGAAAAGACTTCGATTCGGAAAAAACGAGAAAATACATACAGTATTGGGATGCTAATAATTTGTATGGTTGGGCCATGAGTCATCCTTTACCGATCGGAAATTTCAAATGGGTCGAAAGTTTGGAAGAAAAACAAAAATGGAGACACTAACTTTGTATTCTAGAGGTCGATTTGGACTATCCGGAAACATTACATGATCTACACAACGATTATCTGCTGGCTCCTGAATGAATGAAAGTGAACGGCATCAAACTCATTCCCAATTTAAATCACAAACGCAAGTACGTGGTCTATTGCAAAAATCTGAAATGTTACATTGATCGTGGGATGAGATTAATCGATGTGCATTGAATCATTTGATTCGACAAGAAGCCTTGGATGAAAAAATACATCGATCTCAACACGAATTTAAGAATGAAGGCTGAGAGCGACTTTGAAAAAGATTTCTTCAAAGTCATGAACAATTGCGCGTAAGGGAAATCTATGGAAAACATTAGGAATAGAACCGACGTTCAACTCGTCACATCTGAAGAGAGGTCTGGAAAATTAATCTCGAAACCTAATTATCAACATAGAATCATATTCAACGAAAATCTAGTGGCTGTACACATGCGAAAGATGCATCTGAAGTTCGACAAACCCTGTTATCTCGGAGCGGTCATCTTAGATATCAGCAAGCAGTTGATCTACGAGTTTCACTACGATTATGTCAAATCCAAATTCGATTCGAAAGCCAATCTATTGTTCACCGACATGGACAGTCTGGTTTATGAGATAGAGAGTAGAGACGTCTACGAGGACACAGCACCAGACGTGAACGAATGGTTCGACACGAGTAATTATCCCGACGATCAGCCATCTAAGATTCCAACGGGTGTCAATAAAAAGGTGTTGGATAAATTCAAAGATGAGAGCGGTGGAAGAGAGATCACCGAATTCGTGGGTTTGAGACCAAAATTGTATGCTTATCTCCTCGACAGTGAAGCGATCAAGACATGTAAAGGCATTCAAGCAAGTGTGATGAATAAAAACATCACTTTCGACGAGTATAAAGAGTATCTATTCGAAGGATCGATGGTGTATAAAAAGATGACTGCGATTCAAAGCAAAAAGCATGAGATATGCCAAAGAAATCAATAAGATTGCATTGACGGCCGACGATGATAAGAGAATTATATGTGAGAATAAAATACACACTTTTGCACTCAGACATTATTCCACGATAATTCAACAAAATCGAGAGGATGAATGTAGTATGACTGAAGACATCAAAATGGTGGAAGTTTAAAAAAACTTGCGAGTTATAAATTAAAAAAAAGAACAAAAAAAAAATAAATAAAAAAAACACAACATATTTATGAATAAGAAAATAAAACACATATCCGTAAAAGGTGTCGTCTTACCCAACAAACCCCTATCCAACATTGATTTGTCGAAGGCGGCAACAGATTTAAAAATCAAACATTTTCGAGGTGTGTTTTCTAGAGATGCCTTACTGATGAAAAAAGACGATTCGGAATGTGGAATTTTAAATCTGGATGATATCGGAGGTGAGGGCACGCATCATACTAACGAATCCAAAGTCAAAGCCAATCCTTCTACGGCCAACACGACCAGAAGAGCAACGACGGTGGTTGACAATAGACTGATTCCGGCAACATTCAAACCCCAAGAGGCCGCGATGAGAGTCAAATCCACACCATTCACAAATTTCTCTAATCTTGAATATTTCTTATTGAGCGAATGATGAGAATCTCCCTCTCCCCGTCAGATACGATTGAATTCTATTGATTTGTTCAATTCGATACCTCTGAGCCACGTCGTCACTTTGTCCTCATTCTAGCGGTGGTGGTGGTAGAAAAAGTGCTGTGGGCTCAATGCTCAACTTCTCTAACTATGGATAGATTTTTTTACCTCGAAGTTCCATTTTTTTATTTTATTTATTTATTTATATCTATTCTTTTTATGTATTTGTGTTTTATTTTTATTTTCATCCCTTATTATTTAACAGAATTTTTTTTAGTTGTGTCCAACTTTTCAATAAAAATTCCAAAACGCATCCCCTGTCTTCCGTGGTGAGACCTCGATGCGCTAACTTCAACTCTTCCGAATTAGTGGGATCAGATTCTCCAACAAAAGACACGAATTGCTTCCAACATTCGATCACGTCGTCGCGTCGGACGTATTCCAATGCGGGCATGAAATACGTGGTGACGATGTCTTCCCATTCCATCGTAAGACATGAATGATTAATGTGATTACATTCTTTCTCCTCCCGACAGCCGAGACATCTTTCTTGCAAGACGCGAGGAAGTTGTTAGTTCACACAGATCGCATAAGCTCTGCACAGCACCCTTCGAAGAACCCAAGCTCTCGATTCCATGGAATCGTTCGTTTTACTCATAATTATTAAAGATATATATATATATATATATATATAAATTTCTAAGTCCTAAAAAAATAATTTTTATAATTTTTTTTATATTCTTACTTTCTTTCGTATTATTTTTTTAAAAAAATTTTCTTTTTATATATTATCTATTCTTCACATCATCAACTGAATGAACGAATACTTCTCGTCTATTACGATCGTGCATGTAAAGCACGGTTGGACTACCAGGTTTAAGCATAATGAGGTTCATGCATCTCGAAACTAGTGGGGATATTGAAGTTAATCCTGGGGAAATAAAGATTGTACACACCAATGTTAGAGGTCTCCGCAACAAAACCGATATAATAAGTGCCGAATTGGGAAATTATGATATCATTTCTGTTTCAGAGACTCTGTTGACAAACACCGTTCAAAATAAAGATATTCAAATACAAGGCTACCATTACCAACCTATTCGTATGGACCGAGGGGAGGGACTGTGGGAGTTATATGAAGTCCGACAAAGTTTGGAAGGAAACGTCGATATGATCTTGAAATCCCAGGTCTAGAATTAATCTGGACAGAAATTCGAAGTCAAAACCAAAAGTTATTCTCGGAGTTGTATACAGCCCTTATTGATGAATTTATCCAAAGGGCAAGAAATGACATGTCGCTGAAATGTGTGATAGTTGGAGATTTCAACTTTGACTGTCTCAGTAATACTCACCCAAGGATCAGACAACTGGAAAACAATTACAACTTATCTCAAATTGTCATAGACCCCACGCGAGTAACTGAACACTCTTGCAGTCTCCGTGATTCAAATTTAGTTTCGTGTTCAACTCTAGTTGGAAATTGTTCTATTATTCCTACCTTTTGTAGTGACCACCATGCTACTGCTGTTACATTAAATGTCACAAAGAGTAAAACAGCCTGTTTGAAAAGACAAATGGGATGGTTACACGGAGACTAAATCACCACTCCCATAAAATCTTCACTTGGATGCTCTACGAACTATAATAGGGGTAACGAGGGGGACAAGTCATCAACTTATTTCGAGGGAATCTGGATTCATACCACTGAAATAGCGTAGACGACGTCACAAATTAGTAGCGTTGTATAAAAGTATGTTCACAAACGTGCCAAACTCATTCCGCGACCTGAATCAGAATTGACTTATTACCCGCCAAGATCTTCGAACTTGTTGAGAGAAATTAAATGCAACACTAATAGGTTTTCTAACTCGTTTCTGCCATCCGCGGTAAAACTTTGGAATGGCTTAAGTGCAGATCTGCACAACTGTAGGCCTACTTCCATACATCAATTTAACCATTTGATACTTTTGTACGTCTTATGACGTACGAAATTAAACAGCGCGTTGATACTTTGTGGCCATTTATTTTTTGTTATTATTTTTCGATTTTTTAAAGTTTTAACCTGAATTCCTATTTTCTCCAGAATAGTGCTCAGTGACAACCGTTGAACCAAATGTTATCGTAGCTTAAAATACTAATATGACTTTGATGTCAAGACTTCTTAACTGGTTGAATGCTAGAAGCCACTATCAGGGCTTTCAAAAAGAGGATACCATAGCAAAAGCCAACACTTTCCTTGCTTAAATTTCATATTCAGTCAAACACAAATAATATTTTGTTTACATACATTTGTTTTATTACAAATTATTGGAGAGTACTTATTTTGAATAACAAATTCAGACCACCAAAAATAATCTAGCTGTCAACCAGTTAATCACTAATGTGAAAAATATCTTGTTATTTGTACTTTCCGACGTTTGACGTCGCATTTTGAAAAACGTTGAATAAATTACATTCCGATTGACGTTTGAACGCCAGGATAATTAAATTCTCAAAGGGTTAAGAAGAAACTTACAATTAACGACAATGTTGTCCCTGGGTTTTATTACACACCCGTGACTGTATTTGTCACGATCACATGGATTTTAGGGGCATGCGGTAATTTTAGACAGAAAGCTCTAGTGCGATCCGATAAAAAGTACCCTTCGCGTGCACAAGTTATCTCGATAGACTGGGTCTCATAGTTTGCAGCGTTTTGTGGAACATAACCAACGAGAACCATCGGCTGTATTTATCTGTCGGAATTACCGATTCTCATACCAAAATGTTTGATGCACAACTGTGCTAAAAACGATTGAAAGTCAGGAAAGACACATGATCTCTGCCAATAAATTGAACAGTGAAACTCAACCTTTGCTCCGTTATTGAAAACCACGGAAAACTTGATTAATTTTAGAGCAAAAAAGTCCAATTGGGTTCGATATTTCAGCCAGCCACTTGTACAGTTCCCATAAAATTTTGTTACAATGTTGCCCTCACCGCTGCGTCGTGTCGACGAGTCGATACGAGGTCTACTGTGTAATCCTATTCGATTCACTCTCCGCGACTTCGGCAATGAAGCAGCACGTTTGCCAACGCAAACATACTTTGAGGAGCATGTTAAGTTGAAGTAGTTCTCAGGAAGCAAGACTAAATCAATCTTGAAAACTGATTACCATGAAGCGGTAAAACAGACGGCCATACGCCGAAAGCGCCTTGAGATGTTTGGCAGCTAGTACATGCAGTTACTGATTAACTATCACCAATTCCACCCTTACCACCCACCCACCCTTACCAACCCCACCCCCGTCCACACTAGCTCAATAAAGAAAATAAATTCGGAAGTTCGGAAGAATGAAAAGCCTCGTTTTATAAGAAAACTCAGTAGTTTACATTTGTGGAACCAATGTTTTTTTACGTTCTAGTGGGTGTTGCCTGTTGGGGCAACTGGTTTATTTTATTTATTTTTTTTTTGCGGGGGGGGGGGGGGGGGGGTAGGGAAAGTAGTATTGCTAAAATATGACTTTTTCTGGAGTTTGTACTGGGGAGATTAAAAAAAAGTTACCAGCTACCCACTACTGAAATTCTGAAAGGTCTTGAGTAGGGTGGGAATGAGACCATGAAGAGGGGAGAGGTGGTAAATACATGTGGTCTGATAAATGCAGTATATTGTCAGTTTTATGAGATGACTTCCATGAAATTCAAAAATAATTATTAGAATATTTAAAACACAGTCAATATGACAATATTTTCCAGACACAGATTGATGTGTATTTTTAAATGACTAGTTAAGAATTATTTGCTAGTATTTCTATTTTACACAGAGGTATTATTTTGCTTTAATTATTAGCAACAAAACTTAAATTGAATGTCACCTATATGAATTAGCTACATGGGTGTATGAGATGGGATAGGGGTTGCGGCACTTTCACCCCCTTCACCAATAAGCAGCTAATTTTGCAGTTTTCATTGAAAGGGACTGGTATTTTCAGAACAGATTGTTCAGAGGGAGGGGGTATTTTTATAATTTTGGCAAATATCAGGTTGGTGGGCAGAGCATTTTCATAGGCAAATTCGGGGAAAGGGTCTGCATTTTGATTTTGAAACAATAGTTCAGGGCAGTTTGATTGGTCAGCCCCCATCCCCAAGAAATGTCCAAAAGCCTATCATTAGTCACATTCTATCAGTCCTCTTTAAAACTTATTACTAAATGCAAATTCAGAATACCAAATTCCAAATTTAAGATTGACAAGATATTGGAGCAGACACATAAAAAATTATTTTGTTTTGAAACCAGATACCAAGAAAAAAATATTGACAGACCCGTTCACATAACAAACTGGTGAAGTATAGTTTTATTACTAGCACAAAATAATGTAAACATTAATCAATCTTTGAAAATATTATCAACCAAAATAAGTTGGAACTTACTGCGAGAACTCCCCCCCCCCTCCCTTATTTTTTCTCTTTGAGCCTCTGACTAAGACTGCTGGATACTCATTTCATTAGCTTTCGAGAAAATGTTGTCAGGTTATAGATGGGTGGGGGGGGGGGGGGGTAAAAAAAAGGTGTACAAACTAAATTACTTGTGGAGACATGACATTTTCTTGTAGTTATTGTGCAATATATTTCTCCCTTTGTATACATGCCTATCTGTGTAAATGTGGACAACCTAAAGCCTTTATTTTGTAAGTGCAGCCCATTTCAAACAAAAGTTATCAAGACTTGAGGTAAATAAAAGGAAGGCTAAATTTCAAGTCAGAAACTTTATAATGTTGAAAAATAAAGTGCTAACTTACCAAGACTGCAAAGTTCACTCAGAACTCAAACTGCCTCAATTACTCTGAACGATTGAATGAATGCCCCGGGAGGTTAATTTATTGCACAAAATGTCTTTTCTCGTCCAATATGTACTTTTGTTACAGTGCAGAACAGAAATGACCGATAGTAGGTGATAAATGCCGATTCAAACACAGATGTACATGTACGTGTACATGTACACGTACATCGATGTACACCTCCATAGGATTTAGTGTTAAAATCGTGTACAGGTACACGATTTTAACGTTTTTTAGGGTGATTTAGAATCGGCTTTGTCGATTCAAAATCACTGGATTCTATATACAAATCGCTCAAGAGTGAAAAAACGCATGAAATTTTAAGGAAAAAGAGGTGTATCGTCTGATTTAGAATCGGCAAATGGGTTTCCCCCATAGGATTCAGTGTTAAATTGCGAGCAAAAAACGTGTTGCCGTTTCTAAATCATCATCTTGCTGATTCTAAATCATCCGTGTATGTACACGATTTTAACACTGAATCCCTATGGAGGCATACACGGAAATCCATTTGCGGATTTTACGTCAGAAATCGAATCGTGTACGGTACACGGAAAAGAGGTGATTTTGAACCGGCAAACCCACTGTCACGATGATAGTAAAACTAACACATGTTTTTGTTGTATTTGAATGAAGGTTTTTCGTTCAAAAGAGTTGACTATAAATATGAGCGTCAGTTTTGAAAAGAGTTGCGTGAATGAAAGGCATTCGTTCAAAAGAGTCGACAATAAAATATGATCTGTAAAAATAGACATTCGTGTTTTGTTTCAATGTTACGAAAAGAAATTGAGTTCAGAGGCAATTAGAAAAAAAATCAGAGGTAAAAATCGTTTGTTCGCGTTTTGTCACTATTAATTTTTGTGAAATAATCTTAATAAACACTTAATGGAATGTTTGATGAAAAATGTTGCTCATGTTTTTGTTGTGGTGTGAATGAAGGTTTTTTCGTTTTTAATGGATCGTTTTAATAATGTATAATAAAACGCATTTTCCACTCAATTAGGTTTGAGTGGTATACAATTACATTCAGACGCGAATGAAGACGGATGGAAAGGGAAGCAACAAGATCAGACTCGCTCCCAATCCTAATACCTTACAGACGATGTTGTATTTGGAAGATAATTTTCAAGTGGATTTCAACATGGATGATTCTATAGGCAAGATGCTGGGATTCGATCGAACGATGTATCGAGGCCACGCGGCATCTGAAAATACGGTCGACATTCTCACAGTCAATAGCATTCTGGTGAACGTGGATGTGATTGCTGGAAGCTATGTGAATGGTAGCGCTCAACCGATGATCTATTCCTTCTTTCCAAACATGTTGCCGGGTTATAAGATCGTGGAGCGACCTCGAAATTTAGTTTATCTACCAGTAATTTTAGACACGTTGTATAGTCTCAAAACCACATTGACGGATCAAAATGGTGAACTGTTAGATCTTCGCGGAGAGAGGGTGACGATACGATTTCACATAAGAGAAATATAAAAGCAAAAAAAAAAAAAATATATTGTGTATATATATAGATAACAAAAATAAAATAAACGCAATATTAATTCGCGGAGAGAGGGTGACGATACGATTTCACATAAGAGAAATATAAAAGCAAAAAAAATATATATATATTGTGTATATATATAGATAACAAAAATAAAATAAACGCAATATTAATTTTACAAAAATTATTTAATATATATAATTATCATTAAAACAAGAAAACAATTGAAGTAAATATATTTTAAAAAAAAAAGAATTATGACAGAATACGTGAAAAAAAATGTGAACATATCCGCAGGACAGAGGAAGAAACTTGAGAGAGCGTTAAGAACTCGAGGCGAGGCGGTGAAATTCAAATTCACTCATGAAGATCTGACGAGAGGTGGTCAGGATTCGATCACCTGGACCAAAAGTCAAATCAAAAGAATGGAGAAAGCGATTCATGATGGAAGAGGGTTGACGGTGAGATTGAGTCCCACTCATTTGAGATACAATTTGAGAATGAAAGGTGGTTTCATACCGCTATTGGCAGGAATCGCCACAAAAGCATTACCCTTCACTGCAAAGGCACTACCCTTTCTCGGAAAGACTCTCGGCGTGGGAGCTCTCACGGGACTCGCTAGTTCGGCAGTTGAGAAATTAATGGGTGGCAGCGGACTGTTTTTGAAGAAGGGAGGAGCCGTGTGTCGCGTCCACGTAGATGACAGCGGTAAAGGATTGTATCTAGACCCTGTTAGAGGTGGCAACTCTTTGAGTGGAAACAGTCTCTATCTGAAGAGTGGAGAGAACGTTGAGCGACTCGGCAAGGGTTTGTTGCTTGGTGAGAATTCGCCATTTAAGAATATACCGATTTTGAATATGTTATTATAATATAAGAAAAACATTATATAATTATATAAAATATAGATCATAGAAAGTATAAAATAATATATAAATGGATAAAAAGGTGGAAAAACAATTAGACGATAATGATGAATATCACGAGATAGAGTGCGAAAAAGATGTGGAAAAATGGTTAGACGCTAATGATGGATATCTAAGGAAAGAACTGATGAAAGAGTTAGATAAACAGCGGGATAGACGGTTGGAATTGAAAAGAATGAGACGCTTTCCACCGTCACCACTACCTTCTGAAGAGAATGGTAATGATGCGAGTGTTACCAAGAGATGCACAACATTCGTCCATAATTATGATTCGGATAAACAAATGTGTTGTTATAAAAAACGTAGCATATCACAAAAAAAAAGAAAAGAAGAATCACCACTGAAATTTAAGAAAAAAGGAAACGTTATTATATTATATGGGTAATAGTGAAGAAGGAAAAAAAAGTAATGAGATCTAAAGATGATCTCATTACTTTTTTTTTCCCTTCTTCTTCGCTAAAAAATCAATCTATCTAATGTCTATATTTCCAAGTCCGTTATTAGCATGTTGACACTCGTGTTTTCTCCTTTTTCGAAAATGTGTTGAATGTTTATCTTTACTCTTTTGAGTCTTTTTACATCAGTGAACTTGCTCTCACCACCCGATTTGTCCACGAGTTCGAGTGTGATTTTTGGATATATGTAACTTCCATAGAACAACGTCAGATCGTCCTTGTCGAATTCTTTATCTTTAGCGATGACGATTTCGCTTTGGTACTCGTAAAACAAATCGAGCATGGCTTCATCCAATTTCAAAGTCATCTTATATCTATCGTATTTATACTGTAAGTCCTTCATCTCGATCTCGTTCAATTCGATGGGATCGTGTTGTTGTAATCTATAGATTTTAAAACCTAATTTCTTATTCGTTTCGACTCGTTTCAATTTCAATTCGCATCTTTTAGGTGTTGCTGTCATGATCGATTATTTGGTTTTTTTTTGTTTTATGAATTCTTGCAAATAATGTACATTTTAAATTTTGTATTTTAATAATTTGTTTAAAAAGTTTTGTTTTTTTTTTTTGCTTTTTATATATATATATATAAAAAAAACAAGTTTTTTAATTTTAATTTTCTTTAATGTAAAAAATTTTGTAAAAGTTTTTTTTCTTTATATATATAAATAAAAAGTTAAATTTTAACATTTCAATCTCTCTATTGTTTATATTTCCAAGTCTGTTATTAGCATGTTGACACTCGTGTTTCCTCCTTTTTCGAAAATGTGTTGAATGTTTATCTTTACTCTTTTGAGTTTTTTTACATCGGTGAATGCGCTCTCACTATCTGATTTGTCCATGAGTTCGCGTGAGATTTTTGGATATATGTAGCTTCCATAGAACAACGTCAGATCGTCCTTGTCAAATTCTTTATCTTTAGCGATGACGATTTTCTGCAGATCGCTTTGGTACTCGTAAAACAAATCGAGCATGGCTTCATCCAATTTCAAAGTCATCTTATATCTGTTGTATTTATGCTCTAAGTCCTTCATCTCGACCTCGTTCAATTCGATGGGATTGTGTTGTTGTAATCTAGAGATTTTATGACCAAATTTCTTATACATTTCGACTCGTTTCAATTTCAATTCGCATCTTTTAGGTGTTGCTGTCATGATCGATTATTTGTTGTTTTTTTTTGTTTTATGAATTCTCGCAATAATGTATATTTTAAATTTTGTATTTTAATAATTTGTTTAAAAAGTTTTGGTTTTTTTTTTTGCTCTTTATATATATAAAAAAAAAAGTTAATTTTAATTTTCTTTAATGTGAAAATTTTTTTGTAAATTTTCCTTCTTCTTCGATAAAAATCAATCTCTCTATTGTTTATATTTCCAAGTCCGTTATTAGCATGTTGACATGCGTCATTTTTCCATTTACCAAAATGTCTTGAATGTTTATCTTTACTCTTTTGAGTTTTTTTGCATCGGTGAACGCGCTCTCACCACCCGATTTATCCACGAGTTCGAGTGAGATTATTGGAAATATTTTTTTTCCATAGAACATCGTCAAATCGTTCTTGTCGAGTTTTCTGTATTTGGTGATGATATTATTCAGCAGATCGCTTTGGTACTCGTAAAACAAATTGAGCATGGCTTCATCCAATTTCAAACACATCATATATTTGTTGTCGCAGCGCTCTAAGTCCACCATCTCAATCTCGTTCAATTTGATGGGATAGTGTTGTTCTAATGTATAGATATAAGTACCTGATAGCTTATATATTTCGACTCAATTCAATTTCAATTCGCATCTTTCAGGTGTTGTTGTCATGATCGATTATTTGGTTTTTTTATGAATTCTTGCAAATAATGTATATTTTAAATTTTGTATTTAAATAATAATTTGTTAAAAAAGTTTGTTTCTCTTTATATATAAATAAAAAGTTAAATTTAAACATCCTTTTTTTTCTCGTATTAATTCTTTCTTTTTTTTTCACGTTAAGGAACATAAAAAAAATTGATTAATTTCATGAAAAAAAAACATTTTTCACATTAAAGAAAAAAGAATTTGAATTAAAAAAAGAAATCTTTTTATATATATAAAGAGTAAAAAAAAACAAAACTTTTTAACAAATTATTAATACAAAATTCGAAAAAAATATTCTTACAAATGGAGCAAACAGATAAAAAAAATGGAAAATTTAAATGAGAAAACCGTACCTCAGTTAAACGAGATTTGTAAACTATTAAAAATTTCACATTTCAGAAATCATAGAACTAAATAAAAAAAAATTGAAGTCGTACAGAAATATTTGCGAAATGATGGAAAGGCAAACGAAATGCCGATAGCAACGACGTCAAAAAATGCATTGGTTGTGAAAAATGAGAAGAAGAAGAAAAAGATAGTAAAAAGAATCGAAATGCCGACGTCGAAAAAACCCAAAAACGTTTCGATTGTGAAAAATAAGAAGATGACTAAACGAAAAGCCATTGAAGAACTTCAAGTTTCCAAAGAAAAGAAAAGAAAAACTAAAACGAAAACGAGTGATGCACTTCAGATTCTAGGCAAACGAGATATATCGAGCGAAATTTGACAAGCAATAAATGAAGGGAAAGGAAAAGAATATCTAGCACGACTCGCCATGGAACTATTTCACTCAAAGTCCGTAGAACGAGAGAGTGCAATCAAAGGCATTTTTAAAACTCTCGACGTGGTTCCCTCGCTGAAGAAAATCGATTCGAAATTGTTCATGGAACAGGGGAAGAAAAAAGTATTGGATTTGTTTCACAAATACATGAACGTAGGACTAAAAATTAAGATGATACTCCATTGCGTGATGAATAAAATCGACGTGAAGTCCGGCGAGAGCATCGTGAAAAATGTATATTTCAGATCTAACGTCGAATCCATATTTCGAGGTTCAGATTTACCGGACGTTTTCGAAAAGATGAAAGACAAGATGTTGACGTCTCTCATGAATTATCAACATGAAGGTAGTAATTGGACGTTCGATGAGGTGTTGAAACTCGAAATTCACATAACTGAAAACGATTCGTTGAAAGGGTCTTCCTACGTGAAATTACCGTATTTCCTAGCTAAAAAACACGCCGTGTTCAACGTGAGAAATAAAGATGATCAGTGTTTTAAATGGGCAGTCACCTCCGCTTTATACCCTGTCAAAATGAACCCCGATAGAGTTTCTCATTACGAGGAGACTTCTAAAAATCTCGATTGGACCAGAGTAACTTTTCCAACAGAGTTAAAACACATCGAAAGTTTCGAGGCTCAAAATCCCACCGTAGCGGTGAACGTCTTGGGATACGACGATGAAAAACGAACGATCTATCCTCTCAGACAGACTTCGTATCTCGAAAGAGAAAAGACGATTATTTTATTATTGATTTTGAATGATGACAATCGTCATTATTGTTGGGTTAAACATCCGAGCCGATTACTGTTGAGACAAAATAATAAACATGAACATAAGGTATGTTTATGTTGCAACTGCATGAACGCATTTCACAATGAAAAATCGTTAGTGAAACATCCGGAATATTGTAACGAAAATCAAGGTGTCGCCGTCGAAACGCCCAAACCCAACACCATCATGAAGTTTGAAAATCACAATAGAAGGTTAAAAATACCATTCATCGTGTACGCCGATTTCGAATGTTTCACCGTGAAAATGAGTTCCTGTCAACCCAACGCTCTTCAAAGTTACGTCGAAAGATATCAAAAACACATACCTTTGGGCTATTGCATTTAAGTGAAATGCGCTTTTGACTCGCAACACGACATGGGTCTCTTCACCTACATGAAACAGTATGAAGACGACGACGTGGCCCAAAGGTTCGTGGAAGAGTTAGAATCGAAAATTCAAATGTTATACGACAAATTCAAAACTCCGGCGAAAATGATCATCACGCGAGAGCAGCAGGACGAAAATAACAGAGCCACCAAATGTCACATATGCAGACAATCGTTCGACGAGAATTCAGAGGAAAATAAGAAGGTTAGAGACCACGATCATTACACGGGTCTGTATCACGGTCCGGCTCACAGCAAGTGTAATTTAAAATATCGAGATGCCGCTTTCTATCCGGTGATGTTTCACAATCTCTCGGGTTACGACAGTCATCTGTTCGTGAAAAATCTCGGCACCTCACATGAAGAATTAAATTGCATCGCGAACAGCGAAGAAAGATACATTTCCTTCACGAAATGGAAGCTCATGGAGAACAAAAGAGTAATCGACAGAAATACGTTGGAAGAAAAAACGAAATCCATTCGTAGAGGCATACGTTTCATCGACAGTTTTAAATTCATGTCGACCGCTCTGGAAAAATTAGTTGATAACATGAGCAAGGATAAATTTAAAATCACGAGTGAACATTTCGGAGAACGAGTAGACGTCATGTTGAGGAAAGGAGTCTATCCTTACGATTACATGAACGATCTAAAGAGATTCAAAGACACCGCATTACCTTCGAAAGAAGATTTTTATTCGAAATTATATGAATCCGACATTTCCGACGAGAATTACGAACACGCTAAAAACGTGTGGAAATCATTCGATATGAAAACCATGAGAGATTATCATGATCTCTATCTGAAGACTGACGTTCTGCTCTTGGCAGACGTGTTCGATAATTTTCGAGACGTCTGTCGTCGAAATTACGATCTAGATCCCACTTGGTATTTCACCGCTCCCGGTCTGACATGGGACGCACTGTTGAAGACCACCGAAGTTCAATTGGAATTATTATCCGACATGAACATGTTGCTCATGTTTGAAAGGGCTGCGAGAGGTGGCGTCTCGATGAGCTCCCACATATATTCTGAAGCTAACAATCCTTACATGAAAGAAGGTTTCGATTCGAAATGGTCAAATAAATACATACAGTATTGGGACGCTAATAATCTGTACGGTTGGGCTATGAGTCATCCTTTACCGATTGGAAATTTCAAATGGGTGACGGAACTGGAAGAGATGCAAAAATGGAGAGACTATCCTTGCATTTTAGAAGTCAATTTGAACTATCTGGAAGAATTACACGATCTACACAACGATTATCTGCTGGCTCCGGAACGAATGGAACCGAACGAAGGAGATGAGGAAAAACTCATTCCCAATTTATTTAACAAACATAAGTACGTCGTCTACAGCGAGAATTTGAAACAATACGTCGATTACGGGATGAAATTAGTCGACATACATCGCATCATTCGATTCGATGAAGAGCCTTGGATGAAAAAATACATCGATCTCAACACGAATCTCAGAATTCGATCCGAGAACGATTTCGAAAAAGATTTCTTCACACTCATGCACAACTGCGTGTACGGTAAATCGATGGAAAACATCAGGAAGAGAACCGACGTTCTTCTCGTCACGTCTGAGAAAAGAGCTAAAAAATTAGTGGCGAAACCCAATTACAAACACCGAACCATATTCGACGAAAATCTAGTGGCCGTTCACATGCAAAAGATGCACCTGAAGTTCGACAAACCGTATTATCTCGGGCCGATCATCTTAGATATCAGCAAGCGATTGATGTACGAGTTTCACTATGATTACGTCAAACGAAAATTTGGTGATAAAGCCAAACTACTGTTCACCGACAGTTTAGTTTATGAGATAGAGACGAAAGACGTCTACCGAGATATATCTCAGGATGTGGCCGCGTGGTTCGAATTATCCCGTCGATCACCCGTCCAACATTCAATCGAATGACAACAAGAAGGTGTTGGGTAAATTTAAGGATGAGAGCGGCGGTAAACAAATCATCGAATTCGTAGGCTTGAGACCCAAACTGTATGCTTATCATCTAGAAGATGAAGAGATCAAGAAGTGCAAAGGGGTTAAAGCGTGTGTGCTGAAGAAAAACACCTCTTTCCAAGAGTATAAAGATTGTCTGTTAGGAAGTGGTCCGGTTTATAAGACTATGAAATCGATTCGAAGCGAAAATCACGACTTGTATACTGAAATAGTCAACAAGATTTCGCTGATGGCCAACGACGTTAAGAGATTCGTGTTAGACAATAAAATAAGCACTTTGGCATGCGGATATTGGACTTTGGATCTAATTTTAGACGATATGAATGTGGATGATTGGATTCCAGATATGATTGTGGATGATAGGATTCCAGAAAATCAAGAGGAATTAGATGGATTCGAAATTATAGAAATCGATAGAGACATCGAGAGAGTTAATTTAAAAAGAAAAAGAAAAAAAGAAAGAAAAAAAAAATAATGTCATTTTAGTGAATTAAAATAAAATAAATAAAAAAAAAATATATATATATATGCATTTATGAATAAGAAAATAGAGATATCCGTAGAAGGTGTCGTCTTACCTAACGAACCCCTATCCAACATCGATCTGTTGAATGCGGCGAAGGATTTGAAAATCAAAGATTTTCTAGGCATGTTTTTCAGAGATGCCTTGCCGAAGAGAAGACCTCGACAATCAGAATGTGGAATTTTAGATCTAGACGATTCATTGGGTGAAGGCACTCACTGGGTGGCGTGGTTCAAGAACAGGAAGAAGAAAAATTATTATTTCGACAGCTACGGAATCTCACCACCAAAAGAAATAAAGAACTATTTCAACAAATCGATGGTTCGTTACAACACGGAACAAGTGCAATCACCAGATCAAGTGTTTTGCGGTCACCTGTGTCTCTACATTCTCAAGAGATGGTCTGAAGGAGATCGGTTTCAAGACATTCTCAATGATTTACATTAGAGAGAGATTTTTTTTTTATAGTATATATAAAGATAAAAAAATTATTTTAAAAAATTTTAATCAAATAAAAACGAAAAATAAAAATAAAATAATTCATTTTTAATAAACTGCGTTTTGAATATATTTTTTCTAAAAAACAAAAAAAATCTCACAACAACATGCCAGTCGATAAATTTGGTAGAAGTGATGACGAAAATGTCAACCTAAGAAAGAAGAGGAAGACGTTCGAAGTCGACAATGGTTACGATGTTGCCAACTTGGACGAACGTTACGTTCGGAGATACGAACCTCGAGAAGAACCTTTGAACATGAACGATAAGAAGCTCTACAAGCCAATAGATCTCACAGATGCTGCGACTAAAAAATACGTCGACAGGGGGAACGCCGATTTTGAACGAATCATGCTAGATAATTACATGGATAAAACCATGACCGACGATCTCGATCTGAAATCCAAACGTTTGGTGAACGTCGCGAATCCCATAGATCCCACTGATGCCGCGACCAAGAAATATGCGGACGACTCTCACGCGAGATTCAGCGAACACCTGAGAAATAGATACGTTCAGAAAACGATGCACTCGGAATCGAACGCCAATTCTAACAAGATAACGAACGTGGCCACTCCCACGAATCCCAAGGACGTGGCGACCAAACACTACGCAGATCTGGAACAGAGAAAGTCTGACAGACGAGAGATGAAATCGGATCTGAATGTGGGATTCAACAAGATATTGAATCTGTCGAAGGTCGACAACACAGATGCGGACTCAACTGCGGTCAACAAGGGCTACGTAGATTCTGCCGTGATACGATCACAAGAATACCTAGAATCACAAGTGGACGATCTCTACCTGAACAAACAATCTGGCGGAACCATGGAGGTTGGTATCGACATGAATGGTAAGAATTTATTCGGACTCAGTCACGATCCCGAATTCGATTCCAGCACGGTCAGCAGAAAGTACGTGGACGACAACTCGGTCTGGAGAAAGGGTGACATAATGGAAGGTAAACTACACATGGGTGGACACGCGCTCACGAATCTACTGGATCCCGTGAACATGACAGATGCCTGCACCCTGATTTCGGTGGTGGAGAAAGTCAAATATGCTAGACAATTGATCACCGTGTGGGCCGAGGAGGCCGGCACCTTAGATGAGGGAAAAGCTGAGTGGTCTTTCGGAAATGGAGGTAGCAGATCGAAACATGGTCGGGTGGGATATCCCATGCCGCTGGGAGGTGAAATCCTTCGAATGAGTCTGGCTTCCTCGGATTTGAATAACAGAGCGGTTGTCAATCTCATGGTGAATGGAGTAGAGAGCGATAAGAGATACAGCATCAAAAAGACTGAGAATCAACACGCGAATGTTAGCACATTCGGCACGCCTCTCAAAGTGAACGCTGGAGACAGGATTAATTTCATTACGAAAACCAATAATCCCGAAGCCACCACTTTCGTGGTGAGTCTACTGATCGAACTAGTTCCTTTGAACAAACAGTGAACGCGTGGAAAATAATGAATTAAAAAAAAATAATGTGTGATTATTAAAAACAAAAAAAAAAGGAATGAGATTTAGAAAGATGTTCAATCTCTCTAGATCACATTACTTATTTATTTTTTTTGTTTTTTTTGTTTTTAATAATTACTCATTACTTTTTTTTTGTTTTTAATAAATCACACATTTTTTTTTTTTTCACACTCGTCTCTCATCGAATGATCGACATCTTATTTCCATCCGATTCGAATTGTAATTCTCTGTCTGACAGGACCAGGGCGAAGGCTTCAGTTTTTCTCGGCATGTTCCTATCGAATTGCATCTTGATCTGAATGTCTAAGATGCTACTCTTGAGTCGTTCACTCTGTTTACTGATGTCAAATACGAACATGGGATACATCGACTTGTATTCGCCGGGAGATATGTTAGGGTTGCTCATCAATTCGTCTAGACCGTGATACTTCTTTCTAAAATCAGCAGCATCGCCGTACAGTCTGCAGAAATCGTTCTTGTCGAACGACGTATTGTACTCGATTGCTGGATATCTCGTGGCGTTCAGAAACACTTGCATGTTTCTCAAACTGCAATGATCGAACAGCGATGCATTCTTTTCCTGAGACCCGTCCCTATCGGTCTGAAATGCAACCACGATGAAACGCGGTCTCTCGGACGCGGATTTCACCATCAATCTCCAATTGAAGTGATTCGTGGAGGGTGGAATGCTAGCCGTGTCGCACTGTCTCATTCTAAAACCCATGGGTAATTTACTCTTGGATTCTATGATCTTGTAGAGACGCGCTTTTTCCACGATCGAAGGCTCCACATGTGGAACGAACCACGATATCTTGTGTAGAGTTATCTTACCCGCATCGGTCACAGTGAGTCTCACTATTGCATCATCGTTTCCTTTTCGAATCAACGTCAGATTGTGTTTGAATCCGTACATGATCTTGTTGTAATCGTCCGTGAATCTGAAGATGTGTTTCAAAGGTATCCTGAACGAAAACGTTCCTTTAGGTCTGGATGTCTTGACGACGTAGTGGAATATCGCGGCGGCGTCGGCGCTAGCAGGGCGATGGTGTCGTTCACCCACAACTGATTAAGTCCTCTGGATTTCGAAAAATCATCAGGATACGTCAAGAGTCCGAACATCGTGGTGGCCTGACCGGGATGAAACACAGATTCTATCTCTTGTCCAGATAGCATGTATTTTATATTACTGAATAGATGCATGATGCCATCATTGGCTAGAGTAACCGTGTCGGCGTAGTCGCTCCCATCTTCCTTAGTGAGACGTCCCTGCACCACTATGTAACTCTCGCTAGGATGTATGAATAGATCTTGAGTTTCGACGTTGATTCTTATCTCTCCCACATTGTTCAAACTCGTTCCGGTTACCGGTTCGTATTCGTGAACCTCATATTCTTGAATACTTTCATCTTTCACTATGCTTTGTACTATATCTAGTATATTCGTCATTTTAAAGGATTTTTGGGGTTTTTTTGTTTATTAATTAGCTTGCTTTTTTTTTTATCTACAAATAGTTTTAATTATTTTTTATTATTTTTTTTCTCTCTTATATATATATGTGTGTAAACAAGAAAATGTTAAAGAGAGTAAATAAAAGAAATTTGTTTTCTTATCAAAACTTTGTCTTCTGTAATTGTTGTTCGTAAAACTTTCCGATGATCTCTTCTCCATCCAAAGCTTCGATTTCGTAAGTCACCGGATCGGTGTGAAATATTTTGATTATCACGAAGATTTCCGAGGTCCATCGAGGCATATAACCCTTTCGAAGTGCTTCTTATAAGCGTAGATTCTCACTCGATCACCGACCGCAAATTTCGGCGTTCTAGACTTCTTCCTAATCTTAGATCTTTCACGATATAGATTCGCGTACACCCGTCTTTCATTTCGAGGATCGCAAGCTTCCACAGGAGTCATCTTGATCGATCTGTGTCACATGTTGTTGTAATCTTTGACCAGACCGTTCAGAGCGTATATGTATTTCTTGGTCGAATTCGCTGTGAAGTATCTGTGCATCTTTTCCTTCATCGTTCAATTCCAACGTTCCACCATGCTGGCTTTCTCTTCGTTTTTGATCGAGTAGAGGTCGACCAATCGATGAACGTGCTTGTTGTAGAATTCCTTTCCCTTATCCACCCACAATTTACTCGGTTTTCGAGAACACGAGTCGAGCACGCTCTTCAGAGCCTCGGCGACGCAAGGTCCCGATTTATTCTTCAAAGCTCTCATCCAACCGTATTTGGAAAACACGTCGATGACCGTCAATAGATATTTGACACCCTCGTTCCACCTCGAAAACGATCTCATGTCGACCAAGTCGGAAGACCAAATATCATCCAAACCCTTCACGAGCACCCTTCTCTTTCGAAATTTATGCACGATGGGTTTGTGTAACTCCTCGGCCAATTCGCGCATCAATAATCATTTCTTCTTCTTTTCCGATGCGCTTCTTTTTTTTTAACGCTTCATCTGAATCGACGTTTCGCACTGATCAGATTGCTGACCAGCGAACGTTCTATCTTCTCTCTTCTGCTCGGATTCGATATGCCTCTCAATTTCCCCAACATTTTTTTTATCACAGACGTCGTTCTGAGTCTTGGTGTCGGGATGTCCGGCGTAGCACAGATCGTGAGCATACGCGGCCACGTCCACCCTATTCACAGGTTTGCTCCAAGATTTGGGATTCAGATCGGCATTGAGTCTCTTGTTCAATTTCGTTCTGGGTCCCGTGAAACTGTGACCAGGCAGATTCATTTCGAAAGGTAGATTATTGATCATTTTATTCACGATGCCTTTACCTTTGCTTGCGTTCTTTTTTTGACGAATCGAGTCTTGATAGAACCACACACGTCGCAAATTCCGCGAAGCATCTGTCTATCATTTTTAGTTCGTACTTCTCGAGAATTACTCATCTCGGTAACTCTCTTACACTTTATGCAATACATTTTTAAGAGTTATTTAAATTAATTTCGTTTTTATTTTATATATAAATTTAATAATTAATTAATTCTGTTCTTATTATATATATTTTTTTTTTCAATCGCTGCTCTTGAGTACTATCATCTTACTGAATTCCTCCCTGGCCTCTTTCCTCCCCTTTTCCATGAGAGAATCCTTCATCTCTTCTTTGATGATCTGATGAGTCTTCATTCTCACGGCTTCTTTCATGGCATCATATTTCGTTTTCTCGCTCAATATCGCGAAGTATTCTCTATCCGATATCCTACCGTCTTTCAACGCCATAGAGATCATTTGGGATATCGTGTCGATCTTGGAGTTGGCCAAGACGTGAATCTTGTCGTGTTTCCACGCCTTCAGATATAATTTCCTACTCAAAAGCATGCTAAACAATCCGGCGGCGAGAGCCACTCCTTCTATGGTTAACATGATCGGAATACCGACCGCAGTCGACAACAATCCGATGCCTGCTATGTGTAAACCCATGGAAATCGTGATGAGTGTCGTGTCGATCGCGTTGACGAATTTCACGAAACGCGAATACTTCTTCTTGAGAGAACGGCGAGAATCGAGTTAGATACGCTTGGATTCTACTGAGTTGATCGATGCGATACCTCTCTCCTCTTTCTTTTTCTTCTAGCGACGGTGCCGTCGGCAAAACGCCGTTCGGCTTCTTATCCTCATCGTTCACTAATGTCGGATACAATTTATTTCTGGTTCTCATTTTTTTGTGTTTTTTTTTCTTTCTAATATTAGATAAAAAAATTTATGTGTGTATTTATTTTCTTTTCTATTCTCCCTTATTTTATATCAACGAGAAAACTTAGACGTATGCTTCATTGAACAATAATTTCATGACGCATCCCTTGTCTTCTAAAGTCAGACTTTTACGCGCCAATTTCAGTTCTTCCGAAACTGTGGGCTTGCTTTGATCCTTCCAGAAGAATAATCTCTTCCAAAACGCGATCACTTCGTCGATTTGAACGCGTTCGAACGCCGGTTCGAAATACTTGACGACCATATCTTCCCTTTCCATCGACAGACACGAATGATTTTCGTGATCGAAGTCTAGGTGATCCCGACATCCGACGCATCGTTCTAACAAGAGGCGACCTAGTTGTTCGTTCACACAGAATGCGTAGGCTCTCATCAGCATTTTAAAAAGAAACCTTGCCCTAATAGTCTGGGAAGCGCACATGATTTACTTATTTTTATTATCTATTCGATTTGATATATTATTTTTTAAATAACTATTTATTTATATATTTTTTTTCTCTCCTATATATATATCAATCACTTTTTTATTTCCTGAGGAAACGTGACAGTGGGTTTGCCGGTTCAAAATCACCTCTTTTCCGTGTACCGTACACGATTCGATTTCTGACGTAAAATCCGCAAGTGGATTTCCGTGTACGCCTCCATAGGGATTCAGTGTTAAAATCGTGTACAGACACGGATGATTTAGAATCAGCAAGATGATGATTTAGAAACGGCAACACGTTTTTTACTCGCAATTTAACACTGAATCCTATGGGGGAAACCCATTTGCCGATTCTAAATCAGACGATACACCTCTTTTTCCTTAAAATTTCATGCGTTTTTTTCACTCTTGAGCGATTTGTATATAGAATCCAGTGATTTTGAATCGGCAAAGCCGATTCTAAATCACCCTAAAAAACGTTAAAATCGTGTACCTGTACACGATTTTAACACTAAATCCTATGGAGGTGTACATCGATGTACGTGTACATGTACACGTACATGTACATCTGTGTTTGAATCGGCATTTATCACCTACTACCGATGTCCTCATACGATCGGCGATAGCCTAGTGGCAGTAGTGCATGTAGAGTCAAGCCAAGTTCAAACTTCTATTTTAGTTTGACTTTCAGTTTAAAAAGCACGAAATTTAAACAGAGCGGCCTGTTCGCACCGTATTTAAATTAAAATCCTTGTACATTTTCCATCCTCCAGATATAATGATGCCTACACACACACTTTTGACAACACAATTCAGACCTCATAATTTGTGACGTCTGATATGATGAACGCAATCTTTTGAGTTTGAAGTGGCCGGACCCTGCCGGACCGACATTTTTTGGATAACAAAATGAATCAACAGCGATTCTACAAGT
Organism: Pictodentalium vernedei; assembly: GCA_031216915.1. Classification (NCBI taxonomy): domain Eukaryota; kingdom Metazoa; phylum Mollusca; class Scaphopoda; order Dentaliida; family Dentaliidae; genus Pictodentalium; species Pictodentalium vernedei. The sequence continues at coordinate 321,044,343 of CM062293.1, forward strand.
GGCAAGGTCAAAGACTTAAGACTGGTTCTCTGACAAAATTGCCCGTTTTTCTCTAAAATTCTTTCAACCGTTCAAATCGTCGACTATTTAATTAAATTAGCGATTAATTACAGTGAATTCTTTTTCAGGGTTGGGTGTGTAATAAATACAGAACCGCACTTATGTTTGAATGGGTTAACGATTACTGAACTCGAGCGTGTGGCGCTGGGATAACCACTCGAGCCTACCGGCTCTCATGGTATCCCTGCGCCACTCGCTCTCGTTCAGTAATCGTTAACCCATTCAAACATAAGTGTGGTTCTGTATATTTATTATATAGGTGGCAGAAGGGAAAAAATCTTTCACACAAAGCTACGTTTAAATTGTAGTGATTTAAACGGACACAAAGTTGAGAGATTCATAGGTGACAATGCCTCTTGCAGCTGTGGTTAGTGATATGAAGACACTGAACACTATTTACTAATGTGTCCTCTAAAAACAGAACAAATAAATTCGCTTCTAACAAAATTTGGCCACTCCACTAATATCACTCTTATGTTATATGGAGATCCGGAGAAAACTGCCTTGGAAAACGCCAGCATATTTTGTGCGGTTCAAGAATATATTAGAGAAACAATGATATTCAAGTGAATAATTATTAGCCAGTGGAAATGAATCCTGGCAACACCTTTGCTGTCTTGGGTGAGAGAGAGTTGAGTTGTTTTTTTTAGTTTTCTGTGGGCCTATCAAACCTTTACGTGTATACCAGAATGCCCTCATACCCGATAGGTAAAAGATATGTAAGAGATGACGAATATAGTGTGGTACTTTCTTTCCAATTTATTGGATCGGTTTCTGGTATATGTACAGTTGCGGCGGCGCGGTGGCGTTGCTGTAACCGGTTCTCGTCAGATCACCGAAGTTAAGCAACGTCGAGCCCGGTTAGTCATTGGATGGGTGACCGTCTGAGCGATCGATTCGGACACCCGCGTTGTGTCCTTGGGCAAGGCACTTAACCCCGATTGTACACATGGGGGCACGATGACGCCATGTACTAAGGCGTACTGCACGTCGATTGTGAACATGTCTTCAACCAATCTAACCCAGCCTGTGCTGCAGTGCGGAGTTACAATGTTGGGGAGCTGGCAGCTGCTTGTCGTTGCTCGGTGGTTCTCTCCGGGCACTCCGGCTTCCTCCACCTGTAAAACTGTCACGGTCATAATTAGCCATTGTGCACAATTATATGACTTTAAACACCAATAAATAAATAATTATATGTACAGTTGCCAGTTGCACTTGCACCATTCATTGTATTAATTGTTTCTGCATGGTACGGCGTTAATATAGGCATTGCCTGTTCGCCAAACCTCATTTCAATGAGGGAATACAAATATTGTTTAAAAAAACATGTCATGGTGAGGCTGCTAGTGCGAGTAAATGTCATTTTCCCGGGGTCTGATCCCCCTGCCCTGAAGTGCTTCCGGCACCCCCGAGTGACACCATACCATATTATGGCACCAACAAGCTATATACATGTAACTAGTCATATGATGCAAACCTAGAAATCGTCTATCAAGCAAACGCAGTATCAGAAGACAGCTTCCCTGCTGACACTGTGTACTGTATAATTGGGATTGTGGCCCCCAATGCAAGTTTCAGGTCTCCGTTTAGTCTTGGCTAACATGGATATAATTATAGGGGTAGGGTTGATTATAAAAAACCCCAACTACAATACGAAGCTGGGGGGGGGGGGGGTATAACTTCTCTGTCGCCCACTCCCCCCTCGGGATGCAGGTTTTACTCTTTTTAGTGAATGATATCGGGTTAATTAACAATATCCAATGTCCTGGGTTTTAAAAGGTTGCTTCGCTGTCACGATCAACTTATCAAAAACTGATACTGAATCTCAGCATGAACACGTCTCGATCCTATCAATTATACGGATTTAGAAAACGTTTTTCACAGTGTCGTAGATACAAATGAGGATACCTTGCCAAGGATGTTGCCGGAAATTTAGAGTTCTGTCGCGTACTTGGTAGTTTTTTTACAGCAAATATAATTGCCAGTAAGAGTCAAGGGTGTTACACATACTGAACATTTATTTTTTCTAATTTTAAATAATTGTGTGTGTATGTGAGTGGGGGGGGGGGGGGGACTTATCGATGCAAAGCATCGTTAATTTCAATAGAGGCTATCTTCGTCAATAAGTCAACTCAATTTAAAATAAATGTCCAACATTGTATCGCTCTGTTCTTCTTCTCCCCCAAAATATAGCCCAAACCCTTCATCGGAACGAATTTTTCGAGATTTGTCTTATTAAGTACATAGTTGTTTTCTTTTGAAAAGGGCACATGTAAAGTAGTGTGGTGTGTTTATGACAAACAACATACCACCTGATTCAAATACGAATATATTCCATTTTGTCCTGAATGTAAAATAACCTCAACGTTTCTCAATACGCGGCAGTAGAAGGGGGTGTGGTGTTCGGCCCCAGGTTGGATGTACGATCTCGTGTGACGTCATAATCACGTGATTGTCAGAGCAGGCGTATAGTGACGTCACTGTTATGGTGATACGTGGCGTCAGTTCCCATGGCAACGCCTTTTGTTAGCGTGGCACGTTTATGTTATGTTTATGGGAAATCACCATCTTAGTTTCTATGGCGGCGCGCGGTTGCTATGAGCCCGAAAGGGTTCTAATATAGTGGGATATGTTCGAAACTTGTGTTCGATTGAATTGAGGTATATCTAATTACAATAAACAACCCGACAACTACCGAAGATCATTAAAAACTACCCCAAATCACCGATGCTGTAAGGAAAGTAAACCAAGTAACCATGAGAACATCATCTAATAAGCTAGCTTCCAACCATCGTTTTAAACGGTGTGCAATGGTTCAGTGGTTTAGGTGTTGCACTCCTGCCAGACGGGACTCCGACGGTTCGATTCCCGGAATCAGAAATCAACATTCCAAATTCTTTGAAAACATGGTTGTGTTCTTCAATACACACACACAGGCCCACGCTGTCCTTTGCCTGAGGCCAACCGCGGCGCTTTTGTCGTGTTTTCGTCGAGGTAGCGAGTTTCACATTTTCATGT